>JASAUF010000650.1:0-1200000 GCA_030180095.1 Magnolia changhungtana
TGTGTTTTATCTATGTTATTCATCTGTTTTGCTGGATTATTTTAAGGTGTTAGCTCAAAAATGAAGCAGATCATAAGATTAATTGGGCGACACTATCAGGAAATAGTTGTGAATGAATGCCCACCATTAAAAATTTCTTTAGAGTCACAAAAGCTTTGAATCAAGCTGATATCTGTGTTTTTCCTTCATCTAGGTCTATATGACCTAATCAACAGGTTGGATGGCAAATAAATATTACAGTGAGCCTTAGGAAGTTTTTAACGGTGGGTGTTCAATAACCATTGTTTTTTGTGTTGTGGTCCATCTCAGATATTTACCTTCCTCATTTTTTACAATATGTTATAAAATGAGTTGACAAAATAGATGGTCAGCTTGGATAAACTACATACATAATTGTATGATCCATGAGCACCGACCAGTGGCAAAGTCGCTACCGGCAGCCTCAGCAACAGAGGATTAGGTGAGAACTATACCCACCTAAGACGGTGCAGCCCTCACCACGGTCCTGCCTTGATGAATGTATTCCGCATCCACAACACCCGGATCCATAGCTCAAGTGATAGACTACACCTCGTTTCAACACTAAGGTCTTGGTATCGATTCTCCGATAGGGTTGGCTAACGGTGACGTATGAACTGATAGTGTTGTGTACTAACAAGCTAACCAAAAAAAAAAAACCTGATTTCTTGGTACCGATCGTCAGAGGGGGTGGCTAACAGCGAAGTGTGAACTGACGGTGGGGTGCACGAACAAGCTAACAAAAATAAAAAAATGTATTCTGTCATCCACACAGTTCATCTGTTTTTCCAGATCATATTAGGGCATTATCACAAAAATAAAGCAGATCCAATTATCAGGTTGACCATACCATAAAAAAGAAGAAATTGACCATTAATGGGCCTCTAAAGTTTTGAATCAAGCTGATGTTATTTTTTCTTTTCTTTTTCCCTTTTATCCAGGCTTACGTGACCTTATCAAAGAGATTGAATGGAAAATATACACTATAGAAACATTAAGGTGCACCCTATGAAAATTTTAAATGTTAAGGTCCCCGATCACTACCTTTTATATGTTATGCTCTACCTAATAATTGGATATCTTCATTTTTGGGATGGTACCTTAAACTGATTGGGAAAATCGATGGACAGAGTGGATATAGAATACATACATCGAGGTAGCCCCACTCTAAGGGTGGAATAGATACTGGATGATGCAAAAAGTGAAAATGAATCAACCTCCGTCAGACCCGGGAAGCTGATCGGCTGGTGTACCACACACCAGCTATATAGCTGGTGTGACGTCAACAAGTTTTGTGGGTCTAATCATGAGGTATGTGTTATATCCAAACCGTCCATTCATTTGATGAGATCCTATTAAGGCTCGAGACTAAAAATAAGATAGATCTAATTATCAAGTGGACCACACTGAAAAAAGCTGTGGGGATTGAATGTCTACTATTGAAATCCTTTTAGGGGTCACAAAAGTTTTGGATCAATATGAAATTTGTTTTTCCTCTTCATCCAGGTCTTTGCAACCTTATGAACAGATTGGATGGAAAATAAACATTATGGTGGGCCCTACGAATTTTTTAATGGTGAAAACCATTATCCCTGCTAGGGGTGTACACGGGTTGGGCCGAGTCGAACTGGCCTCAGCCCGTCTAGGCCCGTTCAACAACCACACCGGGGCCGAACCTGACCGAGCCTGGTCACCTGGCCAACATCTTAAGCCCGAACTCGGCCCGGCAGCAAGTGGGCGAGTTCAGGCCGAGTTCGGGCCAGTTTCGAACCTTACGACAAGTTTATGGGAGCTTGATAATACCCAAGTTGGAGCTTGATAATGTTGACTTGCTATGTTTGGTTCATCCATTTAATGGAAAATCATGGCCCACAAAAAGAACTAATCCCAAGTCACAATCTAATTGCTATGTTTGGTTCAAACTATAAACAACAAACAAAGGAATGCTTTGATCTTTTCCCAAGCCACAATCTAATTGCTAGTTATCACAAGACTAAAATTCCAATTCTCACAAAATTTCCAAAGTGAAACAGCAGTCTCCTCAAATTATCAAATTCCTTCAAAATCATGATCTGATCCAAATCAGGAAAAAAAAGATCATCAAGTAAAAACAAATCATCAAAAATAAAAAAGAGAGACATATTTAATGTTCAGAGCATAAACACCAAAAAGAGAGATTTGAAATTCAAACTGAAAAGAGAGAGAGAGAGAGAGAGAGAGAGAGAGAGGTCATACTCGTTGGTGGTTGGATGGACGGACGAGCAGAGAGAGGCGGACGACGTCTACTGGTCGGACGAGCAGAGGGAGGCGGACAACGTCTACTGGTCGGACGAGCAGAGGGAGGCGGAGGTCCTCTGGTGGTTGGACGGACGGACGAGTAGAGAGAGGAGGACGGCCTCTACTGGTCGGACGAGCAAAGAGAGGCGGAGGTCCTTTGGTGGTTGGACGAACGGACGAGCAGAGAGAGGCGGATGGCCTCTGCTGGTCGGACGAGCAGAGAGAGGCGGACGACCTCACCGGTTGGACGAGAGAGAGAGAGAGAGAGAGAGAGAGAGAGAGAGAGAGAGAGATTTGGTGGGGTCGGGTAGGGAGAGAGCTAGTAGGGGAGAGGGTTTGGTGGGGATGGCTGGGGCTAGGCGTTTTCTCAAAAGGGAAAGGGGAAAGCGACCTAGGGCATTTTTTTAAAGGGGTATATATACTTATGGCGAGTCGGGACGAGTCGGGTCGAGTCGGGACAGGTCGAGTCAGGTTTCGGGCCGAGCCAGGCCAAACTTGGACGTATCTGAACTCGGCCTGAACTCAGTTTCGGGTTGCAGTAACTAGCCCGTCCTGACTCGAACTCAGTTCTGGGTCAGGCCGAGTCGGGCTTTTTCGAGCCGGGTCGAGCGAGCTAGCCGGGCTATCCCGGTTTGTGTACACCCCTAATCCCTGCTGCCATTTGTGGTGTGGTCCATTTGATCTTTGGATATATTCATTTTTTGGATAAGCCTCTAAAATGATCTCGAAAAATGGATGAGCGGTGTGGATATAATAAATACATAACTATGGGGCCATGTAACTTTGATCTCCTTTGAACCGTTCGTACAACTCGAAGCTTGAGGAGAGTTAGCACCGGTCTTCGCACGACACGTACCTATAGGGGCACGGATTCGAGGCGCAGATTAGGTACTACCCCCGCCCGTCTGGAGCTCAAGACGAGCTGGACGTGTAGTTCGTTGACTGGTGGAAAGTAGTTACGTAAGAAGGCGGAGAACACGTAAGTAAACGAAGACGTTAGCCCGTACGTCTCCTCTTTTTTTCATTTTTTTACCACGCGGATTTCTTTCGAAAGCCTTCCGCGCTAGGAACCCAGGTGAGACCCACTGTGATGTTTGTGAGAAATCCTTCCCATCCATTAGTTTTGTGATTTCATTTTAGGACATGATGCCAAAAATGAACCGTATCCAATGCTCAAGTGGACCGAAAACATGATAATTGAACGTACGCAGTTGAAATATTCATGGGGCCACGGAAGTTTTGAATCATGCTAATATTTTTGTTTTCAGTTCATCCAGTTGTAATTATGTTATTAACGGTATAGATGACATATAAACATCATTGTCAAACCCAGGGAGGTTTCAACGGTAGGAATTTCCCTACCATCTTTTCCTTTATTACGGCCCACTTGAGCATTGGATACGGTTCATTTTTGACATCACGTCCTAAAATGAAATAAAAAATGGATGGACGGGGATGATTTCTCAAAAACATCACAGTGGGCCCCACTTGGGTTCACAGCGCAGGAACTTCCTGTGATAGGATTTCGCAGGAAGGGTGTGGATTAGGTACTACCAGACCATCTAAATTGTTGAGTTGAACGCTGGAACCCAAGTGGGGCCCACTATGATGTTTTTAAGAAATCATCCCCATCCATTCATTTTTTATTTTATTTTAGGACATGATGTCAAAAATGAACCGTATCCGATGCTCAAGTGGGCCGTAATAAAGAAAAAGATGGTTAGGGAAATTCCTATCGTTGAAACTTCCCTGGATTTGACGGTGATGTATATATGTCATCTATACCGTTAATAATGTAATTACAACTGGATGAACTGAAAACAAAAATATTAGCATGATTCAAAACTTCTGTGGCCCCATGAATATTTCAACTGGGTACGTTCAATTATGACGTTTTTGGTCCACTTGAGCATTGGATACGGTTCATTTTTGGCATCATGTCCTAAAATGAAATCACAAAACTGATGGGTGGGAAGGATTTCTAACAAACATCACAGTGGGTCCCACCTGGGTTCCCAGTGCAGAAGGCTTTTGCAAGAAATTTGCGTGGTAAAAAAATGGAAAAAGAGGAGACGTACGGGCTAATGTCTCTGTTTGCTTACGTGTCCTCCGCCTTCTTACATAACCACTTTCCACCAGTCAACGAGCTACACGTCCAGCCCGTCTTGAGCTCTAGATGGGCGGGGGTGGTACCTAATTCGCGGGCTGGGGTAGTACTTAATCCGAGCGGATTAAGTATTACCCCTGCCCGTCTGGGGCTTAGGACGGGCTGGACGTGTAGCTCGTTGACTGGTGGAAAGTGGTTACGTGAGAAGGCAGAGGACATGTAAGCAAACGGAGACGTTAGCCCGCACGTCTCCTCTTTTCCATTCTTTTACCACGCAGATTTCTTACGAAAGCCTTCCGCTCTGGGAACCTAGGTGAGACCCACTGTGATGTTTGTGAGAAATCCTTCCCATCCATAAGTTTTGTGATTTCATTTTAGGACATGATGCCAAAAATGAACCGTATCCAAAGCTCAAGTGGACCGAAAACATGATAATTGAACGTACCCAGTTGAAATATTCATGGGGCCACGGAAGTTTTGAATCATGCTAATATTTTTGTTTTCAGTTCATCCAGTTGTAATTACGTTATTAACAGTATAGATGACATATAAACATCACTGTCAAATCTAGGGAGGTTTCAACAGTAAGAATTTCCTTAACCATCTTTTCCTTTATTATGGCCCACTTGAGCATTGGATACTGTTCATTTTTGACATCATGTCCTAAAATGAAATAAAAAACGGATGGATGGGGATGATTTCTCAAAAACATCACAATGAACCCACCTAGGTTCCAGCGTTCAGCTCAACAATTTAGATGGTCTGGTTGTACCTAATCCACACCCTTCCTGAGAAAGCCTTTCACAGGAAGTTCCTGTGCTGGGAATCCAGGTGGGGCCCACTGTGATGTTTTTGAGAAATCATCCCCGTCCATCCATTTTTTATTTCATTTCAGGACATGATGTCAAAAATGAACCGTATCCAATGCTCAAGTGGACCAAAAACGTGATAATTAAACGTACGCAGTTGAAATATTCATGGGGCCACGAAAGTTTTGAATCATGCTAATATTTTTATTTTCAGTTCATCCAGTTGTAATTATGTTATTAATGGTATAGATGACATATAAACATCACTGTTAAACCCAGGGAGGTTTCAACGGTAGGAATTTCCTTAACAATCTTTTCCTTTATTATGGCCCACTTGAGCATTGGATACGGTTCATTTTTGACATCATGTCCTAAAATGAAATGAAAAAATGGATGGAGGGGGATAATTTCCCAAAAACATCACAGTGGGCCCCACCTGGGTTCCTAGTGTAGGAACTTCCTTTGAAAGGCTTTCGTAGGAAGGGCGCGGATTAGGTACTACCAGACCATCTAAATTGTTGAGCTGAAAGCTGGAACCCAGGTGAGGCCCACTATGATGTTTTTGAGAAATCATCCCCATTCATCCATTTTTTTAATTTCATTTTAGGACATGATGTCAAAAATGAACAGTATCCATTGCTCAAGTGGGCCGTAATAAAGGAAAAGATGGTTAGGGAAATTCCTACCGTCGAAACCTCCTTGGATTTGACAGTAATGTTTATATGTCATCTATACCGTTAATAACGTAATTACAACTGGACGAACTAAAAATAAAAATATTAGCATGGTTCAAAACTTCCATGGTTCCATGAATATTTCAACTGGGTACGTTCAATTATCACGTTTTCGGTCCACTTGAGCATTAGATACGGTTCATTTTTGGCATCTGTAGACACTAGAAATCGGCTCTTACGCTGATTTTGGTTGATAGGGAGTTTGTAGTAGGGGTGATTAGGTTGATTCTTGAATGTTAGAGTCACCACTAGCCAATTAATCTCAGAATCCCGCAGTCAGCTAGAACCCGCGAAATATGTAAGGTTTAAGAAATCCGAAGACTCTCTTACCTTAGATTGACTCCTGGTCTGCAATCCAGAATTCTGGGTAAGTGACCTCGATTACAAAGAGGGAAGGTGTTAGGCACCCTCTCTGTCCATACAAACTACGGTCTCTACTTGTGTGGTAAAAAAAATCTCAAGGGATGATATGGTCGGATAAGACTAGGCACACACATGGATTTCTGATGTGGCAAGATCCGAGATTTCGGTAAGCCATAGAGTATACATCCAACGGTGTGTCTAGAAGGCGGATATGATGATACTTATACAAAGAGATAAAAAACGGACTAGATCACTAGGAATTTCTGATGTGACAGGATCCGGTGTACGGCAAGTCACAAAGCATACGTTTACTAGAGATCTAGAGAAGTAAGGGGGTTGAGAAGGGAATAGATGTCATAATGAATGCTTGTATATAAAATGAATGAATCTTTGGCTTGATCTTGAGTAGACTAAGACATGGACTGAGCCATGATCAATCCGGGTTAGACTTGAAGATTAGGGATGGTTGGGAAGGTAGGGAGTAGACTAAGAGGATAGCTAAAAAGTCTGGATTTGAAGGCTTGGGAGCTCCTCTTCACTCTCAATCTCTTCCTCTGTCTCTCCCTCTCTCTCTCTCTCTCACTTGGCTTTAGAAATGAGAAGTGGATCTTAAAATGTGAAGAGGAGGGCTATTTATAGCCTTCTCCAATGGTCTTATGGTAATTGTAGGGTTTAGGAGGGGTAAAAGATGAGGTGGCAAGTTATGGTTGGTTGAGGAGAGAGGAATGCCATGTAGCACTCTCTCATTGGCTCTTAAGGTTTGTAAAATGGTAAATAGTAAAGGTTGGAGGGGTAATTTCTTGAAAAAGTTAACTTTAGGACGTTGGGACAGCTGTCCATAAGAGGGCCGCGAGCGGCGGTAATTGGGCGGTAGTTAAACTACCGCCGGCTGTATCTAACTATTGCCCGGGCTGCGCTCGGGTCGGGCTTGAGCGTGTGGGTTTTACTTGATGTGTTGATTCGTCTGATGCTCTCCCTTTTTTGATTTTTGGCTCGTCCGGTTGTATTTCTAAGTTGGCTTGAATAGTTCCTGGATTTGGGACTTTGGGTTGGGTTTGGGAGATTCTAATGGTTTAGATTTGGGTTTCAGGTTCGGGTAAGGTTTGGATTGGGGTTTTAGGTTCGGGTAAGGTTTGGATTAGGGTTTCGGGTTCGGGTAAGGTTTGGATTAGGGTTTCGGGTTCGGTTAAAGTTTGGATTAGGGTTTGGTTTTGGATAGATCATGGTTCCTAGATTGTCTTAGTCTTCTTGAGATGGTAACCTGGGTGGGGTGTCTATAGATGCCCCTCTTTGGCCGAGGTTGCGAGTAACCGAAGGCTAAAGCGAGTGGACACCCCAACCTTTTGGTTAGAAGGGATAGTGATTCGAATCTGTTGCCTGCCATTGTATCATTGTTAGTTGACTGTTCGGAAAAAGATGACTTGCACATATCACGAGGGTTGAAGAAAACGTTGTGATTGTCCCTTGCGCATTCGTCGCGGCTTTACGGGTCACCAGTCACAACCTTTTCACATCGGATTGTCAATAACATTGGAGGGTAAGTCTAAAAAGTAAGGGCCTCTGCGCATTTGTTGTGGCTTTACGAGGATTCCCATACTGTTAAGTCCGTCGTTTCCTTTGTTATGTAATCTCCTTAGGAGTATTCGATCCATTTGATCGTCAAAGTGGTTAGCTGCCCTGCGCGTTGGTGTGGCCTTACGGGGAACTCACTACGCTGACTTGGACTCGATCTAATTTTGTGAATATTCTGGACTAGGTATGTGTAGATAATCCTTTGCCATGCAGTCTACTGATTTTGATACTTCGGTTACAATGGATTGTTGTCACTTTGAGTTTGATTATTCTTCCCATAGATGGATCCACTCATTTCTACTAGCATTCGTATGACTGTCCAGATATAGAGATCGGGCCAATCGTACATGTATCATGTACGGATTTGATCATCCTCCGGGGAAACTAGAATAGAACGAATCTTATTTAGTTGCACTGACCGCAACTGGAGAATATGGAAAATTCCTCAGTGTTACTGCGTGCCGCTTGTGTTTTCAAAAACTTTTTTTTTTGAAAATCTTTTGGTGTTGAAAGCTATCCACTTCAAAGCTAGACTCCTTGGGGATTTTATTTGAAAATATATTGTTTGGATTTTTTAAAAAATATCCGTTTGATTTCAGGGGTGGGCGTTGTCGTTCTGTTTTTATTTTTACTTATTATTATTATTTTTTTATGGAAAGTTAGATGGCTTTTATAAACTAATAGGGCTATTTGTTTGAAATATATTTTTTGGATTTTTGAAAAGATCCGTCCGATCTCACGAATAGTTAAGCTCGTCTGGTTTTTATTAACTGATAGATGGTCTCCATTAATAAATTAATGGGGCATTTTATTATATATATATATATATATATTGTTGCATTTTGTATATTTTCCCAACAATTTTCCAATCTTATTTTATTAAGATTATCAATTTCTCACGAGATTTTGAAGGGAATCTAGCTTCTTACCTTTTTTTTTTAAAAAAAATTTCTTGGGTTTTTACCCAATGGGCCGAAGGAAGAACCAGTCATTCCAACTCACCATGGGGGATAGCACGCTGTCGCGTGCAACTTTTGGTCAGACAGCAATTGGACTGCCACCACCGGCAGTCCGATTACCACTGGTCCGTCAGTTTGTTCGCTGGTCCATTGTGGGCGTTGGTCCGGACGGTGGTTCTTCTCCCTCTATTTGAAACCAACCCATGGGCGTCCAGGGACTCCATTGTGGTCCCTGGAAGTTCTTTGCTGGTGTTTTCTTTGTTGATTTTTGACTTGTATTTTTGTATTTTCTTCCTTCTTCATTTTCGGGTAATCTTGATCAATGGATTCTTATTGGATTTTGCTGGACCATTGTTTGAGGAGTTATTGATGGATTGGATCTCTTCATTGGTTTTGGGAAGGCCATGATCAAGACCGTTGGGCTATCGTGATTAGATCTCAACCGTTGGATTGGGCTTGGCTCATCTGTTTTGGGCTAAAGAGTTGGCTAGATTTTACATTTTTTTTTTGAATCATTATTGGGTAGAGTGGGGTGTGATAAGAAAGGAGCCCCACCTTTTATTAAAAAAAGCCTTTTTGTGGTTTTTTTTTGTTTATTTTTTTTTGTCTGATCTGGACCATTAGATGGGTGATTTGGGGTCCACTTGAGTGCTTTGATGGTGTAGATTTTGATGGTTGGTTACCTTGGTAGATGATGTATGGATGAGATTTTTCAAGTGGGCCCCACATCATGATCTTGATGTGGCCAGATACTATTATTAGAAGTGGGCTTGAGTTATGGACATGTGGGTGTGGATAGTGGTCTTTGAAAATGGGCCTTTTTGAAATAGGCCTTAGAAATGTACCTTTTGAAATGGGCTTTTTTAAAAATGAGCCTTGGAAATGGGCCTTTTGAGATGGGCTTGAAATGGGCCTTGAGATGGGCTTTGGAAATGGGCCTTTTGAAATGTGCCTTGGAAGTGGGCTAAGGTCGTTGATTTGTTCTCTTGGACTGGGACCTGTTATCCCTATGGTGAGAAGGATACTTACTTGTGAACCTTATTTGTGCAGTATGCCTCATTGTGGTAGAAATGAGGCTGGTCCTTCCCGCTAGTCGACTGATCCGTGCTATGTGCCACGAGAGGGCCGACACCTTTCTGATATAGCTCCGGAGGGTGGCGCGCCTTCGATCTTGAGGGGACGAGGGGTCAGGACACATTGACCTGATTGGTTCCATGATTCACAGCCATTGTTCTTTGAGGTGTTAGAGCGCACTCCATTTGCTCACCTATTTCGAATTCATCTGAGTAAGATGAACATGTCCCTCTTGTCTGCTTTGGCTGAACGATGGCACCCTAAGACCCATACCTTCCAGTTACCTTTTGGGGAGTGGGGCATTACTCCTTATGACATATACATGCAGCTGGATCTCCGATATGATGGAGGATCTGTCCTTTTCGAGGATGATCTTCCGGTACCTTCCGAGGATGATTGGATGAAATTGTTAGGGATGATGCTAGATGCCACAAATTTTTCTGGTCGTCGATTCAAATTGCTTTGGCTATCATCGAATTTTTCTAGATGCATCCCTGAGACCGAAGCTGTGGCTATGATAAAGGCCCGCGCTATGATTTTGTACACCATGGGGGCGATGATCTTCTGCCACTAGAATGAGCTTGTGAGTTCCCGTCTGTTATCGCTTGTGACGGATATCACCTTTCCCACGCCGTACAATTAAATGGTGGTAGGTAATGGTGAGGAAGTTAATGCCATTCATGACATAGTTCCTACTTCCATTGATGGTGGCCATGGGGTGGGTTTGGAAGGATTGGATGACTTTGATGGGTTGGATGGATTAGATGGTTTTGATGGGTTGGATGGATTGGATAGTTTTGATGGTTCCATGTTTGGTGGGCCATTAGGTGTGATTAACATGAGTGGGCCATTAGATGATGGAGATGGTGTTGGAGGGGTGGTGGATGGTCTGGATTTTGGTGGGCCGTTTTTGGGTTTTGGGGATGATATGTTGACAAGAGTGGATGGGATGGATCGGGCCCAGATGGATGGTGGGCCCCTTTTGGGTGATTTGAGCAGTTTAGATCTGATGGATGGTGGACTTCTTACAGATGGCTTCGAGCAGATTTTTGGTGCGGATTTTGGGGCAATGATGGGATAGTTAGCTGTTGTCGGAGCTTAGGGTATAAGTGTTGTTAACTACTGGGATACTTTAGGTGTTGCAGCTCCTGGGGTATCTGTTTTTCAGACTGCTCCTGATGTGGCGATCGTTGGTGGCTTGGGCCCGTTTGTTGCAGCTTTTCAGGACATCCGCGAGACGCGATGGGGGAGTCAGGCTTTTTCTGATACCATGAGATTGACCTGTTGGACGAGGGGATGCCTATTTTTGATGATTCGCCTGTGGATCCTGGGTTCCAGATTATGGAGGGCGTGCCTATCAGGATTTGTCGATTGCAACCATGTGGCACCTGTTCTGAGCCACCGTACCTCTGGATAGAGAGCTTGAGTGAGTTCGAGATCTTCTAACTGGGTTCCTTAGGCTTCCGGGAGGTTCTTTACTTTCATCGAGTTCGCCTAGACTGACGTTTATTGAGTGTGGCTTCGTACGATTAGGTTCTAGCGCTGAACCTATTTTCCTTCAATGATCTGGAGTTGGGTCGGTCGTTGGAGGAGTTTGCGTGCTTTTCTGGTCTCCCTCTCAGTCGGGAGCCTTATGTTCCCTCGTCTGAGTCGGTTTGTCCCACCGATTTGATCTCCTGGTTTGGATTTCTTATTGCTCTTCCTACTATGGAGGGTGGGACTGGAGCTTTCTCTTGAGTTCCTGTATGATCGTTGTTCTACTGCCCAAGGAGGTCCCGAATCAGATTGTCAGCTTCAGTGTTTGAATGCATTGATATTTTGTGTCTTGGCTGAGTTACTTTTCTCAGTGGCAGCGATTATCGTTAAGCGCTTTCTTGGATGTATTTCCAGCGTTCGTTTCTCAGAGTATCATTTCTATGGTGCTAACAGAGCTCTTTTTAAGGCTGACTGAGTGCTCACTTGGACACACCCGTGTCCTCCGGGGCTGCTGTTCATTTCTTCTGGTATTCTTTGCTCTCGCCCTTCGTTTGCTTTGTTTTCTGCTTGCAACTTGAGCTTGACTTGTACCTTTTCCAGGTGAGGTTGTAGAAGCATCTTTATATGACCCCTCCACTTGTGTGGCCCGATTCCGGCCGTCACGATGTGCTCTCTGTTGATCGATGGCCTTCCCCTTAGTGTCGAGGCCACTGAGTCGCTTTATCGTCGTATGCTCTCCCAACTGCAAGGGTGGGAGATTAGTTGGGAGGCTCCCTGGATCTATCACTCACCATTGATTTGTAGCGCCACCCGCACTTCTCTATTGTTGTTAGGCCTCCGAGGATACTGCTCTTACCACCCCGTGTGATTCCTTCGTCAGTTTGGTTTCTGGAAGGATATTTCAGATTTTGCGTTTTTTTGAATTCAGGCATGCCCCTCTTCCTTCTGATTTGACCACTTTGTATAGATGAGTTTGGATTTCCTGCAGGGATCTTTGGATGTGACGATTCTGGAGCTTGAGTCTTGGGCTCCTCCCTTGGCCATAGAGCCATACCAATGATGGGTGGCCGAGCAGTCACTTTATTGCCAGGTCCCAGGTTAGCATTTGTCGAACGAGGCTGCTGATCGGGATATGGTGGGTGATACTGCTTCGTCTTCCTCATGTGTTGACGATTCGTTCGAGGCTTTCGAGGAGCGACCCTTCATTGATTCGTCTTTCTTACTTTCCACACATGGTCATCTAATCTCTGAGATCGCTGTCCTTCATCACACATGTGAGGATATGGCTCGTTGATTGGCAGTGGGATGACGGTACGATGAGAGCATGTTTGCGGTGCACTGCCTGGAGAGGGATGAGGCCTTTTAGCTATGCATGGAGATAGAGAGTCCCAGGTAGAGATTATTGATGTACTAGAGATAAGAGCTTACTTGTTGTCCCTGGTGTTGATTAACTGCTTGACCTGTATGCATGATTTTTTTTTTTTTTTTTGTTTTTTGAGAAAAAAGGAAAAGAAAAGCAATGTACTTGTAAAAAGACTTTTAAAGGAATGAAAGATTTTATTTGTACCAAATTTTTTAGTGCCTGCTTGTGTTAGGATTAGTGTTTTTGGATGATTGGGATCAGACTATTGGGATCAGCCCACATTATGTGCAGCAGTCTGGATTATGTACTTGAGATCTCGATTCCCTGAGAGGGTGCCTAAGGATCGCGTCCTGTTAGATTTGAACAGAGTTTGATAGAGTACTGATCCAAAGTTGGTCTTTCCTTGTATCTCGTTATGGCGTTTGCTGCCTCGACTTCTTCTGTACCTGCACTTTTATTTTTGTTTTTGTTTTTTTTTTTTTTTTAGTTTTTTTATTCCTTACCATTTTTACCCGTAGTGCCCTTTTAGGTTTTCACTACGTCTGGCTCTTTCGGTCATTTTTGCCCATAGCGTCCTTTCAGATTTTCATTACGTCCCGGGTTTTTTCTTTTTATCTTGCCTGCCCCTTGGCAGCTATGCTATTTTTACCCTTGGTGCTCTTTTGAATTTTCACCAAGTTCGCTACATGTCCGCTGTTTTTACTTGAGGCTCATTTTCAGGTTTTCACCTTGCCCCTTTTTGCTTAGACATGCCTTTCTTCTCTTTTATTTATTTATTTATTTATTTAGGAGTACCAAGTGTGACGAAAAGGCTTCCTTCATAGCCGGCCAACTGGTTACCTTCTTATCCTTGTCTTTGAGTATAATTGTAAGCTGCTTTTTGGGTTGGATTGTTTGGGGACGTGGGATGGACTTATTTTCCTTTTTTTGCTTCTTTTTTGAGATTTCCTGTCTTTTTTTTTTTTTTTTTTTTTTTTCTTTTTGCTTCCACCCCTTTTCTTTATTTTCTCACTTTCTTTCTTTTTTGTGCTTTTGTTTTGTTTTGTGTTGTTTTTTTTTCCAGAGAAATGATGGGTATTTCTGATGGGAGAGGTGACAAAATTATTTATTTTTGGTGGGAAAGTAATGGATACAACTTTGCGATTGTAATCATTGACAAAGTTAGGTATGGTTACCTATGATAGATTTTCACGTTATCGGCGTTGATGGCTCGGGAAGATCTTCTCCTCTCAGATTGGTGAGCCGAAGAGTGCCTCCTGGGAGTACTTCCCAAATGATCAGTGGTTCGTTCCATGAGGGTTTGAACTTTCCTCTGGGATCTGGTAAGTGCGGTGGTAAGATACGCTTCATGATCATGTCACCAACTTTGAAGCTTCTCTTTCAGACCGTCTTGTTGTAAGCTCGTTCAATCCTTCTTTGATAACATTGGGAATGGCTTAGCGCCCGCATGCGCTTTTCATCTGCCAGATGCAGTTGATCGTATCTTGCTTGTTGCCACTCGCCTTACTCGACTTGGCTTTCTAGCAATATCCAGAGTGATGGGATTTTGATTTCGACTGGCAGTATTGTTTCCATTCCATATGTGAGCTCGTATGGAGTTACGCCTGTAGCAGACCGTACAGATGTTCGATAGGCCCAGAGTACATAAGGAAGCATCTCCGACCAGTCGCGATATGTCTTCACCATTTTCTCCAGTATGCGGATGATGGTCTTATTTGCAGCTTTGACCCCACCATTCATTTGAGGACGGTAGGGGCTTGACTGATGACGTTGAATCTTAAACTTGTTGAGGAAGTCGTCCATCCTTTTATTGACGAACGGAGTTCCGTTGTCTGTGATAATGGCCTGAGGGACTGCATAACGGCTAATGATGTTGTTCTTCATAAACTTGACCATATGAGATGCTGCGATGGTGGTGTATGATGCCACCTCTATCTACTTGGTGAAGTAATCTACTGCCACAAGGATATATTCATGCTTGTTTGAAGCTTTGAGGCTGACCTTGCCGATAATGTCAAGTCCCCATATGGAGAAGGGCCATGGTGTTGTCAAGTTGTATAGTTCAGAAGTGGGTGCATGGATCTGGTTCACATTCTCCTCACACTTGAAGCATTTCCTGACGTGTTTGCAGCAATCTGTCTCCATCATAAGCCAATAGTAGCCAAGTCGTAAGATCTTCGCCATCATATGTCCATTCATGTGTGGGCCGTATAGTCCTTCATGGATTTCTGACATGATCCATGCTGCTTCCATCTCATCCACACAGCGGAGAAGGACTTGGTTGAAGCATCGCTTGTAGAGGATGCCCCCGGTGATAACGAACTGTGTTGCTAGCCACTGGATAGTGCGGCGATCGACTGGTGTTGCTCCTTCCGGGTACTTCTGATGTTCGATATGTTCCTTAATGTCTGTGTACCACGACTAATCATTCAAGGGAGTTTCAGGTTCGTCGATCTGTAGGCAGAATGCGGGCTCCTCCTAGAGTTCGACGGTGAGTTCCCATTCAGCAATTCCTTTTGGAATCTCCAGCATCGAGGCGAGGGTAGCCAGAGCATCTGCGAACTGGTTCTTAGCTCAGGGTATATAGGAAAATATGATCTCTTTGAATTCTTCAGTTAGATTCTCCAGGTAGACATAATACGGGATTAGCATTTCATCCTTGGTCTTCCAATCACCATTTATCTGATTAATGATGAGTTGCGAGTCTTCGAAGACTCGTAACTTTTTCACGTTGAGAATTATGGCTTCTCTTAGACCAGCATGCTTCATATTCAGTTACGTTGTTAGTACATTGGAATGTCAGTCACCTAGATATGGGAATTGGGACGTCATCGGGAGAGTAGAGTATGACGCCTACTCCACTTCCTTTTGAATTTGTAGCCCTGTCGAAGAAGAGTGTCCATTCTCCTGCCTTTCTTTCTTCTTCTTCCTCAATCAGGAGGATATTCTCGTCAGGGAAGAAGGTCTTCAGTGGTTGGTAGTCAGGCAGAGAGTGTGATGCTAGGTGGTCGACCAGTGCCTGCCCCTTGATTGCCTTCTGAGTGACATAGGTGATGTCGAACTCTGAAAGTAGTAGTTGCCATTTTGCGATCCTATCCGTTAGTGCTGGTTTTTTGAACAAGTACTTTAACGGGTCCATGCGAACGAGCAGAAAGATTGTGTGAGCGATCATGTACTGTTGTAATTATTGCATGGCCCAGACCTGGGCGAGACATGTTTTTTCTAAGCTGGAGTACTTGGCTTCATAACTTGTAACCGTCGGCTTAGATAGTAGATCGCTTGCTCCTTTCTTCCTGTGTCGTCATGTTGGCCGAGAATGCATCCGATTGCTTCTGCCGCGACCAAGATATATAGTAGTAACGGTCTTCTCGGAGTAGGTGGCATGAGCACTGAAGGTTTTAACAGATATTTCTTAATCCTATCGAAGGCCGCTTGGTAGTCGTCATTCCATTCCTTTGGCATACTCTTCCTGAGAAGCTTGAATATGGGCTCATAGATGGGCGTGAGCTTTGCGATGAATCTACTGATATATTGGATCCGTCCGAGGAAACCCTGAATTTTCTTTTCAGTCTTGGGCGGTGGCATTTCGATGATTGCTTTAGTCTTAGTCTCGTCCACCTGGATACCATCTTCGCTGACGATGACAGCTTCCCTTCGGTTGCACCGAAGACACATTTTTGCGGGTTAAGACGGAGTTTAAACTTTTCTAGCCTGTCAAAGAGTTTCTTGAGGTCTTCGAAATGTCAAAGAGTTTCTAGCCATGATCGTGCAAGATTTGATGATCATATCGTCCATGTAGACCCCCATTTCCTTGTTTATCATATCGTGGAACAAGGCGATCATGGCTCACTGATATGTAGTTCCTGCATTCTTCAGCCCAAAGGGCATAACCCGATAGCAGAAAGTTTCCCATGGTGTGATGAAGGAAGTCTTCTCTCGATCTTCGATGACCATCTTGATTTAATTGTAGCCTGAGAAGCCGTCCATGAAGGAGAAGATCTTATGTCCTGCGGTATTATCCACCAGTGTATCGATATGAGGTAGAGGGAAGTCATCTTTAGGAGCTGAGATCCCTAAAGTCGATACACATTCTGACTTTGTAGTCCTTTTTTAGAACTGGTACAATATTTGCGAGCCACTCTGGGTAGTTGGAGACTACCAGGAATCCTGCATTGTATTGCTTGATGACTTCATCGCGGACCTTCAGAGCCCATTCTGGCTTCATTCTCTGCAACTTCTGCTTGATAGGCTTCATGTCTGGCTTTGTTGATAGATGGTGTACCACCAAGTCTTCATCGAGCCCTAGCATGTCCTCATAAGAGAAAACAAAGTTGGACAACCTCAGTTTCAGAAATTCCATCATCCTCTGCTTGTATTCCGTGGACACCGACCTTCTGATGCGCACCTCTCTAGGGAGTTTTGCTGATCCCAAGTTCACAATTTTGAAGTCATTCGCCATAACATTGACCTTTGTTTCAAACCTCTCGAGAGAGTCCTCGAGTTTGAGAGCTGTGTCATCATTTCCCTCATCCAGTTTTTCGTCCAAACCCATGAGTTCGAAGTCTAGCTCTAGATCTAAATCGTATAAGTCGACTTTGAACTTAGGCACTGTGTGTGAAGTGTTTAGCACAGTAATTTTTGAAAGCTTTTCTATTGTTTTTGTATTTTGAGAATTTTTTGATGTTTTGTGATTTCGAGGAATATTTGATTTTTTTGTACTTTTTGAAATATATGATGTTTTTGCGTTTTGAAGGTTTTCTAATTTTTTTTTGTGTTGTCATGGGATCCCAAATAGGATGGCATTGTGGACCATGATTGATCCTGTCCTAGTTCGAGGTACCAACTATATTTACATTAGCATTTTTTTTGGGACCGACATCCATGGATGGCCTATCGACTGATTCGATCGTCAAGGGGATGGCTGACCATCTTGGTTCTTTCCCCCTTTCGATCCTGATGTTCTGACCCATTTGTTCCTTCTGGCTTAGGATCCTGTTTGGGTCAACCATTCAAATACACACCTATCGAAAGGGGGATTTGAATGGTTGACCCTTTTTCGGCCTTCTGGCTTAATCTCCTGGTGTCGGTTGATATCCCAGTCCTTATCTCTGCACGTTGGCATGTGCTGGCTTTACTACCATACCTTTCTCATGGAATTCAATTCGGTAGTTCAAAATTAGTCACTCAGTCGGGGGAATGACGTATTCAGCAGCGAGAGGATGAGGATTGGCGATTGAGTTCACAATTTTAAACTTGAAACTGTGATACGAAATGTCACCCTGGGCGTACTGAACGTCAATCACTGGGATGTCAGTTTTTGGGATATTAACCGTCACTGGTAAGATGGTTTCTAGCTCGGCCAGTACTGAGATGATTCAATTTCCTGAAGGGAATTTAACCCTTTGATGGAGGATAGATGGGATGACTCCAACAACATGGAGCCATGGTTGCCCCAACAGAAGGTTAAATGAGGCAGGAATGTCGATGATTTAAAATGTGACAAGGGTCATGTCTGGTCCGATTTGCAACTCCATGTCAATTTCTACCTCAACTTGCCTTCAGGAGTTATCGAAGGCTCTGACACTCATGGTGCTGGGCCTGAAGGAAGACGGTTCTATCCCCAATCATTCAATAGTCCTCAAAGGGCAAACGTTAAGGCTTAATCCGTTGTCTATGAGTATGAGTGAAATTTTAAAATTCTCATAATGGACAACTATATTTAATGAGCTCCCATGTTTGCGACCTTCGGGTGGTAATTCCTCATTAGATAAAGTGATGGTGCGTGGTGCGAAGAGCTGTCCGATCATGTTTGCCACCATTTTGGGAGGTACGTCAGGAAAAATATGTTCATCATTTAATGTTTTTACAAAGATTTCTCGATGCGATCTTGATGTGCATAAAAGTTTCCAGATGGAAATTCGTGCGGGAATGGATTTGAGCTGAGCTGCTATGTTGTAAGCAACATCGGATTTACAGGTGGTTTTCGGTAAAGTTCCTTGGGTTTCTTTTGGGTTCTGATTATCCCTCTTGAAATACCTCCCGTTGTTGCCTACTTCGGCACACTCTGGGTAATACCATGGGACTGCTTTTGGGTAGTAGGAGGGAACTACTCTTCCTTCCAGGTTTATCATCGGTTCTTGAGGTTGAGAGATTGTGGCCGGAACCGTTTGTGATGGACTTGACGATTTCTCTTGAGTTGTTACTAAGTCTTGGAATTCTCTTCCCTCTTTTGGGGTGTTGGAAAAGCCCTCTGGGCATGTGCCAATTGGTGAGGCATTAGGAAACTTGGCGTTTGAACCGGGGGTGCCCCTTGCAAGGTTACCGAGGCTAGATCCGGGAGGCTTATTGGGAGAATGACGTGTTCAGAATCCCACCTGTTTGGATCTGCTGAAGTTGGGGCTGAAAGTGCCCCTTGGGGAGTGTGGTGTTGAGAATGTGACCTAGTGGGTGCTGGGAGTGCTCCTTGAGAGATGAGAGGTTAAGACCTATTGGGTGCTGCCTCGAGGTAGATGAAGGGTTGCACTGTAGGTGCTGCCTCGAGAAATACTTGAGTTGTTGCTTCAAGGAATATGAGAGGTTGAGTTGTTGGTGCCGCTTCGAGGAATACTTATGGCTCAGGCGGTGGTGCCTGTAGATATCCTCATGTCTGATTTGCTATATCGGGCATGATTGGTTGTATGGAATGATGTGGAGAGGAATACATGGGTCGCCCTCCCTCAATGTGTTTGACAGTAGAGTTGTTGGATGTGTTGGGTCCTGCTTGATACGATGGCAGGGGATTTTGGAGAATATTGGGTTGAGCCGTATTGTTAGCCTGCGGGGTGATTCCAATCTTCTGGCTTTCGATTAAATCTTGGACCGCATGTTTTAAAGAGAAGCAGCGGTCTGTTAGATGGCCAGGAGCCTGGTGATATGCGCAATACTGATTTTTGTTATAACCAGGTGGCAAGGGATTAGGTGGAAGTCGTGGCTGAATCGGTGTTAGAAGTTGCTTTTGCATTAACATTGTCAGAACCTGACTATATGTCTGTGCTAAAGGGGTAAACTTCTTGCCTAACATTGCCTGTTTGTATGGGCCTTGCACATTCCCCCTAGGCTGTTGTTGTTGTTGTTGAGATGGCTATGCCTGATATCCTTGTTGGGTTTGCTGTGGTTGGTATTGCCTATTTGATTGTGGATGGTATTACCTATCTTGTTGTGGCTCCGGTTGCGGAGTGTACTGATTGCCTTGAGTGTCGGTAATGATATTGTTAACCTCTGTAGCACGTTGCGTTGGAGCAGTGCCGTTTCCATTCCCATATCCAACAAATTTCCCCTCAACTTTGTTTCTTTTAATTGAGGGGGTCTGGTGCAGCCATGGAGAAATGGTTCCAGATCTGATCTCGGCTTTCACTTGTTCTCCAGCTCGGATGAGCTGAGAGAAGTTCACGTATGGGTACAAGATTAGATATCCTAATATGTTGGGATTTGCTGAATGTACGATCATGGATATTTGCTCTTCATCATCGATGGGATTTCTCATTCGAGCTGTCATGGCTCGCCATCGCCCTACGTATGCTGACAATGATTCATCACTTTTTTGTCTCAAGGCAGTCAGATATGCCCTTCTCGAAGCCATATTCGGATTGTACGAAAATCTGTCAATGAATGCTTGGGAGAGTCTTTCCCAAGTTCTGATTTGATGGCTATAGATCGAGGTGTACCAATCCAAAGCGTCACCTTTGAGGGACTTCTGGAAGAGCCGTATCAAGGCTCCATCGTTCCCTGCTATCGCATTGAGTTCCCTATAAAAGCTTTTAGATGTGTTGTGGGGCACCCACTACCGTCATACCTTTTAAACTTAGGTACCTCGAAGTTTGGGGGGACCTGGGCATCAGGGAAAGGACACAGATCTCTGAATTTGGGGGATAAGTGATCCACTCCTTATTGCCTTTGTAGCTGATTTTGTACCGTTTGCAGCTGTTTTCACAGTTCCTCGATTTATGACTTGCTTTGTTGTGGATATCTTGCCCCTTGCTACCGGGCTTATGCTGCTTCCTCTTCGTACGGATCAAGAATGGGGGGTTGTTTGAAAGAAGATGGACTCCTGGTAGCAGGAGGTAGTTGGAACTAAACACTGTTCCCTTTCGGAGGAGGGTGTGAAGTTTTGAAATGGCTCTCGCCTGGGGTATTTGCCAATTCCGGAATGTTGTTCCCATTAGGGGGAGTGGGTTAGACGCGAAACTGACCCCCTTCATGGGCATCCACCAGTTCTTGTCTGTGGTTCCCGTTAGGGGGAACCTATGTTGTAACCTGATTGATGTGATGTGTTGAGTATAGAGGTGTGGGAGGGTTGATCCCGTTTGTTGGTTTCTTTTGATCTTGTGCTAACTCTTCCGGGAGAGGGAGAACATGGTTTACTGGAGGAATGAGGGAAAAGGCAAAAGGGGTTTACGGGATTGAGTTGTTTTGTATGCTAGGCTGCGCCGCCTGCGTGTTTGGTACTACACTTGGTACCAGGCGAAGTAGTAACTCTTGTAAAGCCCTGAAGTTCTGAGATATCTCGTTCAAGGCCGCTGCGACTAGCAAATCTGTTTGGGCTGTTGGTATTAGTGCTGGTACAAGAGGTGGTTCTGATGTTGATGGTTCAGATCCTGGAGGAGCCACTGGCTCTTCTTTATGGGTAACTTGAGAAGTCATGGCTGCCCGGGATCGGGTGGTCATGGTTCGAATTGATATCTAAACAAGTATAACCCAAAGATTTTTTTTTGTATGAATGTAGTGATGATGTCCCTTGAGATTAAAGTACCACACACTTTCGCGTCGGGTCTCAGCTAGTGCGAGCTAACAACTCCCCAGTGGAGTTGTCATTCTGTAGACACTGGAAATCGGCGCCCATACTGATTTTGGTTGATATGGAGTTTGTAGTAGGGGTGATTGGTTGATTCTTGAATGTTGGAGTCGCCACTAGCCAATTAATCTCAGAATCCCGCAGTTGGCCAGAACCCTCAGAATATGTAAGGTTTGAGAAATCCGAAGACTCTCTTACCTTAGATTGACTCCTAGTTTGCAATTCGGGATTCTGGATAAGGGACCTCAATTACAAAGAGGGAAGGTGTTAGGCACCCTCTCTGCTCGTATAAACGCACGGTCTCTACTTAGTGTGGTAAAAAAAATCTCAAGGGATGATATGGTCGGATAAGACTAGGCACACACATGGATTTCTGATGCGGCAAGATCTGAGATTTTGGCAAGCCATAGAGCATACGTCCAATAGCATGTCTAGAAGGCGGATGTGATGATACTTATGTAAAGATATAAAAAATGGACTAGATTACTAGGAATTTCTGATGTGACAGGATCCAGTGTACGACAAGTCACAAAACATACGTTCGCTAAAGATCTAGAGAAGTAGGGGGTTGAGAAGGGAATAGATGTCATAATGAATGCTTGTGTACAAAATGAATGGATCTTTTGCTTGATCTTAAGTAGGCTAAGACATGGACTGAGCGATGATCAATCCGGGTTAGACTTGGAGATTAGGGATGGTTGGGAAGGTAGGGAGTAGACTAAGGGGATAGCTAAAAAGTTTGGATTTGAAGGCTTGGGAGCTCCTCCTCACTCTCACTCTCTTCCTCTCTCTCTCCCTCTCTCTCTCACTTAGCTTTAAAAATGAGAAGTGGATCTTAAAATGTGAAGAGGAGAGGGCTATTTATAGCCTTCTCCAATGGTCTTATGGTAATTGTAGGGTTTAGGAGGGGTAAAAGATGAGGTGGCAAGTTATGGTTGGTTGAGGAGAGAGGAATGACATGTGGTGCTCTCTCATTGGTTCTTAGGGTTGGTAAAATGGTAAATAGTGAAGGTTGGAGGGGTAATTTCTTGAGAAAGTTGACTTTTGGATGTTGGGATAGCTGTCCACACGTGGGTCGCAAGTGGTGGTAATTGAAGTACTGCCGGCGATAGTCAAACAACCACCAGCGGTAGTCCAACTACCGCCCGGGCCGCGCTCGGGCCAGGCTCGAGCGTGTGGGTTTTGCTTGATATGCTGATTCGTCCGATGGTCTCCCTTTTTTATTTTTGGCTCTTCCGGGTGTATTTCTAGGTTGGCTTGAATAGTTCCTGGATTTGGGACTTTGGGTTGGGTTTGAGAGATTTTAATGGTTTAAATTGGGGTTTCAGGTTCGGTTAAGGTTTGGATTGGGGTTTTGGGTTCGAGTAAGGTTTGGATTAGGGTTTCGGGTTCGGGTAAGGTTTAGATTAGGGTTTGGTTTTGGAAAGATCATCGTTCCTTGATTGTCTTAGTCTTCTTGAGATGTTAGCCTGGGTGGGGTGTCTACAGCATCATGTCTTAAAACGAAATCACAAAATTGATGGATGGGAAAGATTTCTCACAAACATCATAGTGGGTCCCACCTGGGTTCTCAGTGCGGAAGGCTTTCGCAAGAAATCCGTGTGGTAAAAAAATGGAAAAGAGGAGACGCATGGGCTAATGTTTCCATTTACTTACATGTCCTCTGCCTTCTTACGTAACCACTTTCTACCAGTCAATGAGCTACACGTCCAGCCTGTCCTGACCTCCAGATAGGCGGGGGTAGTATTAATCCGCGCCCTACCTATGGCAGCTATATAGCTGGTGTGTGGTACACCAGCCAATCCGCTTCTGGTCCTTCTCACCTAATCCGCTCCTAGCCTCAACATGTAACCCGTTGCCTGTTTTGCACCACTGTAAGTCCCGTATCCTAGACCGTACCGTTCCGTAGGCTTCTGCGGTCCTCCCGGTCGAATTTCGGCGACCCTTGACCTATATCTGACGTTTGCGCACGATCCTAAGCTGAGTCCTGCATATTGGAGTCAACTTAACTCGAAACTTGTACCCTAGCGACCGTGTCGTCACCGCAATTCCAATGCCGTGACTCGTGCATCGATCCGATACTCGGGCCAAGAGATGTGGGCTCGCGTTCATGGAGAAGCTAGTGTGGTCCACCTTCTTACCTTCCAATCCCACCCTCCATGATCGATCTCAGCCATTGAAGTCCATCCATTTGAGCTCTAGCATGCATTGGCGGGGGAAAGAAGAGTCCAATATCTAACGGTGGGTGTTTAACATCTTGATTCTTATGATTTGAGAGCCCATTATAATGGGACCCATCATGATATATGTATTGTATTGAGGGCCCCATAGTGGTAGGGCCCCTCCTCCATCCGTTTCTCTCTCTCTCTCTCTCTCTCTCTCTCTCTCTTCCTTGTGTGATGGTCCACCTGATGAGTGTGTTGCATCCACACTGTCCAACAAATTTGGACGGTGAGACCCACCTGATGCATACATTACATCCAGGCCATCCATCCTTGCTAGAGGTGCTGGACGTGGGCCACCTTGTTGCATGTATTTTATCTATATTGTCCGATCATGGACCATCCTTGATGTGTATATATCCAAACCATTCATCTGCTGGGTCCCATGTAGCGGGCAGCTGCTGCTGCCCTGGACGCCAGCAAGCTATGTGGACCCTACCACCATGATGCATGTGGTTTATATCCACGCTGTTCGTGTTGAGTGCAGCACGTGGGGCCCACCTCAATGATGTATGAATCCACACTATCCACACCTCAGATGGACCCCTCCTTGGTGATGTTAATCCACACCGTCAGTCCAAAGCGTCCAGAGGGTCTGGACGCTGGACTCTCTTTTTCTAATATAATATAATATTATATTTTGTATTATGTGTGTGTATATATATAATATTAATATAATAATATATATGATATTATATGGTGGGCCCTACGTGGGACCCACGTGTGTGTGGACTCCATGTGATGCATGCGTTATATCAACGCTGTCCATCTGTTTTTACTCCCAGCCGTTCATTGAATAGAGGGGTTGGATGTTTGAACATATATTAATTTAATATTAAATGATATTTTTATATATACATATATATTCATTGTATACGTGTGGGACCCACCTTGTTGTATATCCACACCATCCATTTGGACGGTGTGCTGTGGACCGCACCATGCTATGCACCCACACCTTCTAAACTGTGGAGCCCACCTAATTTTATGTGTTGCATCTGCACCGTCCATTGCTGGACGGTGCTGTGTAGGGGTCACCGTGGTGTATGGGTCTTATCCACACCGTCCAGATGGATAGGACGGTGGGACCCACCAGTGTATGTATTTTATTCACACCATCCAGGATCCCTGGACGGTGGAAACCACCCTGATGTATATGTGTTCTCCACGCCATTCATCTAATCATCCAGGCCGTCCATCATGGCTGACCATGATTTATGTACTTTATCAGCTCCGTCCATCTATCTAGGATAATGGGTCTACCCTGATGATGTGTTGTATTCGTACCGTCTTTCCATTTTGATGGACGTGTGGTCCACCTTGATATATGATTTCATCCATGCCGTCTAGGGACGGGGGACCACCTTTGTAACACCCTGAAAATCGGGGGTCGAGCATAAACTCAACTCCCGAGTTCCAGAACATCACTTATGCAACAAAATGGATGATGATTGAATGTTGACTGTATTCGTGCATTGAACATGAGTGAGATTAAGCCAAAACAGCATATCATACTCCAGAGACAGTTAATTTTGCAAGTGGAAGACTATGATAGATAGATAAAATATATAAACTATGATGAGTCTCCAGTGTGATAACATTACCAGGTTAAATAAATACAAGTACGGTTCTAAAATATACCAAATGTGTAAGTTTAATGTCTTCTATCCCCGGTACCACACCCAGGCAATACGGTACCGGGTCTTCGGAGACCCGTCGAGGGTTACGTGATAGGAGAACTCCTCCTCATCACCATAGAAGTAGTCGGCTCTGCTTCATAAGCATCGCCATCATCGAAATTCAACAAATCTGTTTGGTGTGTACAACACCGATCCGTAACGTGGGAGTGAGTAGCTAACTCGGTGGAACAATAAAGCATAGGTTAACATGTTATCGATGCGGTCAAGCGATAATGATAAAGCGATAAATCAAGCACTCCTAGTTACTCGATTAATGCAAGTATGAATGCTGGTATGATGGATGCCCTCACCGACATACTCCCTCATGCGACACCATCTCACGTTCGCGGCATGCTTACATCCCACGGTGCTCCACATCTTCCGGGCACATGCGATGCATGATGAGCATGATTAGGAGTTTTTAATTAGTCCATTTCAAACGGCGGGATTGGGAAACTAAGGTACCTCCCTTGTATCATTCCCAAACATGATCCATTCTAGGGTCGTCGGTCCTAGTTAATATCGACGATGGTGTATTTTCTAGGTCTTGCGAGAGGTGCTGAGGTACATTACGCACAAAAGGTTGCACCACTCCCCCATCACCCCTTAAACGATTCATCACTATACTGAGAAACGAGGCCTAGTTCATACTCTATATATCGCGGCGAACCCTAAGGCGCCTTTGCGACTTCGAGAATATGCTCGCGGTCACTACAAAGGGACGCTTGGTACATTACGCACAAAGGTTGCACCACTCCCCTATCACCTTATCAATGTAGGCCGACGGCGCGAATATAGTGTCCCATACCACCATAATCGGCTCACGAGTTAAGTTGCTCTTTGGTCACTACGGGGAGGCACGTAGCCCGGCGTAGTAGGCGGGCTCGACCACGGTGTCCCATACCACCATGCCCGGCTCATGAGTCTTAGCGGATCGAGGTACCATGGTTAAAAGGGTTTTCTTACTTGGTAAGTTTGGTACCCTAGGTTCAAGCATTAGTGACCAAACATGGTGAACATACAAAAGACAGATCGGGTTGCCTGACGAGCTCAGCTAGCCCGAGCGCACAACAAGTTAAACGACATGAAGTGCATAAGCACTTCGCGTGGCCAACCACTATCGCCAACCGAAGTACGACTCGAGTTCGTCGAACACATCTCACGTGGCAAATGAATCACAGCCACGAATTCAATTCTAGTACCGATTGTCTGGACTATAATCATAGCCCCAAGCACAATCACTTGTCATCCTTAGCATGTGGAGTAAAGCATGATAGACAAAGTAATTCAAGCATGATAAATAAAGTAATTCAAACATGCTAGTAGGCATGTTATAAGCATATTATAGAGCATGATATAAAGCATGTTGTAAAGAACAACACAAGCATGAGTTTGTATATATTCAATTCCTAATCACATAGCTATTCAAGGAAATCATACACATAGTTAAAGGAGTTGAGAATCATATCTCAACACCCTTAAACATTACAATTTACTAACTACTACTCATTCAGACATTTCAACAAACACTTTAAAATACGAGGAATCAACATACATGACATATGTTGATCACGAGTTATAAGGCCAAATCCTTTCACTAGGGAGTTACCCCAATCATAACACGCATACACCCATGACGGATAGTCATGGCAAGCAGGAAACCAAATTCCATATTCATTGAGTCATTTCCACAAACACTTGGGCCACACATTTTAGCATATATAGTGTGTATTGGCCGTGGCGTGATTTAGGCAAATCCTTTCGTCAAAGGGGTATTGCCAATACAACAATCAATTATCCATGACAATTAGTCATGGCGAGCACGAATGAGAATTCTATACTCATTCGGTCATTTTCACAACACTTAGAATACACTATTACAACATACATGGTGTATGTTAGCAAAACATGTATTAGGGCTATCCTTTAGCCAAGTGAGTATTTTATCCATGTATAATATATTACTACTGACAAATAATCATGATAAATACATCTCCAAAATTTATACGTATACAGTGTTTTCTAGAATACGCATTTTCAACATACATAGTGTATACAAGCAAACATGTATTACGGCGATTCCCTTCGCCAAGTAAATATTTTATACGCACATAATATATTTATACGACAATTAATCATGACAAACACATCGCTAAAATATACATGTATACGGTACTTCTTACAATACCGTATTTCTACATACATAGTGTTTATTAGTAAACATGTATTTAGGCGAATCCTTTCGCCAAATAAGTATTTTATCCATACGTCATATATCCATACGACAAATAAACATGCCAAACGCATTTTGATAAAAAATACGTATACGGTATTTTATACGAATACCTAAAGTATGTGAAATTCCAAATTCTACACTTCTAATCGAAACAGAAAACGGAAGGCACTTTGTACATGTGCAATTGCATGCAGATCATGAATCTACTATTATCTGACATTGAAAGCGTTGAAAACCGCAACTTATACACTTAAAGTCCTCACCTTGTGCCGTAGAATCGTAACGGAGTCGATAGGTTCGCTAAGCTTAAAAGTATACGGGAGTTTGGCAACCTAGAGAATGAAATAGGTTAGCTATTTCCTAACCTACAATCTGTCTAATCCCCAAACAGGTTAGGGTTAGGGTTTATTACCTAGAAATGGCCAGGAATCGCGGGAAAGCGGCAAGAATGAGGTGGTTAAGCACCGATAGCAGACGAGGGAATGAGCGGACGGGGAGTTTCTCCCAGATCTCCCACACTTTCTCTCTCTTTTCTCTCCCTCAAATCCAAATTCGTATGGCTGCCATGAGAGAGGGTTTAAGGTCCTTATATAGTCTCAAAATTCCCTGAAATAGACTCAGGTTCAAGGGTTACTGCTAATATAGGTATTTCGTCACTTTTCCGGCTCAAAAGAGAGGTTCTGGTAGCCCTCCTTGAGCCAAACGTCAGACTTAAGCTCACCACCTATGGATCTATGTGGGATTACGTTTTCGACTCGATCGGATTCCCAGATCGCACGTGGCGGACCACTTTCAGTTCAACGGTCAGTGGGCCACGATCAGAAATTCCAAGTACATGTAAATGTTCCTGAAATTTTTCTTAATCCGAGGGTGTAATTTGGTCGAATTTTGACGGTCAGGTTGCTTATCTTGTGACGCGTTGCAAGCGAAAGGTGCAGATCACTATTCCTGATATTTATTGTGGAATAGGAATAGTGTTTTTCACACACCCTCGCTCTGAATCGAAACGAATGGCCGTGGGACATCGGATGGACCTGATTTTTGAGATGAGTGTCAAGCCCAACGAGGCGATCCTAAGTCCTTAACTTTGCGTTAATCGGATTTCCGATGTGCGGTCTAGACCTAATCTGATTTCGTTTCATTCAGAAGCGTAGGAAATGAGTTTGGTTCTAAACTTTAGGGTAACCTAGCGTCAATGATTCTGCAAGTTTTGGGTCTTGCAGATCGTATTTAAAGCGATTCAAATGGATTTCATGGCTAATCTAGTTTAGCACCTAGTTCACTTTGTCAAATTTCTAAAGGATTTAATCCTAAGTGATTTTCGTCTGAGGTGGAACTTAGTCCATTGTAGTTTGTATATAAAGTGATCCAAGTTATACTACTTAGCTAGTTTAAGATAGTGTCTAGGGCGAAGGTGCTTTGAAAAATTGAAAGCACAAGGTAGTGAAGGGTAGGATTCGTGAAGAAAATGGTTTAATGAGCGATTTGAGGCTTTAATTGAGTGTTTAAGAAGTTAAACCTGTGTCAGGATTGACCCATCGCCTAAGGACGTCTAATCCCAGGTTGGTAAAAAAATCCGGGGCATTACAATCTACCCCCCTTAAAATAAAATTTCGTCCCCGAAATTGCCGAAGGGTAATAAGGAAAGATTTCTATTATTTCATTTGCCTAAGACTTATTGACTTCGAGTTCCTACGCGTGGTAGGGTATATACCAGCTGGTTCATTTTAGTCTACCCCCATTAAAACTTAATTCTTTATCCATTTCTCATACCCTGATGGTTTGCTACCATTTATTTCTTTACCTATTTGGAGTCTCGACGACAATTCCCACCAATTTAGAGTAAGATAGCTGTTTTCAATGTTTGACCAACACGGAGAGACGATAATGGTTGGCTTGATCCCGATACATCGATCATCTACTACGACCGGGGTAGGAGGCTCATCGTATCCCTTAGGATCTGGTGAATCTGGTCTTCTCGCTCGGTCAGCGGTGAGTCCATTGGTAGTCGCCCGGGATTGAGAATTGGGTCAAGCCGCGAATGCTTCGCGATTGTATATTCGGTAACTCCTCAGGGTACGATCACTCTAAAGACGCGAGGGAATGTCCATCATTGAAAAGTTCAAATTGTCTATGTCTAAGGTTACCCTTTAGGTCTTAGTCTAAGCGAGTCCTCGATATTATCTATGTCCCAGGGAAGGGTGAATCAAATCTTACTAGATCATCCTAAAACATTTTCATAGTAGAACTTGTTAGGGCTTCTATAATGTGCGTATGTTAACGAGCACCGTTTCGATCCTGGGCTAGTGGAGTAGGGTCCACCATGCTTTCGCTGCGCCACCCAGATCAAGAGATGCAATAGGTAACCTAACTAGATTTGGCTCATAACGTTCTACCCCCCTTAAAATTTTATTTTCACCCTCAATGCTCAAGATTTATGTCCTGCTCCGTATATCGGAACAAGGTGTAGTTTAGGATATATCCTTGACATGAAATGGGATGCGATCTCCCACTACATTGGTCTTCTTTTCATCAATGTTGTATATTATGGCATTGATACCTATGGTCATAGAAAGGAGCTAAAGATGAAGGGTATTGTGGTTGATTCGGGGTCAGGTGTGAGTTTGTGGCGAGATGCCTAATTCTACCAAGGAATTTTGTCGCGGTCCAGACTTATCCTATTTAATCATGTCTAGCTTAATAGGCAGGCTATCTTTTTACGTTCATAAGCACAATACGTATGCCGACATGGCATGCGATTTGGGACCTAATTCCTAACTGTCTGTTGCCCATTTGGGCAATTCCTTAGGCCTAAAAGACATAGTCTCTACTAGCTATATACTCCTAACACTTTTCAAGGACAAAATTATAAACTTTTAGTTGTAAATGGTTAGGCCAACACGGAAAGAAAATTGTGTAGTGGGTCTGAGCCGGATACATAGACCTTCTGCCTCGCGATGACAGAAAATCGTCGTATCAGTCCTTAATCCTAGCTGATCCCGACCTTCTGCTTGATCAGAGCATAGGGTTCATTGGTCACTACCAGGATTGAGAATTCGATTCAAACCGCGAATACCTCGCTTAAATGTAGTTTCTTTACTCCGCGTTCCCATTGTACTAAGTCCTTGAGAAGGCGATTCTAAGGGGTGTATTGATTTGACCTAACATTAAATCCAATGGATATATAAGTTTTCTATGAGCGTGAATAGTTTCTATGTCATACAACCTTCCTATGAGTTATTAAAGGAGCCTATGAGTATCAAGAGGATTTTAACAAAGGAACGGGGTCTCGCTCCGACCTAATCAAACCGACTCACTAAGTATATCACTCAATTATCTTAGCATTTTTTGTCGTTTACATTTCTTAGCCTAATCAGCAGCCTAGGCTCAACTAATGAGTAGCGGTAATCCACCAGTTGTAATCTAAAGTCTATGCTTATACACCAGATGATTTTATATCATTTCTAATAAAGAAAATTGTTTGTTCATTTGGAATTGAGTTGCCCGAACATGAATGCAGCTTCGCTTGGGCACTTCACCTATGCTCAAACCAACTAAGGGGGTTCTAGAGTTTACGTTCTCAATTGGTTGGATTTCCTATACTGTCAGTCTGTCGAAGAAAAAGCCTTGCTCTAGGTCCAAACTCTATGGGTCTATCTATTAAACAACCATTTACTCCAAAAGCTTAAGCTATCAGAGTGTGGTGGGTTAATGTATATCAAGGGACTTTATCACTTCAACACAATTTGGCCAGTGGCCTTAAATTGTATTAAATGGGACCGCATTACTAATCCTACCTCGGGATTGGGGGTGACATGGTTGGTAGGAGGGTGGGAGGGGATTAAAATTAATGGTATAGGCTTTGGAAAATGAGCCTCGTGTGGAAAAGCATGAGATGGGATTTCCAAATCCTAGGAATCGGAATCTCTAAGTGTTATTTGAAAGGAAATCTCGGAATTTACTTTTAATTGCACACACTTCAAACATGGTATTGGAAAACATGGGATACACCAATCTAGGAACCATACCCTACACGTACATTTATTATTACTTATACAATTCTATCCACCTGAAAGTCACCTAATGCAGTTGGTCGAACGGGCCCTAAACGTCCTCACACATCTAGAACATCGCACTAACTACTACACCCATCAATCATGAAAGCATAAACATCCAAAGACGGTAACTCATGCAAACTTCAAACAATAGTGTGGATAGCTAGACATCCGCGAAGTTGGCCGAACTAAGCTCAGATAGAGCCATGGAAAAGTGAATGAAAAGTGATGGAGAGAGAGAGAAAGGGCAGGAGGTTTGGTTCTCCACAGATGTGAGCTTCAACAGATGTTGTAAAGGCCCCAAAGACAGCGAATGGAGAAGGAAAAGAGAAAAAAAATAAATAATAATAAAAAAAATAGGATGACTTAGGGAGCTTGCACGATTTTAGAGCTTCAAGGGGGCGTGTAGGCATCCAAATGAGAGAAACGGAGAGGAAATGGAGAAGAGGACTGCAATGCATGATGGAAGTGGGTAGGTTGTGGTCGAAAATAGGAGATGGGACGATCGGAGGGGAGTTTTAAGAGAGAGGGCAAAGCAACTTGGAGGGGACAAGGGGAGCTTGGAGGGGGAGTTTATGAAGGAGGTATGGTATCGGGGTGTTTCGATGGACGGCCCACACATCGGGGAGGTCCCAAGACCCCCAACTCGGTCGCCGGAGCGCGGGCAGCCCAGCCCAACCAAAAAGTCGGCGAGGCCTCGCCAAAAAATTTTTAAATTTTCAAAAGGGCCTCTGTGGCCCTGTTCGTACGATCCCACGGGCCCCAAAATATCTGGGTCCCACCTTGGGTACCCTGGATTAGCGTGGGTAGGCCCCAGGACCCCATTCGCTCTATTTCGGGTAGTTTCGGGCAAACTGGACATATCTTGCAATCCGGAATGAGTTATCTGACATAAAATATATGAATTTAGGGTAGGACAAGCTAATGAAGCCAACCAACCCAACTATGTCGGGTTGCGCAGCCCGGAATTGCAAAAAAAAAACCCTCCGATTGACGATTGTTTCCCCGTTTCAATTTTATTTTACTAAAATAGTAGTTTTAGTTTAATTATTCTTCATCTGTTGGGCTTTAGGAGTTACGCTCATTGTGAAAAGAGATTAGAATAATTAGTAGAACATTTTGGTGAAGCCAAATAGGACACTTATTATTCTTGGCCGAAAACTTTGTGCACTAGTAGACATCACCACCTAGGAGTTTTAGTTGTAGTTTGTTTCTGATTTCCTTCCCATCACTTGGTATTCCCATTTAAAGGGTTGTAAATTCATTTTTTTTAAATTATTCATTAATCAATTTTGAATTTATTAAAATTTATTTTTACTTTCTGCTTTTATTTCTCGTAGACTCGAGAAGTCTCTGTGAGGAGTCCAGAGAAGCTCCGAGGATTCGGAGTAGTTAACATCATCACTCTTATTACCGATTTTCAACGGTTGGGGTGAGGTGGATTGTAATATAGAATTATTTATAGACGGCCTAGGAATATTTTAAGGTCGACCCGTGCGACCAAGGTTAATACGGACTTGATTTCGGTGTTTGTTTTCAGCGAACTTCGCCAATTGGTGAAGTCGAGATACCTATGACTGTTTCTACATTCTGTCGCTCCCTCCTAAGTCAGAGTGCGTCAGTGTGCATCGTGTGACCATAACCCAGGTCCGGTTTAATCCAAATCATGCTCTGATACCATCTTGTAATGCCTTAAAAATCGGGGGTCGAGCATAAACTCAACTCCCGAGTTCCAGAACATCACTTATGCAACAAAATGGATGATGATTGAATGTTGACTGTATTCGTGCATTGAACATGAGTGAGATTAAGCCAAAACAGCATATCATACTCCAGAGACAGTTAATTTTACAAGCGGAAGACTATGATAGATAGATAAAATATATAAATTATGATGAGTCTCCAGAGTGTGATAACATTACCAGGTTAAATAAATACAAGTACAGTTCTAAAATATACCAAATGTGTAAGTTTAATGTCTTCTATCCCCAGTACCACAGCCCCGACAATACAGTACCAGGTCTTCAGAGACCCGTCAGAGGGTTACGTGATAGGAGAACTCCTCCTCATCACCATAGAAGTAGTCCGGCTCTACTTCATAAGCATCGCCATCATCTGAAATTCAACAAATCTGTTTAGTGTGTACAACACCGTCCCGTAACGTGGGAGTGAGTAGCTAACTCAGTGGAACAATAAAGCATAGGTTAACATGTTATCGATGCAGTCAAGCAGTAATGATAAAGCAGTAAATCAAGCACTCCTAGTTACTCTGATTAATGCAAGTATGAATGCAGGTATGATGGATGCCCTCACCAGACATACTCCCTCATGCGACACCATCTCACGTTCGTGGCATGCTTACATCCCACAGTGCTCCACATCTTCCAGGCACATGCGATGCATGATGAGCATGATTATCGAGTTTTTTATTAGTCCATTTCAAACAGCAGGATTGGGAAACTAAGGTACCTCCCTTGTATCATTCCCAAACATGATCCATTCTAGGGTCGTCAGTCTAGTTAATATCGACGATGGTGTATTTTCTAGGTCACAGCTGCGAGGTGCTGTGGAACATTACGCACAAAAGGTTGCACCACTCCCCATCACCCCTTAAACGATTCATCACTATACGAGAAACAGGCCTAGTTTATACTCTATATATCGCGGCGAACCCTAAGGCGCTTTGCGACTTGAGAATATGCTCGCGGTCACTACAAAGGGTGTGCTGGGCATTACGCACAAAGGTTGCACCACTCCCCTATCACCTTATCAATGTAGGCCGACGGCGCGAATATAGTGTCCCATACCACCATAATCGGCTCACGAGTTAAGTTGCTCCTTTGGTCACTACGGGAGGCACGTAGCCCAGCGTAGGCCGGCTGACTCGACCACGGTGTCCCATACCACCATGCCCGGCTCATGAGTCTTAGCGGATCGAGGTACCATGGAAAAAGGGTTTTCCTTTGGTAAGTTTGGTACCCTAGGTTCAAGCACTAGTGACCAAACATGGTGAACATACAAAACAGATCGGGTTACTGACGAGCTCGGCTAGCCCGAGTGCACAACAAGTTAAACGACATGAAGTGCATAAGCACTTCGCGTGGCCAACCACTATCGCCAACCAGAAGTACGACTCGAGTTCGTCGAACACATCTCACGTGGCAAATGAATCACATGCCACAATTCAATTCTAGTACCGATTGTCTGGACTATAATCATAGCCCCAAGCACAATCACTTGTCATACTTAGCATGTGGAGTAAAGCATGATAGACAAAGTAATTCAAGCATGATAAATAAAGTAATTCAAACATGCTAGTAGGCATGTTATAAGCATATTATAGAGCATGATATAAAGCATGTTGTAAAGAACAACACAAGCATGAGTTTGTATATATTCAATTCCTAATCACATAGCTATTCAAGGAAATCATACACATAGTTAAAGGAGTTGAGAATCATATCTCAACACCCTTAAACATTACAATTTACTAACTACTACTCATTCGGACATTTCAACAAACACTTTAAAATACGAGGAATTAACATACATGACATATGTTGATCACGAGTTATAAGGCCAAATCCTTTCACTAGGAGTTACCCCAATCATAACACGCATACACCCATGACGGATAGTCATGGCAAGCAGAAACCAAATTCCATATTCATTCGGTTATTTCCACAAACACTTGGGCCACACATTTTAGCATATATAGTGTGTATTGGCCGTGGCGTGATTTAGGCAAATCCTTTCGTCAAAGGGGTATTGCCAATACAACAATCAATTATCCATGACAATTAGTCATGGCGAGCACGAATGAGAATTCTATACTCATTCAGTCATTTTCACAACACTTAGAATACACTATTACAACATACATGGTGTATGTTAGCAAAACATGTATTAGGGCTATCCTTTAGCCAAGTGAGTATTTTATCCATGTATAATATATTACTACAGCAAATAATCATGATAAATACATCTCCAAAATTTATACGTATACAGTGTTTTCTAGAATACGCATTTTCAACATACATAGTGTATACAAGCAAACATGTATTACGGCGATTCCCTTCGCCAAGTAAATATTTTATACGCACATAATATATTTATACGACAATTAATCATGACAAACACATCGCTAAAATATACATGTATACGGTACTTCTTACAATACCGTATTTCTACATACATAGTGTTTATTAGTAAACATGTATTTAGGCGAATCCTTTCGCCAAATAAGTATTTTATCCATACGTCATATATCCATACGACAAATAAACATGCCAAACACATTTTCATAAAAAATATGTATACGGTATTTTATACGAATACCTAAAGTATGTGAAATTCCAAATTCTACACTTCTAATCGAAACAGAAAACGGAAGGCACTTTGTACATGTGCAATTGCATGCAGATCATGAATCTACCATTATCTGACATTGAAAGCGTTGAAAACCGCAACTTATACACTTAAAGTCCTCACCTTATGCCGTAGAATCGTAACGGAGTCGATAGGTTCGCTAAGCTTCCGTATACGGGAGTTTGGCAACCTAGAGAATGAAATAGGTTAGCTATTTCTAACCTACAAGCTGTCTAATCCCCAAACGGGTTAGGGTTAGGGTTTATTACCTAGAAATGACGCCAGGAATCGCGGGAAAGTGGCAAGAATGAGGTGGTTAAGCAGATAGACGAGGAACAGCGACGGGGAGTTTCTCCCAGATCTCCCACACTTTCTCTCTCTTTTCTCTCCCTCAAATCCAAATTCGTATGGCTGCCATGAGAGAGGGTTTAAGGTCCTTATATAGTCTCAAAATTCCCCGAAATAGACTCAGGTTCAAGGGTTACTGCTAATATAGGTATTTCGTCACTTTTCCGGCTCAAAAGAGAGGTTCTGGTAGCCCTCCTTGAGCCAAACGTCAGACTTAAGCTCACCACCTATGGATCTATGTGGGATTACGTTTTCGACTCGATCGGATTCCCAGATCGCACGTGGCGGACCACTTTCAGTTCAACGGTCAGTGGGCCACGATCAGAAATTCCAAGTACATGTAAATGTTCCTGAAATTTTTCTTAATCCGAGGGTGTAATTTGGTCGGATTCTGACGGTCAGGTTGCTTAATACTGATGCGCAAGCGAAAGGTGCCAGATCACTATTCCTGATATTTATTTTGGAATAGGAATAATGTTTTTCACACACCCTCGCTCTGAATCGAAACGAATGGCCGTGGGACATTGGATGGACCTGATTTTTGAGATGAGTGTCAAGCCCAACGAGGCGATCCTAAGTCCTTAACTGCGTTAATCGGATTTCGATGTGCGGTCTGACCTGTCTGAAGTTTCGTTTCATTCGAGAAGCGTAGGAAATGAGTTTGGTTCTAAACTTTAGGGTAACCTAGCGTCAATGATTATGCAAGTTTTGGGTCTTGCGGATCGTATTTAAAGCGATTCAAATGGATTTCATGGCTAATCTAGTTTAGCACCTAGTTCACTTTGTCAAATTTCTAAAGGATTTAATCCTAAGTGATTTTCGTCTGAGGTGGAACTTAGTCCATTGTAGTTTGTATATAAAGTGATCCAAGTTATACTACTTAGCTAGTTTAAGATAGTGTCTAGGGCGAAGGTGCTTTGAAAAATTGAAAGCACAAGGTAGTGAAGGGTAGGATTCGTGAAGAAAATGGTTTAAGGAGCGATTTGAGGCTTTAATTGAGCGTTTAAGAAGTTAAACCTGTGTCAGGATTGACCCATTGCCTAAGGACGTCTAATCCCAGGTTGGCAAAAAAATCCGGGGCGTTACAACCTTGATGTATGTTTTATTCACTCTGTCCGTGGGACGTGTGACCCCACCTGATGTATGCATTCTATATCCACGTCAACCATCTGGTGGGGCCCATTTGCTACGAGGGCCCGTTGTGATGGATATACGACCCATTAGTGCGGCCCATTGATGCAGCCCACTTGATGCGTATGAGGCCCATTAGTGCGGCTCACATGATGTATATGAGGCCCATTAGTGTAACCCGTTGATACGGCCCACTTGATGTATATAAGCCCATTGGTATGGCCCATATGATGTGGCCCATTTGATTCATGTTGGCCCATTGGAGTGGCCCACATGATGCAACCCACTTGATATATATGAGGCCCATGGGTTGAGGCCCAATGTAATGTATATAAGGACCATGAGTGGGCCCAATAAGACGTATGTGAGGCCTTTGTGTGGGCCGAACGTGATGTATATAAGGCCCATTGCAATGTGAGATTCCACCATGATGTATGTAATAATGTTTATGGCGGCTACTGCTTGGGAGCGATGTCGGTTGAATGTCCACATTGATGGGCAATGATGGTTGGATGTCCACATTGTGACCTTCCCTTAGGCCTTGTTAGGCCCATTTAACTCGATTCTGATTGTCGAGGCCGATTCCGATTGTCGATACGGATTCCAATTGTTGAGGCCAATTGTATAGGCCGATTTCGATTGTAGAGGCCGAGTATCGAGGCTGATTCTGATTCGTTAAAGTCAATTGTATAGGACGATTCTGATTGTCGAGGCTAAGTATCGAGGCCGATTTCGATTTGTCAAGGTCGATTCTGGTTGTCGAGGCTGAGTATCGAGCTGATTCCGATTTGTCGAGGCAGATTGCATAGGCCGATTTCGATTTGTCGAGGCCGAGTATTGATGCCAATTGTATAGGCTGATTCTGATTTGTCGAGGCTGATTCCGATTTGTCGAGGCTGATTGTATAGGCCAATTCCAATTTGTCGTGTCGATTGTATAGGCTGATTTTGATTGTTGAGGCCAATTCTGATTTGTCGAGGCCGATTGCATAGGTCGATTCAGATTTGTCGAGGCAGATTGTATAGGCTGATTCTGATTGTCGAGGCCGATTTCGATTCGTCGAGGCCGATTGTATAGGCCGATTTCGATTGTCGAGGCCGAGTATCGAGGCTGATTGTATAGGCCGATTCCAGTTGTCGAGGCCGAGTATCAAGGTCAATTCCGATTTGTCGAGGCCGATTCAGATTGCCAAGGCCAATTTTCGAGACCTATATGATGTATATGCAACCCATAGTTGAAACCCATTGTGATGTATTCGTGGCCTATGAGTAAGGCCCATTGTGATATATATTAGGCCCATGATGCATGGGCCATTTGATGTATTCGAGGCCCAGATATGTGGCCGATTTGATGCATATGAGACCCATGTGTAGGGCTCACATGTCATGTATTCGAGGCCTATGGGCAAGGCTCACCTGTTGTGTATATGTGGCCCTTGAGTAAGGCCCATTGTGTTGTATATTAGGCCTTTGTGTGAGGCCGTAGGCCCATTATATGTTTGGCTCTATGTGGGTCATTCCTTGGGAGCAATGTTAGTTAAATGTCCACATTGTCGAGGCCGATTGTTGATGCCAATTATTGATACCGATTATGAGTATGTGACAGCATAGCATCATGATATATGCCCATACACATCATCTGCATGTTTATTGTAAGATGTGATTGACCCTTGCATATGCCACAGTACAGATGATTTATTAAACTCCTTGATAGACGGAGTTATCCTACATGAGCGCACGGTATGCACAGGATTGATGTATGATTGGACTACATGACTCATGCATCTTGCATTGTGTGATTGTAATTATTGTACGCCCTAGCGACATCAAAGTTGTGACCTCCATAGGTATGTCGTAGATGGCCAGATGGGACACCAAAAATATTTGGTTCAAGTATATAGGCACTTTGGATGTCCGGGTGTAAAAGACCCTAAACCTCCGAGGCCAGGAGACACCCCAACGTCTAGACCAAGTGGATACATGAGCACTCGAGTGCCGAATACCAGTAAACCGTGTCTCCCACTATGTCGTGGTAGGTTGGGAGGTGATGTGGCCTTATTCATCCGAGTGAGGGGGTTATAAGCTAGGCTGAGTTTAACCAGCTCGTGAATGGGTCCACTATCGACATGCTAGGTAGATATTGGCTGACTACTAGTAAGGCGGATAGTGAGGTCTCTTCCACTTGCATGGTCGCACGTCAGTGGGCAGCGATTTGCATGTAGAGTGTACTAGACCTCGGTAATGGTCTTAGAGATAAACAGTACTGATATGTGGACTTATTGGGCAGGAGTTACATACTCATTCATTCACTATCCACTCGGGCTGGTGGTGCGCAACTATTTGCTATGTGTACCTTTACAATGGCTAGGATTTTGGTTGGGGCGCACGACTAACCTAAGATCAGGAGTTTACCACATTGAGTCTGACTATCTAAATTAGGTATGAGACTAGTTTGGATAGAAGTCCCTTGTGATGGACCCCATAGCTTGTGATACTACGTACTATCATTCTAACTTCACACTCCAGTATAGTCATTCCATTTGCACCGCATATTGCATTACATCCGTGGCATATGACATTTTTGGGTTACTGTGTTTCTGTATTTATATGGTCTAGGTATGGCTGACGCTATTCGTGAACTCATTAGGAATTGTATATTAAATTGCATCCTCGGTATCTGATATTTGGCTCTTTATGACTCCTCATTTGCATAGTTGATCTGTATTGCGTATTCTGATATTGATTGACTCATAGACTTGTCAGTATTTTCGCTTACTCTGATATTGTATGATTATGACATTATATTGAATACTTGGCACTTACCTTGTGCACACACTTACACCACCCTCTAAGCTTTCTATAAGCTTATGCACGATAGATTCGTGCAGGTGATGTTAGGTTACAGCAGGGTGGAGCTTGGAACATGTAGCTGACTTCTGGAGTTTTGATTTTGACGTATGTATTTCCCTTTCAGCATTGTATTTAAATGTTTATATTAGTGGATATGTGATGATGATGTTGCCTTATGATTTGGGTAAACTTGTGGTTATGCTTCTTACGAGATAAGTGTACATTGAAAAATCCTCCTTATAGGATCCCATGATCGGAACCTAGCACATGGGCACTGGGAGCCAAGAATGGGATACTACAGAGGCTGTTGGCATTGGATTCGACAACCGGGATTCCTGTGAATCTGATTTCTGGGTTTGGGGTGTGACAACCACCGTGCCATCAAGTGGGGCCATGTTAATGTGCATCACATAATTTATCAATGGTGTAAAAAAATCACCCACATTTATAATTTGATTAGACCATATAAGCAGAAACAATGGCGGGAACGCCCACGGTCTAAATTGTTTAGCTTGGTATGACCTACATAAACCACATGCAGGTCTAAAATTTGGTCCATATGCATATATTGTCATGAGCCAGCTAATGGTTGGAGTAGATTTCATATAAAAGTTGTTGTGGGCCCTGTAAAAATTCAACGGTAGACATATTCTTCTTTGGACTTACCATTAAATTATTATTAAAAACTTAATGGTTGGAGTGGATTTGAGGAACACATCACCGTAGAGCCCGCTCCAAGCCTACTCACTCCCAATACATTAGCTCGATCCACACAAAAGTCTCCTACTATACAGTGCGCAGGAGACCATATATATATATATATATATATATATATATATATATACACATATATATGCCTGAGTTTTACAGTAAAGCCGTAAAATGGTATCTTAAAATGGATAGACGGTATGAATATTATAACACATATCATGGAGGACCCCACACAATTGGTGACGGCAGCGCACTCCAAGATTATACAACTTCAATTTATCCAGTTTTGCCCTTTTTTTTTTTTTCGGGATGGCATCTCCACTGTATATTTTGAAAATTTATCATCCAACGGCTCACACTAAGACACGACTCGAACGTATGCTATGGTTCTATGTGCTCGACCTAAGACACGACTCGAACGTATGCTATGGTTCTATGCGCTCGACCTTATAGTGCCATTTATATATATATATATATATATATATATATATATATATATATATATATAAACCTGGCAGTAGTTACATCACATGGCACTCCAACTCATTAACTCAGCATTGAAATGCAATATATCTAGACATTAAAGAAAAATCCTAAGTCTTATCTCCACAGGCTGTCTTCAATCGGAGTTTAATATTATTCAACCAACCTGATCATGATCGTGGGATTGTATGTACAACTTTTAAGTGGCTACTTGTCAAGTGTCATATCCAATGTATAGTATAACTCAAAACAGAGGAGAGGTAATCCCAATAATCGAAACTAGAGGGGTTATCTGAAACGCATAATACTTTGATACTCTGGTAGTAATAGAAACCGGAGTGGTTATCTGCAATGAGTACTTACTTTGATACTCTGGCAGAGTGTGATAAATGATGCACAATTAGTTAGAAGTTACTTAAAAATAGCTTATTTGGATTATAAAAATTCAAAATAAATTATCAAAATTTTGGAACAAAAAAAAATTCCTATGTAAACTTCACTTTTAACTGATCAATTTAACTAAACCTCAAAAATTTTACTTTATGATAGACTTTTTTTTTTTGACAAAAATATCCTTGTTTTTTGGGTTATATTCTTTTTATTCCGCTATACCCAACAACAATATTCTTCTCTTCGTTTTTCTTCCTGAAATCTTCGGTTATTGTCATTTTACATCCGCAATATTTCTCAGGGTTCTATTCATTACTTCAAACTGGTGGTGTTGATAAACTTGAAATATTTCGAGTTTTCTCCATAAGGGTTTTTTATTTTGAAATCGTGTTTTATTTCACCGCACTCTTCTTCTTCTTCTTCTTCTTCTTCTTGAACTCATGTTTCAGTAAAATGGCAGTTGTGGGAGGTAAGAATGAAGAATGAATGTATTTTTTCACAGTGAAATTGATTAAGATCTCTTTAAATATCATTGTTCTCAGTGAAATTAGCTAAGTACAGAGGAATTGACCGAGTATAGGTGCAAATTCACCGAGTACAGGTGAAATTTGAATGAGCACAGAGAATTGACCGAATATAGGTACAAATTGACCGAGTATAGTTGCAAATTCATCAAGTATAGGTGAAATTTGACGGAGTGCAGAGGAATTGACCGAGTACAGATGAAATTTACCGAATATAGGTAAATTTCGACCGAGTATAGGTAAATTTCGACTGAGTACAACTGAATATTGACCGAGTTCTCTCTAAATTGACCGAGTACATTGGAATTTAAAGATAACTTAGTTAATTTCACTATACTCTTTGAAGCCTACATAGGGAAATTTCTCAATTTCTTTTCATCAAAACAAGTGTATAACGATTCGCTGAGAATATTTTGATGTGTTCACTTTTAGTTAATGGCTATAAAAATCATCGTATGATCTTATGATGGGGACTTAATATATGAAGACAATGGATACACGTATAAGGGTGGAAAGTCAAAAAGTATTGCTTTGAGTGTTAGGACTATATATCAGGAGTTTTTATTAAAATGTATAGGATTATGAAGACTACACCGAAAGATTATGATATTATGATGAAAATATTGTACCCATGCTCAAACCAATCAAATCCCTCCGTTTGAAATCGAAGATGATGAAGATGTGTGAGTGTTCTTGAAAGCACGGTCGGATCATTCGAATACATACATGCCTTTAATCATAGAGATAGTGCAACACATTAATGAGACAATACACGAAAACCCTGTCGGTTGTAATGGTGTTGAACATGATGCCCTTGCAGTTAAAAATCCGTGTGAGGAAGGTGACGTTAGCTGAGTAGCTGACCTTAACGTGAAATGTGAATATATGGCTGTTTCGACATAGAAACGAAAGCATTTTGATAGGGGAACTATCATTCACTAGTGGCAAAGAATATGGGAGAACATTCATCATCTAGTACATCTTATTGATTACAGAATTTATTTACATACTCATATTTTCCTTAATTTCGATTAACATGCCTCTTTGATTTTGATAAGCATGAATGATTTGACTGCCACATGTTATCTCAAGTTATAAAATTTGCTAGTCAATTAGATGCTTGCCACTTGTGATTACTTGATAATATTTTTGAAGATCCTTGAACTAATGTATATTTCTGGTTGATGAATCAAATGAAAATTATTGTGAATTTACTATCTTACGGACCATTTGCGCCCTTTGCGGTTCATTGGAATATTTGCCCTCTTGTGACTTTGATGGAACATTTGCCCCTTTGCGGCTTTGAGTGATTATTTTCCCTTTGTGGTGTTGATGGAATATTTGTATAAACTTGTTATTTTTCATGTCATTATGCATAATTTAGTATGATTTCCAGGTAAAGCTGAAGCTTATTTATTAATTTTCTAGTCACCTTGCGGAGTTCATATGATTTTCGAGTGACGACGAAGTTCACGTATTGATCCCCTCTTCATCTTACGGAGTTCACTTGTATTGTGATTTTCGGGTGAAGCTAAAGTTTATTTATTGATTTTCTAGTCACCTTGCAAAGTTCGTATACAATATGATTTTCAGGTGAAGCAGATGTTTAAATGTTGATTTTCTATTCATTTTGCAGAGTTCACTTGTATTGTGATTTCTGGGTGAACATGAAGTTCAGATGCTGATTTCTAGTCACTTTATGGAGTTCATATGATTTTCAGATGAAGCTGAAGTTCATTTATTGATTTTTTAGTCACCGTATGGAGTTCTATATGATTTCCTGGTAAAGTAGAAGTTCACTTGTTGATTTTCTACTCATCATGCAGAGTTCATGTACAATGTGATTTCTGGGTACAATAGAAGGTCGTTTGTTGATTATCTGACTATATGAATATATTCAGTCATATTGTGATTGCAACTACATTTTCCTAATGGTGAAAGTATATTGATTGGCTATATTTTTTAGTGTATGATCATGATTTTGAATTGCATTATTTAATATATCTCTTTATATGTCTTACGAACTATATTGGATTATGAATGATGAGTGTGTAATCTTAAAAGGGAGTTCCTCACTGCGATAGCCATTAACGCTGTAAAAAATATCAGTTGATACAGGTGTAGAGCGTGAAATTGTGGTTTAGACCGCTGTAGTAGAAGTATGGAATAGTCCAAGAGTCCTGGAGGGGGTGAATAGGACTTTTCGAATGATTATACCAATTTAAAACTTTGTTGCCTAACTTAAACTGATTTGCAATTAAACTAAGGCAATGCAACTCTAAAGGCTTCTAAGCCAATAGAGAGTCCAATCACATAGGCTACTCAAGATATACAAATAAAGCAACTAGCCTATAACATTGTGAACTTGTGTGTGGAATGTGCTACCAATCAATCATAAACAATCATTCAATCATGCATAAATAATCAAGCATTTAAACTTATATGATCATGATTAAATAGATGCGCAAATGACAATTCTAAACACAATGATGTATAGTGATTCGGCTATGTGCCTACTCCACTACCGACAACCACACTCTCTCCTAGAGTGTGTCGGATTTCACTATCAATAGTTTAAAATCCGGTTCACCATAAACCTTTATAACCCTACATAAAGGACTCACAATTTATGCTCTCCCCTCGAGCAAAGGTCCTAGACTAAGAACCTACGCTTAGATCCCACGGCCAAGGTCCCACAATAGGCACCTACATTTAGGCCCACCGACCAAGGTCCCACGATAGGCACCTACGTTTAAGCCCACCGGCCAAGGTCCCACACAAGGCACCTATGTTTAAGCCCACCGGCCAAGGTCCCACACAAGGCACTTACGTTTAGGCCCACCGGCCAAGGTCCTACACAATGCACCTAATCGAGTTTGTGGATAGCAAACTCTTAGCTTCAATCCTTCATAAGGAATGATGCTAACTTGTGGACTCTTAACAATGACATTTACTTGTCGGATTGAGTGCTCTTTTGTAGCTTAACTTGGGTTGCTTGATCTTCACTCTTTTGTGCTTAAATCATCTCCCCGATGCTCCCCCGATCATGATGCGGCAATTTTCCTGTTGTATCAGCTTCACGATTAAGAACCTTGTATATAATGTTCCTATAAAGGTTACCAAGGTAATGGGAGTGAGTTGAATCTCCTATCAAAGGTTATGAATGGATTTCCTAAGGGATTCAACCAATGGATCCTCTAGAGTATCACAAAGACTATGGATTTGCCAATAGGTTTGGTCTCTGTACTTTAAAGGAGGCTCGGGATCATGTTCTTCATCAATAGGAGCTTTGAATGCTCATTAAAGTGAGAAATAACAATAAAGAAAGCATGAATCTCGAGTGGATAGAGTCTAGGATGAGTGAGACAAGCTTGGGATACACTAGAGACTCTCAAATGCCTAAATCCACTAATTTCATAAAGTTTTGGGTCCTGTATTTATAAAGAAAAAGTCCCAACATATATAAAGCGGCTAGTTTTCGGTTCCACCGAGTGAACCTTCGATAGTACCGAAATATCACTCAGTGGTACCGAATTATATCCCGAAGTTACTGGATGAGTTTTATTACTTTCGGTGGCACCGAACTTTGTTCTTCGGTAGCAGTCGGTGGTATTGAATATCCAGTCAGTGGTACCAAATTAGCTTTGAAATATTGCTGGACTGTTTGGGCACTTTAGGTGGCACTAAGTGTGTCTTTAGTGGTACCGAATGGTACTTCGGAGGTACCGAAGGTGCCATTGCCATTCGGTGGCACCTTTGCTAATTAAATTGGAATAGATTTTCCTGTTTAAAATTTTATCCAGTAATTCATTCAGCAACTTTGAACCTTCCAAAGCCAACATTAGAATGGTAGAAAATATAGACTTAGAGTGGCATGAATAGATGATCTAAGTAGGTTTTCCTATTTGGGTTATGAGCATCTATAGGTAAGATCAAGATCATAGAAGCTTCTTTGTACTTTTAACTTGTAGCTTGGGCTTTTGCTCCAGTTGCATTGTCAGTCTTCATTTGCTAATGACTCATCTGACTATTTGACACAACTAGTCACGTGATTGACAAACATAGTGTGCAAGGTGAGTGCACTAACAATCTCCTCCTTTGTCAATTACGTGACAATAACAACCTAACATATGACATTGTCATGGCTCATACTAATAACATATCAAAATAATGAAAGATTACATATCAAAATTTCAATTTACAATTCTAAAAACTTTATACATGTAACACAATAATGTTGTAATGTTGCTCCCCTGTAGTTTCTTCCATGGTTAACCTGTAACAAGAAGGAACAAACAAATTTTGTAAAACAAGGATCATTGTTTTAGTGGGTAGGTTTCTTCTCTCCCTTTTTGTCAGTCATTGGCAAAGGATGTACCGAGAAGCATGTTAAGAACAATTAGATAATAAAATTCAGCATAGGGAAGAGAAGACATTCAATGAACCATAGTGTTTAGAGTAGAATAACAGATAATATATAAACATTATGTGACAAGCTCATTTCAAAAAACATATATAACAAGGAAGCAGATTAAATGATATGAGCAGAAAAGATATCATCATTAATTCATCAAAATTACTACCCCAAGCTTGGGTAGAATAATCCATCATCCAAAAAGAAAAACCCTTAAGGGTATAAGAAATCCAAAATAAAATGTATTATAATGTAGCAGTAACATGAATCCCTCTGGAGCATCATCTTGAAGACCCGCCCTTATAAGAAGGAATGTGAGTGAAGTGAGTGAGAAGACTGTCAAGACGCAGTTCAATTTCAGAGAGACGGTTCTCACACTATCGAAGGCGAGCTTCCATATTGTATTGTTCTTCAAGGGGTTGACGAATAGGGTCATTTTGGCTTGGAGCTGGCATTGAGGTGAGACACGAACCCCGAGCAATGACCATGGGAGTATCTTGAACATCTTTTTCACTCTTGCATTCATGATTGGCCTTAAGTACTTTTAACCGGAGTAAGGTTTTCTTGGTAAGTACACCGCGGGATATATCATATCATGAGTAGGTGGCAGTGTTAGAAGCTCGGAGAGTTTACAGATGACGCTTGGAAAGGGAAGGCTTGTGTGGTGAATACCTATGACAACTAGAATTAATTGTTTCAAAATTAGAGTGGGTAGACATATTTCAGTTCTCCGATAGATATCACATAAGATATTTAGAACAAATGGTGAGAGAATATCTCTAGAAACTTCACAAAGATATGCATTGGTACTCAGTATATCGTGGAGTACTTTTGTGATTGAGTCTAGATGTAATGAAGATAGGTAGTTTCTTCTGTTTTTGTGAATCATTGAGTCATCAATCAGTATTCTGGTTACTTCTTCCCAGACACTCGAATCATTTAAGCAACGATCAGTTGGTGAGATATGTGTGACTCGAAGATTTAGAAGTTGTCCCAGCATCAAAGGGGTGATCTCCTTGGTTTGGTTTATGTAATTAATGTTGATTGATGGAGGATCATCTTGAATATTATGACAAGCATTCAAGAATTGATGAACGAGGTCATATTGTATTTCTCCTCCTAAGTAAAGAATGTTATCCCACCCTATTTATCCTAGATAAATGTTTATCCCGTATGGTTCTATGAGACGAGATTTGATAAATCGATCAAATGTAAATTCATTTGCCCTGGCAGTAGAATGCGGGTAAGGAGCATAATTTATAATTCTTCTAGATGAGGTTTCTCCTTTTGTATCTCCCTTCCATTTGGTCTTGATCATGTTGTGCTGAAATCATATGTTAAGACAATAAGTACAGATGAAATAATAACTAATCTGAAAAGAAGCTTGTATCCTCTGACAGAATGAGGTTTCAATCACAGATTTTCCAATGAAGCACATATAGATCATATAGTGAGTTCCTTTCAAAACAACCCTTTTTTTATTCTGTGTAATTGTAGTTCAGTAGGTTGTTTGGAATACAGTGGTATCCTTATAAGAGTTGATATGTGGTATGAAGTGATTTAACTCTTTCGACCATTGTAATCAACTTCAAAACCCCCAGATAATGTGTAATGGGACTGGAAGAATTAGGGTTTTAGGAAGACAAGGGTCTTATAGGTTTGGCTAGATGATCACCCTCGTTTTGGAATGCAAAGTTTATGCCTAGTTCCAGTTGATTCTTCAATGTCATGTTTATTCTTGGATTGGTTTTTCTCTAGGCGAAGATGACTCCATTTAGGGAAATGAAGTGGAATGAAGGCCTATTAAGAGAGGATAAACCTAAGGCAAATGATCCTAGTTTTTGAAATGTAAAGAGAAAGCACTAGGAGATACCTTAGTTTTTGCTGAGTTTGGTTGCACAGCCCTTCAACCGAACTTTGGAAAAAACAAGAGAAGTGACAATCTAAATAGAACTGAGCAGTGAGGGATTTAAATAACTCGTCACGACTCGATTTTGATAGTACCGAAGGTAATTTCAGTGTCACTGAAGTATTACTGGAACTCAAAAATTTCTACAACGGATTTTCCTAATATACACATTATATTCTAAAATAGGATTCCATGATATGATTGATAGTGAAAATCTAGCATGAAATTACCAAAATGGTTAGAGGCCGGGAATCCTCAGATTTATCATTTAGACAAATGATCAGGCTTAATCCTTTGGTTTAACTTTAATACTTTTATAGGAGGCATGATCCTCAGATATATTGATTCAGTTCAATGAACCAAAAACCATTCGTTAGAGATGGTTGATCAATAAGTTATAAACATTTGATTGTAGTATGTGTATCAACCTTTTCTGGTTCAAGGTAAGTATCATATTATTCATGAACATTTCAAAAGTTATGTATGATACTCGTTTTATATGGAGTTGTTTATCATGAAGGCACTTTTATCAAATTCCATGGATGAAGAAATTATTAATCAAGAATTTGTTTGTAAATTGATTTTAAAAAAAAATGCTTTTTAATGTGAAAGAATCAATTTTGAGTAACTGTGATTTACTTCTTGACCAATCAATTTTTTATGGCTCATTGTTAACATCTCCCTTTTTTTAAAGTTGCTGACCCATTACCAAATATATTAAAAGATGGGTCGAGGTAACTAGTTGATTTACATGGTTCAGATGTTACAAGGGCCCGAATTATTTTCAAGGCACTTGTATCTGTTTTGCGTTACCCATTTGGAAACCATTTTCTTTGAGCTAGAGGAGTATTTCTTTGAGTGACTTCCAAATGATTTAGATGTGACTTTGAGATTTGCCTTGGAAGTAACATCAGGTTTTTTGAACATAGGACATTCCCATTTGTAGTGTCCTATCTTTCCACAGTGATGGCATGACGATTCAACTAATTTTTTTTGATTTGGAGTAGTTGAATTTGTCATCATTAATGAGGTAGAGGAGGATTTCGATTCATATCCTATGCCTGTCATATTTTTAAATTTTCTACCCATTCCTAGAAGTTTCTCAAATTTTTCATTGCTTTGAGTGAATTTTCAAGTTAGTTATTTTGTTTGATCAGAATGTTTTACTTCTATTTTTAGTTTCTTGTTTTCTCTTTTTAATTTTTCAACTTTCATTTCTAGAAGTTCAATTTTCTTGATCAGATTATCAAAGGTTATGCTTCTAACAGTAGTTCCTCTACCTTTTTTAATTCTCTCAAGATTTAGTTCATCCTCCTCATCCAATTTCTTGGGAATGACTGTAGTGGTGGAGGTTATGAGAATCTTCAATGATTTTTTGTCTCCATCACTTTCTGACTCACTTGAATCTGAATCTGAGTTATCGGTATCATCCCAAGTGGTTGTCATAGCTTTCCCTTTGGACTTCTTTGTAGGGCATTCTGTGGATATATGTCCATACTTTTGGCAATTATAACATTGGGGTTCCTTGGACTTTCTAAAAGATTTGCCTATTTGGCATTTGTTGTCCGGTTGTTTCCCCCTGAAGGAATTTTTGTGGTTCTAGTTGAAAAACCTTTTGAACCGTTTAGCCAGAAGAGTGACTTCTTCATCGTCATCTTCATTTTCGGTTTCTTCTTCCTCCATTATGGTTTTAGAAGCTTTAAGTTTGTGGGTGGTTTGAAATGCAAGTCAAATGTTTGTAAGGAACCCACACTTTCTTCAACTTTCATTTCATCAATGTTCCTATAAGTGCTACATTGTATAAAGCACACCATTGTTTGTCAAATTTCGTTTAGACAAAACGGCTTGCACTATAGTCCATCTAATGTGGATCAAGATAGAAAGTTCAAGCTTAAGTTCAAGTCATGAAGTTGGAAAGTTCAAGCTTAAGTACAAGTCATGAAGATTCAAGCTAAAATGAGTTCAAGTTCTACTACACTTCTAGTAGAAGATCAGGCTCCACCTTTAATACACTTCAAGTAGAAGATCTACTATGCTCTATTGAAAATTCAAGAAGAAGAACAAGCTTTACACTTCAATGTCTAGTCTTCTTAGGTATAACAGACCCTAGAAAGACCTTAAACTTAGGTTCTTTCAAAAGACAAACTTATATGGGTCTTTATATTTTGATTATGCTTAAGTTCGGCTAGTTTAAGCATTGGTTCAACTAGTCTAAGCTATGGCTTGACCAGTCTAAGATAATCTTCAATCGGTCTAAGTTTAAAAACCAAAAATGGATATTTTTGGTGCTTTCTCGACTAGTCGAAGAGGGACCTTCGACCAGTCGAGGGTTGCTCGACTCGAAGTCTAGCAACTAAAATTAGGCACCCTCGACCAGTTGAAGCCCATGCTCGACCAGTCGAACAAGGCCTTTGACCAGTCAAAGAATGGTTTTATCCGATCACACCCACAATTTGAAAAATTGTTAGATCTTAGACAAGTCGAAGGAGACCTTTAACGAGTCAAATCAACAACTTTTCAGCCTATAAATAGAAGCATTCTCTCAATCCAAAATCACTTATTCAAGTTAAGAAAAGCCTTCACCAAGAAAGAGAGAAGTTCCCACTATCTTCAAGCTATTGCACGGTATTTTAATATTTTGTTTATATTGCTTTTTGTTTTAATTCATTGATCTCTTTTTATGAATCTTATTTTTTAAAAGAGAGTAATCACTCTTCTTTGAGATATGAGGAATTCAAGCAAGTAGCCTTTGGTTTGAATTAATTTAAAATCAATCTAGAACCTAGAACCCTTGTTTGTGTTATGGACATTGAACATTCTACTTCAAGCAAAGTAGTTCTATAGGCTACATCAAGAATGTCTTCAAGGACAAGATAAGTACATTTACATTCTTTGTATTTTGGTTTCTTTGAGATAGCCAGAAATCTCATGTATTGGTTTTGACTGAGATAGCGAAAAAATCTCAGTGTGGAGTTTCTATTTGTAATAAGCCCTTTAAAATCACAACTATATCAGGTTTTAAGGTGACCTTATGAAAACCTTGTTTATAGTGAAAGCCAATATCACGTGGTTTGTGATTATTGGGAGTGGTGTAGGTGTGGTTGTTTGAGAACAGTTGATATACACACCGAACCACTATAATTCTTGGTGTTTATGGTGAATGTTTTATTTTTGCATATGTGGTGAATGATTGTAATTTATTTATGCAAATGTGGTGAATGCTTATAATAGATAGCTATATTAGATCTTGCTTTGGTTTGAGATTTTAATCCTTACAACTGTTCATGAAATAAGGTTGTCCTACCTAAACTTTTTTTTGGGTGTAGGTTGTCCTACGAATTAAGTTTGAATCAATTTTTTAATACTATTGAGAATTTATTTCCTAATTTATTTATTATTTCAGCAAGTTTATTTTTATTTGGCATAGTCCTATTCACCCCCCCTTTAGGACTGTTAAACTCGCCCTTTTCAGTTCCTACATTCTTCTATTGTGGTGACTTTAGAGTTAAATTGTTCCGGTGGGGATCTTAAGATTTTCCTATAAATTTTTGGTACCGGCATTTTCTCCCCCAGTGTAACGCCCTAACTTTTCATGACCTGAGTATATGACCCATTTCCCAAAAACTCGAGTGTTAACTTATAAAGAGCCAAAGTCCACACACACACACACACACACACACACACACACACATATATATATATATATATATATATCTTTCATTAGAGTAAGAAGATGAGCGTAGAATGGACAAGTATGTATAAAAGAAAATTTTCAATTTCATTTAAAATATACAAGAGGTTGCCCATAATAACTTATACAAACCAATGTCTATGAATTAACAAATACATGAATTCCACATTTTATACAAGAGAGATAATAAAATGCATATAAAATTTGAGTCGCAAGATCACGCAGCCCCTTGTGGCAATACAGTCATACACCCCTGGCACTTGTACCTAGCTCCTCACTGGTCTGAAATTGAATATCACCTGGGCCACCTGTTTTACTTATACGATTATATGTTTGATGGATGAGTGGTCAACTTAGTGTGAATTTCCCTCAAGATTACACACTGCCGCATTAGGTAAGCATAGTTATAAAATAAAACATATAAAACAATACATGATGGAGGTCTTATTAGATGCACGGATGCGTGAATGCAGTCACGCCACGGGGATGCTCATCCGTGTGGAAATTGGGGTCGTCACCCATGCAAATACGCAATCAACGCCCCAGGATCAACCATGCGGAATGTAATCATCGACCTGGGAAGAACATCCAGTCGGACAAAGGCTAGTCATCAGTGAAAGCATACTAAGTACGGTGTAATGACTGTCCATCGTACGAGGCTAGTCTTTAGCGAAAGCATACTAAGTGCAGCATAACGACAGCTTAGCGATAGACGCTGGTCTGTGCCATGTATATATGATTAGCCAAACCCTTATTAGTCCAGTTACAGTCAGCCAGTTTTAAATAAGCTCAAGGTCACTACGGGGGCTCGTCACCAGCGTAGGCCGACAGCTCGAGCATAGGTCCCATACCACCATCCCCAGCTCATGAGGCTACCATCTTAAGATGTTTAATGGAAACCCGTCAACTAGTGGCCAATCATATTACAATATATGGGGCTTACCATCGCATGGTTGTATGATAAAAACATCAAACTCATATAGGGAAACTACCAGGACAAAGCCTCATAGGGCGATACCAAAACAAGCCACATAGGGCAATCATCAAAATAGGCCACATAGGGCAAGTATCGGAACCATGCGATAAAAGACCAACCTTAAAAATCATTGAACACAGCAACCCTAGATGGTAGGCCCACATCAATGGTCAATTTAAACCACCATTCAATAATCACCAAGTCGAAGGTCCATTACGATCACCACCAATCGAGTTACATCCCAAGTGTGGGTGTACATTTATATGTGGGGATTTTTCACTAATGTACTAGTTTAAGTTCCAGAAGCAATCTACAAATAGTCTACAGACATGAAATAAATATGTAGGATAAATATTAAGCATGTAATATAGCAATTCAATTCCAACAGTTAACATATGTGATTATAAAATAGAGATATCAATTACAAATTTAAATGAAAACTACAACTTAAGCTAATGGGAAAATGGGAAGTTCAAGGGGAAGAAATCATCACTTTATAGTTTGCATCACCTACTAGCATCACTAGGGAATGCGCGTTCCCTTAAAATCAAATCCTACCATAAATCAGGATGTACAATTAGATCCAAGTTCTACATACCACATAGGGTTTAAGATCATAGTCTAGGACCATCTTTTAGGGTTTTAGTGTAGGATTAAGGTTTTATCCTAGGGTTTAGCCCTAGATTTAGATTCTAGGATTTAAATTGTAGTTAGTGTAAAAGAAGTCACAATGTCAACTTAATAGTTAAAAAATAATTATTATCCTTAATGTTATGATTGATATCAGCTCGCATAGTAATGATAATCATTATAATAATAAATATTTTGACCTACCATAAATTATGAAGTCCTACGGTTAGATACAATCCTAACACACTATTTAAGGTTAAGGTCTTAACCCAGGGTTTATATCTAGGCTAGATTTTTAAGGTTTGAACCTTAGTGGTGTGTAATTAATTTTGATGTTAATTTAATAGTTATAAAATATTTATTAATGTCAATGTTACAATTAATGCTAGCTATTGTATGATGATATCAAATTGTAAAATCTACTTTCAATGATACTATTTAAGCATGATAAATAAAATACTAATATTTAATAACCGTAAAATCTCTTATTTATTTATAATAGCTAATATAAGCAAGGATAATCTTCTAATAGTTAATCAGGCTATATGATTGCAACTATCATAGCAATGCTAATGATAATAAATAATTACTAAGATCTACTATTACGATAATATTTAGGAATGACAAAACAATATACTAGTAATTTGTAACGATATTATTTTATTTTCTTGTTTACGATAACTACCAATCATTTACTAATGGTTTAGATTACTTAGAGTTTCATCCACTTTTCTACTTTTAGGCTTTGGTTTAGGATTAGAAATCTAATTCATATAAATAAATTTATGATAATATTAGAAATGAAGAAATGATAAATAATAATTGTTAGTTAATAGTATCAACACTAATCTTGTAATAATTAATCTACTAGGACGGTATAAGAATAACATTAATGATGGTAAATGTTAATGTTTCATACCAACAAATCGAGTAGTAGAATTAATGACGTCTATAAACAAACCCTAGCAATAGTAGAATAATGATAATTTAATTTGACACTTCAATGTATAAAGACGGGAAGTTGGCATACCAAGTCGATCAACAACTCGAGTTGGCGCGTTGTATTGTGGCTTGGAGATCGCCACTTGACTCGGTTCAACTTGACACGACGGAGTTGTCCCAACCCAACCCTAGAAAATGTCGGTCCCAAACCGAGTTGACTCGGCAGTGATTCGGGACTCAACTCCCACTCTTCTTCTTTCTTTCTCTTTTCTTTCTCCCTTTCTTTTCTTTCTTTCCTTTCTTCCCTTGGGTGAACTGGGATGAACCAAGCCCGTTCTTGCCCAACGCAACTCGACTCGGCGCTGACTATCGAGTCAGCGAGTTTGGATGGTAACGAGTCGGGTTAGCTCGGAGGGTGCAACCACCCCACCGCCCCTCTCTTCTCTCTCATTCTCTTTTTCTTTCTTCTTTCCCTTCTTCTCCCTTCTTTCTCTTTTCTTCCTATTTACCAAATGTGCAGGACTCACCTGGATGCTACCTAACTCGGCAGACTCGATAGCGAGTCACGGTGCAGTGCAGGCGCACCTCCCTCATTTTCCCCTGTTTTCTCTCCCTCATTCTCCCCTACTTTCTCTCCCTCATTCCTTCTCTTCCTAATTTTCTTTTTCTTCTTACTTGGAGTGGTCTGGAAGGCCTCTGGACTCAACCCGGCAATGTAGGCCAAGCCTGACCGGACTCAACCCAAGCTCAACTCAGTTCGGGCTGTTGTGCAGCTGCTCTCTTTCTTTCTATACTTCTTCTTTCTCTCTTCTTCCTTCTTTCTTGCTTTTTTTAAAAAAAACTTTTTCTAGGGATGTCCATCAGCGATTCCGAACACGTCCAAGTCTAAATGGACTCGAACTGAGACGACTTAGTGTGGCAGAACGGTGGAGAAAGTGGCTGCCATTAATGGCGTTCTTGCCACCACTACTCCTTCAAATCTACTCAGGCAGGCCATCCGTGAGGGCCCCAGAGAGCTTGCCAATGAGCTCCCTCGAAGTTTGGAGGTGGTTCGAGTGGTGGGTTCGAATGATGAAGGTTGTGACAGTTCTCTCTCTCCCATTCTCTTTTTCTTCTAAAATCCTAGCTTTGGAGGGCTAGGATCACTCCAAGGTGGATGGTTAAAATGGAGAATCCTTCCCCTCACGCGGATCGCTGAGCTAGTAAGGAGAAAATAGTTTCCATTTTAGGAAACTTGGTTTTCCTCAATCCAAATGCGTCTGAATTCATGTCCATATATGCATGCATCTACATTTAAAATCACCTAAGGTCTAGTATAATCTTCACTCCCGACATGATGAATGGTTCGGATCATCTTGATGGTCCTTGTGGTGGGCCACAGTGCAAATCAAAACGGACATCCTCTGTTCAAAACTTCCCTGGCAGGAGAAAAAAAAAAGAGGCTTTTACCTCTCTCAGCTAGACACGGGTCAGAGACGTCTGACCAGCCTAGCTCTTTTGGTGCATAGCCGGTGTGCCCCAGCCGTGCACACGCACGCCATTAAGTGGGGTCCACCGTGAGGTTTGTGATAAATCCACTCCGTCCATTTACCTGGGAGGCTCAAATGAATGTCTTTAACCAAAGACCAGGCTGATCTAAAGCTTAGGCGGGCCATACAAACTAGTTTTTAGTCCTAATGGTGGATTTTCGTTAATCTACTGGTCGGATCATTCTGAAATTGAACGTCAACGGTTAAAACGGTATAAGGCGCCATTTAAGCTACAAATCAAAGGCTAGATCATGTATATGTGATCTATTATGTTTTTATATTATTAAATATCATGTTATAATATTTTTAATAATATTATTTATTATTATCATTATTATTATTATTTTCTCTTTAACACATGCATGAAATTTTAATTCATGACATGGGTCCCACTCTATAGGTTAGGGTTTTCCATCTCATGACTCTATGTTATTAAATGTTTAATTATTATTATTATAATTACTTATGCATTGTTATTTATTTGTCTTTATTTGTTTATTTATTTATTTTTTATTATTGTTATTATCTATATTATTATTATTTTAAATTAAGATGGTAGGACCTACTTCTAGGCAGAATTGTCCTCATGGTAGATCAACCGATATGATTCCTGTACCTAATTCCTTACTAACTTTAAAGGTTATGTGGAACGTACTACATGGATGTCTAATTACTAATATTCAACATCTTGACCCTTCAACTAGATCCAATGTTTGGATCACTTCATACCTAGTTATCAATAGTTACGGGGTCCCAAAGAGTGTTTAGGTGAAATCTAGTGGTTGACCATGAGACCACGTAATCTGACTCATGTCCCTAAGGGATGGCTACATACGTTTTAATTGTCCATATAGCTCATCAGATGATCCTCTGATTAGGTCATTAGCAAATGATTTACACCTATTTGTGTTTGATAAAGGTCTACCATACCTCGGGATCTAATGGTGGGTATTGCAGTCACTGGTTAGATTGTACACTGTTATGATGTACATTGGTTAGATGGTGGGTCTTGATGATCTGGTACCCAAGATTGATAACACATGGTTCAATATGTCTGATAGGGTAGGGTTTGGACTTTCATTGCCATTGGGATTTTAGTGACATAATATTCTTGTTAGTTTCATGACGAGATGATTTTTATCATCGAGACTAAATGGCCAGATGACTTGATTTATGAATCAGGGTCGTATTAGACGGTTGAGATGGGCCATTTTGAGAACCAATTAAATGGGTAGTTATGCTGTGGGTAGGGATTACTTTTAATGGTTATATTTAGACTGAAATGCACAGGATTGTTCATTTAGCTAGGCTTACATTTGGTTACACAATAACACCCGAGTACTGATAGGTACAGGGTGTTACACCTAGTACCCCCATGGAGTTACATATGATATTCAGCTTTGTGAAGAATTTCATGAATGTCTCATGTTCTTCCATCCTTATATTTTCGAATTGGGATGTCAATAGCTGTAATTTTGATCTCTTTACTATATTAGTTCCTTCATGGGTTGTTTGTAATAAATCCCATGCTTCTTTTGAAGTTTAGCACATGTAGATTTGATTGAATACATCTTGTGAGACTCCATAGTAAATTGCATTCATGGCTTTAGCCTCATATGATTTCGTTTCTTGATTATATTGAGTCCATTGTTCTTTTGATTTCGATTTTGAGATAGTTATGTTTTTTTCTAGTACCACTTGTTCAGTTGGTGGTACATATCCATTCTCAACTATTTTTCAAACTTTATGATCTAAAGCTTGTAGAAAATAAGCCATCCTAGGCTTCCAATAAGGATAATTTGAAGCATGAAATAAGGGAGGTCGGGAGACGGCTGGTCCTTCTCCTTTCATCATTGTTCCAACTTTTTGTTAGGATCTCCCTTTAGGTTGTTAAATCCTTCAAGAGGAACCTCGCTCTGATATCAATTGAAATTGTGGTTTAGACCGCTGTAGTAGAAGTATGGAATAGTCCAAGAGTCCTAGAGGTGTTGAATAGGACTTTTCAAATTATTATACCAATTTAAAACTATGTTGCCTAACTTAAACTGATTTGCAATTAAACTAAGCAAGACAATGTAACTCTAAAGGCTTCTAAGCCAATAAAGGGTCCAATCACATAAGCTACTCAGGGTATACAAATAAAGCAACTAGCCTATAACATTGTGAACTTATGTGTGGAATGTGTTACCTATCAATCTTAAACAATCATTCAATCATGCATAAATAATCAAGCATTCAAACTTATATGATCATGATTAAATAGATGCGCAAATGACAATTCCAAACACAAGGATGTATAGTGGTTCGGCTATGTGCCTGCTCTACTCCCAACAACCGCACTCTCTCCTAGAGTGTGTCGGATTTCACTATCAATGGTTTTAAATCAGGTTCACCATAAACCTTTATAGCCCTACACAAAGGACTCACAATTTATGCTCTCCACTGGAGCAAAGGTCCTACACTAAGAACCTACGTTTAGACCCCACGGTCAAGGTCCCACAATAGGCACCTACATTTAGGCCCATCGGCCAAGGTCCCATACAAGGCATGTCACACCCTAAACTCGGGAACCGGGCTCACAAAATTCTCAATCGCCGAATCCGGTGCTGACAACCTCCATAGTACCCCATTCTTGGCTCCCAGTGCCTATATGCCAGATTCCAATCTTAGGATCCTACAATGAGGATTTTCAGTATGATTTTTTTTTGTCAAGGAGCATAACCACAAGCATAACCAAGTCATAACAACATCATCACCACATATCCACTAATAAAATCATTTGAGTACAATACTAAAAAAAAGGAAATACATATATACGAAACAAAAATCCAAAATTTGACACCTGCTCTTGTTTAAACGCTGTTACGACCTAACGTCACCTGCACTCAATGGTCGTGCATAAGCTTACTAAGAAGCTTAGAGGGTGGTGTACGTGTGTGCGCAAAGCATGTGCCAAGCATATAATATCAGTATAAGCGGAATACTGGCAAGTTATAAGTCATACAATATCAGAGTATGCAATGCAGATCAGCTATGCGAGGCGGAGTCATAGTGAGCCAAATATTAGATGCCGAGGATGCAATGCAATATGCAATTCCTAATGAACCACGCATACCTCAGCCTCATCTAGGCCATATAAATGCAGAAACATAGCAACCCAAATGCCATATGCCGTGGATGTAATGCAATATGTAGATCCTGGAGAGTCTATAATACCATCAACCTTATTCAGGCTATGCAATACAGAAGTATAGTAAACTAAATACTATGTGTCGAGGATGCAATGCAATATGCAGTGCGAAAGAAATGACCAAGCTGGAGTGTGAAGTCGGGATAATAGTACGTAGTATCATTAGCTATGGGGTCTATCACAAGGGACTTCTATCCGAACCAGTCTCATACCTAAATTTGGATAGCTAGACTCAATATGGTAAACACCTGATCTCAGGTTGGTCGGGCGCCCAACCGAAATCCTGGCCATTGCAAGGTACACATAATGATTTGGTTGTGCACCACCAGGTTGAGTGGATAGTGAATGAATGGATGAATGAGTCAAATACTGAGTATGCAACTCCTGCTTAGTAAGTCCACATATAACCACCACAACACTTCCGATGAGGGACAAGGTTTCTCCCCACTGTATGCACAGTACCCTGCCAGCACAGTATCCTGCCAACCACTGGTAGCTCGCCTATGCCCTTATGCCTTGCCCACATTAACATCTACCTACGTATGCCTGCCTAAGTGTGCAATAGAGACGGAGTGTCACAATATCAGTACCATACATCTCTGGGATCATCACCGAGGTCTAATACACTTTACGTCAGCTTGCATAACTAGGTAAGTGGAAGAGCCTCACTATCCGCCTGCCAATATCGGCCCGTCAGTGGACCCATTCCTCAAGTTAGGTCAGACTCAGCCTAGTCATTGCCCCCTCCCTCGGGCAGGTAAGGCCACACCTCCTTTTAATTGACCATGACACACTGGGAGACATGGCCTACTGGTATATGGCCCTCGTGCGCTCATGTATCCACTTGGTCTCGATGTTAGAGCATCCTCCTGGTACTATAAGGGTTTGAGAATTTTCACCCAGGGACATTTATGGCGCCCTAATGCTAGAACCAAACATTTTTGGTGCCCCATCTGGCTATTCACGATATACCTATGGACGCCACAGCCCTAATTTTACTAGGGTGCAAAGTGATCATGTCACACAAAATGTGAGATGTATGAGTCATACAATTCAGTCATGCATTAATCCTACGCGTAGCACGCGCTCATGTGGGGCAACTCCATCTCATAGGGAGCCCCATAAACACCTCACCCTAATGGCATATGCTATGATCAATCATTCCTCATAACAGGTGTAAGACCCGTATCCTAGTCTATACCGTTCCATAGGCTTTCGAGGTCCTTCTAGTCAAATTTTGATAATCCTCAACCTGTATTCGACATTTGCGCACGATCTTAAGCCGAGTCCTACATATCAACATCGGATCAACCCAAAACCTATACTTTGGCGACTGCGCTGTCACTGTGGTTCCAACACCGTAACTCGCGCACTGATCCTATACCCAGGTCAGAAGATGTGGGCCCGCGTTTAATTCAAAAAAAACACTGAGCGTTGCGAATTTCAAGGAAATCTCTACAACATGTCCCATCAATCAATCAATCACTCATGTCAAGTACAAGTTAAGTACAAGCCATACCCAAGTACAAGCAACCCATCTCTCCTATTGCCAAAGTCAACTCTCTCTCTCTCTCTCTCTCTCTCTCCACACCAATCCCTTTCTTACAACACATTACTCCACCCATCCCTTTCTTACAACCCATCACTCAACCCATCACCCATCCTTATCATCCCATCACTTCTCTCTCTCTCCCTCATTTCTCAAAAAAAAAATCTCTCAAGCAACATCCCCCATCCAAGCTCCCTTTCTCCCAAACCACAAGTATGGCCCACCCTCTCATCTCTCATCTACACCATCAAAACTCCATCAACCTCCATCAAAAGAGAAGGCAATGAGCTAAGGAGGCTAAGGGACCAAGGAGAAGGCCTAGAGGTAGGTGATCTGCCCTAAATTCTTATTTTTAGGGTCCGCTTGTTGGTGGGACCCATTTTGATGTATGAGTTGTATCATGTGGGGCCCATAGTGGGGGGGCCCCTCCATCACCGTCTTTTTTGTCTCTCTTTCCTTGTTTTCTTTTGATGATGTGGCTGTGTGGCCTACCTAGGTAGACCCCATCATGAAGTATATGATCTATCTGCACCATCCACCCTCGTGGGACCCATTTGATGGGTGTAATGATCTACACCATCCAACCAGTTAACGGGCCCGGATGGATGGAAAAACACAAATAACAGACCCATTAAGTGGGCTACGTACATGTGGGACCCACCCTGATGTCCCTGCTTATCCATACCATCCAGCGTCTCTAGACGCTGGACGTGATAAGGGTGGCTAACATGGAGTGCATGTACTGACATGGGTGTGTACTAACAGCTAAATAAAAAAAAATTTAAAAGTTTGGGGTGGACTGCTCATGCAGGCCCCACCTTGATGTATGTATATGATCCAAGCCGTCCATTCCGTTCCCCAGCTCATTTTAAGCGATGAGCTGAAAAAATGAAGCTAGTCCCATTTTTTTGGCGGGCCATACCATAGCAAATAGTGGTGTTGACTGTTGAAACCCACCATGATCTTTTACTCGCCAAATCATACCGCATGTTAGACTCATTTAGACGGTCTTGATCCATGAACTCCAATTGTTGGAGTGGATCTACATGATGTGGGCCCTACCATAGAAAAACCACAGAAAAACAGTTTCCTTTCGAATAAAAAAATAAAAAAAATAAGCAACAGCGCTTGCTGTTGCTGACCGTGCAGCGCTGGACGCTGCTACGCGTGAGCATTGGCCAGGGACCATGGGCCCCACTATGATGTGTCTTGAATATCAACACTGTCCATTGATGGCCCCCTTCTAACAGTGGCCCCCTCCCTAAAAATCAGCCGTATTCGGATCTCAGGTGTCCCACATCGCAGGAAACAGTGAGGATCGAACGTCTGCTATTGAAACCCTTTCGGGTTGTAAAAGTTTTAGATCAGATATGATATTTATTTTTACTCTTTATCCATGTTCGTGTGACCTCATCAATGAGCTGGGTGGAAAACAAACAACACGATGGGCCCCTCGTCCGTGTGACCTCATAAACAGGTTGGGTGCAAATAAACATTACAGCGCGCCTCAGGTCTGAATGACTTATCAACGGCTCGGATGGAAAATAAACATTATAGTGAGCCCCCATGTCTGTGTAACCTTGTCAACATGCTGGGTGGAAAATAAACATTATGGTGGGCCTCACATGGGACCCACTGATGCATGTATTGTATCTGCACCTTCCATTAGTGTGGGCCCCACCATGAGGTATGTACTTCATTTATGTCGTCCATCCTTTCCATCCCTATGGGACCCACCATGATGCATGGGTTGCATTCAAGCCGTTCAACCATTTTTAAAAGATCAGTTTAAGGCTTAAGACTAAAAATAAGATAGATATAAGATCAGGTGGACCACATTATAGAAAATAGTGGGTTTGAAAGTCCACCATTAAACCCTTAGAAAATTTAATAGGTGAAAATCCTTATCACCACTTATAATTGGGTGTGGCCCATTTGATATACACGAGGCCCATTGTTGAGGCCCACCTTGGATTGTATAAGGCCCATTGTGATGTAAGGCCCATGGATTATGGCCCATTGTAATGTACATAAGGCCCATTGGTGCAGCTCACTGTTACAGCTCACTTGATGAACATAAGGCCCATGTGATACAACCCATTTGATGTACTTAAGGCCCAATGAGATGTATTTAGGTCCATTGCAATGTGTGATTCCTCCGTGGTGTATATAATGATGTTTGCAACAGGTCATGCCTTGGGAGCAATGATGGTTTGACGTCTACATTATATGGATGATGCTGGTTAAATGTCCGCATTGTCACTCCCCCTAAGGCCCATCGATAGGTCCATACTTGTAGTGTGTAGGCCGTCTAGGCCCATTTTTGCTATGTACAGAGTCCATTACTGTATAACATAATTCATGATCATACACATCATATGTATGCTTGATATGAGGAGTCACTGATCATAGCATATGCCTTCGGGCAGATGGTTTATAGGACTCTGATAGGCAGAGTTATCCCACATGAGTGCACAGTATGTGCAGGTTTGATGCATAATTTGACTGTATAACTTATGCACTTTGCATTGTGTGATTATTGTGTGCCCTAGCTAATCAGGGCCATAGCCTCCATAGACACATCGTGGGTGGCCGGATTGGATACCAAAAATACTGTTTCTAGCATCAGGGTGCCATAGATGTCCTTGGGTGAAAATTCCTAAACCCGATGGTACCAGAGGATGACTTCAACGTCGAGACTGAGTGGATACATGAGCGTTTGAGGGTCGTATATTAGTAGGCCGCATCTCCAACTGTGTCATGGTCGGTTAGAAAGGGGTGTGACCTTACCCGCCTGAGTGAGGGGGCAATTTCTAGGTTGAGTTTGACCAGCTTGAGGAATCGGTCCGCTATCGACGAGCCGGGCCTGATATTGGCAGGCGGATAATGAGGTCTTTTACACTCTCCCAGTCAGACAGGGGCGGCAAGCCGGCGTAGAGTGTACTAGACCCTGGTGATTATCCTAACTGAGAACCGTACTGATTTGATGCTCTAGTGAGGAGCTATACTGATATATGATGTGGATTGGCATGCTTGACTTGCATGGCCTTGATATAGCTGATAGCATTCATGTTCTACATTGCATAGCCTTGGTACCGCTGATTGCATTCATATACCCATCAGCATGACTCTGCATTACTGTGACCTTGTATTCTGAGCATGCTCATATTGCGCACACACTTACACCACCCTCTAAGCTTTCTATAAGCTTATGCACGATTGATGTGTGCAGGTGATGCCAAGACACAGCCATAGTCTCGCCACGGTTGGAGCGTGCAACCGAGCTTTTGGAGTTTTTGTTACTTTCATTATATTGTATTTTCCTTTCATACGCCTTGTACTCAAAGTTTTTGATCATAATGGATTTTATGATGGTGTTCTTGTGGTTATTGTTCATGGGTTATACTTATGGTTATGCTCATTACAAATCAAATTGATGATTAGAAATCCTCCTTGTAGCATCCTAGGATCGGAACATGGTGAATGGGTGCCGGGAGCCGAGAATGGCGTACTACGGAGGCTGTCGACGCCGGATTCGGCGATCGAGAATTTTGTGAGCTCGGTTTCTAAGTTTGGGGCGTGACAACAGGCATGCAATGATGTGTATGAGCATGTACCATAATGTAATACTAAGCATGTTCTCGGTGTATCCTATTAGACTAAGTACACTAGATGTATGGACTCCACCAAGCCTATTATGTGTCCTTCTAACGGATTGGGTAGCCCACTCAACTCCTAAGTGGGCCTTGGGTATGGTCACTAAACTTAGGCAAAACATGAATCTAGGTGGGTCACATTTTTATAAAAGGCCCGGTATGAACATAATATGGGCTCTAAGGTTTGGACAATCCTACAGGGCATGGTTGGAAGGTACTAGCATCAATGGGGGCCCAACGGTTTGGGTTAGCCCAATAAGAGAAGGTGGTTACCTCTACATCAATGAGGGCCCAGCGATTCGGGATAACCCAAGAAGGATGGATAGGGAATGAGCTTAGTAATGGGCCCTAGGGAGGTTTACAACATAGACATTTTACCACCATTGCTCCTAAGGTGCATTCCATTTGGGATATGGAATCTAACTCACAATGGGGCTCACGACCCTTATACTAACTAGAAAATGGATGGATAACGTATGCACATCACTCGCATGTGGTGGGCCTCACAAAGTAGCCCATAGCCTAGGAAAATGGGTGGATGAGGCACATACATCATGGTGGGCCTCTTGGGACAACCCATGGCCCAGAAAATAGATGGATAACATGTATAACACATGCATCATAGTGGGCCTCATGGACAACCCCATGGTGGGTGCCCCAAGCCCAACCATTTGCTAGTGGGCATCCACTTGAAATCTGGATCTCCTTCATTAAATTTGGGCCCTCACCCTTGTGTGGGCTTGGGAGGCTCTGGAGGAGGGTGTGGGGGTCCACACATCAACAATGGGCCCCACAATAGGAGGTCAATGTGGATATAATACATACATCATGATGGGTAGTTGGATGTCTCACTGATGGATGGTCTGGATATTACATACCTACATAGTGGCCTCACACATCACACTGGGCCCCACACAGATGGCCAACTTACATATAACACATACATCATGATGGGCCAGTTGTTGGATGGTCAGTCCAGCAGCATCCCTACCCTACTGGGCGTCTAACTAGCTAGACGGCCTAGGTGAAACACTTAAATAAGGTGGGCCCCACCTGTAGACGGTCCACCAGGGATGTGGAACCTGTCCAGGTGGGCCCGAATTGAATGGACTGGAGTGGTAAATCACATACATCATAGCAGGCCCTATAGATTGCTGGACGCATAGTCCAGCTGATGGTGGGCCTGTCTGAGCTTTGGGCCAGCCCTAAGGGAAGTATGGGTAAAATACATACATTATAGTGAGTCCCACATGGACGTGGGTCGTCAATAAGGTGGGCCGACCCCACACTTCCACCCAAAACAATGGGCCTGGGCGGTAAAACACATACATCTCAAATGGGCCTGCTGCCACTAGACAGCACTGCTCGGCTGGATCTGTCCAGCTCTAAGGCCCATGTCCAAAAATGATCTCTCCAAAATGAACGGTGTGTATACAGAGTACACACATCAAGGTGGGGTCCATGACCACGTTCAGGGATTGGACGGCGTGGTTAAAACACTTACATCATGGGGTGTCCCACCGTCCAGTGGATTCAACACATATCATCAAGGTAGGCCTCACTATCGACATGGCTAGACAGTGGGAATACAACAGATACATCAAGGTGGGTCCACATGTGTGTCTCACTAGCTTTGGATCTAGCTTATATTTGTATTTTCTCTTCATCTGGGCCTGTCCAGACGAACGGGCAAGTGGCCTGCCGCTGGACATCAGCAAGGTGGGCTCCACAGGTGGACGACATGGATACAAAGTACATACATTAAGGTGGAGTCCATATGGTGGGCCACACGGCCCTAGATCAGGCTTTTATTTAGGCTTCCCATCCAAACGGGCCCGTATGGTCGTTGGGCGTCCAATAATATGGACAATAAGGGTGTCCTTGCTATTGGACGGCCTGGATTCCTCACATATCATCAGGTGGGCCACGAAAATGGGAGAGAGAGAGAGAGAGAGAGAGAGAGAGAGAGAGAGAGAGACGTGTGAAGGGGAGGGGCTCCACTACTATGAGCCCTCCCTTTACTAAATACAATGTATACATCAAATGGGTTCCACCGAATGTGGGCCCTCAAATCATAAAAATCAACGGTGGAAATCCCTTTCCCACCCATAAGATCAAGGTCTAGATGACCTTCATATAATGAAAAAATAAACATCATGATGGGGTCCATGGATAATGGCCCCATCATGGGATGAACATATGGATCATGGTGGGCCATCGGCCACACTTAGGGTCCAAAGTGAGATTCATACCATCAATTGGTAGGCCCCACTTGGCCCAACATCAAAATCATAAATCTAGTCCTATAAATACTCACCGATTCCACTTCTTCTTAGTTTTTTGGAATGTTAAGCTCCTTCACTTCTTCTTTGATGGAGGATGATGAAGATTGAAGGGTTGAGATGAGAGATTAGGGGTAGAAAGTGGGCCTTAATCTTAGGTTCTTTCTCTCCTTAGAATTTTCTCTCTTAGTTGCTTCAGATTTGTTTAGAGAAATGAGATGGGATGGAGTTAAGGATTGGAGAGAGGGATGGTGTTGTATAAGAGGAATGGGTGTGGTTGACTTTTGGGTGAGAGAGGGATGGTGTTGTATAAGAGGAATGGGATGAGAGGAATGGGTGTGGTTGACTTTTGGGTGAGAGAGGGATGGGTGACATGCCTTGTTGGTAAGAGAGGAATGAGCTAGTATGGGTTGTACTTGACTTATACTTGATTGATTGATGTGATAGATTGGGTGGAGATTCTCTCGGGATTCACAATGCGTGACATTTCCTCAAAATATACGTAGGCCCACTACTCCTAGCCTGGGTATCGCATTGGTGCGCGAGATGTAGCATTGGAATTATGGCGATGACGCGGTCGCTAGGGTATAAGTTTCGAGTCGAGTCGACTCAGATCTACTAGATGTAACTTAGGGTCGCTCGCAAATGCCGTCTATAGGTCACGGATAGCCGAAATTTGACGAGGTGGATTGCGGGAGTATAAGGAACGGTATGGACTAGGATACGGGCCTTACAAGACACTTACATTTAGGCCTACCGGCCAAGGTCCTACACAAAGCACCTAATTGAGTTTATGGATAGCAAACTCTTAGCCTCAATCCTTCACAAGGAATGAGGCTAACTTGTGGACTCTTAATAATGACACTTGTCAGATAGAGTCCTCTTTTATAGCTTGACTTGGGTTACTTGATCTTCATTCTTCTGTGCTTGAATCAGCTCCCGATGCTCCCCCAATCATGATGCTGCACCTGTTGTAGCAGCTTCACGATCAAGAACCTTGCATATGATGTTCATAGAAAGGTTACGAAGGTAATAAGAGTGTGTTGAATCTCCTATCAAAGGTTATGAATGGATTTCCTAAGGGATTCAACTAATGGATCCTCTAGAGTATCACGGAGACTATGGATTTGCCAATAAGTTTGGTCTTTGTACTCTAAAAGAGGCTAGAGATCATGCTCTTCATCAGTAGGAGCTTTGAATGCTCATTGAAGTAAGAAATCACAATGAAGAAAGCATGAATCTCGAGTGGATAGAGTCTAGGATGAGTGGGACAAGCTTGGGATATACTAGAGACTCTAAAATGCCTAAATCCATTAATTTTATAAAGTTCTAAGTCTTATATTTATAAAGAAAAGGTCCCAACAGATATAAAATGGCTAGTTTTCGGTTCCACCGAGTGAACCTTCGGTGGTGTCGAAATATCACTCGGTGGTACCGAATTATTTTTCGAAGTTGCTGGATGAGTTTTGTTACTTTTGGTGACATCAAACTTTGTTCTTCGGTAGCAGTCAACAGTACCGAATATCTAGTCGGTGGTACTGAATTAGCTTTGAAATGTTGTTGGACTGTTTTGGGCACTTTCGATGGCACCGAGTGTGTCTTCGGTGGTACCGAATGTACCATTTGGTGGTATCTTTACCAACTAAATTAGAACAGATTTTCATGTTTGAAGTTTTGTCTAGCAATTCATTCAACAACTTTGAACCTTCCAAAGCCAACATTAGATTGGTAGAAAATATAGACTTAAAGTGGCTTGAATAGATGATATTGTAAGTGCTATAGCTTATATCCCTGTCTGTTGTCAAATTTGTGGTATCAAAATCACTGTTATATAACTTGCATAAGTGAAGCTCTCTCAAAGATCAACATTCATGAACAAACAAAGCTCACAAGTATAAAGATTCACTCAAAGATCAACCTTAACTGCAAGTATTGCTCACAAGACAAGTCTCAAGAATGCAAGACTTCAAGAAGCGTACAAGGCCGTTCGTAAAGAACTCAAGACACTTTCAAGGTTGAGCTACATCAAGATTTCAAGATTGAACTACATCAAGACTTCAAGGCTTAAACTTCAAGGTCACTTGTTCCTAATGTTTCAATGTCCTTACTTCACGATTGGGGTTTGATTGACCTTAGGTTGACCTTAGGAGTAGGCCATTTTGGATACATAAGTCATATGTTTAAGTTACATGAGTTTGGGCAGTTCTAAGACTTGTCCTAGGCTTTCTTCGACTAGTCTTAGCTTTGCTTCGACCAGTCTAAGAAATTCCTCGATCAGTCGTGAGTTTGTTACAAAATTCAGATATTTTCTTTTAGGCTTCGACTAGTCCAGGAATTTGTTCGACCAGTCTAAAAAATTCCTCGATCAGTCGTGAGTTTGTTACAAAATTCAGATATTTTCTTTTAGGCTTCGACTAGTCCAGGAATCTGTTCGACCAGTCGAAGGAACAGTGTGGACGGTATCTTCGACCAGTCGAAAGTCTTCGACTCAAAATTCAATGATGAAATTCAGGTTCTTCGACTAGTCGAAGGAGACCTTCGACCAGTCGAAGGTGACCTACGACCAGTCGAAGGAGACCTTCGACCAATCATGGAGCGGTCAAAGCTTATCGCGCCCAATTTTTTCAAATATCTGTTAATTCTTCGACCAGTCAAAGAGCTCCCTAGACCAGTCGAAGACGCGATCTGCTCACCTATAAATAGAGCATGAATTTCAGAAGAATTAAAAAATTAATTAATCCATTCAAGCCAATCTTCGTCAAACTTCTAAGAGATAATTCTGTGCTCCATCTAAGCTAAGTGTACTTATTTAATATTCTCTTTCTTTAGCTTTATTTAATTGATTTTGTTTCTGCTATTCCAATCTAATTTGATAAGAGGAATTGTTATTCCTTTTCTTTAAAATCAAAATCAATTAAGGCAAGCCCTATTTGGTTTAATTTAAAATCTATTAGAACTAGAACTATTATAATTGAGTACTGGACATTGAACTTGGACATTCAATCATCTACTCTGACTTGGTTCTCTTGAAATTTGCTACAACTATGAAGGAGATAATCAGGTATTTTACATTTAATTATAAATTCCTTTCTATTTTGGTTTCTTTCAAGATTTGCCAAAAAAATCTTGTTGTATTGGTTATCTGAGGAGAGCCAGGAAAACTCAGAAGTGGGGTTTTTTAATTGTGTAAGCCCACAGACAAAGACACAATTGTAAAGGTTTTGGGTGAACCTGTGAAAACCTATTTTTTTAGTGAACGCTAATATCCCCTGTGTGAGGATATTAGGAGTGGAGTAGCATTCTGTGTGGCTGTTGTTTAAAAGTTGGTGAACACACAGGTGAACCACTATAATCCCTTGTGTTGTGGTTGAATGATTTATACTTCTAATCTTTAATTATTTATTGATGGGATGTATATATGGTGGTGAATGTTGTAATCATTTAATTCAAGCATTGTGGAAATTTTGTAATAGTTTAGAATTTATTTTTTGCTATTCCTTTATCAGCTTGATATTTAATTTCCTTTAAAGTTGTTCCAACAAGGTTGCCCTGCCATTTTTATGGTGTATGGCTGTCCCTAGAACAATACATTTGTGATTACAATTTATTTTAGTTCAGTTTGTGTTTATTTCTGTATGCCTCTTTAGTTTGAGATTTGATACAAAGATCTTTCTAGAAATAAGGTTGTCCTACCATAAACTCTAGTTTTTGGTGTAAGGCTGTCCTTAGAACAACATTTGTATCAACCTCTCAAGATCTGAATTTTGAGGTTGTTTTACTTTCCTGCATTGTGATTTATTTGTCTATCATATTCTTTTTAATTCCGTTGTTATAAGTTTTATTTGGCATAGTCCTATTCACCCCCCCTCTAGGACATATAGCTAGGCCTTTTCAAGTGGTATCAAAGCCAGGTAGCTCTTTTTTAATTCTTGGATTTAATTCCTGAGCTAACGATTTAAGCTATTTTAGATGTCAAATTTTGATAGCCTTTCAGTCACTAGGCCTCAACCCTTTGATGGCTCCAACTATACTTATTGGAAAGCCAGAATAAGGATCTTCCTAAAATCAATGGATGAGAGTGTGTGGCAAGCCACAGTGACTGAATGGAATCCTCCTATTATGGAAGTTACTGGGGTTGGCGGTTCAAAATCTATGAAAGTTACACCATATTACCAATAGACCACACTTCAGAAAAGTGAGAGTAGTGCAAATGCTAAAGCACTAAATGCAATCACTTGCGCACTATCACCGGATGAGTTCAAAAGAATCATTTCCTGTGATACTACAAAGCAAGCTTGGGATATATTAGAAATGACACATGAGGGTACTACAATTGTAAAAAAATCTAAAGCCCAACTCCTCACAACGAGATTTGAAGAAATTCATATGGAGGAAAATGAAATGTTTATGGACTTTTACACTAGATTTAATGACATTGTAAACTCAATGTGGGGTCTTGAGGATAAAATCCCAGAAAGTAAAGTGTGTGCAAAGATATTACGCTTACTTCCTAAACGGTTCAATTCTAAAGTAACTGCGATCCAAGAACTTCGTGATACGGATAATATGAGGGTAGAAGAACTAATTGGTTCTCTACAAACCTACGAGTTAAACTTTAAAGCTCCTAAAGGTAAATCTATTGCACTAAAATCTTCTAAATGTAATTCAGAAGAAAATTCTGATTCAGAAGATGATATGACTCTTTTAGCTAAGAAATTTTACAAGATTTTTAAAAGCAAGAAAAGGGTTGATTTCCAAAAATCAAATGATAAAAAGAAGTTTAGACCCAAATCTTGAAAATCTTTGAAAGATAGTCAATGTTACAACTGTCAAGAATATGGGCACTTAGCAAATAGATGCCCTAAAAAGGACAAACCCAAGAAGAAGGGTATGTTGGCTACATTAGATGAATCATCTGATTCTGAAGCTTCTTCTGAATCAGAAGATTCTGAAATTGAGTCGGGCAATGAAGTTAAAGCTCTTATGACTCTAACCAAATTCACATTTTCAGATAATGACTCAACAAGTGAAGAAAATCTGAGTAGTGAATGTGAAAATAAAGATGATCTTCAAGACGCTTACAATGCCCTATATAAGGAAAGTTGTAAAATTGCTGTTAAACTTAAACTTCAAGAAGAAAAGTTTTCTAAACTCAAAGAATGTTTTGAATCACTTGTCTTAGAAAAATCACAAATTTCAGATTGTTTTGAAAAATCAAAATGCGATTTGGAATTCAAAAACTCCCTAATTGTTAATTTGAAATCTGAAATTGAGAAACTCAAAAATGAAGTATCTTCTCTTCTGAGTCTAAAGGACACATGGAAATATACCCAAGGTGATCCAAAGTTAGAAAAACTTTTATCCGGATCAAGAAAATGTAGTGATCTATCCGAGTTGGGCTATGATAAAAATTTATCTACAAAGGAGAGTCCTAAACAAAAGTATACTCTTATGTTTCAAAAAAGGAGAGTCCTCAAACTCAAAAGGAAAAAAAGTACTTATCAAGGCTTTTCTAGAAATTAAACAAAAAAACTTTTCAAAAACTTGAAATGGGCTAAAGTTGCTCGCTATGTCAACATTAATCGAAACAAAATCCAACTATGACAGGTGACAAAAAGATCTAAAAGATAGTTGATGGTTCAGTCACATTTGGTGATGGTAGCAACTGTAAGATTATAGGCCAAGGTACGGTTCAACTTTTTAATCTACCTGTGTTTAGAAACATTTTATATGTTGAAGGGTTAAAACATAACTTGCTTAGCATATCTCAAATATGTGATAATAACCATAGTGTTCGGTTTTCTAATCAAAGCTGTGAGATACTAAACAATAAGGGTTCTGTAATATTAACTGGACGTAGAACGTCTGAAAATTGCTATATTATTAGCAAATCCAACTCATTTAATCAAACATGTTACATGGTCCATAGAGACGAGATTGATTTATTGCACAAACGTCTTGGACATGTACATTATCGAAATTTATATAGATTGAGCAAACGAGAGCTTATAAGAGGTTTACCCAAACTTCAGAAATTAGATAAAATATGTGGTGAGTGCCAGATAGGCAAACAAACAAGGAACTCACACAAAAAAGTGAATTCAAATACCACATCAAGACCACTCGAACTCCTCCACATGGATCTAATAGGACCTACCAGAACGGAAAGTCGAGGTGGAAAAAAGTATATCCTGATAATAGTTGATGACTTTACCAGATTTACATGGGTAGTCTTCTTAAGGGATAAATCTGAAACCCTTGAAGAAGTAAGAAAAGTTCTCAAAAGGATTCAAACTGAAAAATCTTCTCAAATCAGTAAGATTCGTAGTGATCATGGATCTGAATTTGAGAATAGCAATTTTGAGAAGTTTTGTACCAACCAAGGAATATTACATGAATTCTCAGCACCCAAAACTCCATAAGAAAATGGAATTGTGGAAAGAAAGAATAAGGTGCTTCAAGAAATGGCTAATGTCATGTTGAATAGCATAAAGCTCTCTAAAAATCTTTGGGCTGAAGCAGTCAACACAGCTTGCTATATTATTAACCGAATCTACATTAGCAAAGATAATAATAAAACGGGTTACGAATTGTGGTTCAATAAAAAGCCTACTGTCAAATACTTTCAAGTTTTTGGCAGCAAGTGCTATATTTTACGAGATCATGAAAATTTGGGAAAATTCGATACGAAGAGTGATGAAGGGAATTTTCTAGGATATTCCTTAAATAGTCGAGCTTATAGGGTTCTGAACAAAAGAACTGGTGTGATTCAAGAGTCCATCAATGTTGTCATTGATGATCACTTAAACACGTCAATCCCTAATTCAGATAATGATGAAGTTCTAATCATTGATAAACCCGATACTTCATCGAATCAGACAAATTCTGAGTTGAGGACTGTTAAAGATCATCCAACCACACAAATTCTTGGAAACCCTCTCACCGGTGTTCGCACCCGTAGACAACTTGAGGATATATGTAATTATGTATGTTTTACATCCCAAATAGAACCATCTAACATAAAAGAAGCTCTTGCTGATGAGAACTGGATTGTTGCAATGCAAGAAGAACTCAACTAATTTATAAGAAATGATGTTTGGTATCTCGTACCAAGACCTAAAGATAAACACATCACTGGAACAAAATGGATTTTCAAAAATAAGTCTAACGAGCGTGGAAATATAATTAGAAACAAGGCTAGACTAGTGGTACAAAGTTATACTTAAATTGAAGGAATTGATTTTGATGAAACTTTTGCACCAGTAGCACGTCTTGAATCTATCATACTATTTATATCCATTGCATGTTTTAGAAAGATAAAGATCTATCAAATGGATGTGAAAAGTGCTTTTCTAAATGGCGATTTACATGAAGAAGTCTATGTTGAACAGCCAATGGGTTTTGAAGATCCCAAAGATACTGATCATGTGTATCGGCTTAAAAATGCACTTTATGGATTAAAACAAGCACCTAGGGCATGGTATGAGAAACTAACAAAATTTTTTTAAGTCATAATTTTCAAATGGGATCTGTTAATAAAACTCTATTTGTTAAAAAACATAATGATCATATCTTAATGGTACAGATTTATGTTGATGATATCATTTATGGATCAACTTGTACTAACTTGACTACTGAGTTTGCAGATTTGATGAAATCACAGTTCGAAATGAGCATGGTTGGGGAATTGACTTATTTCCTTGGATTGCAAGTAAAGCAACAACCTGAAGGAATATTCATTTCTCAATCTAAGTATACTTTGAATCTAATCAAGAGATTTGGATTTGAGAATGACAAGAATTTCGATACTCCTATGAGTACTACCCTGAAACTCTCAAAAGACTCTAATGGTAAAAATGTTGATTCAAAACTTTATCGAGTATGATTGGCGGTTTGTTATATTTAACTCGCTAATAGACATGATATTTCTCTAAGTGTTGGTATTTGCGCAAGATATCAATCTGATCCAAAAGAATCACACTTGATTGCTATCAAGCGGATTATTAGATATGTCGTAAGTACTGTAAATCTCGGTCTCTGGTATCCTCATGAGACTAGTGTCCAATTAGCTGGGTACTTGGATGCTGACTGGACTAGTAATCTAGATGATAGAAAATCAACCAGTGGTGGTTGCTTTTACATTGGAAATTGTCTAGTTTCCTAGTTTAGTACGAAACAAAATTCTATCTCTTTCAACAGCTGAAGCTGAGTATATCGCAGCTAGTAATGCATGTACACAGCTTGTTTGGATGTAACGAATGCTAAGTGATTATAGAATTAAACAGGATTCTATGTTATTACATTGTGATAATTCCAGTACTATAAATATTTAAAAAAATCCTATTCAGCATTCTCGCACTAAGCACATTAACATTAGATTTCATTATATTTGGGAATTAGTAGAAGAAAAAGTTATATCTCTGGAATATATTCCTACTGAAGATCAACGAGCTGACATTTTCACAAAACCTCTCAATAAAAGCAGGTTCAAAAAGATGAAATTTGATCTTGGCATGTGCATTTTAAAATGATTATTTATGCCTACTTGTATCATATTTGCTAGGTTGAATTTCAATTTTTGAATAATTTGTAAGAAATATGAATTTTTAGACATTCTTCGACCAGTCATGAGTATACTCGACCAGTCGAACTTTGACTGGTCGTAGATATCCACGACCAGTCGTAGATCTCGGGAATCACTTAAAATTTGGAGATTTTGCTTTCTTCCTCATTCCATTTTTTTCTCTCTAAGGAGCCAAGCTTCGACTTGTCGAACCCACTGTTCTTGTTCTTCAAGGTTAGTGTTCCATATACGTTTTTCTTGCAGATCTGTGTCTAAATTGTTTCCTTTTCTAACTTAAAGCTTTCTATTTTGGATTTTATTGAGATTTGGGGTTTGAATTTTAAAAAATCTGTTTTGAGTAAACCCACTTCTCAATCCTTTGCAACTTCTTATTTCCTTGTTATTGTTGTTGTAAATGGCTTCTAGAGGTAGAAAAACTACTTCACGTGGTCCTTCTTCTTCCTCCAGATCGACCATTATCACTAAGCGTCATCTTCTTGTTCCCAATGACGATCCATCTTATGTTAGGGACATTAGATTACGTAAAGTTATTGTTGAACATCCTATTGATGTTAATCATCTTGTACCTTTTGATATCCTTCCTATGCTTGAAGGTGTAGGTTGGGTTAACTTATTACATTGGGGTGGACCAGCATACCGGTCCATTGCCCAATCCATGTTTGCATGTATTAGTGCTTTCTCACAGGATGATTTAACTTTTAAAATATCTACTAGAGAAAGGCCTTTTGACATTGATCGTCATTTAATTTCAGCCCTTATGGACATTCCTGTGAATGATGAGGGTATTCCTATCCATAACCTAACTGATAAACCCTTAATTTCTAAAAAACGCATGCTCACTAGAGATTTGTGCAACATGGATGTTCACTGGACACAAAAAGGGAATGCGCTTCCCGCAAGGTATTTGTTACCCAAATATAGAGTTCTCCATAAAATCTGTGTCTAATCTGTATTCTCGTTCGGGTAATAAAACTGACTTGACCTTGTTTATAGTTTGTGTCATCCATGCTCTTGCCAGTGGTACTCAGATTTGTTTACCATCCTTAATCTGTCATTTTATTCTTCAGTTTAGACTCCATCCTGGTCATAGTGACATTCCTTTTGCCTATTTAATGACTGTATTGGCTACACATATGTTAGTCGATATGCAGGTTGATGAGGCACTTATCCATCATCTGATTTTCAACAATACTAATATCAATAAGATGAAGCTAGAATTACTTCCTGAACAAGGTGGTGGTGGTGGTGGTGGTTATGAAGAAGCTGGTGATGACATTAAGATGGATGACATTTTTGAGGAACTGGATTCTGATTCAACAAATGATCCAGATTTTGAACCATCTGATGTTGATGCACGTCTGAGTGCATTGGAGGATAAAGTTGAGAATATAAATGTAAAGATGGAAAACATGTCTGTTGCTCATGATTTACAATTCAAGTACATGCGCAAATATCTTAAGCGATTGAACAAAGGCATGCACCAACTTAATCCCTCCATTTCTGCTCCGTCATCTGGTTCTGGTTCTGATTAGTTTATATGGGATTACTGGTCTGTAATAACTTTATAACTTAGCACTAGGTTGACTGATTTTGAGTTGGATACTATATTTGTTTTATGCTGGGTATTTATTCTATGTGAAACTATGCTGAGTATCTCTATCTCTAGTTTTTGCTATAATCTCATAACTCCTCATGTTTACTCTCATATATCCCTTTATTTAGTTCTCCTTTATTATTGTTTCCTTTGTCATATTGTGACAAAAAGGGGAAGAATGGTTTGTTCTTAACGATGTGATTGTGAGAGGAGTAGCATTGGTTATGTTACTCAGGGGGAGTATGTTTGAACTAGTTGAATGAACTGGTTGAATGTTGAATGTTGAATATTAAATATTGATTTGCAGGTAAGCCAGTTGATATTAACTGGTTCATGATTCTTTAACCAGTTGTTTTATTTTATGTTTATCTAGTTGTTTTACTTTATGTTTATCTTGGTTATGTGTTTTGTCACTAATTTGACAAAGGGGGAGATTGTAAGTGCGATAACTTATATTCCTATCTGTTGTCAAATTTGTGGTGCCAAAATCACTGTTATATAACTTGCATAAGTGAAGTTCTCTCAAAGATCAACATTGATGAACAAACAAAGCTCACAAGTACAAAGATTCACTCAAAGATCAATCTTGATTGCAAGTATTGCTCACAAGACAAGTCTCAAAAATGCAAGACTTCAAGAAGCGTACAAGGCCGTTCGTAAAGAACTCAAGACACTTTCAAGGTTGATCTACATCAAGATTTCAAGATTGAACTATATCAAGACTTCAAGGCTTAAACTTCAAGGTCACTTGTTCCTAATGTTTTAATGTCCTTACTTCACGATTGGGGTTTGATTGACCTTAGGTTGACCTTAGGAGTAGATCATTTTGGATACATAAGTCATATGTTTAAGTTACATGAGTTTGGACAGTTCTAAGACTTGTCCTAGGCTTTCTTCGACTAGTCTTAACTTTGCTTCGACCAGTCTAAGAAATTCCTCGATCAGTCATGAGTTTGTTACAAAATTCAGATATTTTCTTTTAGGCTTCGACTAGTCCAGGAATTTGTTCGACTAGTCAACTGTATCTTCGACCAGTCGAAAGTCTTCGACTCAAAGTTTAGCGATGAAATTCAGGTTCTTCGACCAGTCGAAGGTGACCTACGACCAGTCGAAGGAGACCTTCGACTAGTTATGGAATAGTCAAAGCTTATCACGCCTGATTTTTTCAAATATCTGTTAATTCTTCGACTAGTCGAAGAGCTCCCTAGACCAGTCGAAGACGCGATCTGCTCACCTATAAATAGAGCACAAATCTCAAAAGAATTAATGGAATTAATTAATCCATTCAAGCCAATCTTCGTCAAACTTCTGAGAGATAATTTTGTGCTCCATCTAAGCTAAGTGTGCTTATTTAATATTCTCTTTCTTTAGCTTTATTTAATTGATTTTGTTTCTACTATTCCAATCTAATTTGATAAGAGGATTTGTTATTCCCTTTCTTTAAAATTAAAATTAATTAAGGTAAGCCCTATTTGGTTTAATTTAAAATCTATTAGAACTAGAACCATTATAATTGAGTACTGGACATTAAACTTGGACATGCAATCATCTACTCTGACTTGGTTTTACCGGGCTGCTACAACGAAAGAGATAATCAGGTATTTTATATTTAATTGTAAATTCCTTTTTGTTTTGGTTTCTTTTAAGATTTGTCAGAAAAATCTTGTTGTATTGGTTATCTGAGGAGAGCCAGGAAAACTCAGAAGTGGGGTTTTTTTTAATTGTGTCAGCCCACAGACAAAGACACAATTGTAAAGGTTTTGGGTGAACCTGTGAAAACCTATTTTGTTAGTGAACTCTAATATCCCCTGTGTGAGGATATTAGGAGTGGAGTAGCATTCTGTGTGGCTGTTGTTTAACAGTTGGTGAACACACAGGCGAACCACTATAATCCCTTGTGTTGTGGTTGAATGATTTATACTTCTAATCTTTAATTATTTATTTGTGGGATGTATGTATGGTGGTGAATGTTGTAATCATTTAATTCAAGCATTGTGAGAATTTTGTAATAGTTTAGAATTTATTTTCTACTATTCCTTTATCAGCTTGATATTTAATTTCCTTTAAAGTTGTTCCAAACCAAGGTTGCCACCGCCATTTTTATGGTGTATGGTCATCCTAGAACAATACATTTGTGATTACAATATATTTCAGTTCAGTTTGTGTTTATTTCTGTATGCCTCTTTGGTTTGAGATTTGATACAAAGATCTTTCTAGAAATAAGGTTGTCCTACCATAAACTCTGGTTTTTGGTGTAAGGTTGTCCTTAGAACAACATTTGTATCAACCTCTCAAGATCTGAATTTTGAGGTTGTTTTACTTTCCTGCATTGTGATTTATTTTGGCTATCATATTCTTTTTAATTCCTCTGTTATAAGTTTTATTTGGCATAGTCCTATTCACCCCCCCTCTAGGACATATAGCTAGGCCTTTTCAGATATAAGTGGGTTTTCCTATTTAGGTTAGGATCATTTATAGGTAAGATCAAGATCGTAGAAGCTTCTTTGTGCTTTTACCTTATAGCTTGGGCTTCTGCTCCAGTTGCATCGTCGGTCTTCATTTGCCAAGGACCCATTCAACTATTTAACATAACTAGTCATGTGATTGACAAACATAGTGTACAAGGTGAATGCACTAATAGAGCGAGCCGATGCGGTTCATTTAAAATAGTGAAAAAATCTCATAAAAATGGAAAACAGATTAACCATAATCCAAAGTCAACATTTATCAAAAAATAAGTGGGGTAGAACTTGCGATATTGAGGATATGCTGCTGAATTTTGTTCTGCATTTTCTCAAAGAATGAAATGTATTTGTCAATAGCCTAAGTTATAAAATAGGATGATTCAGCTCAAAACTAATATAAGAGCCAAATAGATGTAAATTAATGTATATAGATTGAAAATACTTACAACACTATCAATACATTCACCTTTTACCCATATTGAGCTGAACCAAATTCCTGCTACTGAGTCTTTATTTGCATCATACCGGTTAAGATGTGGAGCCACATCTGGGACCGCCTTCGACCAGTCGTGAGCCATGCTCGACTGGTTGTAAGGTCCGGCTCGACCGATCGTGGACCAGTTCAACTCAAAGTCCAGTGAGCATCGTTTTTTGATCCTGAGGTGCTCGACCAGTTGTGGCCCATTCACGACCAGTCGTAGGGGTCACTCGACCGGTCGTGCAGTCTGCTCGACCGGTCGTAGTTACATAGATTCATTTCCGAATCCGATGCGGACTGCGGATTTTGGTGTCGCCTTTCGCAAGGATGCGGAAGAGAAGTTGCCTAAACTATCTATAGGTGTTCCTAGGGCTTTTCTAGGTGTATTAGAATATTGGGGATATAATTCTAAGGTATGGGCAAAGGGTTTTCTATGTTCTTCCAAGGGAGAGGTTAGTATATTGCCTTGTAATTTTTGTTCTTCATAGTGGAAGTTTGCATCCGTGGTTTTTTTCCCTAGATTGGGGTTTTTCCACGTATATCTTATCTTGTGGTTTGTTGAATGCTTTGATTCTGTTTCTAGTTTATATTTCTTCCTATTTATCATTTGTGGGTGAGGCTTGAGAACGGATCTAGGCTCACTGCGTTGTTGACGTGTTGCGCAACAACTGGTATCAGAGCTATTAGTTTAGTTCTATTGGGAGCGATGGCGGAAGAAGGGAAAACTAGAATTGAGAAGTTTGATGGTTCAAACTTTGCCTTTTGGAAGATGCAGATGGAGGATTATCTGTATCTGAAGAACCTCTATATTCCTCTAGGAGGAAAAGAGAAGAAACCAGAAAAGATGATAGATGATGAATGGTCTTTACTGGATAGGAAGACTTTAGGAACGATCCGACTCTCTTTGTCTAAGAGCGTCGCCTTCAATAATCCAAGGTGAAAACTACAAAAGAATTATTGGAAGCCCTAACCACCATGTATGAAAAGCCCTCAGCGTCCAACAAGGCTCATCTTATAAAACAGTTATTCAAAATGAAGATGTCAGATGGTGGAAACGTGGCTAAACATCTAAACGAGTTTAATACAGTCACGAGCCAGTTGGAATCCGTTGGCATCATTTTTGAGGATGATATCAGGGTGCTATTGATCTTATCCAGTCTGCCAAACAGTTTGGATGGTTTGGTGATTGCTATGAGCAATTCTTTGGGGTCGACAAAGCTGAAATTTGATGATGTGGCCAGTCTAATTCTCAGTGAAGAATCTAGAAGAAAGGCATCAGGAGTTTCAGTGGATTTAGGGAATGCTCTAAACGTTGAAGGAAGAGGAAGATCGTTGAACAAAGGAGGCAATAAACATGGGCATTCTAAGTCGAGGAAGAAGTCCAAAGGACCAAAAGACAAAGTCGGGTGTTGGCATTGCGGCAAGAAGGAGCACATGAAACGTGATTGCAGGGCGCTCAAGAAACAAGAAGGAAACTCTCAAGGTGGGAAGGATTCAGTGAATCTGTCTGAGGAGAGTGACACAGTGGTATTGATCTTGTCTCTTAATGCGAGGAATGAGTCTTGGGTTATAGACTTGGGTGCTTCATTTCATGCCACTTCATGTAAGGAAGTCTGCGTGATTATGTGTCAGGTGACTTTTGGAGAGTCTACTTGGGTGATGATGAGCCATGCAGTATAGTTAGAAAGAGGGACGTTCATGTAAATTAGAAAGACAGAACGTCTTTGAAATTGAAGGATGTCAGACATGTACCGAATTTGAAACGTAACTTGATCTTTATGGGGCAGTTGGCCGATACCGGTTATGTGACGACATTCACCAGTGTTTCCTGAAAGATCACAAAAGGTGCCTTAGTGATATCTCGAGGTAAAAAGGAAGGTACTTTGTATGTGACTTCAGGATCGTATAGTTCACTCGCATTTGCATCAACTGGAGTGAATGGGCAGTTATGGCATCAGAGGTTGGGACATATGAGTGAGAAGGGGATGAAAGTGTTATTATCAAAAGGGAAGCTAACAAGGCTGAAGTTTATTGACTTGAAATTTCGTAATGACTACGTGTATAGCAAGCAGAAGAGGGTAAGCTTCAAGAAGACGGGACGCGCTCCAAAGACGCATCTGTTGGAGCTAGTACATACTGATGTGTGGGGACCGGCACAGGTATTATCTCTTGGTGGCTCACGTTATTTTGTTACTTTTATTGATGATGCTAGTAAAAAATTGTGGGTCTATTTCTTAAAGTATAAATTTGATGTATTTGATGTATTTAAGAAGTGGAAAGTTATGATAGAAAATGAGACAGGTAAAACAGTAACATGTCTCAGATCTGATAATGAGGGAGAGTACTGTGATAAGAGGTTTGAGGAGTATTGTGCAGCAAATGGAATAAAACTTGAGAATATAATTCCAGGGACACCGCAGGAGAATGTTGTAGCTGAGCGCATTAACAGGACCATCCTTGAGTGTGCCAGGAGCATGAGGTTACATGCAGGGTTGCCCAAGACCTTTTGGGCAGATACTGTGAATACTGCCGCATATCTCATCAATAAAAGTTCCTCAGCACCATTGGATGGTGGGCTACCAGAAGAAACATGGAGTGGGAAAGAAGTGAACCTTGCACATCTCAGAGTGTTTGGTTGCACATCATATGTTTACATTGATGTAGAGAACAGAAATAAGTTGGATGCGAAGTCTAGGAGGTGCATGTTTATAGGCTACGGGCAGCATGATTTTGGCTACAGGTTTTGGGATGCAAAAAACAGGAAAATCATCAGAAGCAAGGACGTAGTCTTCAATAAAAAAGTGATGCATAAGGACAGTGCGTAGAAAAATAAGGCCAAGGAAAAAGGATTCGTAGAGTTGGAAGAGATACCGGACACGGGTGTTACAGCACCACAGGATGATTATGCACAGGAGCATTATGAGGCAGAGCTGTATACACCGGTTGTGAGGAGGTCTACTAGGGAGAGGAGACCCACAGTCCGATACTCACCCTCCTTATATTATCTACTGTTGACAGATAATGGTGAACCAGAGTGTTTTGAAGAGGCATTACGGACGGATACACGGGTTAAGTGGGAGCAAGCCATGGATGAGGAGATGGACTTTCTTAAGTCTATTCGTACATGGGAGCTAGTCACTCTACCTAAGGGTAAGAAAGCTCTTCATAACAAGTGAGTTTACAGACTGAAGGAGGAGCACGATGGTTCGAAACGATACAAAGCCAGATTGGTTGTGAAAGGTTTCAACAAAAGGCAGGTATCGATTTTATTGAAATATTTTCACCTGTGGTGAAAATGTCTACAATTCACATGGTCTTAAGTATAGTGGCTATAGAGGACTTACATCTAGAGCAGCTAGATGTTAAGACAACCTTTCTTCATGGGGACCTTGAAAAAGACATATATATGCATCAGCCAACAGGATACATGGCTTGTGTGCAGACTAAAGAAGAGTCTGTATGGCCTAAAGTAGACCCCAAGGCAGTGGTACAAGAAGTTCGACAGTTTCATGTCGAAAAATGGTTACAGGAGATGTCATGCTGACCACTATTGCTATTTGAAGAAGTTTAATACGTCATACATCATCCTTCTTCTGTACGTTGATGATATGCTTGTGGCCGGTTCAAGTATGAAGGACATCTCAGATCTCAAAAGATAATTGTCTAGAGAGTTTGCCATGAAGGATTTAGGAGCTGCAAAATAAATCCTAGGCATGAGGATAAAGCGTGACAAGGAAAACAAGAAACTAGTTTTGTCACAAGCAGAGTACATAGCTAAGGTACTTGATCGATTCAATATGGGAGATGCTAAGCCGATTAGCACTCCATTAGCTAACCACTTCAAGCTATCTAAGGAGAAAGGTGCAAAGACGTAGGAGGAACGGGACTACATGGCTAATGTCCCATACGCGTCAGCGATAGGGAGTCTCGTGTATGCTATGGTGAGCACGAGGCCAGACATTTCTTAAGCAGTGGGAGTTGTTAGCAGGTTCATGAACAACCCCGGGAAGGAACATTGGGAAGCTATGAAGTGGATCCTTAGATACTTGGTAGGTACTAAGGATGTAGGGTTGTGCTATGGTGGATCAGAAATTAAGCTACAAGGCTACGTGGATCAGATTTGGCAGGAGACATTGACAGCAGAAGAAGCACTACAGGTTATGTCTTTACTCTAGGTAGTGCTGCAGTCAGTTGGATCTCTCAGTTATAGAAGATAGTATCTATCAGCATGATAGAGGCAGAATATGTTGCAGCTACAGAAGCATACAAGGAGATGGTATGGATGCAAGGTGTCATGGAAGACTTGGGTAAGAAGCAAGCAGATTGCAAGTTGTACAATGACAGTCAGAGTGCAATACACTTGGCTAAGAATTTAGCCTTTCATTCAAGGACCAAGCATATTGCCATCAGATATCACTTCATACATTCATTACTGGAAGATGGATCGATTGCTCTGGAGAAGATTCATACAAGTGAGAATCCTACAGATATGTTGACCAAGGCGATCACACGAGAGAAGCTGAAGCTCTGTTCAACTTTGATTGGTCTTCAAGCTTAAAGATGGGGAGGTGGTGCACTCTGGATGAAGAAGATGAAGGTTTAAGGTGATGTATCTCTAAGTGGGAGATTGTTAAGATATGGAGCCACATCTGGGACCGCCTTCGACCAGTCGTGACCCATGCTCGACTGATCGTAAGGTCTGGCTCGATCTGTCGTGGACCGATTTGACTCAAAGTCCAACGAGCATCATTTTTTGATCCCTAGGTGCTCGACCGGTCGTGGCCCATTCACGACCGGTCGTAGGGGTCGCTCGACCGGTCGTATAGTCTGCTCGACCGGTCGTAGTTACTCAGATTCGTTTCTGAATCCGATGCAGACTGTGGATTTTGGTGTCGCCTTTCACAAGGATGCGGAAGGGAAGTTGCCTAAACCATATATAGGTGTTCCTAGGGCTTTTCTAGGTGTATTGGAATATTGGGGATATAATTCCAAGGTATGGCCAAAGGATTTTCTATGTTCTTCCAAGGGAGAGGTTAGTATATTGCTTTGTAATCTTTATTCTTCATAGTGGAAGTTTGCATCCATGGTTTTTTACCCTAGATTGGAGTTTTTCCACATATATCTTGTCTCGTGGTTTGTTGAATGCTTTGATTCTATTTCTAGTTTATATTTCTTCCTATTTATTGTTTGTGGGTGAGACTTGAGATCAGATCTAGGCTCACTGCGTTGTTGGCGTGCTGCGCAACAATACCAACCCTCCAATTCTTGAACGTCATTCTCCAATAACACTCTAAATGAGTCTATCTGCATATTAAATAGTATAGGAGAAGTATTAAAGATTTTACATTCTTTAGAGTTGGTGATAATACCAAGAGTTGTAGGAATGACGGACATGGACAAAAGTGAAGATTTCTTAAAGTAAGAAGGCTTCAAGGGCCTTTTTAGTCTCCCTTTATTGGTAGGAGTAGATGCCTCTGCTATCTCTTCTTTCTTTATTGTGATAGAGAGTTGTCTCTCCATCTCTTGCATATCCTCTATCGCAATGAAGGGATGCATATCCATATCTTTCTTGCCCTATATCGTAATAAAGGGTAGCCATATCCACCTCTTCCTTATCCTACAAAGTAGATAAGAGTTCACAATCAGGGACACAATGATAGGACACAATACTTCACAAAAGAGTTCACAAGCACACCTTGTGGAAGCCTTCTTCCGACTCCACCTTATGGGTGCCTTCTTCCACCTCATTCTCCCCCATCTCCTTCATCCTCTCATTCTTCCCTTCCTTCATCTATTTCTTCCACTTCTTCCTCTCTCCCTTCAGTTTTTCCCTCTCATTCTTCAATTCTTCCCTCTCTTTTTCAACTCTTCCCTCTCCTCGTTGAGTCATTCTCTCTACTTCTTCAACTCTTCCCTCTCCTCCTTGAGTCCTCTCTTCTTCTTCAATTCTTTCCTCTCCTTCTTCAGCTCTTTTAGCTGACTATAACGCATATGAATCACATTCTCTATTTCATTTCCCTTTCCCTTCGCCTCTCCCTCTCCCTCTCCTTGTACATCTTCTTTTTCATCCTCATCTTCTATATTCCTTTCAATAAAACCCGCTTCAATGTCCTATAAAATGTAATATATTAGAGATGCATATGAAATAAAATTACTAATTTTTAAAAGTAAAAAAGAGATTGCATGACATCTTACCTTAAACCTTTCTTGGATTAGATGAATAGTCTCTGTCTCCAATTCTTCACTGGTGGGTTCCAGGCTAAGAATTACATTGATATGCAAAAATAACTCGTTTTAACTTCACGTATAAAACCCTATATGTTAAAATAAGCAACCAAAGAGATTGAAAAAATAGGCTTACGTCTTCACTCTCCAACATGTCATATATTATATTAAACCTCCAACACTTCCAGCCTCAATATTGAATGAAGCACGGAATTTGGGAGGGAACAAATGAGATCACACTTACTCTTGGGGCTAGTACTCTTTCAACGTCTCATATCTGTTACAATGAAATAAAATTGCATAAACTTTTTTAAAAAAAAAAACCTATAGTTTAATATATACACTAGTTGTGGAATAAAGAAAGAATACTTGTAACAGAAATATACAGTCATAGACGTTGTAAGTTTTTCCTATCCCATGTGATGCCTTAGCCACTCCTAGAACCCCTTTAGTCATTGTCTTGAATGCTATAGTACCCCAAGGATACTTGTTAAACTCTTCTAAAGAGTCAGCCAAGTTAATGTATTACGACTTGAAGTAATACGTGGTGTCTATCCCCCTAATGAACCTTTTTACACACATTAATAAGGCAACATTTACCATATTTTCGTGCCCATTAGTGTTAATGATCCTGTCAAACACATCTGCTATATGTTTCTTTAATATCGGATGATGTTCGTTGAAGTACTTGTATCTTATGGACTTCTTACTAGTCCATATCCTCGGAATGGAAAGGTATCCAATCCTGTTATAAGGGAAAAGTCCATCTCATTAAACTTCATAAGTTTACCCCATATCTCGAATAAAAGTTCACCAAGATCACCTTTGTGTCTAAAAAAAAGACTATGCGATAGGGCTCCTAAATATCTAAATGATGAATGTCTAAAAAGAATGAAAATTGGGATTGCCTAAATAAATCTAACATCGTCCTATTATTCTCTAAACCAGTCTTCACTTTCTCAAACCACCATGTTAGGAAACATTTTGTAGACAAGTTTGGAATTATATTGCTTATCTTTTTAGGAGACTCTTCAATTTCTACAAAAAAGAATGAAATGCAAAATATATCATAAATAATTCACAAGACAGTTCACAAGACATGTGAGTATAGGTTCACCAACTATTGGTAAAAATTGACCACGTACAGGGGAAAATTGATTGAGTACAGGTAAAAAAATGATCGAGTAAAGTTAAAAAAATCACCGAGTATAGGTGTAAAAATGACTGAATACATGTAAAAATTGACGGAGTATAAGTTTTTTAAAAAAATGACCAAGTACATGTAAAAATTGACCAAGTACAGGTTTTTTCACTGAGTACATGTAAAAATTAGCTGAGTACAGGTAAAAAAATGACCAAGTATGTATAAAAATTGACCGAGTATAGGTAAAAAAAAATGACTGATATGAGTACATATAAAAATTGACCAAGTACATGTTTTTTCACCAAGGAGATGTAAAAATTGACTGCGTTACATGTAAAAATTGACTGAGTTACATGTAAAAATTGACTGAGTACAAGTTTTTTCACCAGGTAGATGTAAAAATTGACCGAGTATAGGTTTTTTTTACCGAGTACATGTAAAAATTGACGAAGTACAGGTATTTTCACTGACTACAGGTGAATATTTGCCGAGTATATGTGAAAATTCACCAAGTTACTATTTCACCAAGTGAATATTAACCGAGTATTGGTGAAATTCATCGAGTTACCATTTCAAAATTTCACCATTTATACAGTTAAAAAATGAAAACTAAAGTTTTGAAGGTTTAGTTAAAATGGTCAATTAAAAGTGAACCCTAAATGTACACCTACAATGCATGGCTTCTTGGAAGGAGGCACCATCTTATTCCTCTTCTATCTCTTCAAATCCCGATTCAATATAATCAGTTTGAAGCAATAAAGAAAATGAATTGGAGATATGAGGAAGAAAAATGAGGAGACTATTTGAGGAGGAAATACGAAGAGAGGAGACAATGTAAGAAAGTACGAAGACGAAGATGGATTTTCGATATAGAAATTGTAATTCTGTATTAAAAAAGCTCTAAGGTTTAGATATAGAAAATAAAGTTTTGAAGGTTAATGTAAGCTGCTCAGTCAAAAGTGAAGTTTACGGACAAAAAGTTCTCTTTTGAAAATTACTGTGGATTTATAGTGAACGAAAAGTTAAAAGAAGTTACTCTTATTTATTTATTTGTTTAATGAAATATTAGATTACTGGAATTGTATTTAACGGGTAGAAATGATTGAGTAGATAGTAAACTTTGTGAGTCCACCGTGATGTGTTTGTCATCCATTTTACCAGCTCATTTTAGGTATAAATCCAAAATTGAAGCATATGCAAATCGCAAGTGGGCCACACTACAAGAAATAAGGGGTATAATGACAACCACCATTGAAACCTTCCTACAGCCTGCAGTGGTGTTTATTTATCATCCAACCTTTTGGTATAGTCCCACCGACATGGATGATTAAGGGAAAACACAAATATCAGATTGATCCAAAACTTTTGTAGCTGTAAGAAGTTTTTAACTTTCAATTCATACTGTTTCTTGTGGTATAGTGATCTAATTAAGCTTTGGATACAATTTAAGTTTTGGCTCATTACCTAAAACGATCTGTTAAAACAGATGGACGGCGTGGATTTCACAGATATGATCGTGAGACTTCGTAACTTGGGCGTTGCACCTGACAGGCTCTCCGTATGGCAGGCTGTGTAGAGTACTCCGGTCTACTTCAGCCGAGTAATAAAGAGGCATCTAAGACCAAAGCGGATTAGGTACAACCCTAGGTACGTCCCTTACTGTGGGGACCACCTTGATGTATGTATTTTACATCCACGCCGTCCATCATTTTTTCCAGTTCATTTTAAGTTACGAACCGAAAAATGAATCACATCCAAATATCAGGTGGACCATAGAATAGGAAATAGTGGTCATTGAACATTAAAAATTTCTTGTGGGTCACCAATTTTGTATTAACATACTATATATATATATATATATATATATATATATATATATATCCCTTCATCCAGTTTTTGAGTAGTTTGGATGGCAAAAAAAACACTATGGATACATTGCAATGGGCCTTACGAAGTTTTCAATGGTGGAACGTTCATCACAACTGTTTCTTATAATATGGTCCACCTGAGATATGGATGTTATTCATGTTGAGCCTACGATCTAGATCAATCTTAGGCCTCACCCACAAACGATAAACAGGAAGAAATATAAACTAAAAAGGAATAAAAGCATTCAAACAAACCACAAGACAAGATATATGTGGAAAAACCCCAAACTAGGGTAAAAAACCACGGATGCAAAATCCACTATGAAGAGAAACAAAGATTACAAGGCAATATACTAACCTCTCCCTTAGAAGTATAGATAAAATCCCTTGCCCACACCTTAGAAATATTTTTCAATATTCACCTTAACCCTAGAATAACCCTAGGGACCCCAATTTATAGTTTTAGCAACTTCCCTTTCACAACCTAGTTATGAAAGGACTTGCGACACGAAATCCGCGAAACTCCTTTCGCATCCCAGTTGCGAAAGGACTTGCGACACAAAATCCGCAAAACTCCTTTCGCATCCCAGTTGCGAAAGGACTTGTGACATGAAATCTGCGTAACCTCGACTTGTCATGGGCGGCCCCAGATGTGGCTCCACTTCTCAACAATCTCCCACTTAGAGACACATCGCCATAAACCTTTGTCTTCTTCATCCGGAGTGCACCACCTCCCCGTCTTCAAGCCTGAAGACCAATTAAAGCTGAACAGAGCTTCAGCTTCTCCCTTGTGACCGCCTTGGTCAGCATATCCGCAGGATTCTCACTTGTATGAATCTTCTCCAAAGTAATCGATTCATCTTCCAATAACGAACGTATGAAGTGATATGTGATGGCAATATGCTTGGTCCTTGAATGAAAGGCTGAATTCTTAGCCAAGTGTATTGCACCCTGATTGTCACTGTATAGCTTGCAATCTGCTTGCTTCTTACCCAACTCTTCCATAAAACCTTGCATCCACACCATCTCCTTGCATGCTTCTGTAACCGCAACATATTCTGCTTTTGTCGTACTGATAGATACTATCTTTTGTAACTGAGAGACCCAACTGACTGCAGCACTACCCAGAGTAAAAATATAACCTGTAGTGCTTCTTCTGCTGTCGATATCTCCTGCAAAATCTGAATCCACGTAGCCTTGTAACTTAATTTTCGATCCACCATAACATAGCCCTACATCCTTAGTACCTACCAAGTACCTAAGGATCCACTTCACAGCTTCCCAATGTTCCTTTCCGGGGTTGTTCATGAACCTGCTAACAACTCCCACTGCTTGAGCAATGTCTAGCCTCATGCTCACCATAACATACATGAGACTCCCAATAGCTGACGCGTATGGGATTTTAACTATGTAGTCCTGTTCCTCTTACGTCTTTGCACCTTACTCCTTAGATAGCTTGAAGTGGTTAGCTAATGGAGTGCTAACTGGCTTAGCACCTCCCATATTGAATCGATCAAGTACCTTGGCTATGTACTCTGCTTGTGACAAAACTAATTTCTTGTTTTCCCTGTCACGCTTTATCCTCATGCCTAGGATTTGTTTTACAGCTCCTAAATCCTTCATGGCAAATTCTCTAGACAATTGTCTTTTGAGATTTGAGATCTCCTTCATGCTTGAACCGGCCACAAGCATATCATCAACGTACAGAAGAAAGATGATGTAAGACATATCAAACTTTTTCAAGTAAAAACAGTGGTCTGCGTGACATCTCCTAAAACCGTTTCCCGACATGAAACTGTCGATCTTCTTATACCACTGCCTCAGGGCCTGCCATATAGACTCTTCTTCAGTCTGTACACCTTGTTCTCATTACCTTGTGCCACGTATCCTGTCGGCTGATGCATATATATCTCTTTTTCAAGGTCCCCATGAAGAAAGGTTGTCTTAACATCTAGCTGTTCTAGATGTAAGTCCTCTGAAGCCACTATACTCAAGACCATGCAAATCATAGACATTTTCACTACCGGTAAAAATATTTCAGTGAAATCGATACCTGCCTTTTGTTGAAACCCTTTCACAACCAATTTGGCCTTTTACCATTTCGAACCATTGTGCTCCTCCTTCAGTCTGTAAACCCACTTGTTATGAAGAGCTTTCTTACCCTTAGGTAAAGTGACTAGCTCCCATGTACGATTAGACTCAAGAGAGTCTATCTCAACATCCATGGCCTGCTCCCACTTAACCCATATATCTGACTATAACGGCTCTTCAAAACACTCTGGCTCACCATTATATGTCAGTAGTAGATAATGTAAGGAGGGTGAGTATCGGACCGTGGGTCTCCTCTCCTGAGTAGACCTCTTCACGACCAGTGTATGCGGCTCTGCCTCATCCTGTGGCGCTGTAACACCCATATCCGGTAACTCTTCCAACTCTATGAATTCCTTTTTCTCGGCCTTATTTTCCTGCACACTGTCCATATGCATCACTTTTTCATTGAAGACTATGTCCTTGCTTCTGATGATTTTCCTGTTTTCTATATTCCAGAACCTGTAGCCAAAATCATGCTGCCCGTAACTTATAAACGTGCATCTCCTAGACTTCGCATCCAGCTTGTTTCTGTGCTCTGCATCAATGTGAACATATGAAGTGCAACCGAACACTCTGAGATGTGCAAGGTTCACTTCCTTCCCAATCCACACTTCTTTTGGTAGCCCACCATCTAATGGTCTTTGAGGGACTTCTATTGATGAGATATGTGGCAGTATTCATAGCATCTGCCCAAAAGGTCTTGGGCAACCCTGCATGTAACCTCATGCTCCTGGCGTGCTCAAGGATGGTCCTATTAATGCACTCAGCCACACCATTCTGCTATGGTGTCCCTGGAATCATTTTCTAATGTTTAATTCCATTTACTGCACAATACTCCTTAAACCTCTTATCACAATACTCTCCCCATTGTCAGATCTGAGACACTTTACTATTTTACCTGTCTCATTTTCTATCATAAATTTTCACTTCTTAAATACATCAAATACATCAGATCTATGTTTTAAGAAGTAGACCCATAGTTTTCTACTAGCATCATCAATAAAGGTAACAAAATAACGTGAGCCACTAAGAGATAATACTTGTGCCAGTCTCCACACATCAGTGTGTACGAGCTCTAATGGATGTGTCTTTGGAGCGCGTCCCGTCTTCTTGAAGCTTACCCTCTTCTGCTTGCCATAAACGCAGTCCTCGAAGAATTCCAAGTCAATAGACTTCAGCTCTGGTAGCTTCCCTTTTGACAATAGCACTTTCATCCCTTTCTCACTCATATGTCCCAGCCTCTGATGCCATAACTACCCATTCACTCCAGTTGATGCGACTGCGAGTGAACTATACGATCCTAAAGTCACGTACAAAGTACTTTCCTCTGTGCCTCGAGATATTACCAAGGCTCCTTTTGTGATCTTCCAGGAGTCACTTGTGAATGTCGTCACATAACCGGTATCGGCCAACTGTCCCACTGAGATCAGATTACGTTTCAAACTCAGTACATGTCTGACATCCTTCAATTTCAAGACCGTTCCGTCTTTCTGATTTACATGAACATCCCCATTTCCAACAATATTGTACGGCTCATCATCACCTAGGTAGACTCTCCTAAAGTCACCTGACACATAATCACGTAAAACTTCCTTACACGAAGTGGCATGAAACGAAGCACCCGAGTCTATAACCCAAGACTCATTCCTCACATCAAGAGACAAGATCAACGCTTCTGTGTCGCTCTCCTCAGACAGATTCACTGAATCCTTCCCGCCTTGAGAGTTTCCTTCTTGTTTCTTGAGCGCCCTGCAATCACGTTTCATGTGCCCCTTCTTGTCGCAATGCTAATACCCGTCTTTGTCTTTCGGCCCCTTGGACTTCTTCCTCGACTTAGAACGCCCGTATTTATTGCCTTCTTTGTTCAGCGATCTTCCTCTTCCTTCAACGTTTAGAGCATTCCCTGAGTCCCCTGAAACTCCTGATGCCTTCCTTCTAGATTCTTCACTGAGAATTAGACCGGCCACATCATCAAATTTCAACTTTGTCGACCTTGAAGAATTGCTCATAGCAATTACCAAACCATCCCAACTGTCTGACAGACTGGATAAGATCAAAAACACCCTGATCTCATCCTCAAAAGCAATGCCAATGGATTCCAACTGGCTCGTGACTGTATTGAACTCGTTTAGATGTTCAGCCACGCTCTCACCATCTGATATCTTTATGTTGAATAGTTGTTTCATAAGATGAACCTTGTTGGATGCTGAGGGCTTTTCATACATGGTGGCTAGGGCTTCCATTAATTCTTTTGTCATTTTTACTTTGGATAAATTGAAGGTGACGCTCTTAGACAAAGAGAGTCGGATCGTTCTTAAAGCCTTCCTATCCAGTAAAAACCATTCATCATCTGTCATCTTTTCTGGTCTCTTCTCTTTTCCTCCTAGAGGAATATAGAGGTCCTTCTGATATAGATAATCCTCCATTTGCATCTTCCAGAAGGCAAAGTTTGAACCATCAAACTTCTTAATTCTAGTTTTTCCATCTTCCGCCATCGCTCCCAATAGAACTAAACCAATAGCTCTGATACCAATTCTTACGCAGCACGCCAACGACACAGTGAGCCTAGATCCAATCTCAGGCCTCACCCACAAACGATAAACAGGAAGAAAGATAAACTAGAAAGGAATAAAAGCATTCAAACAAACCACAAGACAAGATATACGTGGAAAAATTCCAAACTAGGGTAAAAAAACTACGGATGCAAAATTCCACTATGAAGAGAAATGAAGATTACAAGGCAATATATTAACCTCTCCCTTGGAAGTACAGAGAAAATCCATTTCCCACACCTTAGAAATATTTCCCAATATTCACCTTAACCCTAGAATAACCCTAGGGACCCCAATTTATAGTTTTGACAATTTCCCTTTCGCATCCCAGTTGCGAAAGGACTTGCAACATGAAATCCGCGAAACTCCTTTCGCATCCCAGTTGCGAAAGGACTTGTGACACGAAATCTACGAAACTCCTTTCGCATCCCAGTTGCGAAAGGACTTGCAACACGAAATCCACGCAACCTCTACTGGTCGTGGGCGGCCCCAGATGTGGCTCCACTTCTCAACAGTTCATTTTTGAATTAGTGCTCTAGAATGATATGGAAAAACAGATGGACAGCGTGGATGGTGCCTGATTAATGAGCCCACATCTATGTATGCGTTATACATCTACGTCGTCCATCCATCCATTTCTTCAACTCATTTTTATACCATCAAACCAAATTAAGAATATACAAATCTCAGCTGGACCACACCGCAAGAAACAGTGGTGAATGACTATTAAGCTGATATTTGTGTTTTCACTTTATCCATGTCTGCGTGAGCTTATCAATCAGTTGGGATGGCTAATAAACATTACAGTAAGCTTGAGGAAGTTTTTAACGGTGGCGATTCAATGACCACTTGCATCTGATTCGTTTTTGGGTCATATATTAAAATAAGTTAGCAAAAACGATAGATGGCACAGATATACAATGCATGCACCAACGGTCTTAGCTGGCAGCGGATTGCTGTGGTGTGCCATACACCACCAACTTCAGTGGTGTGTTGACGCCACCTAGTTATGTGGTCCCCGCAATGATATTTGTTAGGGGACGTGGATTGCGTCCTACCCCCGCCCGGAAGGTAATCCGTTCGGGCAGGGCTCTATGGGACCCACCATTATGTAAGTATTTTATCCACACTGTTGAAAGATTTTTCCAGATAAATTTAGTATGTCAACCAAAAAATGACGCAGGTCCAATGCTTGAGTGGACCACAACAAAGGAACCTGCACTGACATGACACCCACCATTGAAACCTTTCTAAGGACCCATGTAATGTTTTATTTTTTACCATAAAACCTATTCATAAGGTCATGTAGACGTGAATGAAGTGAAAACACAAATATCAGCTTGATTCGAAACTTCTCTGGCTCCCAAGAAGCTTTTAATGGTGGACGTTCAATCTCCACTTTGTGGTCCATTCAAGCCTTGGACCTGTCTCATTTTTTGGTTAACATACTATATTTATCTGAAAAAATCGTTTAATGGCATGGATAAAATACTTACATAACAGTGGGCTCCACATAGCCCTGCCCGGACGGATTACCGTCCGGGCGGGGTAAGATGCAATCCGCGTCCATTTGTTAGGAAGCGGATTGGTCAGTGTACCAGCCACCAACGACCTAGCTGGTGTGGGTACGTGTCGTGCGAAGTGTTGACGTTCCTCAAATTCGAAGTTGTACCAACGGCTCAAAGGAGATCAAAGTTATATGGCCCTACAATGATGTATTTATCATATCTACGCCACCGTTCATCTATTTAACCAGATCATTTTAGATCTTGATTCCAAAAATGAGTAATTTCCAAAGCTTAAGTGGACCACACCACAAATAAGAGTGGGGACAATAATTCTCACCATTAAAACATTTGTAAGGCCCACCATAACGTTTACCTTCCAGCCAATCTATTTATATGGTCACAAAGAACTGAAGAATAAAAAAACAAATATTATATTGATCCAAAATTCAATATGACCCAAAAGAGTTTCAATGACAGGCGTTTAATCCCCACTGCTTTTTACAGTGTCGTCAACTTGATTTTTATCTGTCTTATTTTTCAGCTCAAGCATTAAGCATTAAGACGAACTCACCAAGTGAACGGATGGTTTGGATATAACTCATACCTCATCATGGCACCTACATAACCTGGCGACCTGAATACACCAATCTCATTGGTGGCGTGTCGTACACCGGCTAATAATTTGGAGAGATCATTTTAGATCATGGTACCAAAAAAATAAAAAATAAAAATAAATAAATAAATAAGGCCTATCTAAGCATAAGTTTATCACAACATTTTAATAATAAAAAAAAAAAGATAATGATTTCCGCTGTTGAAAATTTCTTAAGGCCTGCCATGATGTTTTTTTTTTTATCATAAAAAAGTTTATAAGCTCACACATACTTGTTTGAAGAATAATAATAATAAAAATAATAAATATCATATTGATCGAAACCTATGTGGCATAAGTTTTCAATGGTAGATGTTTAATCCCCACTGCTATCTATGATGTGGTCTACGTGAACTTCGGATCTGTTTATTTTTGGGTCCGTGTCCTATAATTTGGATGGACGGTGTGGATATAACACATATCTTGAAAGGCCCACAAATTTGGTGACGTCAACACACCACACCACAGATGTCAGTGGTGTGTGGAACAGAGGCAATCACTGTTCTTATCATATGGTCGACCTGATAATTGGATCCGATTCATTTACGGGATAACGCCCTAAGATAATCTTAAAAAAAGGATGACAGTGTGAATTATACAGAATGCATGCGTCAAGGTAAGCCCCACGATAAAAGTCGCATTGTCTTGGGTGAGGCTCACCTAATCCGTTCCTTTTCTACTTAGTCACGTGTAGACAAAAACACGTGCTCGGTTGAACTTTTATCCCGATTAGTCATGTTGTGGGTGAAAAACCAAGCTAATCTACCATACGGAAAATGCAACCAACACGATGTAAGTCTTGAGCCGACTTAAGCTGAGTTGCCCAAGGATGGAACTTGCTGGAAGGAGAATCATCTCGCCGAGCTCTTCTGCAAATGTGGACGTAGAACCCGCAAGGCAAGAAGCCCAGACCGAGAGCTCGCCGGCCTCGTGACTTCACCTGGCCGCCCGTGACCCGAGGCAAGATGACAAATCTGAAGAAAATCTTGCCTCGGACCAAGGATGAAAAGGTTCAAAGAGATTCTACTCAAAGATCACGTCGACCAAGGCAGGATCGACGATATCTTCGGGAGTGGATTCCCATCCAACTACAGACTCTCCAGCGTATCTCACGAAGATACGCAGGACTTCCAATCGCCCAAAGAACCCTATATATATCGTCATCCTAAACCGGAGAGAGGTATGGTAATAATAATAATAATAATAACCCTAGTCTAAACTATCAAGATCATCGGCTACAAGCCTAATTTAGGCATCGGAGGGGCCCCAGCCAGACACATGCACTCTCAAGAGGTGTCATGAACTGTCCGATCTCCTGCCACGTCATCGATCTACATCATTTCGTGGACAACTAAGATTGCACCTCTATTGTTATTGCTAAGAACTCTTTGGATCATCTTTTTTCTTTCTAATTTCCATCTTCCTTTCAAATGTTTTTTTCTTTTCAATTTCCATTTTAGTTCTTTTATTTATTTTTTTTCATTTTGATTTTTTAATACAAAAATCTCCATCTTCATCGCTATATGCAAATCACGCTCGGGCTGAGGCCGGGCCCTTTATTTACAATCTAGGTCGGGCTCGGGTTGGACTAGTTTAGACTGTTATGGTTCGGATCAATCTAGACATTATTCACTATGCCAGCCGGAATTGGACATAGCTTGGCCTAGCCCTAACTCAGTCGTTGACACCTAGATAAAAGACTTGGTTTTATTTAACGGTGATAAAATCCACATCGTCCATCAATACACGACTCATTTTCGGCCCTTAATCCTAAAAATAAAACTGAACTAATCTACCATACGAAAAATGCTACTAACACAAGAGGTAAGTATTGAGCTGACCTAAGCTGAGTTGGTTAAGGGTGGAGCATGCTAGAAGGAGTTTCACACCCCAAACTCGAAAATCGGGCTCATAAAATATCCGATTACCGAATTCGGTGCCGACAGTCTCCGTAGTACCCCATGCTCGGCTCTCGACACCTATATACCAAGTTCCGATCTTGGGATCTTATAAGGAGAATTTTTAATATGAATTTAATTTGTAATAAGCATAACCATAAGTATAACCAACGAATAATAACCAAGGCATCATCACAAAATCCACTATGATAAAAAACTTTAAGGTACAATGTGCAAAAAGGGAAATACAATGATAATAATAACGGAAACCCCTGAAGCTCGACTGCACGCTCTTACTCCTACTAAGTTATCGCTGCGTCCTAGAGTCACATGTACGCATCAATCGTGCATAAGCTTATAGAAAGGTTAAAGGGTGATGAGAGTATGTAAGGCCCGTATCCTAGTCTGTACTGTTCTGTCGACTCCCGCGATCCTTCCCGATGAATTCCGGCAACCCAAACATATAATCGACGTTTGTGCACGACCTTAAGTTGTATCCCGAATATTTAAGTCAGCTTAATCCGAGACTTATACTATTGCAACCGCACCGTCGCCACGTCTTGCACACCAATTCGATACCCTGGCCAGGAGATGTGGGCCCACATTTATTTCGAAGAAACGCCGTGCATTTGTGAACCCAAGAGAATCTCTAAACCTATCACATTAATCAATCAAAGTACACACCCATGCTTTCTTTCTCCCCAAGTCAAGCAACCACCCTAAGTCAACTCTCAAGTCAAGTACATCTATCAACTCACATCCATCACCTCTCTCTTACAACCACCATTTCTCTCTCTTTCTCAACACACTTTCCAAACAACAAAAGTGGTGGACGTCCAAGCTCTTCCAAGGTGAGAAAAGTGTGATGTGTGTGGCCCACTTCCTACCTCAAGATCCATCATCCTAGCCCTTCATTTCTCATCACCCTCCATCAAAGTGAGACACAAGAAGATTAACGTTCCATCAGACCAAGAAGATCGAATGGTGGGTGCTTCTATAGGCCTAGATTTCATATTTTTACAATGAGCCAAGTGAGGCCTATCAATTGATGGCATGGATCTCACTTTGGGCCTTAGATGTGGCCGATGGCCCACCTTGATTCTCATTATCATTCCATGATGGGGCCATTCTCCATGGACCCCATCATGTTGTTTACTTTCTAGTTTGAAAGGGGTCATCTAAACCTTCCATTTTGGTGGAGAGGGAATCTCCACCATTGATTTTTGTTTTGGTGGGCCCACACGTATTGGGACCCACTTGCTGTATGAATGAATGCATGGAAAGGGAGGGCTCATAGTGGCGGAGCCCTCCATCATCATGTCTCTCTCTCTCTCTCTCTCTCCCCCTCCCTCCCTCCCTCCCTCCCTCCCTTATTTTGTGGCCCATTTAATGAGTGTACGTGGTGTCCAAACCATCCCTCAAATGGACCCCATGGCTATCCAAACATGGGGACTACTTTGCTACCCCTCTTGGAGGGTTTGGATGATGGGAAAACACACATATCAGGTTGATCCAATCAAGTGGGCCATGTCCACGTGGGACCCACCTTAATGAAAAATATCCACGCTGTCCGTCCAGCATCCAGGGACGCTGGATGTGGCTCGGTGGAGTGTGAACGGACAGTGGGTTGTACTCACAGCAGAAGAAAAAAATATAATAATAAAATATAAGCTTGGTTTAAGCTTTTTGAGTAGGCTGCTCATGTAGGCCCCACCTAGATGTATGGGACTAATCCACGCTGTCCATCCTATCTTTCAGCTCATTTTAGGCGTTGAGCCGAAAAATGAAGCCAATCCAATTATCTGGAGGGCCATAGCATAGAAAACGGTGGTTTTCACCATTAAAACCCACTCTGATGTTTCTGTACATCAAAGCATATTGAATATTGGGCTCATTTGGTATGTCATGGGCCGTAGAAGTCAATGGGTGGGGTGGATTCTATTGATGTGGGCCCCGCCTAGGAAAATCTTCAAGAAAAAAAAGCAGCAGCACCTGCTGCCGCTGACGTTTATAGGACGTGCAGCAGGCGCTGCTGCACTGTGCGCTGCCAAGCAGGCCCCACCGTGATGCACGTGTTGGCCCACACCATGGATCCCAGCCATGATGTATATGTTTTATCAATGTCGTCTAGCCATTTGTTGGGCTATTGGACGGCTAGTGGACCCCACTCTTGATGTATGTGTTACGTCCAAACCGTCCATCCAGTTGGCGAGCTAGCCTTAAGGCTTCAGACTAATGAGGCAGATCTTCCTATTAAGTGGACCACATAGCAAAAAGCAGTGGGGATTGAGCGTCTGCCATCGAAACCCCTTTTGTTGCCACAGGAGATTTGGATCATTAGGAATTTATTTTTCCTCTTAATTCAGGCTTGTGTGACCATATGATCAGATTGGGTAGAAAATGAATGCTATAGTGACCTTGAGAATTTTAATGGTGGAAATCATTCTCACCACTGTTATTTAGAGTGCGGTCCAGTTGATCTTTTGATATGATTCATTTTATATATATATATACATATATATATATATATATTTCTAAAAATAGATGAGTTGGGTTCGGCCTATTTGAATTGGCCCATTAACTCGGCCCATTGGATAAGTCCCATGTGATTAGGCCCATCTTGATGTATTTGTGGCCCGTCCATTGAGGCCCACCTTGATATATAAGGCCCATGTGATGAGGCCCATATTAATGTATTTGTAGCCCGTCCGTTGAGGCCCACCGTGATATATATGAGGCCTATGTTATGTGGCCCATTTGATGTATCTAAGGCTCATGGGTCGAGGCCCAACGAGATGTACACAAGTCCATTGCAATGTGTGATTCTACTAGGGTTTATATAATGATGTTTATGGCAGGCTATGCCTTGAGAGCAATGATGGTTTGACGCCCACATTATAAGTACAATGTTGGCTAAATGTCCGCATTGTAACTCTCCTTAGGGCCCATTGATAGGCCCATACTTGTTGTGTGACGGCCGTCTAGGCCCATCTTCGTTGTGAGGATAGTTCGTCACTTTATAACATGCTTAGTATAATTCCATGACTCATGTCATACGCATCATATATATGCTTGATATGAGTAGAGACTGATCATAGCATATGCCATTGGGCAGATTATTTATGGGGCTCACTGATAGGAGTTACCCACATGAGCGCGTGGTACATACAAGATTGCTGCATGACTGACGGTGTGACTCATGCATTTCACATATGTGTGACATGATCATTGTACGCCCTAGTGACATCAGGGTCGTGGCCTTCACAGGCACATCATGGATGGTCGTATCGGATATTGGAAATACTTGGTTTTAGCACTGTGGGCACTTAGGATGTCATTGAATGAAAGTCCCAGAACCTTTTTGGTACCAGAAAATTCTCTAACATCTAGACTGAGTGAATACATAAGCGCAGGAGTACCAAATACCAGTAGGTCGTGTCTCCCACTGTGTCATGATCGGCTGAAAGGGGGTGTGGCCTTATCCGCCTAAGTGAAGGGGTTGTAAGCTAGGCTGAGTTTGACCAGCTTGCAAATGAGTCCACTATCGACGAGCCGAGTAGGTATCGGCAGACTACTGATTAGGCGGATAGTGTGGTCTATTCCACTTACTGGGTTGTGCGGCTAGGGAGGCGGCAGTTAGTGTGAAGTGTATTAGACATATCAGCATGTTTCGTCGCGCTATCGAGATTCACGATGTACCTTGTTGATGATGAGGGGCGGAAGGCCCGCCGTTTTGAGAACAACTTGCGTCCTGCCCTCAGGAGCCATGTGATCGGACACATGCTTCCAACGTTTGAGCAGATTGTGCATAGGGCCCAAATCTACAAGTCAGATTGGGCTGGTTTGTAGAGATCTCGTGACTAGAGGAGAGATCAGAAGAGGAAGGTTCCCTCTGGTAGCTCCCAGCAGCAGAAGTATCATCCACAGCAGCGACGCATGACCCACCCAGCATTCCGAGCACCAGTGACACCCCCAGCACCACCTCCGGGACCGTTTTCATGTACTTGCTTTGGATGTATTAGAATAGGACATCGTAGGCACGAGTGTCCCCATCCGCAGCAGCAGCAGCCGAGGACACTATATCAACCTCCGCGATGGCCCCCACAGCAGCAGCAACGACTGCAGCACTAGCCTCCGGGACCTCCCCTGCAGCAACAAAGGCAGCAGATCAGGCCGCCACAATGGCAACAGCAGTAGTAGAGACCTCAGAGGGGACCTGCACCTCCCCAGCAGGCCCAGGGCAGATTTTATGTCTCCCAGCAGGACCCTCAGTCATCAGGAGGGGTCGTCGAGGGTACTCTCCTTATTTCTACATGCGTTGCACGTGTATTATTTGATTCTGGTGCATCGCATTCCTTTGTGGCCGATGATTTCTGCTGATTGACCGGTTTGTCGATGGAGCCTGCCCGTGAGAGTTTATCAGTATCGACGATCTTGGGGAAGACTACAGTATTAGACTGATTTTACTTGTCTTGCCCCGTTCTGATTGGGGATATCTTTTTACCTGCTGATCTATTCATATTGCCAATGTCCGAGTTTAATGTCATCATGGGTATGGATTGGCTCACCGAGTACTACACCATATTGGACTGTTCCGCGAGGACGGTCACATTTTGTATACCCGGCGTGCCAGAGTTCCAGTTTATTGTTGAGCCCAGAGGAGAACAACTTTCCTACCTGATGTTGTGTGTCGTTAAGGAGTCGGTTGCTTTAAGTATCAACCAGCTGCCAATTGTTTGTGATTTTTTCGATGTGTTCCAGGAGATTCCGGGGTTACCACCTTATCAGCACACTGAGTTCCAGATTGATCTCATGCCCAGTACCGCGCCTATTTCGAAGGCCCCGTATTGTATGGCACTGTTGGAGTTACAGGAACTACAAAAGCAGTTAGACAAGTTACGTGAGTTAGGCTTTATCTATCTGAGCAGTTCGCTGTGGGGAGCATCAGTACTCTTCGTGAAGAAGAAGGATGACTCATTGAGGCTTTGCGTAGATTATCGTGAGCTCAACAAGGTCACGATAAAAAACGAGTACCCGCTTCTGAGGATCGATGAATTGTTTGATCAACTGCAGGAGGCGCAGTTCTTTTCCAAGATAGACTTGCGGCCCGGTTATCATCAGGTTCGGGTCCGAGATGAGGATATCCTGAAAACAGCCTTTAAGACTGGCTATGGTCATTTTAAGTTTCAGGTCATGTCCTTCGGACTGACCAATGTGCCCACAGTATTCATGCAATTGATGAACGAGGTCTTCCATCTGTATCTTGATCAGTTTGTCGTAGTCTTCATCGATGACATTCTGATATATTCGAAGACCAGTGAGGAGCATGAGCGGCATCTGGAGATTTCCTTATAAACCCTCCATACATATCAGCTTTATGAGAAGTTGGAGAAGTGCGAGTTATAGCAGGAGGAGGTGAAGTTCCTCGGTCATGTGGTGACGAGGTAGGGTGTCGTAGTGGACCCCTCGAAGATTGATGTCATGCATCAGTGGGACCAGCCCACAAACACGTCTGAGATCCACAGTTTCATTGGTTTGGCGGGCTACTACCGACATTTCATTGAGTGATTCTCTCGTATTGCAGCCCCGTTGACCAAGTTGACCCGGAAGGGTTTCGAGTTCGTTTGGAGCGACACTTTTGAGCAAGCATTTGTGGAGCTGAAGGACCACCTCACGTCCGCTCCTATCCTCACTCTTCCCTCTGGGAGTGATGGTTTGTTATATTTACCGATGCATCGCGAGTTGGATTGGGTGCTATCCTGATGCAGCATGGGAAACCGGTGGCTTATGCGTCTCGTCAGCTCAAGGTCAATGATCTGAACTACCCCACGTATGATTTGGAGCTGGTAGCAGTTGTCGTCGCCCTGAAGGTGTGGAGGCATTATCTTTATGGGGTGAGGTTCGAGCTCTTCTTTGACCACAAGAGCTTAAAGTATCTGTTCTCTCAGTCCGAACTGAACATGAGGCAGAGGCGTTGGATGGAGCTCCTGAAGGACTATGATTTTAATCTCCAGTACTACCCAGGCAAGGCGAACACAGTGGCAGATGCCCTCAGCCGTCAGCCACGAGGCCTGGTGGTGCACATGATGATTTAGGAATGGAGGATGCTTGAGGATATGTCAGCTTTTGACTTCGAGATTGGCTTGCAGTCTTCTATTGTATAGTTATCGAGCCTGTTGATTCAACCCTCTCTTGTTGCAAGGGTGATCAAGGCTCAGCAGGTAGATGAGTTGTGCAGAGTTATCGGGCAGAGGCAGCATCTGAGAGTCAGTCAGATTAGCAGATTAGTTCTGATGGTGGACTTCGCTTCAGAGGCTGATTATGTGTCCTGGATATTCCTAAGTTGTGCCGAGATCTTATGACTGAGGCACATCGATCGTGGTTCTCTATTCACCCTGGCTCGACGAAGATATATCGCGATATGAGGCGTCAGTATTTTTGGCCAGGGATGAAGCACCAGATAGCCAGTTTTATGGCTAAGTGTGACACATGCCAACGTGTCAAGGCCAATTATCAGAGACCCCCTGGTCTATTGCAGCCATTGAGCGTCTCGATGTGGAAGTGGGAGTACATATCTACCAATTTTATCATGGGTTTGCCGAGGACACAATGCGGTCATGACGCCATCTGGGTTTTCGTGGATCTCCTGATAAAGTCGGCACATTTTCTTATGATTCGTGAGACCTGGCATGTGGACTGGCTCGCCAAGCTATTTATTGATGAGATCGTGAGACTTCATGTGTTCCTCTCTCGATCATTTCACATTGAGACCCAAAGTTCACGTCGTAGTTTTGGGGGAGCTTCCAGAGAGCGATGGGGACTGATTTGCAGCTTAGCATGCGTACCATCTGCAGACCAATAGCCAGACCGAGAGGGTCAAACAGATCCTTGAGGATATGCTTCGGGCCTGCGCGATTGATTTCTTGGGTAGTTGGGACGAGCACCTGAGATTGGCTGAGTTTACATACAACAACAGTTATCAGGCGACCATTGACATGGCTCCTTTTGAGGCATTATATAGCAGACCGTACAGATCTCCGAGTTGTTAGACCGAGGTTGGAGAGCGGCATCTCCTAGGTCCCGAGCTTGTGCAGACGTTAGAGGCCATTGATATCATCAAGCAAATGATGTGCACAGCTTAGAGCCGGCAGAAGAGCTTTGCTGACCGTCGGCATCGTCCCTTGGAGTTTGTAGTAGGGGACAGAGTGTATCTCAAGGTCTCGCCCATGAAGGACGTGGTTCGATTTGGAGCAAAGGGCAAGCTTGCCCCGAGATTCATAAGACCTTTCGAGATCACCGGGTACGTTAGCGCCAAGGCCTATTGGCTTGTCTTACCATCTCAGTTGTTTCGCATCCACAACATTTTTCATGCCTCTATGCTAAGGAAGTGTAGATCAGACATCATTTCTGTTGTTGATTGGCAGGTGTTGAAAGTTTGTGAGGACGCTTCTTACATTGAGCAGCCAGTTCGTATCCTCGATCGGAAGAAACAGGTCCTCCAGACCAAGGTCATTCCCTTGGTGAAGGTGCAGTGGAGCCATCATAGTGTGGATGAGACGTCTTGGGAGCGCGAGGCAGAGATTCGAGAGTGATATCCTCATCTTTTCGATGTTTGATTATATGTTGTATTGTCTTTTGATTATATATGATGTTATGTTCCTTTTCCCTTATGAGTTATGTTTAGTTGCGATGGTAGTATAAATTTTGAGGACAAAATTTTTATTACATGGGGAGAGCTATAAGGCACGTATCCTACTCCGTACTGTTCTGTCAACTTCCGCAATCCTTCCCAACAAATTTCGACAACCCGCGACCTATAATCGACGTTTGCGTGTGACCCTAAGTCGTATCCCGAAGATTTAAGTCAGCTTATCCGAGACTTGTACTATTGCGACAGCACCGTCATCGTGATTTTGACGCCGCGTCTTACACACCAATTTAATACCCTGCTCAGGAGATGTGCGCCCGCGTTTATTTCAAAGAAACGCTGTATATTTGCGAACCTAAGAAAATCTCTACAACCTATCCTATCAATCAATCAATCAAAGTACACACCCATGCTTTCTTTCTCCCCAAGTCAAGCAATTAACTTAAGTCAACTCTCCAGTCAAGTACATCTATCAACTCACATCCATCACTCACATCCATCACCTCTCTCTTATAACCACCATTTCTCTCTCTTTCTCAACACACTTTCCAACCAACAAAAGTGGTGGACGCCAAGCTCTTCCAAAGTGAAAAAAGTCTAATGTGTGTAGCCCACTTCCCACCCCAATATCCATCATCTTAGCCCTTCATTTCTCATCACCCTCTATCAAAGTGAGACGCAAGAAGATTAGCGTTTCATCGGACCAAGAAGATCGAACGGTGGGTGCTTTTATAGGCCTAGATTTCATGTTTTTATAATGAGCCGAGTGAGGCCTATCGATTGATGGTATGGATCTCACTTTGGACCCTAGATGTGGTCGATGACCTACCTTAATTCTCATTATCATTCCATGATGGGGCCATTCTCCATGGACCCCATCATGATGTTTACTTTCTAGTTTGAAAGGGGTCATTTAGACCTTCCATTTTGGTGGAGAGGGAATCTCCACTATTGATTTTTATTTTAGTGGACCCACGCGTATTGGGACCCACTTGATGTATGATTGAATGCATGGAAAGGGAGGGCTCATAGTGGCGGAGCCCTCCATCATCACATCTCTCTCTCTCTCTCTCTCTCTCTCTCTCTCTCTCTCTCTCTCTCTCTCTCTCTCTCTCCCTCCTCCCTCCTCCCTCTATTTTGTGGCCCATTAATGAGTGTATGTGGTGTCCAAACCGTCCCTTAAATGGACCCCATGGCTATCGAAACATGGGGACCAACCCACTTTGTTACCCTCTTGGAGGGTCTGGATGATGTGAAAACATATATATCAGGTTGATCCAATCAAGTGGGCCACGTCCACGTGGGACCCACCTTAATGAAAAATATCCACGTTGTCCGTCCAACATCTAGGGATGTTGGACGTGGCTTGGTGGAGTGTGAACGGATAGTGGGTTGTACTCACAGCAGAAGAAAAAAATTATATATATAATAATAGAATATAAGCTTGGTTTAAGCTTTTTGGTTAGGCCGCTCATGCAGGTCCGACCTGGATGTATGGGACTAATCCACACCGTCCATCCTATCTTTCAGCTCATTTTAGTCATTGAGCCGAAAAATGAAGCCAATCCAATTATCTAGCTGGCCATAGCATAGAAAACGGAGGTTTTTACCATTAAAATCCACTCTGATGTTTCTGTACACCAAAGCATATCGAATATTGGGCTCGTTTGGTCTATCTTGGGCCGTAAAAGCCAATAGGTGGGGTGGTTTCTACTGATGTGGACCCCACCTAGGTAAATCTTCAAGAAAAAAAGCAGCAGCACCTGCTGCCGCTAACGTCCAGAGGACGTGCAGCAGGCGCTGCTGCGCTGTGAGCTGCTGGGCAGGCCCCACCATGATGCACATGCTAGCCCACACCGTGGGTCCCAACCATGATGTATATGTTTTATCAATGTCTTCCAGCCATTTTGCTAGGCTACTGGACAGCCAATGGACCCCACTCTTGAAGTACGTGTTACGTCCAAACCGTCCATCTAGTTGGCGAGCTAGCATTAAGGCTTCAGACTAATGAGGCAGTTCTGCCTATCAAGTGGACCACACAGCAAAAAGTAGTGGGGATTGAGTGTCTGCCATTAAAACCCCTTTTTTTGCCACAGAAGTTTTGGATCATTAGGAAATTTGTTTTTCCTCTTAATTCTGGCCTATGTGACCTTATGATCAGATTGGGTAGAAAATAAATGTTATGGTGGGCCTTAAGAATTTTAATGGTGGAAATCATTGTCACCACTGTTATTTAGAGTGCGGTCTAGTTGATCTTTTGATATAATTCATTATATATATATATATATATTAATTTCTAAAAATAGATGAGTTGGGTTCGGCCTATTTGAATTGGCCCATTCAACTCGGCCTATTCGACTTGGCCCATTGATTCGGCCCATTGGATAAGGCCCATGTGATGAGGCCCATCTTGATGTATTTGCGGCTGGTCCGTTGAGGCCCACCTTGATATATATAAGGCCCATGTGATGAGGCCCATATTGATGTATTTGTGGCTCGTCCATTGAGGCCCACCTTGATATATATGAGGCCCATGTTATGCAGCCCATTTGATATATCTAAGGCCCATGGGTCGAGGCCTAATGTGATGTACACAAGTCCATTGCAATGTGTGATTCTAACATGGTTTATGTAATAATGTTTATAGTGGGCTATGCCTTGGGAGCAATGATGGTTTGACGCCCACATTGTAAGTATAATGTTGGTTAAATATTCGCATTGTAACTCTCCTTAGGGCCCATTGATAGGCGCATACTTGTTGTGTGTAGGCCATCTAGGCCCATCTTCGTTGTGAGGATAGTTCATCACTTTATAACATGCTTAGTATAATTCCATGACTCATGCCATACGCATCATATGTATGCTTGATATGAGTAGAGACTGATCATAGCATATGTCATTAGGTATATTATTTACGGGGCTCACTGATAGGAGTTACCCACATGAGCGCGTGGTACGTACAAGATTACTGCATGACTAACGGTATGACTCATTCATTTCACATATCTGTGATAGGATCATTATAAGCCCCAACGACATCAGGGTCGTGGCCTCCACAGGCACATCATAGATGGCCGTATTGGATACCGAAAATACTTGGTTCTAGCATATGGGCACTTAGGATGTCCTTGGGTGAAAGTCCCAGAACCTTTTTGGTACAAGGAGATGCTCCAACGTCTAGACTGAGTGCATACACGACTGCAGGAGTGCCGAATACCAGTAGGCCTCATCTCCCACTGTGTCGTAGTTGGTTGGAATGGGGTGTGGCCTTACCTGCCTAAGTGAGGGGGTTATAAGCTAGGCTGAGTTTGACCAGCTCGCAAATGAGTCCGTTATCGATGAGTCGGGTAGGTATTGATAGACTATTGGTCAGGCGGATAGTGTGGTCTATTTCACTTATGGAGTTGTACGGCTAGGGAGGCGGCAGTCAGTGTGAAGTGTATTAGACGCCGGTGATATCCCAAAGAGAAATTGTATTGATACGTGTACTTAATGAGGAAAGTCATGCTTACTTTGCATCTCGCATATGACATATGGCTGCATAGGCCTTGCATCGCATGGTCTTGGTATGGCCGATAACATTCATGCCTTGCATCACATAGCCTTGGTACGACTGATTGTATTCGTGGAGTTACCCGCATATTTCCTCATTACTCTGATATTGTGCACTTGACGCTTGCCTTACGCACACACTTACACCACCCTCGAAGTTTTTGTAAGCTTATGCACAACCATTGCATGCAGGCGATGTTAGTTCACAGCAGAACTGAGGCAGGAGCGCATATCAATCTATTTTGAAGCCTTTTGATCACCCTATATTTCCTTTCTGCATTGTACTTAAAGTTTTTGATATAGTGGATATGTGGTGTTGTTTTTTTGTGACTTGGTTATGCTTGTGGTTATGCTCCATTAAAAAAATCATACTGAAAATCTTCCTTGTAGGATCCCAAGATCGGAATCTGGCATATGAGTGCCAGAATCCGAGAATGGGGCACTACGGAAGCTATCGGAGTCAGATTTGGCGAACGAAAATTTTATGAGCCCGTTTTTCGAGTTTGGGGCGTGACAGAGTGTGTGAAATATAAGCGTGCTCATAATACAATATTAGAGTGATGCTGAATATGCTAACGAATCCATGAATACTATCATCCATACCAAGGCTATGCGATGTAAGGCATGAATGATATTGGCCATATCAAGGTTATGCGATGCGGAGCGTGAATGATGTCGGCCATACAAAGGCCATGCGATGCGAGATGCAGCTCAAGCATACAGTCCCCCTCCGAATCCACATATCAATGCAACTCATCACTAGAGCATCAAATATCAGTACAATTTTCACTCTCGATAATCACCGGGGTTGAATACACTCCAAATGATACTGCCCCTTTCCCAAGCGCACAGTCTAAGTGAGCGTAAGAAACCTCACTATCCGCCTGGCCAATAGCCTGCCAATACCTATCCGGCACGTTGATAGTGGACCCATTTACGAGCTAGTCATACTCATCCTAGCAATTGATGCCTACCCTCGGGCGGGTAAGGCCACACCTCCTTCCAACAGACCACGACATAGTGGGAGACGCGGCCTCCTAGTATTCGGCCCATGTGTGCTTATGTATCCACTCGGTCTCGAAGTTGGAGTCATCCTCTAGTACCATCGGGTTTAGGAATTTTCACCCAGAGACATTTATGGCGCCCCGATGCTAATGACAGTATTTTTGGTGTCCAATCCTGCCATCCACGATATGCCTGTGGAGGCTACGGCCCTGATGTCGCTAGGGTGTACAGTAATCTCAACACACAATGCAAGATGCATGAATCATACAATCCAGTCATGCATCAATCTTGCGCATATCGTGCACTCATGTGAGATAATCTCCTCCTATCAGAGATTCCCATAACAATCAGCCTAATGGCATATGCAATGGTCAACCACATCTCATATTAAGCATACAGATGCTGCGTATGGGCATGTGTCATGATGCTATGTTATCATATAATCATAATCGGTATCGATAATCGGCCTCCATAGCCATCCTTCTACGATGACGATGGACCATGTAACATCAATGGGGCCCAATGATTTGGGTTAACCCACTTAGAGAATGATGAGAATGGGCCAATAAGGCCTAAGGAAAGGTCACAATGTATCCATTTAACCATCATTGCCCCATCAATGTAGACATTTAACTAACATTACTCCCAAGGAGTGGTCCACATAGAGCCTAACATATATTGGACCCATGGCCTCACGTAAGGGCCCAATAAACATGCCATTAGGCCTCACACACAAAGGCCTCATACACATCATAATGGGCCTCATCATATGGGCCATATATACATCACATTGGACCGCACATATTTTCCATACATACATCATATCGGGCCTCACTCATGGGCCACATACACATCATAATGGGCCTCATCATATGGGCCATATATACATCACATTGGGCCGCATATATGGACCTCATATACATCAAGTGGGCCGCATCATATGGGCCTCAACAATGGGCCTCATATAATGGGCCTCATATACATCAAGTCGGGCCCACCATTCTAGGTGAACTATCTACATTGTGCATCTATATTTAGAGATCATTTTAGAACATTATCCAAAAATGAATCATATCGGAAGATCATCTGGACCATACCACATACAGCAGTGGAGATAATGATTTTCACTGATAACACATCACAAGCCCATCGTAACGTTTATTTTCCATCTAATCTGTTTCATAAGGTCATAACAACCTAGATTAAGAGGAAAAATAAATTTCATATTGATCCAGAACTTCCGTGACCCCAACGGGTTTCAATCCTCCACTGTTTTTATAGTGCGGTCCACTTGATAGATGGTGGGGATATAAATAATATACATCAACGGTGGGTCCCACCGTCCAGCCACCTGGACAGTGTGGATAAGGCCCATACATCATGATCGGACCCAAAGAACTTGTGGCGTCAATACCGCAATCAGATAGCTGGTGTGGGAACCACAAAACTTGCTGACATCAATCTAGCAACTATATTGCTGCTGAACGGACAACATAGATAGACATATATCATAATAGGGCCCCACCAGCACTGTCCCACACAGGCAGATGGTGCTGATATACATTACGCACATTAAGGTGGGCCCCACCTGGACGGTGTAGATGGATGGTTAGGATATACACGTGCCTCATGATGGGGCCACAAAACTTATTGTTGTCACTACAACAGTTAAATGCTGATGGGCTGCTGTCCAGCAGCCCAATAGATGGACGACTTGGAACAATGGATACATCACAGTGGAGTCTCACCGTCCCAATAAATGGATGATGAGGATATACAATACATACTCCAAAGGGACCCATCGTCCCTAACGGTTGGACGTGTGGACTGCCACACGTGCACATGGGTCTTATGTCCAAGGCCTGCTGGACGGTGGCATGGATAAAACACTTCTATCATGGTGGGTCTACGCAGTGGCCCATCATCGTTGGATCAAACTGACATTTATGTTCTCCCTCGACCAGGCCGACTGGACAGTGGGCAGCCCATTGCTGGACAGTGGGAACATACAACGCACTTATCAAGGTGGGTCCACGAGGTGGCCCACTAAGGTTTTGAATCAGCCCATCAAACTAAGTAAAAAGAGAGAGAGAGAGAGAGAGAGACAGTATTGCGAGGGAGGGGCTCCGCCACTATGAGCTCCTCTCCGTTTACAACACCTACATCAAATGGGTCCCACCACAAGTGGGCCCCTCAAATAAAATCAACAGCGAAAGTTCTAGGATCACCCACCGATTACACTCTTTCTTGGTCCCTTGGCTTCCTTAGCTCCTTAGTTTTGATTTTGATGGAGGAAGATGAGGATTGAAGGGTGGAGATGAGAGATTAGGGAGGTAAGAAGTGGGCCACACTTGGCTCTCTTTGGGAAGAGCTTGGACGTTGGCTCTCCCTTGGGGTTGCTTAGGGAATGGGTTGAGAATGAGAGAGAGAGAGAGAGAGAGAGAGAGAGAAGAGAAAGAGGTGATGGGATGAAAAGGGATAAGTGAGTGATGTGTGAATGATAGGTGGAGTGGTTTGTGTAAGAGATGGGATGAAAAGGTATGGGTGGAGAAAGAGAGAGAGTTGACTTTAGGAATGGGAGAGGGATGGGTTAGGTACCTACTTGAGGTGATTGATTGATGTGATGTTTAGGGTAAAGATTCTCTTGGAATTCGCAACGCACAGCGTTTCTTCAGAACAAACATGGGCCCATAACTCTTGGCCTGGGTATCGAATCAGCGCGCGAGACGCAGCATTGAAACCACGGCGATGGCACGGTCGTTAAGGTACAAGTTTCGAGTCGAGCAGATTCGAGTTGACAGGGTGCGACTAAGGGTTACGCGCAAATGCTATCTACGCATCGTGGGGTGCTGGAATTTGACCGAGAGGACCTCAAGAATCTACGGAACGGTATGGTCTAAGATACGGGCCTTACAAGGAGAGTCATCTCGCTGAGCTCTTCTGCAAATGCGAACGTAGAACCCCAAGAAGCCCGAACCGAAGATCCCTGACCTCCCGACCTCACTGAGCCGGCCCACGACCAGAGGCGAGACGGAAAATCTAAAGAAAATCTTACCTCAGGCCAATGAGGAAAAGATTCGGAGAGATTCTACCCGAAGATCACATCGACCGAGGCAGGCTCGACGATATCTTCGGTAGTGGATTCCCATCCAACTACGCACTCTCCAACATATCTTATGAAGATATGCATGACTTCCAATCGCCCAAAGAACCCTATATATACCGTCATCCTAAACTTGAGAGAGATATGATTCAAAAAACCCTAATCTACACTGTCAAGATCATTGTCTACAAGCCTAACTTAGGCACCAGAGGGCCCCCAGTCGGACACACGCACCCTGCGTCATTTCGTGGACAACTGAGATTGCACCTCTATTGTTATTACTAAGAACTCTTTGGATCATCTTTTTTCTTTTTAATTTCCATCTTCCTTTTACACTATTTTTTCTTTTCAATTTCCATTTTACTTCTCTTTTTTTTTTTTCATTTTGATTTTTTAATACGAAAATATCTATCTTCATCACTATATGCAAATCACAATCGGGCTAAGGCCGGACCATTTATTTACAATCTAGGTCGGGCTCGGGTTGGACTAGTTTGGACTATCACGGCCGGGATCAATGTAGACATTATTCACTGTGCCGGCTAGAATTGGACATAGCTTGGCCTGACCCTAACTCGGTCGTTGACACCCTGGAAAAAGACTTGGTTTTATTTAACGGTCATAAAATTTACACCATCCATCGCATACATGACTCATTTTTGGTCCTTAATCCCAAAAATAGGATGATCCAAAACTTATGTGGGCCACCCAAAAATAATACCTAAAACCTTTAAATTCAAGTGTTATGTAGTATGACCGACCAAGGTTTTAGAATACCTTTTTTTGGGTAGAACTTTTATCCCAATCGATCATGTTGTGGGTAAAACCGAACTCATCTACCATACGGAAAATGAAACCAACACAAGAGGTAAGTCTTGCGCCGATGTAAGCCTACCTAAGCTGAGCCACCTAGGCTAAAGCTTGCTAGAAGGAGAGTCATCTCACTGAGCTCTTCTGCAAATGCTAACGTAGAACCCGAAAGGAAATAAGCCCGGATTGAGAGCACCCTGACCTCACCAGGCCGACCCACGGCCCGAGGTGAAATGGGAAATTTGAAGAAAATCTTGCCTCAGACTAAGGAGAAAAAGATTTGGAGAGATTCTACTTGAAGATCACGTTGACCGAGGCAGGCTCGATGATATCTTTGGGAGTGGATTCCCATCCAACTACGGACTCTCTAACGTATCTCACGGAGATACGCAGGACTTCTAATCACCCAAAGAACCCTATATATTTTGTCATCCTAAACCGGAGAGAGGTATGATAAAAAAAAAAAACCCTAGTATACACTGTCAAGATCATCGTCTACAAGCCTAACTTAAGCATCGAAGGGCCCTTAGTTGGACACTGGCACCCCCTCCCCTCTGCTGATTACTCATCTTCTCTAGCTTTTACAGGTCCATCATAGGGTGCTGCTCTGCATTGACTTCATATATTAACTAGATTTGGGCAATAAACAAATTGGCATCGTCTGTGGGAACCAACAACAAAGTTAAGTTCTAACCATCACTAAACCACCACCAGTCTCTCTCCCGATGGTCAAAAGAAAAGGGAAGGTTCCAACTACAGCCGAGTTTAAGCACCGAGCCTAGCCGGATGATGCCCATGCCTCACTGTCATTACCCCAATCCTGACCACCTTCGCAAGCAGTAGGGAAGAAATCCTGAAATCGAGGTAGCCGACTTATCTCCCTTGCAAACCAGGTGGGGGGCCTTGACTGGCAATGTAGACGTATCGTGAGACTATTGGAGAAGCAATACGAATCCCCAACCAACCAACATGGAGAGGTGGAGGCAACGACTGAGCAATCCTGCTCGATTCCATCACATCCTGAGCCACACCAGGGGAAAGCCCAACTTGGGGGTAGCACCCTTTCCCTAATGCAGACTCTAGCAACCACTAAGCTTGCCAAATTAGACCTGCATCATACCCTAGACCATAGGCAGCAAGCCTGGGGAAAGGCTCTAGAGACTATGGCAGAAAACAAAGTCCCATGGGGGGTGGAAATTAGAGAAATCTGAGACCAGCTCGGTAATATACATCAGGCTTATCGAGCGAAGGCCTCAATGTCTGTGGATGCCCTCCTCGAACAAACCAAACCACCGTTTACAGACGACATTATGCAAGCCCAGTTGTCGACCAGGTTGTGAATGCCTCAAATATCACCTTACTCGGGTTCAGGAGACCCAGCCGAGCACTTGGAATCATTCAGGGAATGGATAGAACTTCACGACGCTTCCTGACCTGTGATGTGCATGGCATTCTCCCCAACATTGATTGGGGTAGCTTGAAAGTAATATAGAAACCTGAAGCCAAAATCTATTGATTCATTCGCTCAGCTCAGTATAGATTTTGCCACCCAATTCATCGGATGTAAGAATATAAGGAAGCCAGCAACCCACCACCTCACACTAACATAGAAAGAGAATGAGCTATTGAAAGATTATATCGTCCAGTTTGAAATTACACATGGAATAGGATACCACGACTATGCGCGGAAGCTTAGCGGAGCTACGAAATGAAGGTTATGTCCTAGAGGAGGGGTGGTTAGGACAAAATAAAATTTTTATATTTTAAAACACAATAGCCTACTTAAACTAAGTAAGGCAATTAACTCTAAGGCTTCAAAGTTAAAAGAGGGTCTAATCACATAGACTACAAATGATATGTCATTCAAGAAACTAGTCTATATATGATAGTGTACATGTGTATGTGAGATATGTTACCTATTAACTCCTAGCATTTTTCTAATCATTTATACATATATTTAAACATTCGTCACATAAGCATAATTAAACAGTGCTCAAAGATAATCCCAAACACAAGCATGTATAATGGTTTATTTTCACTACTCCACTCCTAGTAGACCCACTTTTTAACCCACGAGTGTATCGGATTTCACTATTGGAGGTTTTAAATCAGGTTCACCTCTAACTTTTACAATCCTACATAAGGACTAGCTCCCGCAAGAGATTCTATGTGGTTTTTTATAGGCTCGCCATGAACCTCAATCATACACAAGAACGTACTGACGTATACTCCCGCCGAAGGCTCCCGCAAAATACTTTAGTTAGTTTTCAATCGGCTAACCAATAACCTCGGTCATAATCCAAGGACCTACGTTTACTCCTGTCGGAATCTCCCACGAAGATTAACACGTACACACCTGTGTCCGGTGCCCTACCATAAGACTTAGTTGAGTTTGATAATTCAAACTCTACAGTCAATCCTACACTAGGAAGGAGTGTCCATGGACTCTTACAATTGACAACTTATTTGTTGGATTGAGCTCCTTTTGTAGTGCCTTCTCAGGTTGCTTGATTGATGCTCTCTCATTCTTGAATCAGCTCCCCTTTGCTCCCTTAATCATGATGTCAATGCTTTTACTCCAAAATTAACCACCTTGCATGTGATGCTCTTTTTAGATGACTAAGGTGATAGGAGGTTGGTAGAATCTCCTACAACTAATAGAAAGTTATAATTCGTAGGGAATTAACCTAGATGGGTCTTTTAGAGGATTTCGACAAGGGTATGCCCATATAAGTTGAGTCTAATCTCTAGAAAAATGAGGAATTCAATCACATCTTTAAGGTAGAGGATGGAATCCTCATTAAAGTGTTAATCTCAAGTAAGATGACTTAGAACTCATTGGTTTAGAGGCTTGGGATGAGGGTTATGATCATGGAATTACCTAAGCTTCTATTGCATTAAAAACTTATTCAATGCCCAAAGATCTGAGTGATATATTTATAAGAATCATGCTCCAACGGATCTCTATCGACTAGGCTCGATCCATTGAACTAGGCTGAAAATAATCCAAAGAATTCGTTGGACTATTTTGACCACTTTCGATCAATCGAGCTTAATCGCTCGAGAGGGATCGATGATCCATCAATCAATCTAGCTTGTGCTTTGAGTGTTCAAACTTTATCATATTTTAGGCCAGAGCTCACTAGACGATTTAATCCATATTTGGTCGATCGACTCGATCGATCGAGCTTTGCTTGAGCACACTTCCAAGGTTGTTGGTTTGAGCAATTTGGATTTCCAACGGCTTGGGAACCTCTTAAGCCTCCTTTATCTTGTTTCAATATGGGTCTTAAGGCTAAAGGATGATCAACAAGGTGTACGTATAAGGTTAAAGATCATATAGAGGTTCAAAAGTTATTTTAGGTCAATGGTTTGGGTCACCAAGGCACCTCATTTACCTATTATTTGCTCATTAATGCTCATGTTCTCTTATGTCTTTGGTCTTCAACTTTCAAAGGCTCAACCGACTATATGACACATAGACTCACGTGATTGACAAATAATATGTATAAATCAGTGCACTAACAATCGCTCCCTTTGTCAATTATGTGACAAAAACCTAACCTATATCATGTCATGATCCATATCAATGACATACCAAAACAACTCAAAATATTACAAGTGAAATTACAAATGGTTTACAATTCGATACAAACAAGACATGTAACACTTGCATTGCTCTCCCTATCTTATCAATTCTTGCAATAACAAACCAATCCTGCAAAATAGAATTAAACCTGTTTTGGTGGGACTTAATATTTATCCTCCCTTTTGTCAATATTTGACAAAGAGTTAGTTCTAATAAGTATACTAATACAAACATAGCATGGAACAATTCTATAAGTTATAGATTTACCAATTTCAAGGCTCATACTAACAGGGAATTAAAGGGTGCATATAAGCATTAAAACATGGAGCTTGCTAATGGTCATTCAAAGGATATGATTTTTAAAATAAGAATGACCAATGATAGTTTAAGGTAAAAACATGTGATACCAAGAAGAATGAGGCCTAATCCTTAGTTTTACCATTTAAGCCTATAAGGACCTTCTAAGGTCACCTATCTGAGGTGTTATGGTCCCCCAAGTCTCTATGGAGGGACACCTTAGTAAAGGTCATTAAGACATGTAAGTGACTAAGGTCTTCTCCATTATAGGAGTCTCTTGAATTGGATTCAGACTTATCATCGCATATTGTCATCCTACCAAAGGATCCCTCAAGAGACTTTAGTTGGTTTTCAATTGGCTAACTAACAACCTCGGTCCTAATATAAGGACCTACGTTTACTCTTCTCAGATGCTCCCATGGAGACTAATAGATACACACCCATGTCTGGTGCCCTACCTTAGGACTTAGCTGAGTTTGGCAATTCAAACTCTACATTCAATCTTACATAGGAAATAGTGTGCATGTACTCTTATAATTGATAATTTACTTATCGGATTGAGCTCATTTTATAACGCCTTCTCAAGTTACTTGATCAATGCTCTCCTATACTTCAATTAGCTCCCATTTGCTCTCCCGATCATGATGTCGATGTGTTGCCAATGCCTTAGATCTAAGATCAACTACCTTACATGTGATACTGCTTTTAGGTGACTAAGGTGATGGGAGGTCGGTAGAATTTCCTACAACTAATGAAAAGTTGTAATTCCTATGAGATTTACTTAGATGGGTTTTATAGAGAATTTAAATAAGGGTATGCCTATATAGGTTGAGTCTAATCTCTAGAAAAAGGAGGAGTTCAAGTACATCTTTAAGGTGGAGGTTAGAATCCTCATTATAGTGTTAATATTAAGGAAGATGACTAACAACTTATTAGTTTAGAGGCTTGGGATGAGGGATATGATCATGGAATCACCTAAGCTTTTATTGCACTAAAAACTCATCTAATGCCCAAAGATCCGAGTGATATATTTATAAGAATCATGCTCCAATGGATCTCTAACGGTTAGGCTTAATCCATCAAGCCTGGCCTTCGATCCATCGAGCTAGGCCGAAAATGATTCAAAGAACTCGCTGGACTATTTTGGCCTCGTTCAATTGATCGAGCTTAATCGCTCGAGAGGGATCGAGGATCCATCAATCGATCGAGCATTGTGCTTTGAGCACTCGAACTTTATCATATTTTAAGCCAGAGCTTGCTAAATGATTTAGGCCATGTTCGGTCGATCGACTCGATCGTTCGAGCTTTGCTCGAGCATACTTCCAATGCTTTTGGTTTGGGCAGTTTGGATTTTCGGCAACTTGGGACCCTCTTAAGTCTCTTATATCATATTTTAATAAGGCTCCTAAGGTTAAGGGATGATCAATAAGGTGTACCTATAAGATTAAGGATCATCTAGAGGTTCAAAGGTTATTTTAGTCAAGGGTTAGGGTCACCAAGGCACCTCATTTACCCATTCTTTGCTCCTTGATGCTCGTGTCCTCCTGTGTCTTTAGTCTTTATCTTCTAAATGCTTAACTAACTACATGACACATGGAATAACGTGATCGACAGACAAAGTGCGTAAATTAGTGCACTAACATAGATCAATGTCGAGGTTGTCTAGGTAAATGGCTACTCCAACCAAGTGGCCCTCACAATAATGATGGATGTGACCAGGCAAGGAAAGTCCCTCTTTTTGCTCGGAAAAAATTCTCCAACTACTTTCACCAACCTCGTTAACTGAGCTCAGAAATATTCTAATGTCAAAAAGTTATCCAGTGTCCGCAAGGACACCCAAGGTGAGGGTGGCTTAACGAGAGAGAAGAAGAGGAAGGAAAACAAGAAGGTGTCTAGCACAAGCTCCAAAAGGAGGAGACGATGACCTGAGCAACACTCCCCGAGCCAATCGAATCCCAAAAAGCTGGTTTGGGCAATATACTCCACTGAACACCATGCCAGATCAGGTGCCCATAGAGGTAGAGGTTAAAGAAAAAAGGATCATGAGATGGTCAAACAAAATGAGGGCCAATCTCGAAAAAGGGATAATAAGAAATATTGTCACTTCCATCGGGACCACGACTAAAACACAACTAAATGCTTTGATCTCAAGGAAGAGATCGAATCCCTCATTTTGAGGGGATATCTTTGTGAATTTTTTGCCAGACGTAAAGAAGACCAACCAACTCCCCAGGAGGAACAGTGCGAGGAACACAACAACAATGAATCGATCAGAGAAATATGCACAATCTTCGACGGCCCCACTGGGGGCTGTGAATCGAACCGAGCAAGTCAAGCTCATGCTCAAAGTACGAGAACCACTAATGAAAGTCATCAAGTAAATCTCACCGGCCGACCCGGGAAAGAGCCCAAAATAGACTCGTGCCCAATCTCCTTTTGTAACATCCTAGATTTTCACTATTTCGAATATAAAAAATGCTTAATTTTTTTTGCTATAATGAACTTATGTTGTCACTTACTGATCATTCACACTCTTTTAGCCTAAAAACCAATGATTTAGGGTGATTAGGATCGAATTGCCATTTTCACTAATTGCAAATAAGCTACACTATGAACTTATCTAATCCAAACCCTAATCATCGCGCACAAGAAATCTCGCTACCCAATTTATTCAAAAAATGTCCTGATTATCCGAACAAGCTTTATACCGTTCGACATCCATCATGGGACATCAAGTCATTCAACTTGGGCTCATAAGGCGAGTGCTAATGTGTGAATGCCTTATTTGATACCTTGAATTTAAGTGAAATAAGCACCCTTCACTCTTTATCGAAGTTGTAACTTTCAGACCATTGGATGATGACCAAATTTAGGGCACCAATCGAGATTATTACCCTGCTCACATCCGTATAGTTATAGGCCCGATCAACGCTTGGTGACCATCAATCTTAGTTAGGGCCTTCCCGGTTGATTAGCATGTCTGATCATCGGATAGTTGTGTCCAAACATAGATTGCTTAGTTGGACACTGATCCCATGACTTAAATTGACCGGCACACCTCCCGTTGGTTCTCATTGGTTGGAAATAACCTCCCTTAGGGTTAGTATATTGAACAAAGGGTCATTGGGGTATTTGTGCACAATCTGACACTGTAAATACCATTTTATTTCACACCCCCTCTCCCCATACGAATTTTATGCCCTAAAAATTATGGAGAAAGAGATAAAGGAAGAGAGAGAGAGAGAGAGAGAGAGAGAGAGAGAAGAAGAAGAAGAAGATGATGATGATGATGAAGAAGAAGAAGAAGAAGAAGAAGAAGAAGAAGGGTGAAAACAAGAGAGGAGGGATTGGTGCTTCGTTTCACCAATTCCCTTCAATTAAAGCCTTAGTTGCTATCGAATCATCCGTCAAATCCCTTTCCGTCGCTAATCGGAGGTAAGAAATGCTTCCTATCTTTTGAATAAGCTACTTAGAGTTAGATTTTATAAATTTTACATTTTTTCCTTCTAATTGATTTAGGATTTGGTGATTTCCCCCCAAAATCCTAACCCTAAGCGCAAGAAGATCATGTGAAAATTCTAAGGTGTGGACCATTATTCCTATATTATCTTTTATCGACCCTTGAGAGTCTTGGTTAATGATTACTTGTTATAGATGACTCAGTGCATGCTAACATGTCTATATTTCAATTTTGGTCGTGAGTTATGCTATTACTTGCTTATTAATGCTCACATGTTTGATGATGCCTGAATGAATAAGTTGTTAAATTTAGGGTTTATACAAAATCTTATTATGATTGCCTAATAAATTATTAGTCCTTATTGATGTTTAGAATTGCTTACGATGTCGTAACAATCGAAAAATTACCCGAACTAAGGGATGACACAAGTTAAGTTGACCATCATAGGCTTGTTCAATCGATCTAACTCGAACACGGACGACCGAAAGTAGTTGGACTATACGGGATGCCTGCACCCAATGCTAGTTATGCCAGGGTTCTCCTAGGTCAATTAAATTAGTCTAACAGTCAACTAATCATGTATGTTCATAATGTATAACAATGACCAAATTGAATCTAGGATACCACATTCCTATTTGATGAGTCCATTCATAACTGTTAGTGCATTATGATCCTACAAAGACTCATGGCCCAGACATGGTAGCATGGGACACCGTATCCAAGCTATCAGCCAATGATAGGGTGATAAGTCTCCCCGTAGTGACCAATGAGCACTGATGGAGGTAATAGATTATTGTTCGAATGACGCTTAACAAACACCCGATCAATGGTTCTGTGATAGAGTATCGTTTGAATGACCCGGACGTGAATGAAATTGGGTGACAACCCTTTTCTTTGTATTGATTTAGTTTTAAGTGACAAGGTCGTATCTTTGAATTGATTGTTGATACTCGGTATTTGGGTGATGGCCCTTATCGTGTTTATCTACATATTATTGGGTATCATATCGTACCTTTGGAATTGTTGATTTATGAGATATAACTATTGATATCTTAATTTGGATCAAGGGACACTAGTGAGGAGTCGCAACGTGTCACGTGATTCAGATAATGACTCGTTATATAATAGAGGTATCATAGTTTCACCAACCTCTTGTATGAACTGAGATTAATAATCACTTCGCTAATCATACATACCAATCGCTTTCCACTAGATTAGGCTTTTGTGATTTGGCTTTGGAGTCACGTGATTAGGGAGTGTTGGCATTTGCAAAATAGTCGTTGAAGTCTCTTGTGAAGGAGTGATGGATTATAAGGCTCATGCATCATTTCACAATCCCATTTATGCATATAATAAGAGTATTTAGGAAGTGTTTGTTTACCTATTTCATCATTACTTGTACCAATTGAGTTGATAACATGTGTAACTTAAAACTAGTGAAACTATTGAGTTAGCTACTCACTCCCACCTAGGACAATATTTTAAAAAACCAACTAGATGTTATTACTGATATAGGTACCACTGAGATCGACACATTAGATATGACATAGTGGACCCTATCGATGACGTTTCATACTTCCAATTGTCGAATGGGCAGGCTTGAGTGGAGTGCCTCACTTCTCTCCTTTTCGTATATTTTGAGGATTTGTATATTGGAGTCCCTAATTAGATAGACTCTATTAGTTATGTTATAGAATGTTTATTGTGGCTTGTGTAGTTTTCAACACCATTTTTAGAATTGTAGATTTTGAATATTAGCCATATATTTCTGAATTTAGTTACTCCTGCTTAACTTTTGATGCCATTGATTTAAAGCTACTATGATTTTACTCATATGTGAATGTTAACCGGACTACGTAGGCATGTGGGAACTTGCACATATGCATTTTCATTAGGTTCACACTTGAAAACTCGAAATTGGAGTCTACATACTTGGGTGCTGATTTTCGAAGTGTGACACCTTTACAGAAGAGGATGCTCCGGGGATTCAACACCCCCATGATGACGTACTTGTGGTCACAATGACCATTGCTAACCACAAGTGCATCGGATGCCAGTCGATACAAGTATCTCGAAAGACATTCTATTCACAGCCGCTTTCGATAAGATAGGGGTCGCGAGATTAAGACTACAACCTATGCGGACCCTTTTACTCAGCTTCGCTGGAGAGAAGGTGGCCTCGAAAGGATGCATCCTCGTACCAGTAACACCGGGGGAGTTTGTAATGCCCTGAAAATCGGGGGTCGAGCATAAACTTAACTCCCGAGTTCCAACGCATCACTTACGCAACAAAATGAATGATGATTGAATGTTGTCTGTATTAGTGCATTGAACATGAGTGAGATTAAGCCAAAACAGCATATCGTACTCTAGAGACTGTTAAATTGCAAGCGAAAGACTGTGATAGATATATAAAATATAAAAACAGTGGTGAGTCTCCAGAGTGTGATAATGTTACTAGGTTAAAGAATTACAAGTACAATTTTAAGTTATACCAAAGGTGTCGTGTTATCTAGTCAACATCCCTGTAATCCCGTCGATCAAGACATGGCTCACTTGAAGCCGTCAGCATACAACATACACGAACAAGCAGCATTGTCATCATAAAGGTCCGGCTCCGCCTTAGGAGTAGCGTCGCCATCTACAATCAGACAAAGTCTGGTGGGTGTTCGGAACACCGTCCCATAACGTGGGAGTGAGTGATCAACTCAGTGGAACAATAAAGCATAGGTTAACATGTTATCGACTCAGTCAAACAGTAATGATAAAACAGTATAATCAAACACTCCTAACTACTCTTATTAATGTAAGTATGAATGCAGTCATGATGGATGCCCTCACCGACATACTCCCTCATGCGATACCATCTTACGTTCACGGCATGCTTACATTCTTCAGTGCTCCACATCTTCCAGGCACATGCAATGCATGATGAGCATAATTACCAAGTTGTTATTAGTCCATTTCAAATAGCAGGATTGGGAAACTAAGGTACCTCCCTTGTATCATTCCCAAACATGATCCATTCTAGGGTCGTCAGTCCTAGTTAATCTCATATGATGGTGTGTTTCTAAGTCACTACAAGGGCTGCCAGGGCTATTACACAGAATTATTACACCACTCCCCCATCACCTTATCAATACAGGCCTAGCTTATACTCTGTTACTACGGGTAGGCTCGTCGCCTCACTGTAGATTTAGAGTATGCTCGAGGTCACTACACCGGGTACGGTCAGGGCTGTCAGGGCTGTTACACAGAATCGTTGCACCACTCCCCCATCACCCATCAAGTAGTGTAGGCCGACAACTTGAATATAGTGTCCCATATCACCATAATCGGCTCACGAGTCTGGTTGCTCACTGGTCACTACGGGGAGGCATGTGGCCCTAGCGTAGGCCGACAGCTCGACCACGGTGTCCCATACCACCATGCCCGGCTCATGAGTCTTAGCGGATCGAGGTACCATGGTTAACGGGATTCCACTGGTAAGTTTGGTACCCTAGGTTCAAGCAATAGCGACCAAATATGGTGAACATACATTAGACATATCGGGTTACTTGACGGACCTGACTAGCTCGAGTGCACAATCAACTGAACGACATGAAGTGCATAAGCACTTCGTGTAGCCTAACCACTGTCGCCAACTGAAGTACGACTCGGGTTCGTCAAACACATCCTACGTAGCGAAATAAATCTCAACCACAATCTCAAGTCTGGTACCGATTGTCTGGACTATAAACATAGTCCCAATCGCAATTAATCTATATTCGAAGCATGTGGAGTAACGCATAATAAATAAAGTAATTCAAGTATGCTAACAAACATGTCATAAGCATGTATAAAGCATGTTATAAAGCATGTTATAAAGCATATCATAAAGCACCATATGAACAAGAATACAAACACATATATTTCACAAGTAAGCGGTTTAAGTAAACAATCTCATGGAGGAAATCATACATGTCTCTAAGGTAGTTGAGAATCCCATCTCAACACCTACCTAAGGCATCATCATCCAAACACTTACTCTTACAAGCATTTTCACAAATACTTAGCATACACTATTTCAACATACATAGTGTATGTTAGCAAACATGTATTAGGGCGAGTCCTTTCGCCAAGCAAGTATTTTACACACATATGATATATTCATACAACAAATAATTATAGCAAACACACTTCCAAAATATATACATATACGGTACTTTCTACAATACACTATTTCTACATACATAGTGATATTAGTATAACATATATTAGGGCGAATCCTTTCGCCAAATAAGTATTTTATCCATATATCATATACTCATACAACAAATAATCATGTCAAACACATTTCCTAAATATATACGTATACGGTATTTTCTACGAATACCTAGAATATGTAAATTTCCATATTCATCATCTTTAATCAAAACGGAAAACTAACAGCACTTTGTACATGTGCAATTGATGCAGATCATGAATCTATCATTATCTGACATTGAAAATGTTGAAAACCATAACCTATACACCTAAAGTCCTCACTTTTTCCGTAGAATCGTAACAAATACGATAGGTTAGCTAAGCTTTCATCTACAACAGTTTGGCAACCTATAGAATGAAATAGGTTAGCTATTTCATAACCTACAACTATCAAAACCCCAAGACAGATTAGGGTTAGGGCTTCTTACCTAGAAACGAAGTCAGAATCGCCGGGAAAGTGATTAGATCTGAGTGATTGAACACGTATAGCAGCAGGGAAGAGTGGTAGGGAGATTTTCCCACTGCTCCCACACATTCTCTCTCTTTTCTCTCTTCTCTCTCTAGGGTTTCTCTCAAATTCATATGGTTGTGAGAGAGAGGGTTCTAAGGTCCTTATATAGCCTAAAAACTCATCGAAATAGACTCCAGGTCAAAGTATACTTAGGTTATAACTAAAGCGAGCCAGTTTCAGCTCAACGGAGGACTTCTAGCGGCCCCCCTTGAGCTAAAAGTTGGACTTAAGCTCACAGACATTGGATCTAGGTTTAATTAAGTTTTCGTTCCGGTCGGATTTCCAGATCGCACGTGACGGACCAGTTTCAATTCAACGGTCAGCGGATCTCGATCAGAAATTCTAAGTACATGGATATATTTATGAAATTTTCCCTGATCCGAGGGTGTAATTTGGCCTGATTCTGACGATCAGGTTGCATAATACTAACCCGCAAGCGACAAGTCTCAGATTACTATTTGAGATATTTATTTGTAAAGAAAAATAAGGGTTTTCACTCTCCTCGCTCCGGACTCAAGCGAACGGCCGTGGGACACTGCCTGGATTTGATTTCCGAGATGGTTGTCAAGCCCAGTGTAGCGGTCCTAATTCCTTAACTTTGTATTATTCAGACTTCCGACGTGCGGTCCAGATCTGATACAGAGTTTCAACGTGCTCCCAAGAGCAGTCGGGTAATGAGTTTGATTCGAGATTTTAGGGTAACCTAGCGTCAATGATTCTACAAGTTTTGGGTCTTGTAAATTGTATTTAAAGTGATTCTAGCGGATTTCGTAGCTAATCTAGTTTTGCACTTAGTTACTTTGTCTCATTTCTAAAGGATTTAGTCCTATAAGATTTCTGTCTACGGTAGTACTTAGTCCTTTGTAGTTTGTATATAAAGTGATCCAAGTTATACTACTTAGCTAGTTTAAGATAGTGTCTAGGTGGAAGTACTTAGAAAAATTGAAAGATCAAGGTGGTGAAGGGTGGGATTTGTGAAGGAAATGGGTTCAAAAGCGGTTCTAGACTTTGGGATTGAGTTCTGACAAGTTAATAAGGTGTTAGGATCGACCCATTGCCTAAGGACGTCTAATTCCAGGTTGGCAAAAATTTGAGATGTTACAGAGTTCCAACCAGATCACAACTATGGTAGATTTTCTTGTGGCGGATTAACCCTTAGTATATAATGTAATTATGGGTAGATCATCCTTAAATTCCATGCGAGTTGTAGTCTCCACCTTCGACCTCACCATGAAATTCCCTACCGACCATGGGGTTGAAAAAGTTTGGGGCAACAAGCACAAGGCCTGATAGTGTTATTCGATAGCCCCCCGAGGAAGGGCATGGCGGCAACAGACAATATAGGTTACCTCCCTCGATCCTCAAGAGGAAACTACCGAGAAGGGATGCCTGTAGAAGACCTCATCTCGGTGTAGTTCGTCGAATCTGACCCATCCCAAACAGTTTAGTTGGAATTGCTACTCAAACCTTAACTCCAAGAAGGGATAACAAACCTGCTGAGAGAACACACTGACATATTCACATGTTCCCACTAGGATATGCCCTGAATAGACCCAAGAGTAGAAGTTCATCGCCTAAACATAGACCCTGATTATATGCTCATTTGGCAGAAAAGGTGAACATTCGACATAAAAAGTTATGCGATGATTAATGAGGAGGTCAGTAAGCTCCTTGCAACTAGATTCATTGAGGAAGTACACTAACTTAACTGGCTGGCCAGTGATACTGGTAAAATAAAGGCCAGCGAAAAATGGTGAGTCTACATGGATTACACAGACCTAAATAAGGCCTATCCAAAATATAGTTTTCTGTTTCCGAGGATCGACCAGTTAGTAGATGCCACCACTAGGTATGCACTCCTCAGCTTTGTGGACGCGTACTCAGGGTATAACCAAATCGGTATGCACGAACATGACAAAAAGAAGACTGCCTTCATTACGGACAAAGTGTTGTAGTGCTACTAAGTAATGCCCTTCGGATTGAATAATGCTAAAGCAACGTACCAAAGACTGGTGAATAAGATATTCACCGAACAGATCAGGAAAACCATGGAAGTCTGCATCAACAACATGCTCGTCAAGAGCACCGTGGTCAAGGACCACGTGGCGAACCTGATAGAGATGTTCGACATCCTGAGGAGATATTGATGAAACTCAACCCAAGAAAATGTGCCTTCGATGTCAGCTCGGGCAAGTTCTTAGGTTTCATAGTCTATCAGCGAGAGATCAAGGCGAATCCCAATAAAATCAAAGCTCTCATAGAAATGAGTTCCCCCGTCTTAATGAAAGAATCCAACGACTCATGGGCAAAGTAGCAGTGCTGAACAGATTTGTATCTGGAGCAACAGACAAATGCTTGACCTTCTTCAAATAGCTCAAGGGAAGAAAAAAAGCCTACCTGGATAGAGGAATTCGAACATGCATTCCAACAACTCAAGGCTTACCTAAGTTCCCCTTCACTGCTCTCAAAGCCTGCGCAAGGGGGAAGAGCTATTGTTGTACCTAGTTGTTTCGCCAACAGCAGTCAGCTCAGCCTTAGTGAGGGAAGAGGGAAGTCTCTAACAACCTTTCTACTATGTGAGTAAAGTCATGATTGACATAAAGACACGTTATCCCAAGATAGAGAAGTTGGCCCTGGACCTGAACACGTCATCCCGATGACTCAGGCCCTACTTGTAGGCCCACACCATCATCATCTCGACCAATCAACCCCTCCATTAGGTATTGCAGAAACCCGAGTCTTCAAGGCAACTCACCAAGCAAGCAATTGAGCTCGATGAATTTGACATCGTTAATTGACATCGAACAGTGATTAAAACGGGCATGTCATCACCGACTTTATTGTGGAATGTACTTACCCTGCTAACTAGGTACCCACAAATGGAATCGAGTGGAGCGCAACATCACATATATGGACCCTCTATGTAGACGGGTCCTCGAATGCTTAAGGAAGTGGAGCGGGACTGATCCTGACCTTGCCCGACTAAGTCAAGATCGAGTATGCCCTACGGTTCGGCTTCTAGATTGAGTAAACCCTACGGTTCAGCTTCTAAGCCTCCAACAATGAGATCGAATATGAAGCATTCCTGGTCGGTCTAAGATTAACTAAAGCAATGGAAGCCAAAAGGAAGAAAATCTACAGCGACTCATAGTTGGTGGTCAACAAAGTGACCACTGAGTATCGAGCCAAAGGCAAAAATATGGTCACCTATCTAACCAGGGTTTAAGAGCTACTCGAGAAATTTGAAACATGCGAAATCATACAGGTTCTAAGGTCCAAGAACTCCAATGCAGACTCCTTAGTGAGGTTAGCCTCAACCATCGACATCGATCTCACAAGGATCATCCCAATTTTAGTTCCTACTCGAGCCAAGCATCCGTCAGCCTGGTCAGAAAGAAACTCTCCCCATCAATCATGTTCTAAGCTGGATGGACCCAATCATACACTACCTGCAATATGGTGAGCTGCCTAAGGACAAACTAAAAGCTTGGAAAGTTAGGTATCGATCTGCTCGGTACACAATGTTGGGGGGGCGTATTATATAAGAAAGTGTTCTCATTACCCTACTTGAGGTGCTTAAGACTAGAGGAGGCTGAGCGTGTCTTAAGAGAAATCCATGAAGGTGTCTGTGGAAACCACTCAGGCGGGAGAACCCTGGCGCATAAAGCGGTTCGACGGGGATATTATTGGCCCACTATGCATGAGGATGCCTAGCGGTTTGCAAAGAGATGTGATAAGTGCCAACACTTCATAGCAATACCACGATAACTACCCAAATAGTTGCCCCCACCCCCGAATAGCTGACCCTAATGAACACTCCTTGGCCCTTTACACAGTGTGAAGCAATATCATCGGACCCCTACCGACCGGTAAGGGGTAAACCAAGTTCCTCATCGTCGTTGTTGATTACTTCATGAAGTGGGTCGAGGCTAAACCTCTAGCTCGAATCACTGAACAGAAAATGACTGACTTCATCTGGATGAACATTATCTGCAGATTTGGCATACCTTACGCTATTATTACCGACAATGGTAGACAGTTCGATAATGCCAAGTTCTGAGGATTGTGCAAGAGGCTCAGCATTTACCACACCTTCGCCTCACCTCGACATCGACAAGATAACGATCAAGTGGAGGCGATAAATAAGATCATCAAGAGCAACCTCAAGACCAAGCTTGAGAGATCCAAAGGAGCTTAGGCGGAGGAGCTGCCACACTTCTTATGGGCATATCAGACCATTGCTCGAACGACTACTGGGGAGACCCCCTTTTCGCTTACCTTTAATGCCAAATTAGTGGTTCCAGTAGAAATTAGGATGCCATCATAACGAACTGAGCTATTTCAACCTGAAGAAAATGATGGGCGGATGCTACTGAGTCTCGAATTGCTTGAAGAACTCGAAGATAATGCACAAGTGAGAGTCGTCGCATACCAGCAGAGATTTGCTCAGTACTACAACTTAAGGGTCAAACATCGAACATTCAGGGTGTGAGACATGGTGCTTCAAGAGGTCTCCCTAAGCACCAAGGAGTCTAGCTCAGGAGCCTTAAGACCAAGCTGGGATGGACCCTACAAAGTCACTGGTATAGCCCGACTAAGGACATACCGGCTAAAGCACTATGAGGGGCGAGCCCTGCCTCATTCATGGAACGCAGAACACCTACTATCAGTAGAAACTGACCCGATTAAACTCTACAAGCACCTCAAGTGTGCGAGGTCGACAAACACCTTAGGTATTAACTGCTTGTATTTTTTTAAATAAAAATGTGTCTTTCCTACATTGGTGACTATATATAAGTGACAAACGCAGTGGCTAGAGAGCTTGAGAAGGTGTCATACCTAAGGAGGTGCCCTTCCAATTGCATAAGGCTCAACAGTTAAAAATCAAAAGCAAGGGAGAGGTTGAGAAAGGCACCCTTTGGCCAAGCCTGTTACCTTAATCAGGGACTAAACCCAAGGGGCACAGCCTGGATACAAGCATTCGACAAGGACCTCAATGCCTTGAATTAGATATTTCTAAGGACTACTTTTAGCGGGTCTGATCCATACTACCTTGTACAATCTCATTTCCAAGCCCGAACAATCCAAGCTCGAAAGTGGGGGGAGCAGCAAGCATACACTCAGAATATGGGCAAATTCAAGAAACGATCACAAAAGTATTCCATTAATGATGTAAATTCATACAAAGTATTCAAAAACAAAAAGAAATACAAGTATGCCTATACTAGCGGGGGTCCTTCTGGATTGGGAGCGACATGACCAACAGTAACTCCAACCACAACAGCATCCCCCTCCAAGCCTGCCTCTTTATCTAGCCACGATAGGCTAAGATCAGGGAATCACCCTTGGATTTCTTCTTGGCAACCTTGGAAGTCGACGTTGAAAACTTCCTCCAACTCCTCCTGGTGGACTTTGGAAGCTTTGTAGGCCTCCACTGCCACTACCTCTCTAGTTGGGATACCAACCTCCACCTTAAATGCCCTAGCCCTTGCCTCCGCCACCTCGGCCTCCAACTCGACCCCTTTGGTCATCACTACAGTACCCTTCTGGCACGCATCCGCTAGTTGTGACTGATCGGTCTCCTGTCCCTCCTCGAACGCATGAAGGGCATCATACAACTCCCCCATGGTTGATATGGCTAACACCAGCTCTTGGGATTTCTCTTTGAGGTCAATTCGGGCAGAGTTTAGTTAGCGTTCGACCTCCTTGATCTGAGTCATCAGGTCAAGGGAAAATTGGTGGAGGTCGATGATCCCGAGGGCCTCCTGAAATAGAAAGATAACACCGTGTTTTTTTTTTTTTTTTTAAAGGGCAGAAAGAAGGGATCGATGTTCTCGAAGCTGCTGACATACCTTGATGGCTGAGTTCGCTATCGCTACAAATATTTTCTCTAGGCGTAAAGTCAGCAAAGAGTTTATCTCCTCCTCAGACACTTGACCCCGCCCCTATCTCAAGAGCACACCCAGATGCGTTGGGATCGAAGAGTAGGAATATGAAGGCCCCCACTAGTGACCCCATTAGGGGTCAATCCTTGGCGCTCAGAGGTAACTCCAGTATCCTAGGCTTCCTTGCCCAGACCTCCTTAGCCCTCAGGGAGAGTGCGTCCAATTCGACCACTTCGAGTGACCGAACACTAGGTGTCGCCGCAACACCCCCTTTACCCCCAACCAGATATGTTATGGGAGAAATACTGGCAGCAGCCTCGCCTATCAGTGGGTTGGAGATAGGGATGATAGCGTGGATGGGAGTGGCAAGAGTCAGAGAAGAGGGAGTCACCCCCTTTGTCGCGCGCTTAAGCTTCTTTAGCTCAGCCTTTGAGAGAAGTTTCCTCTTCTGAGGTTGAGGAGGACCTGACATCATTGTAAATATATATATATATATATATATATATATATATATAGAGAGAGAGAGAGAGAAGTTAGTATATGTGAAAGTTAATCTACCAAGGTCATCTCAGGTTAGAAGATTTACATGTTGGAGTAAGGCTGCACTGATGGAGGAGCTGCAGAGTCACTGATCACATGTAATCCCACTGGATAGCAGGTCACTCTCGAGCAATCCTAATCTAGCGTAGGTAGAAGGCCAAAAAGCTAGGCTTTGATATGATGAAAGTTGGAAAAGAAAAAGAACCAGGCATCAGCACTGAAGAAGTAATCAATCAGAAATAGAGAGTAAAAGAAATCTAAGTATAGCGGCTCGGCATGTGTTCCGACCTAGGAGGGTGAAAGAGGTAGGGACCTGAGCTTGAATGCCCTCCAGCTCTGCCATAGGAGCTTCCCACTCTCTGGTTGCAAAAAACCACCTATCCTTACCTGGCCATAAAGAAAAATAATACTAGCCATGAGAGTCAGGGCTGCTTTTGGCCTCGTACAAATAAAGGAGCTCATCCACTATGAGCTCAGAGTTCCCGATCTATTGCTAAAGAATAGAGCAGTTGAAGACAACTTGCCACACATTTGGGTTCAGCTGCCCTGGGGTGACTCTAAGGCGCTGGAGTACCTCTCTCACCATAGGATGGAGAGGTAAGCGAAGACTGCAAGAAAAAAATATTGGATATAAGGCGACCTCCCCCATGGGAGGTCAAATAAGGACTTCTCTACTTCAAGAAAGTCATAGCCCCACCAAGTTGGGGATCGCGTACTCATACATAAGAGCCTACAAGTAGGCCATCCTTAACCTACATACGAAGATATTTGCCGTAAGGGACATATTTGTAGAAGATGAGGAGGCCGACTCAGGGTATCGTTAGGAGGCCTCCCCAGTTTGTGGCTCCACCCCTGACGGTGGTTTTTCCTCATGTGAAGGATGGGTTCTCGGGGCTTAGATTCTGCAGCTGAGGCAGATATGGAGTCAGAGTTACTGCCCACTAACTCCTCTTGCAGGGGACCGGGGATAGTGGCCACCCCATAATCCTCACTGGAAGACATAAAAGAAAAGAGAAGAAAAAAAGAAAGGGGAAGGGAGATGAAAGATAAGAAGGGAATGGCCTCTAGCATACCGAGAAAGGCTCTGGCACGAGGACTTCAGACAGATACTGGAGGGAGAAGGCGGTCGGATTGTGCTGAAGGCAAAAACTGGTCGGCAGAGCTCATGCTTCACAAAACAAACAAATGAATAGAAAGGAGGATCAGAGTATTTATATGGCTCCCCTGGCAACGCATTTACTACCGCACAATACCACATGTCAGCGTGGGAGCTCGAGCTGACACTTCGACAGATGCACCGCTCCACCTGGTGGCATATAATTTGTCCTAGGAAAAATGTGTTCGCCCTAGTGAAAGTTGTCGATCCGCAATTCGTTCAAAATCTGAATAGCAATCTGTCGTTAATGCACGTCCTCTTGCATCCTGTGATAGTAATCATGCATTTTCAACTTTTGCGTCGGGCACCGTCTTTTCAGCTCCCACCTTCATCGGAAAAATCCGGGATCGATTCAAAATTTTTTTTAAAAAAAGACCGGGCTACCCGAAATTCAAATTTCAATTTACGCACTTTCAGGCCAGTTTAAGATCTGACTTCCTGAGCACGTGTAGGCCAAGCTCAGGAGTGGGGGCCAACTGTTGTGGGTAAAACCAAATTGATCTACCATATGAAAAATGCAACCAACACAAGAGATAAGTCTTGAGCTAACCTAAGCTGAGCTGTCTAAAGGCAGAGCTTGGTAGAAGAAGAGTCATCTCATCGAGCTCTTTTGTGAATGAGAACGTAGAACTGAACCTGTAAGGCAAGAAGCTCAGGCCGGGAGCTCCCCAACCTCCGGACCTCATCAAGTTGGCCCATGGCTAGAGGCAAGATAAAAATTTAAAAGAAAATCTTACCCCGGAATAAGGAGGAAATGATTCGAAAAAATTCTGCACAAGGATCACGTCTACCGAGATGGGCTTGGTGATATCCTCCGCAATGGATTCTTATCCAATTATCGAGTCTCACGCATGGTTTGCAACCACCGAAGGAACCTATTTACACTGCCATCCTAAATCCAGAAATAAGCACATAAGAATCCTAATCGAGAAATTTACCACTGCACGACCCAATTATGGCCCATTGACCCGTTGAAGCCCACCTCATTTTACCTTACCAGAATAAGCCCCAGCTGTACGGACGACTTGCCAAAGGTCGAAAATGCCCCTGCTTTTTCCTTCAAGCGGATCGACTGGTGCTCGAAGACGAGCGCTGACGCTTATCGATGTCCGAGTTGTACAAATGTTTCAAAAGATATCAAAGTTACATGGCCCCACAGTTATGTATTTATTATATCCACAACGTTCATCCGTATTTCGAGATCATTTCAAAGCATTAAAAAAAAAAATCATATCCAAAGATTAACAAAACCACACCACAAAGAGCAATGAAAAATTGATTTTCACTGTTAAAACTTTTGTAGCGCCCACCATAACATTTATTTTCCATCCAATGTATTCATAAGGTCACAAAGACCTGGATGAAGATGAAAAACAAATTTCATAATGATCCAAAACTTCTGTGACGTTTCAACAGTAGACGTTTAAAGCAGAATGATATTGTTGTATGCTACGGTCAGACCTATGGCTACGAATTATAACCGTAGCCACATATACCATAATCCGTAGCTATAGAGGACTGTCCGGTGTGGGCTCGCCAAACTAGTGGCCCCCATGCCAGTTGCTGGCCTGTCCGGCGGGGCCACGCCGATCTGGCGTGGCCACGCCCATCTGGCAGTCCCTATGGTTACGGATTATAACCATAGCCATAGACGGACTGCTATGACAATAGTTTGTGCATTTTTCATTTTATTTTATTTTTAAATTTTTTACATGGAGAATTTTATTCTACCTACAATTTTCTCTAACACATATTTATATAAATATGTATACATAAGCATATAAAAAAATTATCTCTTTTTTTCATTTCTTTCTTTATTCATTTAAAAAGAATATCTGCTAAACCAAAATTAGTTACTTGATGTACCCTATATGATTTTGGGGTAGGAGAAGCTACTTTAGCCAACCAACCTAGTTATTTTCCAAGATTCCATCAGGTCAATGGTCGAAAACCCATTTCATTCACTTCGCGGTCAATTTCATTCATTTCATTTACTTTATGATCAATTCCATGCATTTCATGGTCAATCCCGGCGATTCCCCTTCACTTCACGGCCAATTCCATGCATTTCATGGTACTTTCCCTTCACTTCATGGTCAATTCCGTGCATTTCACGGTCAATTCCCTTCATTCATGGAAATGACCGTGAATCAACACGGAATCGCCAGGAATGACCGTGAAATGCACAGAAATGACCGTGAAATGCATGGAAATGACGGTGAAGTGAAGGGAATTGACAGTGAAATACGTGGAAATGACCGTGAATCAACACGAAATTGCCAGCAATACAAGTGAAATGCATGAAAATGACCGTGAAGTGAAGCGAATTGATTGTGAAATGTGTGGAAATGACCGTGAAGTGAAGGGAATTGACCGTGAAATGCCCGGAAATGACCATGAATCAACACGGAATCACTGGGAATGACCGTGAAATATATGGAAATGACCGTGAAATGCATGGAAATGACCATGAAGTGAAGCGAAATGACCGTGAAATGCGTGGAAATGACCGTGAAGTGAAGGGAATTGACCGTGAAATGCATGGAAATTACCGTGAATCAACACGGAATCGCCAGGAATGATCGTGAAATGCAAGGAAATGACCGTGAAGTGAAGCGAATTGACCGTGAAATGCGTGGAAATGACCGTGAAGTGAAGGGAATTGACCGTGAAATGCATGAAAATGACCGTGAATTAACACAGAATCGCCGAGAATGACCGTGAAATGCATGGAATTGACTGTGAAGTGAAGCAAATTGACCATGAAATGCATGGAAATGACCATGAAGTGAAGGGAATTGACCGTAAAATGCATGGAAATGACCATGAATCAACACAGAATCACCAAGAATGATCATGAAATGCATGGAAATGACCATGAAGTGAAGCGAATTGACCATGAAATGTGTGGAAATGACCGTGAAATGCATGAAAATGACCGTGAATCAACACGGAATCGCCGGGAATGACCGTGAAATGCATGGAAATAACCGCGAAGTGATGAGAAATGATCATTAAATGCGTGGAAATGACCGTGAAGTGAAGGGAATTGACCGTGATATGCATGAAAATGACCGTGAATCAACACGGAATCGCCGAGAATGATCGTGAAATGCATGGAAATGACCGTGAAGTGAAGTGAATTGATCGTGAAATGCGTGGAAATGACCGTGAAGTGAAGAGAATTGACCATGAAATGCGTGGAAATGACCGTGAATCAACACGGAATCGTCGGGAATGACCGTGAAATGCATGGAAATGACCGTGAAGTGAAGCGAATTGACAATGAAATGCGTGGAAATGACCGTGAAGTGAAGGGAATTGACCATGAAATGCATGGAAATGACCGTGAATCAACACGGAATCGCCGGGAATAACCGTGAAATGCATGGAAATGACCGTGAAGTGAAGCGAATTGACCGTGAAATGCGTGGGAATGACCATGAAGGGAAGAGAATTGACCGTGAAATGAGTGGAAATGACCGTGAATCAACATGGAATCACTGTGAATGACCATGAAATGCATGGAAATGACCGTGAAGTGAAGTGAATTGATCGTGAAATGCATGAAAATGATCGTGAATTAACACAGAATCACTGTGAATGACCATGAAATGCATGGAAATGACCGTGAAGTGAAGTAAATTGATCGTGAAATGCATGGAAATGACCGTGAAGTGAAGTGAATTGATCATGAAATGCATGGAAATGACCGTGAATCAACACAGAATCACCGGGAATGACCGTGAAATGCATGGAAATGACCGTGAATCAACACAGAATCGCCGGGAATGACCATGAAATGCATTCAAATGACTGTGAAGTGAAGCGAATTGACCGTGAAATGCGTGGAAATGACAGTGAAGTGAAGGGAATTGACCGTGAATTGCGTGGAAATGACAGTGAATTAACCTGGAATCACTGGGAATGACCGTGAAATGCATGAAAATGACCGTGAAGTGAAGCGAATTGACCGTGAAATGCATGGAAATGACTGTGAAGTGAAGGGAATTGACCATGAAATGCATGAAAATGACCGTGAAGCAACACGGAATCACCGGGAATGACCAGTGAAGCAAATTGACAGTGAAATGCGTGAAAATGATGGTGAAGTGAAGGGAATTGACCGTGAAATGCGTGTAAATGACCGTGAATCAACACGGAATTGCCGAGAATGACCGTGAAATGCATGGATATGACCGTGAAGTGAAGCGAATTGACCATGAAATGCGTGGAAATGACCGTGAAGTCAAGGGAATCAACCGTGAAATGCGTGAAAGTGACTGTGAATTAACACAGAATCGCTAGAAAATCGACGTACTTGTTGATAGCCGAATGAATAAAGATGGAAAAGTAAGCTCTACTCTAATATAAGTGTTCTGAATAAAATCATATATGCATGTGTGTGATTTACTTACCACGCTGTCAACCCATACATTCTTCTCCCAAATGGTCTTGAACCAATGAAATTCATGTGATTCTTTGTTTGCATTGGCCCAGCTTTCCAATTCATGGAGTTCGTCCTCTGATATTACCCTAAATGGATTGATCTTGGCCTCAAAGGGTATCGGAGAAGTAGGAAATTCTCTCTGTTTCTCATTATCGGTGGCGTTGCTTGGAGTGGTTTGCATAGAAGAGATGAAAATGAATGGAGAACACTTATAGACAAACGACTTCAGCACCCTCTTAGGTCTCTTCTTATATACTGGAATTGAATGCAGTGATTTCTCGCATATATTAACATCCAACGCATCCTCATCCTCCTTCACTTCACGGTCAGTCCACGCATTTCACGGCCAATTCGCTTCACTTCACGGTCATTTCCATGCATTTTACGATCATTCCCGGCAATTCCGTGTTGATTCACGGTCATTTCCATGCATTTCACTGTCAATTCCCTTCACTTCACAGTCATTTCCATGCAATTCACGGTCAATTCATTTCACTTCACGGTCATTTCCATGCATTTCACGACGATTCTGTGTTGATTCACGGTCATTTCCATGCATTTCATGGTCATTCCCGACAATTCCATGTTGATTCACAGTCATTTCCATGTATTTCACAGTCAATGCCCTTCACTGCACGGTCATTTCCATGCATTTCACGGTCAATTCCCTTCACTTCACAGTCATTTCCATGCATTTCACGGTCAATTTGCTTCACTTCATGGTCATTTTCATGCATTTCACGGTCATTCTCGGCGATTTCGTGTTGATTCACGGTCATTTCCACGCATTTCGCAGTCAATTTCCTTCACTTCACGGTCATTTCCACGCATTTCACAGCCAAATTCCCGGTGATTCCGTGTTGATTCATGGTCATTTCCACGCATTTCACGGTCAATTCTCTTCACTTCACGATCATGCTCATACATTTCACGGTCAATTCGCTTCACTTCACGGTCATTCCTGGGCGATTCCTTGACTTCATGGTCATTTCATGCATTTCACATTTCACGGTCATTTCCATGCATTTCACGGTCATTTCGCTTCACTTCATGGTCATTTCCATGCATTTCATGGTCATTCACGGTGATTCAGTGTTGATTCATGGTCATTTTTGTGTTCAATTCCCTTCACTTCATGGTCATGCATTTCACACATTCAATTCGCTTCACTTCATGGTCATTTCCATGCATTTCACGGTCATTCACAGCAATTCTGTGTTGATTCATGGTCATTTTCACACATTTCACAGTCAATTCGCTTCACTTCACAGTCATTTTCATGCATTTCACGGTCATTCTCGGCGATTCCGTGTTGATTCACTGTCATTTCCACGCATTTCACGGTCAATTCCCTTCACTTCACGGTCATTTCCATGCATTTCACGATCAATTCGCTTCACTTCATGGTCATTTCCATGCATTTCACGGTCAGTTCACTTCACTGTCATTTCCATGGATTTCACAGTCATTCCCGGCGATTTCGTGTTGATTCATGGTCATTTCCACGCATTTCATAGTCAATTCCCTTCACTTCATGGTCATTTCCACGCATTTCAAGGTCAATTCGCTTCACTTCACGGTCATTTCCATGCATTTTACGGTCATTCCCGACGATTCCCTGTTGATTCACGGTCATTTCCATGCATTTCGCGGTCATTTCCCTTCACAGTCATTTCTACGCATTTCATGGTCAATTCGCTTCACTTCACAGTCATTTCCATGCATTTCACGGTCATTCCCGGCAATTCCATGTTAATTCATGGTCATTTCCATGCACTTCACGGTCATTTCCCTTCACTCCGCGGTCTTTTCCATGTATTTCACGGTCAATTCACTTCTGAGATGGGATTAAAATTAACTTTGTTGGCTTTGGAAAATGAGCCTATCCCACAGATGATGAATTTTTACTTCATCCATGTTCAATCTAAATGCAATGTAAAAGTAAATCCTAGGATTTACTTTTTAATATATACATTCCAAACTTGGTGTTCAAAAACATAGGATGCACTCAATCTAGGGAGGCAGGGACAATACCTTATACATGCATTCATTGCAACTTTTACAATTTCGGTCACCTTAACCACACCTAATGCGGCTGGCCAAACAGGCCCTTAAAGGACAATTAAAATGCATTTATTTTCCATCCAATCTATTCATAAGGTCCAAAGACCTGGATGAATAGGAAAAACAAATTTCATAATGATCTAAAACTTCTGTGACCCCTAAAAGGGTTTGAATGGTTAGCATTTAAAGAAGCATGACAATGTTTTATGCTACGGTCAGACCTTTAGCTACGGATTATAACCGTAGCTACGTAACTGATCTGTAGCTATTGAGTCCTCACCCAATAACAAACCCGGATTGGCGTGGGCTCATCGAACTGGTGGGCCCCCACCACTTGCCGGCCTGTCCGGCGGGGCTGCGCCCATCTAACGAGGCCACGCCGATCTGGCCCTATAGCTACAGATTATAACCGTAGCTAAAGAACACGGATCGGTATGGATGAGAGAAAGCCGCGGATTGCGTCCTACTCCCGCCCGAACGGAATCCGTGTCCTACTCCCGATCGGATGGTAATCCATCTGGGCAGGGCTCTATGGGTCCACCGTGTTGTAAGTGTTTTATCCACGCCGTTGAACCCTTTTGTCTGATAATTTTAATATGTGAGCCAAAAAATGAGGCAGGTCCAAGGCTTAAGTGGACCACAAAGTGGAGATTAAACCTCGACCATTAAAAACTTCTTGGGAGCTGGAGAAGTTTCGGATCAAGCTGATATTTGTGTTTTCACTTCATCCAGTCTAAATGACCTTATGAATACGTTGCATGGTAAAAAAAAAATAAAAATACATCACGTTGGCCCTTCGAAAGGTTGCAACGGTGGGTGTCATTATCAGTGCAGCTTTCTTTGGTGTGGTCCACTTAACCCTCGTACCTGCCTCGTTTTTTGGCTCACAAATTAAAAATATCAGTCAAAAGCGTTTAACGGCGTGGATAAAACACTTACAACACGGTGGACCCCACAGAGCCGGTAGGATGCAATCCGCGTCCGATGAGAGGATGGACTGAAATTGAAAATGGGGGGCATTTTCGACCTCTGGGAAGGCGTCCGTACAGCTGGGGCTTATTCTGGTAAGGTAAAATGAGGTGGGCTTCGTCGGGTTAATGGGCCATAAATGGGTCGTACAGTCGTAAATTTCTCATCCTAATCTACACTTTCAAGATCATCGTCTAACAACCAGATTCGGGTGACAACAAGTCACATAGGATAAATGTATTGGATGGCATGTAAACATCGAGTGGCGTCCGGCGCAAGGGTTCGAGTACCCATGGGTGGTAAGATTCCACTAGCGTGAGTGTGTGTGGGGGTGTGTGTGCGTGTGTTAAAAAAAATAAATAAATAAATAAATAACACCGATTGGCGTCCTGCGCAAAACTGATGGCGGACGTTCTATCCTCACTGTTTCCTATTTTGTGGCCTAACTTCAATTCAGATACCATGATTTTTAGGTTCAATGGTTAAAATGAAGAGACATACCTGATGGACAGGTTGGATCTCACCAAAATATCTCTCTACTTGAGAAAATAACACCGAAATGTACCAAGCCCACCGTTCATCTGCAATTATCCGAAAGCCAGAAGAAGCAAAATCCATCTACGGCTACAGAGAATCCTCAGTCCAGTATTTAAATATTCAGGCGGCTCCAGCTTTCAATAAACCGATGGTCTTCCTATGCTATCCCTCGACGCCAAGGAAGCTGTCCACGACCATCGCGACCTTCTTAACCGGCGCCACGCTCTTCTCCATCGGTGCGCACCTGTCGTACGTTAACGTCGCCCCTCAGCAAGCTCGCACCAAAGCCCGCAACGATTTCGTCAAAGAGCATTTCAGGAAGAAGTACGGCAAGTGAATCCGCCGTTCATTTATCTCTGGCTTCAAGAAAATCAATGGCTTCTGTTCCTTCTTCGGCTCCGATCGACGGCCCGATTTTTTCTGAGGTCAATATGGGTTCGGACTCCTCTGCTCAAACGGTTCGAGTCACTATCGTGCAGGCGTCCACCGTTTTCTACGACACCCCAGCCACTCTAGGTATTCCTTCATGATCTTCTTCTTAACTTGTTCGATTCTTGCATCTGAACCGTCAATATAATGAGGCGTGTTGTGGATGGTGCATGGTACTGAAATTTGGATTGATTGGATGGTTCCGATGTCTGATTAATGGCCATTTGCTTGTTGAATTGGATGGCGGCCTAGCACAACAGTTGGATTCATGGATGAATTGGGCCTCTGATTTTTCTTTAAAGATTGGAGCTTTTGGCTGTTTTCTGTTTTAGTAATATATACTGGATGTTCAGCGATCAGACGGTTAGGATCATCTTTTCTGGTTTGTGTTTCTGATTTCGGCCCATCTAAAGTGGACTCAGCTTTCGTAGTGACCCCTCCAGTATCGAGCTCGGTACTGGTCGGTGATGGGAAAGCCGTGTGGGCCCCATGATGTATGTGACTTATCCATGCCGTCCATCCGTTTTCTCAGCTCATTTTTAGGGCATGAGTAAAAAAAAAAAAAAAAGGCAAATCAAAATCTCAGGTGGACCATACCACAGGAAAAAAGTTGCGATTGAACGCTCACCATTAAAAACTTCGTAGGGCCTACTGTAATGTTTATTTGCCATCCAACCTGTTGATCAGCTCACACAGACCTGGATGAAGGGAAAACCCTAAATATCATCTCGATCCAAAACTTTTTGGCCCCAAATAAGTTTTTAATGGTGGGTGTTCAATCAGCACGATTTCTTATGGTGTGGTCAACTTGACTTTTGGATCTGCCTCATTTTTGGTCTCATGCCCTAAAATGATCTGAAAAACTGAATGGACGGCATGGATAAAACACATACATCATGGTGGGGCCCAAAGAGTTTTTTCCGGTACCGAGGGGTCACTACCGAATCCATCTAAAGTGGGGCTGTTGATATCAACAGATTAGTTTGAGAGATCTCAATGGCACATGCATGATGGGTATGTGCATGTTTATGGATCATCATACTTCGCTAGCACATTGTGTTAGACCATGGTGATAGTCCACTGCACCTTTTTAAGTGTGATCCATACAATCCAAATTGCCAGCCCATTGTGTATAGGGATAGCCTGGAATTTACACTAGTTTATTGAATTCGAACTGCTGACCGCTTTAGTTTCAATGATCCATTTAATATAAATTAATTGGATGGTTAGGATCGTTCGATCACTGTTATTATTGTATTATGATCCATACATAAGGGTCCTTGCAATTTGGATGGCGTGGGTAACATGGCGTGGGTAAATGTGCATGTATACCACATGCACATGAAATGCCAGACTTAGCACATGGTGTTCAGCTACCATTATCTTCATGCCCATGTTGTGATTTGTTGCTTTTGTATTTGCATTTGCCTTTGAAATCGTGTTTTAGTTGAATATGGTGTTTGGATGCATGCTGTTGACACTAATAACAGTGATTAATTCAATGATGTGGAATACCAAATTGTGTTATCCTTTTCTTTTCTCACTGTTCATTCTAGCCAAACCCAAATAGTTGGGACAAGGTTACGATGTTATGGATGTGATCTGGCCATTCATATCGAGGGACTAGGCTCCTAATTTAGATTACTATTTTTTTTTTTTTTAATGAATAACAGATATTTTATTCAAAATAAATAACCTAGGAGCACATCAAAAGGAAGGCTTGGAGTTGCTGAGCGCCAATACAAAGATTTCCAAATTTCGAATTACGTTGCTTTCAAGTTGGATTTTAAAGGAATGCAACTGCAACTTAAGAAATGCAAAATGCAATTGCTTGTCCTCCATGGAAGCTTGCTTTCATTCTCTCAATGATTTACAATTGCTTTGTCACTTTAGGGAGATTTGTTTTTATCATATTAATCGGTAATTTAGTGATATTGCCGATTCCTTTGCTAAGAGGTCTATAAGCTCTCTGAATGTTTTCAATATTATCATTACACTTGATATTGCACTTAGGGAATGTAAATATCAGGAAATATTGCAGATATTGCGTAAAAAAATTGCAGTCTTAGGGAAATGTTCGGGAAACTTTTAGGAAAATGGTGTAACTTTTCGGTAAAACTTCAGGAGATGTTAAGGGTCTGTTTGGGTAGGAGAACCAGTGTAATCGGGATTAAGTCTAATCCTGATCTTGTCAGGTCCCATGCCCTTCATGTAGGATTTACCACAATAAAGCAGTGCTTTCCTCCACCAAAAAAAAGAGAAGAAAAAAAAACGCAATTAATGAAGTTTTAGGAAAAATTAAAAACGCCACGTTTATGTGAAGGAATGCTCTGGTTTAGCGCGCTGAATTGTATGCGAAGGGCATGGAGCCCAACAAAAAAACAGGATTAGAGTTGATCCTGATTATGCAGGATCCCCTACCCAAAAAGACCTCAAAAGACACATGAAGGTTAAGATTTTTCTATTGTATAATACCTGTAATTTATGTTTGGTTGTTATTCTTATGAACAGATAAGGCAGAGAGACTGGTTGCAGATGCTGCTGCATATGGGTCACAGTTGGTTTTGTTTCCAGAAGCATTTATTGGTGGTTATCCCCGTGGCTGTACCTTTGGTGTTACAATTGGTAGCCGTTCAGCCAAGGGAAAAGAAGAGTTCCGGAAGTATCATGCTTCAGCCATTGATGTGCCTGGTAAAATCTCTTTCTGTTTGGAGAAATTATGAGATTCATGCACATTCATGAATGTACAATTTGCTAATGTACAGGATTCTGTCCATGTGGTTCAATGGTTTGATGATCCAAACCATTTACTTGATGTGCCTCAACCTGGATAAGGGATTGCCTGAGAGTTTCTCATGTTGGGACTTGGTAGATTCTAACCTTTGGTTGTTGGACCACTTTTTGTCGAATGTGGCGCTGCTATGTTGCGTCTCAGCTGTTTATTTGTGGGCCTAGAAGATTTTTGAGTCATCCCCCATCCTCAGCCGGTCATGTCAGAGCAACAGTTTAGATCACTGAGCTGTGCTTCCACATGTACACATTATTACACATTAATGACTGTACTTTTCCTGGTTAACATGACCCTATATAATTCCTCTTCAATTTTATTGATGGTCAGTTTTGGTTTTCGAAGCAAATAGACCTGTTGGCTGAAAAATGACTGGTTTCCAAGCATTTCATTTAGGTACTTGTTGAAACCATGCTAAGATAAGTTGCAGCACAAATAGAAATTAATACCAGCTAGTTACATACTGACCTGCATTCCCACAGATCCTCTTAGTGAATGCGTAAGTACATTATTCATACCCGAAAACCACATATGGCTATATGTATTTTCAATGATTGCTGTATTCTACCAGGACTCGTGGGATAGATGGCAAGTGCTGTCAACAGCTTATGCTGGTGCTGTTTAAAGCCTGAATTTTGAAATATTTTCGGCCTATTCAAAATTTTGGTTTTGCTCAGCCCGTGCAGCGAGTGGCTTCATGTTGTTTGACATGATCGTGTACAAGATCAGACAGTGGGCCACTTCCTTCCAAAAGATTTTCAATTAAAATGAAAAGTGTGGATGAAGTCAAGATGAATCAAGTGGAAATTGGAAAAGGGAAAATTTTGGATCTCCATGAGCTCTATAGATTAGATTGTTGTCATTTCTTTGAAATATTACTTCCATGAGGTTGTGCCCTTTGCATGGTAAAACTCGGACGAGTTGGCTCGGACTTGGTGGGACCTAATCTAGTTTGATGCCCCAAGTCACTCCTGATTGGGTGAGTTGGGCTGATTTAGACCTGACTCGCGTGACCAAGTGGGTCCTAATTAAACACAAATCAAGCATAATTTGATAGTTAGGGCCAGTTACTTATAAATACAATAAAAAAGATGGAAAAAAATGTGGTGTGGTTTTCCCCTTCTTTTGATATTTTCCAAAATGGTCCACTCTACTTTTGTTTACCGAATCTTGCTTCTTCTTCTTCTTCTTCTTCTTCTTCTTTTTTTTTAATTTTTAATTTTTATTGTGTGTTTTGATCTATAAAATAGGCCTAGATGTAGTTTAAAATTACTTTGTAAGCTTCCTTTATGTTTGCAATGAGTAAAGAAGTGAAAGAGCAACAGAAAAATTGACAATAAGAACTTTCATAATGGGCCCTTTATGGCTGTATTGACCCCGTAACAGTGCTGATACAGACATCCCCCCCCCCCCCCATCTTTAAAATAAAAAAATAAAAAATTTGTAACAGACCAATGTGTTTGGTGTTTGCACGGGTAAACGAGGATGGTTGATGTTTGATTACTAGACATGTCCCCTGTTTTTGAATGGACCGATTCAATACTTTTAAGAGTGCCAAGTGTCATGAAACTTCAGTCTCCAATGAGCATTGCTGTATTCCCTCGGAAAAGTTAGGAGCCTATTGGCATTCATTTTATAGAACTAATCACCTACAACCCCTTTTTTCAACCATTTTGCAGTTGAATATATGTGATGTTTTCAAGTGTTGAAGGGAAGTCCTGAAGTTTAAAAAAAAAAGTGGGGTGTGCATATGTGCATACAACCGACTGTAGGGGTCATCCCCTTCATTTTATGTTGCGATCTTCCATAAACGGGTCACTGATAGTATTCTGTGAGGCTGTTTGGATTTGGGCAAAGTTGTATCCCAACAACTAGTCATGACCAACCTACATGTCCATGGTTTACCAACCTGCTTGTGCACGGCAACTGATGAACTTTTGGAGAGGTAGTCATGGATGTGTGATCATTAGACCATTGATTGGGTGTCTTTAGTGGACAGGGGGAACTACTTGTCAATGGCCCTTTATAGTTTCGGTGCACATAAGGATCGTATTTATCTGTGCACGTGTGCAACGTATTTCAATGTGCCACATGTGCTACCATCCAAGTTCAAGCATCCCACATGTGCATATGTGCCACCATCAATCTTCACTATTAAAAAATGTGACACATGTAAGTGTGCCTCCAACCACTCTTTAATTTCCCTACATATGCCACAATCTATCTTGTCCATGACACGGTGTTGGAAACAATGGAGAGAACAACATGTCCATGACCAGCTAACCTTGACAGCATGCCATAGATTGATAGTCATGACACTACTTTGCCCAAATCCAAACAGGCCCTTTGCGTTTTCATTTTCCTTTTGTGTTTATTGAATGGGTTTACTGTTTCGAGCTTCTGGCTTATTTGGGCAAGGTTCTGGTCTAAAAAAAAAAGAGCTTCTAGTTTATTTAATAGGAAGGGAAATGTTATCCTTTGGATTCGGAACTTTTAATCAATGTTATCACTATGTATGCATGCAGGTCCTGAAGTTGATCGCTTGGCAGCCATTGCTGGAAAATATAAAGTTTATTTAGTAATTGGCGTGATAGAGAGGGCAGGATATACACTTTATTGTACGGTTCTCTTCTTTAATTCTCAAGGCCAGTACATGGGGAAGCATCGCAAAATCATGCCGACAGCATTGGAACGTATAGTATGGGGTTTCGGAGACGGATCGACTATTCCCGTCTTTGAGACCCCAATTGGAAAGATAGGTGCTGTCATTTGCTGGGAGAATAGGATGCCTCTTTTAAGAACAGCTGTATATGGGAAAGGTAAACCTTTTGACACTAGGCTTTTGCTGTAGTTTTAGTTATTATTATTTGAAAGTGGATCTTGGCGTTATTGTTTGTATCTAAGTTGCATGATCCTTCTAAGTTGGTGTTGCTCCTGCTTCAAAACACGCTTTGGGTTCGGGAAACTGCTCTAACTTCCTACTTGTAAACATTTTGAAACAGATGCTTCCCCCGCTCTCGCACCCAAATCTATTGCCACTTCACTTCATGCTTCGTGCAATTATAGTTTATATCTAAGTTAGTTATCAGGCCCTCAATATGATTTAGTTCTGTACCTGCGGATGTGCATGAGATCCCAAATTTTTTTCTGCTGCAACCTATCACTATCGAGCCGTACTCACTAATCACGCCATTTGGATACTCCTAGCAACTGATTGGAGGACTTTCTACAAGTCTACAAGTGAAAAAAGAAAAAAGTGAGAATTCCAGGGGGCCGTTGACATTCAATAGGCAGCTAGGGGATCATCTGCCCTTTGTGTGATTTCTGAGGCATAGCCCATCCATGACGGGGCTCCTCAATAAATGAATAGAAGGACACATATATGGATATTAGCAATTACATTTCTTTTAGAAAGAGATTCTGTCCAAATGAACAACAATGGCATGGTTATAGAAGTCTATCTGGCACATATATGCTTTAGTGGACATCATGGCATAACTTTTTGAGGTGTAGGGATCTAAAAGATCGAATGGAAGGATACGTAGATAAGTAAATCTCTTATGAGTTATGTAGTATTCCTTTTAAGGGGATTCATCATTCTAAGGGAATTAGGCTACTCAATAATTTTACATTTCATTTATGTTCAAGTAATTTTGAAAATAAAAGTTGAAGGAAGAATGAATCAATGAAATATTCGTTGGTCCTTGCTGGGAGCTTGAGTTAAGGAGTAGATTTTTATGGGGTTATTTTATTTTTATTTTTTGAACGGCTATGGGGTTGAGTTTTCTAGAACAAAATTTGAAAGTGAGAATTGGTTTCTTTCTTTTGTGTAACTACTAGTGCCAAAAGGCCTGGCTCAATCAGTTCTAAATCATGGCCAGGCTCCAGGCCTTACCATTCTCTCCCTACATGATGCCTTTTCAACTGCTGGTGGATTGAACCAAATGCACTCACAAGACTGCTGTGCTTTTGTAGGCATTGAGATCTATTGCGCACCTACGGCTGATCCCGCGGACACATGGCATTTGTCGATGATCCACATTGCCCTAGAGGGTGGATGCTTTGTTCTGTCTGCGAACCAGTTCTGCCGAAGGAAAGACTTTCCACCTGCACCAGATTATGTATTCATTGGTCCAGAGGAAGAATACTCGCCAGATTCTGTTGTATGCTCGGGAGGCAGTGTGATTATTTCACCATCAGGAACTATTTTGGCAGGACCGAATCATGAAGGAGAGGCCCTCATCTCCGCTGATCTCGGTATGACTGCCTCCTTAGCAATCAATTCTGCTCAGGTGATACTTATTTGGTAAATATGAAAAAATAATGTGCATGTGGGGGTATACCCATGATTCGTTCAAAAAATGAGGGAACTAGATCCATGGTTTCAGGACTTGGACAAGTCCCATTGGACTCGTCCGAGTCAACTCAAGACTCAGTCGGACCCAATATGGTTTGAGTCACTTGACACCCTGAGTTACCCTTGACTCAGTCAAGTTAGACCAATTTATCCAGACCCGGTCGAGTCCCAACTTGACGCCAGACTGGACGAGTCAGTTTGAGTCCCCATGTCTTTTAACCATGAGGTTTTCTGATCTGATGGCATGTGACCCAGCCGTTCTACATACCCCCTTATGTACCAATGTGGCACACATCAATGGGTTCCAAGCTATCATCATGCAAGCCCCATTGTGTACTCTATCCCAAGAATGAGGCTGGTCTGCTTATTGGGCAGGCCAGTGTAAGAAAAAAAAGTAATGGATGGGAATTGAGCAGTGATCCACATTGTGTGTATGTGTGGCCCGCTTGATTCTTTATGGTGCATGCCTGATGGATAGCTTGATCTGGCACATGTTTTCCTTGAATTAGCAAACCTCATAGACACAGTACAGATAGATGCCCATGCATGCAAATGAGCGCATGCTATGGCACGCGGATGTGATTGTATGGATTTCCATGAGGCATGAGGAATCATTTTCTCACCTCATTTCAGAGCCGATGTTCTGATCATTCATGAATGCATGATGATAACACCCACAGTGGGATGGGGCATATACCTAAATATATTCCAGACTGGAAGATCTGAAACATGCACTCCCTTTTTCGGACCATTTTTGTAATTTTTCTCAACTGTTGATTTCTTGGAAGCTGGTTGAAGGCATGCAATTTTGGGCACCCTCATCAATGGGTGGGTTCCCATCAGATCAATGGTTTGGATCACCAAATCATGGGTGTCACCACTACAAAATGAGAGTAGAAATGCACTATTGACAGCTCAATGCATTAGGAACCAATGATTCCTCAAAATTAGGACTGCAACTTGGGTTCGGGTCAACCTGAACCCGATTGACCCAACCTGACTTTGGGTCAGTTGTCAATGTCCTCGCTCAGGTTGGGTTCAGGTTGGAAAATGCCATCTGATTTGCAGTCGGGTTGGGTTTGGGTTGAGCAGATTCAGGTATGGTTAGATTGGGTCAGGAACAATCACATGTATTTGGGTCAGGTTGGGTCGAGTATAGAGGAATTTGGGCACCTTGGGTTGGGTCAGGCTAAAGTTGGACCCTAAAACCCAACTTAACCTGCCCGATTTGCACCCCTACTCAAAATACAAGCCTGACCCTTTTTCTTGTTCTGATCTTTAACACTGCATTGATATTCCAAATGGTGTGCAGATCTTGGAGAGATTGCACGGGCGAAGTTTGATTTCGATGTGGTTGGACACTACTCGAGGCCGGACATTCTGAGCCTGACAGTGAAGGACGATCCCTTGAATCCGGTCACGTTCACCTCCGGAGCTAAAATTGAAGGCTATCAAAAACCATAACAGCCTCTTTCAACAGGTTTGCAGTTCGAGATCTTCCCTTCCATTCCTCTGTATGTCTTACTACTGTACTAATATTTATGTTTGGATGGATTGAAACTCAGTTCCTGTGTACTATATCAGTCACCACCGAAACCGGGTCATATCGCCCCACATCAGGCCGTTTTGGGCTGATGCAGGTCGGTACAGCTGTATCTTTTGTGGACCTAACTGGTTCAGATGAGGTGGTACCTACCAGATTCAAACAATGCTTGGGTGATTTGATGAAAGCTGTGTATTTTGTGTGTTTCTCTCGGATTGGAAATTTTACATATAGGGGTGGACTCCAGTTTGGGGACCATGTGATGCATGTATGACATCCAAACCATTGATCAGATTAGTCTGCCCATATTACTCTTAGGGCCTGTTTAGATGCCTGTAAGTTGGGTAAGTGGGAAGTGACTTACAGGGAAGTTACTTACAGGTGGTGTGTGGGGGAGAAAATTCACCTGTAAGTAACTTAACAACCTGTAAGTCACTTACAGGCAAATTTACCAAAAAACTATAGGGGGATGAGGGTGAGAAGTCACTTCTCTGCAAGTCACTTACAGGCCCAACGGTTGGATTTTTTAAACAGAGGGGAAGATGGAAAAACACACCAACTCACCAACCACCATTAATGCCATAAAGCTCCAACCAATGAAGAATCAGCTCAAATATTTATTTTGATGGGCTTAATAAAATGGCATATTTGATCCAATGCATTCTTATATGATCATAACATTTTGGAACAATTCCTTAATCTAAGCTTAGTACTTGTAAGTAATTTATATGTTATCCAAATAGAAAAACTAAATTACCTGTAAGTAACTTATAACCTATATCCAAACAGGTTAGATTATCACATGTAAGTCACAACTTAAAATAACTATTGGGCATCCAAACAGGCCCTTAGAGAGCATGAATCAGGCTGATCAGTGAATAATTAGAGCATGGGTACGAGTTGGGAAGAGCGGCTGCACTCAATTGCATGGAGGGCCTACCATGTTGTTGATATGGAATCCAGGCTGTTCTGACCCTTCATCTAGCCTAGATGAGTGGTAAGACAAAGCTTGGGCTGTTTTCCAGATTCAGGTGGGCCGCTGTGCTGATCAAGGGTGGGTGTCCTCTCTCACATTGTCCCCTGCATTATAGCCTACTGGAGTGTTGGATTGAGCTGATTTTTGGCATTTTGGGGGGGGGGGGGCCATGGCATGCATACATGATGTAGAGCGGGTTGCAGACAGTTTCATAGCCAAGATGGATTAGAAAAGGCCGGTCGACGACAGAAGTGATCCGGACCGTCGGACCTTAGATCGGGTGTATCTTGCAGTCCGGAATGAGTTACCTGACGTAAAATATATGATATTGGGGTAGAACGAGCTACTTTAGCTAACCAACCAAGCTATGCCGGGTTATGATGCCCAGAATTGTAAAAAAACCCCTAGATCGACTCCCTGTTTTAATTTTGCTTTTACTATAAATAGTAAGTTTTAGTTTGATTATAACTCTTCATCCATCGGGCTTTAGGAGTTGTGCCCAACGTGAAAAGAGCTTAGAATAATTAGGAGAACGGTTTGGTGAAGCAAAATAGGACACTATTTTTTTGTCAAAAACCTTGCACACTAGTAGACATAACGACCGTCACGATTTCTAGGAGTTTTTTGATTTTGATTTCTTTTCCATTGTTTGGTACATTTAAAGGGTTTGATTTCGTTTTTTCATCATTAATTTGAATTTATTTTTATTTTTGCTTTCTTTTTTTCGTGGATTAAAGGGTTGAGAACTCCTGGATTCGGAGTAGTTATCCTCATCATGTTCATCCCTGCGTCAAACCATCACGTGGGCGCCTCTTACGTGTATGGTTTCATGGCTACCAGCCTAACCGGACCATTTGGGACTTGTTCAACCGACGGCAGATGACCTGGTACGGCCTGAAGAATAGGAATATGGTAGAGCCATTTTGCCACGGTGCCTGTTGCAGGATGATGCTCAATTGGGACCGTCCATCCAGTGGGCCCAATCATGGATGGAACGTGATGTTGAAAATAATACCTTCCAGAGGCATCGGTTACATCATTGGACTTTTTTTTTTTGTTTTTTTGTTTTCAGCTGCCTCTTATCAGATGGATCGGATCATCCTATTCACGTCTTTAATTTTTTAGCCATTCATGGTAGGGCCCACCAGATTGAAGGTCTTGATTGACAGGTCACTCTATCACATGTGTACAGTAGAGAGAGAGAGAGATGGCTTTATCTCTCTTGACGGATACACGTGGTTGACATGTGGGCTGATGGAATACTGGTGCCCAAGAGCTTTGCTGAGCGCACTCGTGTGCAATAATGCTCATGTACACGGCAAACGTGTGCCAGCATGACAGGTGCGAGATCGAATCCATCCATCAGGTTGATCTGACCTTTTACATGTTTTTCTAAAAATAAATCTGGTTCACTAAGCATGTGGGCCCCAATATTAGAAAGAGGTGGATGTGTTACAAAACTTCAGTAAGTCTCGTAGCCGCACATTTGTTTTTTCAACTGTGGCCACCCTGATTAGTGGATCAACCTGATTCTTTGGGCGAAGGCACCAATATAATGCTGCCTTTCTAATAGAAGGATTGGATCTTGGACCCGTCATGTCATGTCATGCTGGCGCACGTGTAGCTTGTATGGAGCTTTATTGCACACGCGTGGGGCACAACGTAATGGGTCATCATTAAATAATAATAATAATAATAATAATAATAATAATAATAATAATAAAAATCATGTTGTCAGGTTACACACAACAGCCTATTCTTTCTCACCTTCCTAAAAAAAAAAAAATGGATTTCAATAAGATCGTCCGGTTGATCAGATTTTGGAGGTGTGGCCAACACTTTGGATGGTGTGGATTGCGGGCGCCTATGTACCACATCTACACTGAATGGTGATGGTCATACTGCCTGTGTTGGCGAGTCGGGTGGTGTCGACGGAGTAAGATCCCGGAGCTAGTTTCCCACCGGACGCGGATTTCCTGAGAAAGACCGGAAGTTCCTTCGCTGGGATGCTAAGTGGGACACACTGTGATGTTTGTGAGAAATCCACACTTTCCATCCGTTGTGAGAGATCATTTTAGGACATGAGACCAAAAATGAGGTGGATACAAAACTCAAGTGGGCCACACGAGAGGGAAAACTGGAAAAAGAATTTCTTACCGTTGAAACGCTCCTGGGCTCTACCTTGACGTTTATATGCCATCCAAACCGTTTATAAGGTCATTCCCACTGGAATGAAGTGAAAACACCTCAAAACGGATGGACTGAATTTCTCACAAAAATCACAGTCACAGTGGCCTCACATTCGATCTAGAACTTGTTCAGCAGGAAATCCGCTGTTTTTCCCACCGACTTGGTTGAAAGTGGTACCACCATCACCTGGGGCCCACCTTTGATTTTCCATTTATTTTAAAAGTGACTTTGATAAGATGATGCGAAACATCTTTTTCAGTGGATGGAATAGGAATATAGATTGATTATAGGAATTTCCCCTCTTTATGTTTCAACCTATTAATGAGTGGAGAGAGGACTGGACTTTTGGGTCTTTTTATGACGAGTTCTCAAAAAATCTCGCCGGAATCATTGTGTCACATCTAGGGCTGTAAATGGTCGGGTTCGGGGCGGGTTTGCCGTTATTTACGAAATGGTAGGGACACTTTTCTAAACTGTACACGTGGCATGTCACATTAGACCCATTTATAAATGAGCCTTTGGTGAGCATATGCGTCACCGAACATACCCGACATAAGCTATGATCTGATGGCGTTTAATTTGAGTCACGTACGTACTGATGTCAGATATGGAAACGGGTCCCGGGTCTACGGCGTAACAGTTGTTGATGCAGAGCCCTGTTTGTTTTTCCCTTAAATAAATAAACTTTTTGGCTGGAAATTATTTTAAATATCATTCAAATAATGTTTAAATGTTAACGTTATAGAAACAAAATTTGATTTGATGAGAAATTAAACAAGATATACCTGTGGATTCAATTCTAGACCAATCCTCCAACTCATTAGAATCGCTAATACAACTCCTCCTTCAAATCTATAAAAAATGAATACAACTAGTTATTAGAGATTTAGGAAAGACTTTTCCATATTAACTAATGATTATCAATTCAGTGAATCTCAAATAAACAATATGGTGGGTTAGATAAAAAATCAAGGAGGTGTATCTTATTTTCAAACTAGTTTGTATTTTATTTTGAAGTGGGAACGTCATTAGTTACTTAACATATAGGGAAGTGGGAACGCCAGTAGAATATATAAGGAAGTGGGAAGGATATTGTCAGGTGGGTCTTTAGTGCAGGCGGGTCTCATTAAGGTAACCGGACCCGCCCATTTACTAACGGGATAACCTTCTTCGGGTTGTCGGGTTACAAATCGTACTTTGTGTGTTTTTTTTTTTTTGTTGAGACATTATATCAAATATTTCTAGTGACTCTCAATCCGGTATATAATATCTGATCGGATGTGTGATTTATGTTTTAATTTGTTTGGTACCCCATATAAGTGAATTTTTTTTTTCACATAAGTTTGATGGTAACTTTATCGTATTATGGTGGGACACATTCACTGTACACGTGGCATGCACATAGTAGCCATTGAATTTAGAGCCTTTGGTGAGCATATGCGTCACCGAACATACCCGACATAAGCTATGATCTGATGGCGTTTAATTTGAGTCACGTACGTACTGATGTCAGATATGGAAACACCCACTACGGCGTAACACTCAGGCCCTGTTTGGGTTCCGTTTATGGCTGGATTGTATCTTATTATAAGGTTTAATGTAACGTTTGCAATGTTTGATTTGATGTGTATATGTGTGGTATCTCATATGCGCGAATACATACTGTTTCTAAAAAAATGAAATGACAGTATATTATTGTAGATAAAGGATTTATCAAGTAGGTATTCGCCTCTAACCATAGGACTAAATGAAGTTATAAAGAAGAGACACCTCTTTAAGTGTCACTGACCTTTTGCATATTGTTATTCTTTACAGTTCCTTCTCCTTTGAAGGCTGATTTCAACTTACAGTGGATAGGATAACCTTCTTCTTTATTGTGGGTTACAAATCGTTTCGTACTTTGTGTGTTTTTTTTTTTGTTTTAAGACATATTATATCAAATATTTCTAGTGACTCTCAATCTGGTATATAATATCTGATCGGATGGGTTTGTGGGCTCTGGCCGTCCAATCACTAATGCCTGATTGGCTTAGCTTGCATGCGCCTCACATGAATCTCACGCGGATGATAATCCATGCCATCATCCATGCCCATCTATGAACTATGTGAGGGTCTAACTCATGCCAATCTAATGTTAAAATTGAGCCATTGGCTCGTACCATCCAAAACTATCGTTCAAAATGCTTTTAAAAGGAGTCGGGAGAGTGAAGGAGGAGCAAGAGAGCCCATGAAGGGAAGAGATAGAGAGTAAGCCAGAAAGAGAGCCACAGATAGAGTCAGAGACTCTTTTCTCTTGGTCTCTTCTATACCTTAGATATCTTTTAGTATATTTCAACTTCAAAGCCAATGCTATATTTTCGATCTATCTTTTCCGAGTCCGTACATTCCAACCTTATGCTTTGAATGCCTAAAGTAATAAGCTTTGCTTGACATCCCATAAAGTATGCTATATAATTCTCTTTTGAGGATATTCTGTATCAAAAAACGTGATCTAAAAGAGTAGCTGAAAACTTTGTATTCTTTTTCTTTTCCTTATTTCTAACGAAAAATTCATTTTCTATCATTTCCATTTCATTTTCACTTTATCTTTTAAACATATAAAGTTTAGTATTTTACTGGAAGTTCTTTGAATTCCCTTTGAAAGCATATAGCCTGGTAAAATAGATATCGTATTTGACATAGGCAGTAAAAGGGTACCCAACCTCTTACTTTTTCGTAACCACGACCCTTACCCAGAATTTACGACGTATACCTATCCAAGAGAATCCAAGTCGGGAATTCTTCGACTTTCCCGATCTCAGGGCAATTCCACGGATTCTAGCTAACCATGAATTCTAAAGCCCTCATTTTGGCTAGTGGCAACTTTAATCAATACATACACATGAGTAGGTTGCATGAGGTATTACAAATGGTATAAGTATAATAATTAACCTTCTCTGCTCAACTCCTCTGTGAGGTTCAGGTATGGAGGTCGTAACTATAGGTTTCATTAGATCTTAACCTTCATTCGCTATTACTCATATCAACCAAGCATCTAAAATCATTAACATTCTCTTCTCAACCCCTCTGCGAGATTCGAGTATGGAAGTCTTATTTATGGGTTTCATTGATCTATATAGACGTTGGATCTCGACATTCACATGTTATTGCTCGTATCAACTGTCACGCCCCAAACTCAAGAAACAGGTTCACAAAATTTCCGATCGCCGAATCCGGCTCCGACAGCCTCCGTAGTGCCCCATTCTCGGATTCCGGCACTCACATGCCAGATTCCGATCCTGGGATCGTACAAGGAGGATTTTCAATATGATTTTTTTTTTTTTTTTTTTTTGTAATGGATCATAACCACAAGCATAACCAAGTCATATAACAACATCACCACATATCCACTATATCAAAAATTTTAAGTACAATACGAAAAGGGAAATACAAGGTAATCTGAAAGCTCCAAAATGATCCGACACTCGCTCCTGTCTCAGCGCTGTTGTGATCCAATGACACCTGCACACAACGGTCGTGCATAAGCTTACAAAAGCTTAGATGGTGGTGTAAGTGTATGCGCAAGGCGAGCGCCAAGTGTACAATATCAGAGTAATGTGGAAATATGCGACAAGTCCGTGAATGCTATCAGTTGTACCAAAGCTATATGATGCAAGACATGAATACTATCGGCCATACCAAGGCCATGCGATGTGAGGCCTATGTAGCCAAATGTCATATACGAGATGCAAAGCAAGCATGTCAATCCTCATCAAGTGCACATCAGTACAGTTCCTCTCTAGATATCACCAGGGTCTAATACACCTCACACTGACTGCCTCCTCCCTAGTTGCACGGTCACTCAAGTGGAAGACCACACTATCTGCCTAACCAGTAGTCTACCAATACCTACCCGGCTCGTCGATAACGAACTCATTTGCGAGCTGGTCAAACTCAGCCTAGCTTATAGCCCCCTCACTCGGGCGGATAAGGCCGCACCCCCTTCCAACCGACCACGACGCAGTGGGAGACGTAGCCTACTGGTATTCGACACTCGGGCGCTCTTATATCCACTCAGTCTAGACGTTGAAGCATCTCCTGGTACCAAAAAGGTTCTGAAATTTTCACTCAAGAACATCCTAAGTGCCCACAATGCTAGAGTCAATATTTCCGGTATCCAATACGACCCATCCACGATGTGCATGTGGAGGCCATGACCCTGATGTCGCTAGGGTGTGCAGTGATCACGACACACAATGCGAATTGCATGAGTCACACCGTCATTCATGTAGCAATCTCGCGCGTACCATGCGCTCATGTGGATAACTCCTATCAATGAGTCTTATAAGTAATCTGCCCAATGGCATATGTTATGATCAGTCACTACTCATATCAAGCATACATATGATGCGTATGACATGAGGCATGGAATTATACTAAGCATGTTATAAAGTGATGAACTATCCTCACAATGAAGATGGGCCTAGACTGCCTACATGTAACAAGTACGGGCCTATCAATGGGCCCTAGGGAGAGTTATAATGCGGACATTTAACCAACATTATTTTTACAATATGGACGTTAAACCATCATTGCTCCCAAGGCATAGCCCGCCATAAAGGTCAACACATAAACCCGGGTGGAATCACATTCAATGAGCTTTATGTACATCCCATTGGGCCTCGACCTATGGGCCTCCAATACATCAAATGGGCCTCACATCATGAGCCTCATGTATATCAAGGTGAGCCTCAATGGATGGGCCATAACTGTATCAAGATGGTCCTCCTCAAATGGGCCTCATAAATATCAAGGTGGGCCTCAACAACGGGCCACAAATACTTCAAGGTGGGCTTAATCACATGGGCCATATGTATATCAAATGGGCTATACCCAAATATAGGCAGTGATGATGATTTCCACCATTAAAATTCCTAAGGCCCATGATAACATTTATTTTTCATATAATCTGATCATAAGGTCACACGGACCTGAATTAAGAGGGAAAACAAATTTCATGTTGTCACACCTCAAACCCAAAAATCGGATTTACAGGAATCCCGATTGCCGAATCCGGTGTTGACAGCCTTCGTAGTGCCCACGTCGGATTTCGATCCTGGGATCCTACAAGGAGGATTTATTATTATTATTATTATTTTAAGGTACATTTAACTCGTAATAAGCATAACCTCAAGATTACCCAATTCATAAATGCAACATCATCGTCACATATCCACTAATATAATCATTTGAGTACAATGCTGAAAGGGAAATACGTAAATCGAAAATCAAGCTCAAGAAGACTACTGCACGCTCCAAGCTCAACACTGCTGCAACCTAACATCACCTGCACGCATCTATCGTGCATAAGCCTATAGAAAGCTTAAAAGGTGGTGTAAGTGTATGCACAAAGTAAGTGTCAAGTATTCAATATAATGTCATCATCATACAATACCGAAATTACTGGTAATCCATAAATCGTACATTATCGGAATAAGCAGAAATACTGACAAGAGCAGGAATTATCAGAGTAAACAGAAATACTGACAAGATCATAAATCGTACGATAACAGAGTAAGCGGAAGTATGTACAAGTCTATAAATCAATCAATATCAGAATATGCAATATGGAACAGATATGCAATAAGGAGTCATAAAGAGCCAAATATCAGATGCCGAGGATGCAATGCAATATACAAATCCTGTTAAGTCTGTTTAGGCCATATAAGTGCAAAAATATAGCAACCCAAAATGTCATATTCCTACGGATGTAATGCAATATGCGATGCGAATGAAATGACCATGCTGGAGTGTGAAGTCAGGATGATCGTACGTAGTATCGCAGGCTACGGGGTCCACCACAAGGGACTTCTATCCAAACTAGTCCCATACCTAAATTTGGATAGTCAGACTCAACGTGGTAAACTCCTGATCTCAGGTTAGTAGCGCTCCCAACCGAAATCCTTGTCATAACGAAGGTACACAACAATTAGTTGCGCACCACCAGCCCGAGTGGATAGTGAATGAATGAATGAGCATGCAACTCCTACTCAATAAGTCCACATATCAGTACGGTTTCTCTCTGGGAAGTCACCGGGGTCTATTACACTCAAAACCAGATTGTCGTCCCATCGCGTGCAACAAGGAGAGTGGAAGAGACCTCACTATCTGCCTGCCAATATTGGGCCTGACTCATCGATAGCAGACTCATTCCTCGAGCTGGTCAGATTCAGCCTAGCATTGCCCCCTCCTCTCAAGCAGGTAAGGCCGTACCCCCTTCAAACCGACCACGACACAGTGGGAGACGCAGCCTAACGGTATATGGCCCTCATACGCTCATGCATCCACTTGGTCTAGACGTTGGAGCAACCTCTGGAACCAAGAGGGTTTAGGAATTTTCACCCAGGGATATCTATAACACCCCATGTAGAACAGATTTTCGGTGTCCCGTCTGGCCATCCACGATATGCCTGTGGAGGTTACGACCCTGATGTCACTAGGGCACACAATGCAAGATGCATGAGCCATACAATCCAGTCATGCATCAATCATGCGCATACCGTGCACTCATGTGAGATAACCTCTGCCTATCAGGAAGTCTCATAACAATCTGCCTAATAACATATGCAATGGTCAACCACATCTCACAACAAACATGCAGATGATGCATATAGGCGTGTATCATGATGCTATGCAGTCACATACTCATAATCGGAATCAATAACCGGTATCAATAATCGACCTCGATAATGTGGACATTTAACAAACATTGCCCCCAAGGAATGGCTCACACAAAGCCGAACATATAATGGGCCCATGGCCTCACACAAAGGCCTAATATACAACACAATGGGCCTTACTTAAGGACCATATATACACAACGGGTGGGCCCTGCTCATGGCCTTTAAATACATGACATGTGGACCCTACACATGGGTCTCGAATACATCAAATGGGCCATGCATCATGGGCCTAATACATATCACAATGGGCCTTGCCCATAATCCACAAATACATCACAGTGGGCCCCAACTACAGGTCGCATATACATCATATAGGTCTCGACAAATCGAAATCATCGGAATTGGCCTTGATACTCAAAATCGATCGATAATCGGAATCGGCAATCGGTCAAGGTAATCAGAATTAGCAAATCGGTCACGACAATCGCACCAATCGATATTCGGAATCGACAAATCGGTCACGTTAATCGAAATTGGTAATTGGTCAAGGTAATCAAAATCAGCAAATCGGTCACGGCATTCGCATCGATCGATAGTCGGAATCAGCAAATCGGTCACGTTAATCGAAATCGGTAATCAGTCAAGGTAATCAGAATCAGGAAATCGGTCATGACAATCGGAATCGACAATAATGGGCCTAACAAGGCCTAAGGGAAGGTCACAATGTGGACGTCCAACCATCATTGCCCATCAATGTGGTCATTTAACCAACATTGCTCCCAGGGAACGACACTCATAGGGCCAATTAGATAGGGGTCCACAGTCTTATACAAGGGTCTAATACACATCAACATGGGCCTCACTTCTGGGGCATATACGCATCACATCGGGCCTCACTCATGGGCCAATATACGTATAACATTGGGCTGTATCAAATGGATCGAATTAAATGGGCCGAATCAATGGGCCAAGTCAAACGGGCTAAGTCAAATGGGCCGAATCAAATGGGTCGAATCAATGGGCCGAATCAAACGGGCCGAGTCAAATGGGCTGATTCAAATGGGCCAAGTTAAACGTGCTAATACAAATGGGCCTTAACCCATGAGCCCCAAATACCTCTCAATGGGCCTCTCAAATGCAACAAGTGGTTTGCACTACTTGGGCCACACCATTCATCCGTTTAGAGAGATCGTTTTAGAGTGCTATTCGGACAATGAATCAGATCAAAAGATCATCTGAACCATACTACCACTAACAGGGGTGATCATGATTTCCCACTATCAAATTCCAATGGGCCCACCATAACATTTAATTTCCATCTAGACTATTCCCATGGTCACAAGGACCTGGGGAGATACAAATATCATATTGGTCCAAAGCTTTTGTAACCTAAAGGGGGTTTCAATGGTAAGCATTCAATCCACTATTTAATATAGTGTGGTCCACCGGACAACTGGATCTGTCTTATTTTGTCTCTAACCCGAGATGGGTCGCCAAAAGGATGAACGGTGTGGATGAAATATATCCATAAGGTGGGTCCCACCTGTCCAGTATGCTGGACAGCGTGGCAAAACCCAAACATTATGGTGACCCCACATAACAGATGAACGGTAGGGATACGACTCATGCATCAGGGTGGGAATCCACGAGTGTGGCACACGAGCATGACAGATGGGTGAACGTCCAGATGAAAAACATCTCTCATGCGGGGGCGTGCGTGACACCGTCCAGATGGACGGTGCAGATGAAACACCCGCATCCGTGGTGGGTCCCACCAGTGCTGTTGATGCCAGCCTCACAGTGGTGAGGTACGCCATCCAATCTGTACGTCAGGTGGGTCCCACGTACGTGGCCCACCTGCTATATATATGCAATCCAAACCATTTGCCAGGTGGGTCTCACGAGGGAGTGACCCACCAAAGTTGTATCTTAATATAATATCATATATATTAAATATATATATATATATATATATATATATATATATATATATATATATATATATATATATTCAATGAGGGAATGGCTGCCCACCGTCCAGATCCATCTGGACGGTGCAGATCACCTATGCTAAAGGTGGGTCCCACGTTGTGGTAAGATGAAACACACACTATAAGGGCGGGTCCCACCAGTTAAATGGACGGCGTGGATTTCACCTCACGTACAGCAGCCACATGCTGGCTACTGATCAGCGACGCCAGCCACCAATTATTCCCAAAAAGGTGGGTCCCTCATGGGGCCCACACGTGCAGATGCACCTTATATATATATATATATATATATATATATATATATATATATATATATATATATATATATAACATTATATCATATTATATGATTATAATATAATATAATATTACAATCTATATATACCATATATATACACATATATTTATATAATATAAAGGTCCAGCGTGTGGGATCTCCACCATCCAAACAGTGGATGGTGTGGACCACTTGAATGTCGTGAATGGCTGATTTTTAGTACATCCCCATGCCTAAAGGGGACCCATCAAATACACGGTGTGGATACTCCACATACATCACAGTGGGGGCCTGAGGTGGGGCCCACTCTCCCTGTCCGTCCCATGCCTAAAGGGGACCCATCAAATACACGGTGTGGATACTCCACATACATCACAGTGGGGGCCTGAGGTGGGGCCCACTCTCCCTGTCCGTCAAAGGCAGCAAGGACGCTGCCTGCTGCAGCGTCAGAGGACGCTGGCAGCAGCAGCGTCCCATCACATTATTATTTTTTATTTTTTATTTTTTATTTTTAGCTGGGACCCACATCAAGAAAATCTTTCCCATTGGTTGGATTCCTGGGCTCGAGACAGGTCTATGGAGCCCCACATTTATTTAGGTGAGTAGAAACACACAGCGGCCCTAACAGTTTACATCACCCAAATCCCTGTTCTCTACAATATGGCCCACTAAAGATTCAGTTGGGCTTCATTTTTCGGCTCAACATTAAAATGAGCTAGGAAGTGGGATGGACAGTATGGATCGGATAGATATATCAAGGTCAAATCCATGTGTGTGTAGACATTGTAATGTATAAAATGTAAAAAAAAACTCGTTGGCCCTGAACGCAGAGTGCATAAAAACATACATATCACGGTGGTTTCCACCACGTGGGCAGCAAGATGGATGGACAGTGTGGTGTCACACCTACATCAAGGTGAGTTTCACGTGGGTGGGGTCTATGGCTGGACGATGTAAATAATGCACATACATCATGTAGTGCCATGAGGATGGGCCACCACCGGTTGGATCAAGTTCTTATTTGTGATTTCCTCCATCAGGGTCTGTCCCGCCGTGGATAGCAATGTAGGCTCCACCAACTAGATTAGGTGGGCCACACACATACAACAGGCTAGCCACACCTCACTATCATCCATACCATAATAAAAAGGTAAAGAGAGAGATAAAGGGAGAGAGATCGGATGGTGGAGGGACCCTGCTACTATGGGCCCATCGATACAAGGCATACATCAAGATGGGTCCCACCATATGTGAACTCTCAAATAACAAAATCAACGGTAGGAAAACATAAAATCACCCACCTTAGATCTTCTTCTTGAATCAATGGCAAGCTAAGCTTCTCGGCTACCACTTTGATGGAGGATGATGGTAATTGAACGGTGGAGATGGAAGATAGGGAGGTGGGCCACACCAAGCTCTCCTCTCTTGGAGACAGCTTGGACGTGGGTTACTCTCATGGAGCTTGGGAGAAAATGAGAGAGAAAGATAAGAGAGAGAGGTGATGTGAGTGATGGAGTGATGGGGAGACAGATGGGTGAAGTGATGGGAAAGTTGACTTTTGAGGATGGGTAGTTGTACTTGGGGATGAGTGTATTTTTGACAAGTGAGGTGATTGACGTGATGGATTCTCTTGGGTTTTGCGACGCGCAGTATTTTCCTCGAACTGAATGCAGGCCCACATCTCCTGGCTTGAATATCGCCTCGATGTGCGAGACGCGGCGTTGAAACCGCGGCGACGGCACGGTCGCACTGGTATAAGTCTCGTGTCAAGCTGACTCTGTAATACAGGATATGACTCAGGATTGTGCACAACTGCCGATTACAGATCGTAGGTTGCCGAAATTTGACCATGATGACCGTGGAAGCATACGGAACAGTACGGGGTAGGATGCTGGCCTTACACATGTTGATCCAGAATTTCAATGCTCACAGTGTCGTGTGGTCCACTTGAAAAATAGATCTATCTTATTTTTTTTCTCAAGCCTTAAAATGAATTTGCCAAAAGGATTGGATGGTTTGGATGCAACACATGCATCATGGTGGACCCCACCGTCCAAACAATGGATGGTGTGGTGAGAACACATACATCACTGGGGTCCCACCGTCCACACCAGTGGATGGTAGTGTGAATAAAACACATACATCTTTGGTGTCCCACCGTCCACACCACTAGACAGTGGTGTGAATAAAATACATACATCTTTGGTGGTCCCACGTGGGGCCCACCATAATGTTTATATACCATCCAATCTGTTAATAAGGTCACGTATATGGATGAATGGGAAAAACAAATTTCATATTAATTCAAAACTTTTGTGGTGACCCAAAAAGGGTTCCAATGGCAGTCATTCAATCACCGCTGTTTCCTATGATGTGGGCCACCTGAGCGTCAGATCGGCCTGATCTTTGGAGGGGGCCCACTTCAGGGAGGGTCCCACCAAATGAACGAGGTGGATACATAACATACATCAGGGTGGGGCCCACGGCTGGGACCGTGGGTCCCTGCCGTCCGCCTGTTACACGCAAAGATAGCGGTTTTCGACATCGACGTGTGAAGAACAGTAATCGCCTTATTATTATTTTTTTTTGAAAACTTGTTTTTCGGGGTTTTTCATATGTGGGGCCTGCATCAGGCGAATCCACCCCGCCCACTGGTTCCCATAGTTCAAGACAAATTGTCACGCCCTAAACCTGGAAATTGGATTCACAGGAATCCTGATCGCCGAGTCCGGTGCCGACAGCCTCCGTAGTACCCCATTCTCGACTCCTAGCATCCATATGCCAGATTCCGATCCTGAGATCCTGCAAGGAGGATTTTTTTGTATACATTTAACTCGTAATAAGCATAACCACAAGTATACCCAAATCATAAAGGCAACATCATCATCACATATCCACTAATATAATCATTTAATTAGAATACTGAAGGGAAATACATAAAGCAAAAATCAAGCTCCAGAAGACCGCTGCATGCTCCAAGCTCATCACTGCTGCCACTTAACATCACCTGCACGCATCTATCATGCATAAGCTTATAGAAAGCTAAGAGAGTGGTGTAAGTGTGTGCACATGGTAAGTGTCAAGTATTTAATACAATGTCATCATCATACAGTACCGAAAATACTGGTAATCCATAAATCGTACAATATCGGAATAAACAGAATTATTAACAAGATCATGAATTGCTAGAGTAAGCAGAAATACTGACAAGAGCAGGAATTATCAGAGTAAATAGAAATACTGGCAAGATCATAAACTATACGATAATGGAATAAGCGGAAATACGGACAAGTCCATGAGTCAATTAATATCAGAATACACAATATAGAACAACTATGCAAATGAAGAGTCATAAAGGGCCAATTATCAAATGCCGAGATGTGATGCAGTAAGTAATTCCTGATGAGTCCACGAATAGCGTCAATCATTTCTAAACCATATAAATGTAGAAACACAGTAACCCAAAATACCATATGCCATGGATGTAATGCAATATGCGGTGCGAATGGAATGACCATGCTAGAGCGTGAAGTCGGGATGATAGTATGTAGTATCTGTAACGCCCCAGATTTTTGCCAACCTGGGATTAGACGTCCTTAGGCAATGGATCAATCCTAACACAAGTTTAACTTCTTAAATGCTCAATTAAAGCCTCAAATCGCTCCTTAAACTCATTTCCTTCACAAACCTCACCCTTCATCACCTTGATCTTCCAATTTTTCTAAGAACTTTCACCCTAGACACTATCTTAAACTAGCTAAGTAGTATAACTTGGATCACTTTATATACGAACTCCAAAGGCCTGAGTACCACCTCGACCAGAATTCACTTAGGACTAAATCCTTTAGAAATGAGACAAAGTAACTAAGTGCGAAACCAGATTAGCTACGAAATCCGTTAGAATCGCTTTAAATACGATCTGCAAGACCCAAAACTTGTAGAATCATTGACGCTAGGTTACCCTAAAGTTTAGAACTAAACTCATTTCCCGGCTGCTCTCGGGAATGAAACGAAACTTCGTATTAGGTCTAGATCGCACATCAGAAGTCCGATTAACACGAAGTTAAGGAACTAGGACTGCCTCACTGGGCCTGACTATCATCTCAAAAATCAGGTCCAGCCGATGTCCCACGGCCATTCGTTTCGATTCGGAGCGAGGGAGTGTGAAAAACACTATTCCCATGCCAAAATAAATATCTGGAATAGTGATCTGGCATCATTCGTTGACGCGTCGATTAAGCAACCCGAGTCGAATCGACCAAATTACACCCTCGGATTAAGAAAAATTTCAGGAACATTTACATGTACTTAGAATTTCTGATGGTGGCCCACTGACCGTCGAACTGAAAGTGGTCCGCCACGTGCGATCTGGGAATCCGATCGAGTCAAAAACGTAATCCCACGTAGATCCATAGATGGAGAGCTTAAGTCTAACGTTTGGTTCAAGGAGGGCCACCAGAACCTCCCTTTTGAGCTGGAAAAGTGGCGAAATGCCTATATAAGTAGTACCCCTTGAACCTGAGTCTAATTTCGAAATGTTTTTGGCTATAAAAGGGGCTTAGAACAGCCCCTCTCACAGCCATACGAATTTTGGAGAAAAACCCTAGAGGGAGAGAGAGAAAAGAGAGAGAAGAGCTTGGGTTTTTGTGGGAGATCTTCCTCCTACTGCTTTGGACTGTTACACGGCCTACACCGCTTCATTCCAGGTGCTTTCCCGGCCGTATCCATCCCATTTGAAGGTAAGAAACCCTAACCCTAGGCCTGATTTAAGATAGAATCGTTGTGGGTTATGAAAAAGCTAATCGATTCCGCTCTTTAGGCTAGAAATCTCCCGTATACGGAAGTTCTACTACCCTTGCTGATTTGTTTCGTTTCCAAAGGCAAAGGTGAGGACTTTAAGTGTATAAGTTACGGTTTTCACCGCTTTCAATGTCAGATAATGGTAGATTCATGATCTGCATGCAATTGCACATGTACAAAGTGCCTTCCGTTTTCTGTTTCGTTTAGAGTTGTAGAATTTGGAATTTCACATACTCTAGGTATTCGTATAAAATACCGTATACGTATTTTTTATGGAAATGTGTTTGACATGTTTATTTGTCGTATGGATATATGACGTATGGATAAAATACTTATTTGGCGAAAGGATTCGCCTAAATACATGTTTACTAATAAACACTATGTATGTAGAAATACGGTATTGTAAGAAGTACCGTATACATGTATATTTTAATGATGTGTTTATCATGATTAATTGTCGTATAAATATATTATGTGCGTATAAAATATTTTCTTGGCGAAGGGAATCATGCATAATACACGTTGCTTGTATACACTATGTATGTTGAAAATGCGTATTCTAGAAAATATCGATATACGTATAAATTTTGGAGATGTATTTATCATGATTATTTGCTGTAGTAATATATTATACATGAATAAAATACTCACTTGGCTAAAGGATAGCCCTAATACATGTTTTGCTAACATACACCATGTATGTTGTAATAGTGTATTCTAAGTGTTTGTGAAAATGACTGAATGAGTATAGAATTCTCACTCGTGCTCGCCATGACTAATTGTCATGGATAATTGATTGTTGTATTGGCAATAACCCTCTGACGAAAGGATTTACCCTAAATCACGCCACGGCCAATACACACTATATATGCTAAAATGTGTGGCCCAAGCGTTTGTGAAAATGATTGAAGGAATATGGAACTTGGATTCCTGCTTGCCATGACTATCCGTCATGGGTGTATGCGTGTTATGATTGGGGTAACTCCCTAGTGAAAGGATTTGGCCTTATACCTCTGTGATCAACATATGTCATGTATGTTGATTCCTGTATTTTAAAGTGTTTGTTGAAATGTTTGAATGAGTAGTAGTTAGTAGATTGTAATGTTTAAGGGTGTTGAGATATGATTCTCAACTCCTTTAAATATGTGTATGATTTCCTTGAATAGCTGTGTGATTAGAACTTGAATATGTACAAACTAATGCTTGTGTTGTGCTTTATAACATGCTCAACTGCTTCTATGATTTTATTTATGTAATGCATATGTTAAATTCATGTTTACGTTGTACGATCTGTCATGGGTGATGGGGGAGTGGTGCAACGAATGCGTGCATGACGACCACAGCGACCCTAAACGGATATTATCAAACTCTGATTATATGATTTGAACCTTGATCCATTACTGCTTTACTATTTGAAATTGATTGTGTTTGGGGCTATGTTTATAGTCCGCATAATCGGTACCTGCACTGAATTCGTGGGCGTGATTCATTTGCCACGTCGGATGTGTTCGACGAACTCGAGTCGTACTTCGGTTGGCGATAGTGGTTGGTACGCGAAGTGCTTATGCACTTCATGTCGTTCAACTTGTTGTGCGCTCGAGCTAGCCGAGCTCGTCATGTAACCCGATTTGTCTAATGTATGTTCACCATGTTTGGCCGCTAATGCTTGAACCTAGGGTACCAAACTTACCAGTGAAAACCCTTTTAACCATGGTACCTCGATCCGCTAAGACTCATGAGTAGGGCATGGTGGTATGGGACACCGTGGTCGAAGCTGTCGGCCCACTGGCCCCGGGGCTACGTGCCTCCCGTAGTGACCGGTGAGCACCTTAACTCGTGAGCCGATTATGGTGGTATGGGACACTATATTCGTCTTTGTCGGCCCTACATTGATAAGGTGATGGGGGAGTGGTGCAACCTTTGTGCGTAATGTACTGGCGACCCTTTGTAGTGACCGCAGTATATTCAAGTCGCGCAGGCGCCTTAGGGTTCGCCGCGATATATAGAGTATGAACTAGGCTGTTTTCGTATAGTGATGAATCGTTTAAGGGGTGATGGGGGAGTGGTGCAACCTTTTGTGCGTAACGAACATTACTGGCGGCCTCTGTGATGACCTAGAAAATACACAATCGTCGATATTAACTAGACTGACGACCCTAGAATGGATCATGTTTGGGAATGATACAAGGGAGGTACCTTAGTTTCCCAATCCTGTTTGTTTGAAATGGATTAATTAAAAACTCGGTAATCATGCTCATCATGCATCGCATGTGCCCTGGAAGATGTGGAGCATGGGATGTAAGCATGCGCGAACGTGAGATGGTGTCGCATGAGGGAGTCTGTCGGTGAGGGCATCCATCATACCTGCATTCATACTTGCATTAATCAGAGTAACTAGGAGTGTTTGATTTCCTGCCTTATCATTACTGCTTGACTGCTTTGATGAACATGTTAACCTATGCCGTATTGTTCCACTAAGTTAGCTACTCACTCCCACGTTACGGGACAGTGTTGTACACACCAAACAGATTTGTTGAATTTCAGATGATGGCGATGCTTATGAAGCAGAGCCGGACTACGTCTATGGTGATGAGGAGTTCTCCTATCATGTAACTCTCTGACGGGTCTCTGAAGACCTGGTACTGTATTGTCGGGGCTGTGGTACTGGGGATAGAAGACATTAAACTTACACATTTGGTATTTTTTTTGAACTGTACTTGTATTTATTTAACCTGGTAATGTTATCACACTCTGGAGACTCATCATAGTTTATATATTTTATCTATCTATCATAGTCTTCCGCTTGCAAAATTAACTGTCTCTGGAGTATGATAAGCTGTTTTGGCTTAATCTCACTCATGTTCAATGCATGAATACAGTCAACATTCAATCATCATTCATTTTGTTGCATAAGTGATGTTCTGGAACTCGGGAGTTGAGTTTATGCTCGACCCCCGATTTTCAGGGCGTTACAGTATCGTAGGCTATGGGGTCCATCACAAGGGACTTCTATCCAAACCAGTCCCATACATAAATTTGGATAGTCAGACTCAATGTGGTAAACTCCTGATCTCAGGTTAGTCGTACGCCCAACCGAAATCCTATCCATGCGAAGGTACGTGTAACAAATAGTTGCGCACCACCAGGCCGAGTGGATAGTGAATGAATGAATGAATGAATATGCAACTCCTGCTCAATAAATCCACGTATTAGTACGGTTCATCTCTGGGATCATCACTGGGGTCTAATACACTCTACATGCAATCGCCGCCCACTGGACGCGCAACTATACAAGTGAAAGAGACCTCACTATCCGCCTGGCTAGTAGTCAGCCAATATCTACCCGGCACGTCGATAGCGGACCCATTCACGAGCTGGTCAAACTCAACCTAGCAATGCCCCCTACCCTCGGGCGGGTAAGGCCACACCCCGTCCTAACCGACCACGACACAGTGGGAGACACGACCTCCTGGTATTCGCCACTTGGGCGCTCATGTATCCACTCGGTCTCGACGTTGGGGCGTCTCCTAGTTACGAAGGTTTAGGAATTTTCACCCAGGGGCATCTATGACGCTCGTATGCTAGAACCAAACATTTTCGGTATCCCCTCTGGCCATCCACGATATGTCTGTGGAGGCTACGACCCTGATGTCGCTAGGGCGTATAGTAATCACAGCACACAATGCAAGATGCATGAGTCATACAATCCAGTCATGCATCAATCCTGCGCATATCTTGCGCTCATGTGAGATAACCTTTGCCTATTAAGGATTCTCATAACAACACGCTCAATGACATATGCAATGATCAACCACGTCTTATAACAAACATATAGATGATGCGTATGGGCATGTATCATGATGCTATGTTGTCACATACTCATAATCGGTATTAATAACCGGCATCGAAAATCGACGTCGACAATGTGGACATTTAACTAACATTGCCCCCAAGGAATGACCCTCATGGATCCTAATATATAGTGAACCCATAACCTCACATAAGGGCCAATTTTACAACACCATGGGCCTCTCTCAAGAACTTACTACACATCACGATAGGCCTCTCACATAGGCCTAATATACATCATGTTGGGCCTTACACACGGGCTGAATACACATCCCAATGGGCCTCAAATACGGGCCGTTTATACATCACACAGGCCGAATACACACCACAATGGGCCTTAACTACGAGTTCAATATACATGATATAGGTCTTAACAATCGACCTCGACAATTCAGAAATCGGCCTCGACAAATCGGAATCGACAATCGGCCTTGATCGGTAATCGATCACAATAATCGGCCTTGATCAGTAATCGGTCAATTGGCCACGACAAGCAGCATTGGCATTCGGCCACGATTGGTAATTACTCACGATAATCGGCCTTGATCGGTAATCGGTCAATTAGCCACGACAAGCAGAATCGGCATTCGACCACGATCGGTAATTAGTCACGATAATCGGCCTCGATTGGTAATTGGTCAATTGGCCACGACAAGCAGAATCGGCATTCGGTCACGATCGGTAATCAGTCACGATAATCGACCTCGATCGGTAATCAGTCAATTGGCCACGACAAGCAGAATCGGCATTCGGCCACGATCGGTAATCAGTCACGATACTCGGCCTCGATCGGTAATCGGTCAATTAGCCACGACAAGTAAAATCGACATTCAGCCACGATCTGTAATCAGTCACGATAATCGGCCTCGATCGGTAATCGGTCAATTAGCTACGACAAACAGAATCAGCATTCGGCCACGATCTGTAATCAGTCACAATAATTGGCCTCGATCGGTAATCGGTTAATTGGCCATGACAAGCAGAATCGGCATTCGGCCACGATCAGTAATCAGTCACGATAATTGACATCGATCAGTAATTGGTCTATACAATCAGTATTGATGAGAATGGGCCTAACTAGGCCTAAGGGAAGGTCACCATGCGGGCGTTTAACCATCATTACCCAAAAATGTGGACATTCAACCAACATTACTCCCAAGCAGTGGTCCACATAGAGTCAAACATAAGGTGGGCCCAATTATCCAACAAGTGGCCTCAAATAGTCATCACAGGTGGGCCTTACACATGCAACACGTGGGCCTACACATCACGGCGGGTCGATACATTGGGCCGCACCATTGACCTAATATACACATCACAGTGGGTCGCATCATTAGGTCGCAACAATGGGCCTCATATCTAACAAGTGGGCCGCATCAATGAGCTGCACAAATGCATAGTAGGTAGGCCCTGCACATACAGCAGATGGGCCCCACCAGATGGTTAGTGTGGATATAGAATGCATACATCTAGTGGGTCACACATCCCACGGATGGTGTGAATAAAACATACATCGAGGCTGGCTCTATATCACCTAGACAGTTAGGATGGAACATATGAGGCGGGCTCTGCTCACGGGTTCCAAATACATTACAATGGGCCTTAACCCATGGGTTTTGAATACATCTCAATGGGCATCAACCCATGAGCCCTGATATATGTCATAATGGGGTGCCTGCCCTGGATGGCGTGGATAAAAACACATCATGGTGCATCCCATCTAAATAGTTGGACAGTATGGATATGAAAACATATATATTACGTGGGACCCATGTGTACAACGGATGCATCAAGGTGGGCCTCACACAAATGGACTGCATGGAATGAAATACATATGTCACACGGGTTCCACATCCCACGACCAGAGATTGGGCGGTGTGGATAAATACATCATGTTGGCCCACACTGCATATGGACAATATGCTTATTCAACACATATAATAACATATAATAAGGAGGGCCCCACGGTCCAATAGCTGCTGGACGATGTGAATATAAAATGCATGCATTAAGGTGGGCACCTTGAATGGACCACAAAATACATCGAAGTGGGCCCGACAAATGGGCCACAAAATACATCAAAGTGGGCCTCATAACATGGGCCTCCTATATATCAAGGTGGGCCCCACTGGACGGGCGACAAATACACCACAATGGGCCTAGTCACATAGGCCTCTTATATACTCAGGTGGCCTCAACAACGGGACATAAATGCACCAAGATGGGCCAAATCACATGGACCATATATATATATCAAATGGGCCACACCACTTGGGTCCCATGCATATCAAATGGGCCACACCCAAATACAAGTGGTGATAATGATTTCTACCATTAAAATTCTCAAGGCCCACTGTAACATTTATTTTCTATCCAATCTGACCATAGGGTCACACGGACCTAGATTAAGAGGAAACAAACTTCCTAATGATCCAAAACTTATGTAAATCAGAAGGTTTCAATGGTAAACACTCACTCCCCACTACTTTTTCCTATGTGGTCCACTTGATCCTAGATCTGCCTCATTTTTAGTCTCAAGCTTATCAAGGCAAGCTTACCAAATGGTTGGACGGTTTGGATGCAACACATGCATCAAGGGTGGGGTCCACATGAGCTATGGATCTGACTCATTCTTTAGCTCATGCCACAAAATGAGCTCTCAAAATGGTTGAACGGTTGGATGCAGCACATGCATCATGGTGGGTCCCATTTAGATGGTCGGCATGGAGGGACACATACATCGTTGGGGTCCCACCGTCCAGTGAAGTGGACGGTGCGGACAGAACATATGCACCATGGTGGGTTCCACCGTCCCACGCTGTGGACGGTGGGATAAAACACATACATGACAGTGGGCTCCACCGTTCGCCTGGACAGTGGGAATGAAATGCATACATCATTGTGGGTCCCATGTGGGGCCCACCATAATGTTTATATGTCATCCAACCCGTTCACAAGGTCACGCATACCTGGATGAAGGGTAAAAAAACAAATTTCATATTGATTCCAAAACTTCTGTGACCCAGAAAGGGTCTCAATGGCAGACATTTAATCCACACTGTTTCCTATGATGTGGGCCACCTGAGCTTCGGATCAAGCTGATTTTGAGAGGGAACCACTGCCCTGAGAGGGGCCACAAAATGGACGGCGTGGATATTAAAACACATCACGGTGGGGCCCAGCCCGTGGGCCTGTGGCCCATCTGCCCACACGCAGGACGCTTGCGCGTCCTCTCTCTTTATCAGCAGCAGCAGCAGCAATGCTGTTGTTGTTGTTATATATATATATATATATATATATATATATTGAAAATCTTGAAATCTCGGGGTTTTTCCTACGCGGGGCCCGCTCTAAGTGGATCCAACCCAGCTATTGCGTCCCATGGCTCAAGACAAGCCAAACAAGCCCAATATTGAGTATTTTTCGGTGTATAAAAATGTCAGGGAAGATTTCAACGGTGAAAACCACCATTTACTATGCTATGGCCCACCAAAAAGGCGGATTGGCATCATTTTTTGGCTCAACGCCTAAAATGAGTTAGGGAATGAGATGGACGGCGTGGATTTAATCAATACATTAAGGTGGGGCTTGCATGGACAGCCCTTCCCAAACCATTTTCTTTTTCTTTGCCACTGATGTCAGTACACCCACCGTCAGCTCACACTTCACTTGTTGGCAACGTCCAGCGTCCTTGGACGCTGGACGGTTGCAAACAACACATCTATTTAAGGTGGATCCCACCCCCATACATGCTACCAGGGTAGGCCACCAAATGGTTGGATGGTGTGCATGAGACACACATCAAAGTGAGGTCCATTTAATGAACGGTTTGGACATCTCACAACTCATTAAGTGGGCCACACAATCACATCTTCATACACAAAACAAATGAAAAAGAGAGGGAGAGAGAGAGAGAGAAGCACCCACCATGATCCAAAGGTCAAGATCTACACAAAAGAAAATCACCCTCCTCGAGATCTCTTCTTCTTTTTTCCGCCAATGCATGATAGAGTCTCAAAGAGACAATTTCAACAGTGGAGATGATCATTGGATGGTGGAGCTGGGAGATAGGGAGGTGGGCCACACTAGCTCTCTCATGGGAGCCATGGACGTGGGTTGCTCCATGGAGGGATTGCTTGGAGAAAAAGAGATTAGAGAGGAAGTGATGTAAGAGAAGTGATGGGAGAGATATGGTGAGGTGATGGAAAAGTTGACTTTAGGTAAGGGTGATGTAAGAGGGGGATGGTTGCTTGTACTTGACTTGATGGGATAGAATACTTGACTCTTGATATGATTGATGGGACATTCTCTTGGGATTGCAATGCACGACATTTTTTCTCGAATTGAACACGGGTCCACATCCCCCTGCCAGGGTACTGGATCGATATTCAAGACGCTGCGTTGGAACCGCGATGACGGTGCGGTCGTAATGGTACAAGTCTCGGATTAAGCCGACTCAAATCTACGAAATATGACTTAGGGTCGCGCGCAAACGTCGATCACAGATCACGAGTTGCCGAAATTCGACCGAGAGGACTGTGGATGCCTATGGAACAGTACGAGATAGGATACAGGTCTTATACAAACCAAATAAGCCCAATATTTGATATTTTTCGGTGTATAGAAACGACAGGTTGGTTTTCAATAGTAGAAACCACTGTTTTATATGCTATAGCCCGCCAGAAGATCGGATGGACTTCATTTTTTGGCTCAATGCCTAAAACGGACTGAGGAATGGAATGGATGGCGTGGATTGAATACATACATCAAGGTGGGGCCTACACAAGTGGTCCACCCAATAAGCTTGAAATCAAGCTTATATTTGTTTTCACGTCCAGCATCCAGGGGACGTTGGACATTCTGGCGCTCAGGAACGTTTAAGGTGGGCCCTGCTCAGGTGGGCCACCACATGGCTAGGTGGTGTGGAATAACACATATAAAGTGGGCCTCACCTACAAATGACTTGGATCCAATACATGCTTTATGGAGGGGTCCATCCAAGTGGGCCACACGGCCATATCATCACACACAAAAATAAATAAATAAAAAGAGAGGGAGAGAGAAAGAGAGAAAGAGGGACACGCGTGATGGAGGGACCCCGGCACTATGGGCCCTCCGTTTCAAGCATCCAATCATACATCAAGTGGGTCCCATTGCATGTGGGCCCACCAAATCAAAGATTAACGGTGGAGATCCCTTCTCCACCAAGATGTAAGGTCTAGATGACCCCTTTTTAGTCTAGAAAGTAAACATTATGATGGGGTCCATGGAGAATGGTCCTATCATGGAATGATAATAAAATCAAAGTGGGCCATCGGCCACATCTAAGGTCCCAAGTGAGATCCATACAATCAATCGGTAGGCCTCACTTGGCCCATCATCAAAACATGGAAAGATCTAGCCTAATAAGCACTCACCTTCGATCTTCTTGATTCGTTGGAAAGCCTATCTCCTTGTGTCTCACTTTGATGGTGGAAGATGAGATTTAAATGGCTAGGATGATGGATTTGGGATGGGAAAGTGTGCCATACACAAACTCACTTTTCTCTCTCACATGAAATGCTTGGACGCGTGGTTTTTGGTTGCTTGGAATGGCTTGGAAAATGTGAAGAGAGAGAGAGAGAGAGAGAGAGAGAGAGAGAGGGTTGTAAGGGAGAGAGTGAGAGATGGGTGATAGATGTGAGTGATGGGTGTGGTGATGGTGTACTTGACATGTATGGGTGTGTAAGAGAGAGGGTGAGAAAGAGTTAACTTAGTGGCTACTTGACTTGGGGAGAAAGAAAGCATTGATTGATTGATTAATTGATTTGAGCGATTGATTGATGGGACAAGTTGTAGAGATTCTCTTTGGATTGCAAATGTGCCGTATTTTTCTTCGAACTGAACGCCGACCCATATCTCCCTGCCAGGGTATTGGATCGGTGCGCGAGTCACGACGTTGGAACCACGGCGACAGTGCGGTCGCAATGATACAAGTCTTGGATTAAGCCAGCTCAAATCTACAGGATACGACTTAGGGTCGAGCACAAACATTGATTATAGGTCACGGATTGCCAGACTTCGATGAAAATGATCGCGGCAGTCAATGGAACAGTACGGACTAGAATACAGGTCTTACAACTGAGCATATAATATTCCTATATATATATATCCGTCGTTTTGACTCATGTAACCATTAGACGGTCTGACCCGGATAACTATTGGGGTAGCCCATAGGGGGAAACCTCCCGCCAATGTCCACAAAATGATGATTGTGCAGGGGAGATGTAAGACCCCGTCTATTCCGTACCTTTTCTATGCCTATGTGCACGGTGATTGATGCCCTTAACCAGACCTGGATTGGCCGTGCATAGTGCACACCCAATTGACCGGAACCCCAAGACCTCGAAACCCTTGCCATATCAACCGCCCTATCACCACGGTCGCATAGGTACCACCCGTGCATCCGTGCGACGCTCCGTTAGTGAAATACGCTACAAAGAATTGTTGGTGTATCATGTGCGCATGGCGCCGTCTGTTCCATTCCACACATGTGTCCAACATATGCTATCCATACATACACCATACCACACATGGGTAAGAGAATCTCTACCCATGTGTGTGATGTCACCCTCCCATACCACCCCTCTCTCATGTGTACCCCAAAATCAACTCTTCTCCACACCACACCCTATGCATGATCTCATCACACAATGCCATCTTATGTCCTTTTAATGCACCATTAAGTCCTAATCATGCATTACTTACCATAATCCGTGCTAAGCTAACCATAAACACGTTAATCTAACCTAACCACATTTTTAGCCATTTCTCTACAAATACTTCTCCATTCCCTAACATTTTCACCATTTTCTACAATAAGTAAGAGAGAGAGAGAGAGAGAGAGAGAGAGAGAGAGAGAGAGAGAGGTGATCTTGGTGGGCCACCATCAATTCCATCAATCCATCTCAACCATTTATCTTGATAATCAAGGTGAGTACACCCCCCTCACTTGTCTTTTGGTGTATTTTCTTTAGTTTATTAGATGATGATTGAGGGACCCCACTACACTATGCTGTTTATATGTCATCCATTCCAGTCAACAAATCTCTTACATGTGATTAAAGGGAAGACAAAAGATGAGCTTATTCGAAAGCTTGTGTCGGACCCACTAACCGTGGGCCCCACCATGAGGTTTATCTGCCACCATTCAAACCTCTTCATGGCCATGGCTAGTTGTCATCTTTTCCTGATGAATAAATAAATAAATAAAAACGGATTTGGCAGCCAACCATGCTGATTGAACGATCACCCTTACAAATAAATAAATAAATTAATTAATTAATAATTTTTTTTTTTTAAAAAGGAAAACAATTGCCAACCACCCATTGGATGTCCATGGTGACAATTCTGGTGGTGGGCTATGCTTGTACACATGTGGCGTCTACCCTGGCATATGTGTTGTATAATTACAACGTCCCTAGTTGGGGCCTTCTTTGATGTATATCCATCCCTCCCTACATTAATTGTCCAGAAGTCTGGATTGCATGATGATATGGGTTGCACCCAATGCCAATAACATATGTGTTTGATCCACACCATCCATCTGGTGGTTCCCCATCGAGATGCCCACGTCAAATCTACACAGCCCATCTGTTTTGGTAGACCACGGTATAGCAAGGCACTAACATCCAAGCAGATCTAGATCTTAGGTGGGTCATACAAAACATGAAATAATAAGATTTGAACACTTACCAGTGAAAACTTCCAGGGCCCATCATTCATATGTACCCCATCCAGGCCATCCAAGTTTTTATACCAATTCATATGGGGACACTTGTCCCTAGATGCAATAAACCCAAAATTCAGGTGGACCCCACCATAGGAGGCAGTGAGGGTAATGTCACCCATGGTTGGATGTGCATGTGCCCACCGTAATTCCTATTCGCCATCTAACCCATTGCAAAAAAAAAAAAAAAAAAAAGGCAGCAGCGGGACCTGCGATCCCAGCACGTGACAGCCTGGTCCCATGTTGCCGGGGCCCATCGTGATGCACCTATTCGATACTCGAGTCATCCATCCAACGGTGGGACCCACTATGAAGTAAAAGTTATATCAACCATCCATCTATTTGTTACTTCTTTAGAGCATTGAATGGATTAGATTCAATGTTCATGCAAACCCCACCATGATGTATCTATTTTATCCTCACCATACATCCACTTTGCCATATCATTTTAGGCCGTGAGTCCAAAAATGAGTGAGATCCGACTCTCAGAGGGGCCGTGCCGAGAGAAACAATGAGGAATGACTCCTACCGTTGAAACCTTAGGTTATATGTAAATTTTATTTTCTTGGCTACCTGGGGTTGTGTGGCCCACCGGAGACTCCCACCATGATGCTCGTACTCCAAACCAAGTGGCCCTCCGTTTCGACCAACAGGCAGCCAACGGGCCTTGGTGGGCCAATTGGAAATGAGACAGGTTCAAGTTCAAGTGAATGACACCATGGGCAGCCATGATTGGTGGGCCCACTATAACTTTTTTTGGGCCGATCTCTACAATCCATAGGGCCCACTGTGGACTTTGCCCCCATGTAGGAGAGACCCGTAGGAGGACCCCACATTTTGGGCACTACAGACATCAGAGGGGATTTGTGGGCCACCCAAAAAAAAAAAATGAATGAATGAAGTAGATGCACACCTCAATGGACTACGTCCACATGATAACAATAGAAATTGATCATTCACCATTAAAGACGCCCTAGAGTCCACTGTACTGTTTACATACCGGCCAAAATGTCTAGATTGTGGAGCTCACTGTGGACTCAACACGAGGTATGTGATTTATATCGATGTCCATCTGCGTGTACAACAAGTTCTAAAGCATGGTATAATAAAATAGAACGTGCCCAAATCTGGTGGCCCACACCAGTTGATTACCAGCAAATGGGCCCTCTTGTGGGCCTGCAGTGATGATTATTTGCCATTCAACTTATTCTTATGACCTTGGATGTAGCGGATATCAAAACTTTTGTGGCCCAAATCATATTGACATGAGATGCTTAGGCGACCACTAAACTATGTAAACTTATTGTATAATGTGGCCCCGAATCATGTGACCTATGAGGTCCACAAATGTGGCCCCGAATCATGTGACATGAGATGCTTGGGCACCCTAGACCATGTGAAATTGTGCGACCTATGAGGTCCACCACCATGAGATCATGTGTTGTGTTGTTGCTATATATTGTGCATGATTGATTTCTGACCCTTAAGTAGTTATATATCTAATGTGTAGACAACCCTTGACTATGTAGAATTGTGATTGGAGTGTGGCCATAAGTCATAGGATCGTATGACATGTGTTCAATGTTAACGTATGTGTGGACACTAGTGGTGTGAGGGTGCGATGAATGTATAGGTATGAGCAATATAGTGTAGTGATATGTGTCCAACCCTTAATTTTGGGGTAATGTGATATATGTGGCCACAATCATGTGCAGTGGTGGTATATATGTAGCTATCTAAGTGTATAATTATGAAATGTACATAAAGCCACCTAACTGTATGGAACAAACTGGCATTAGTGGCCATCTTACAATCCAACCACGTGCTTTGGGCTAGGCATGGCCGTCATGTACAATCAGATTTTGCGTGCGGATTACCTAGTCATGCAAATTGTGATGTATGGTCGGATTCTACAACCTGATATTAGCATGGTTCTCGATTTAGAGTAATATGACCTAAATACGATTATTACGTTATGCTCATTAGTGAGACATATGTGGGGACCACTGAACTCTACGTGATGCGATTAAATGTGGTCCTTGGCCCCTTCATCATGTGACGTTGAACCCGGTTATTAGCTATATGAAGCGTGGAGCAGTTGTTGCCTAAGACTTAGAGCAGTTGTTGCCTAAGACTTAGTGTAATGTAGTGTAGCTTTGTATCGGTGTGTTGGACTATGATTGTTCAACCATGTTTATATGTTTCCAAATATGGACACTAGACCTAACTTGTTAATGATATGAGATTGCTTTGTGGTCCCTAATGATGTGTTCATTATGGCATTAGAATGGTGGGCTCACCAGCCTTGAGTCTCACCTTAAGCAAATGCCTTGTGGATTCGTTACTGGTAGGCATATTGGACGTATTTTTGGGCCTCTTGGTTAGTGCATTAGACTCCTTATGATGTGTGTATATATGCTAAATCCCATTTGGGCATTGTGAATGAGTTATGATTGAGCCCTTGAATGAACAGATTGTGGCAATCGAATGGGCCATCCAACAAGCCAAAAGGTTAGGATATAGTGAACCACTAACCGGCCCATTCAAGTATGGCAATGTACCGGGCCTTAGTCCACTTGAAATAATAACTAGACATGTTAAGGTGTTGGATTGAAATCTAACTATGCATGTGGTGTTGGCACATGTGCGGTGATTGTGTGATGTGATACATGTAGTTGGATGCGATGATTGCATGTGATAATACTAGCTTATGTTCACATGCTTAGATCTTTCGTGTGGATTTGATACATGTTATGGTATGTGCGTATCCCTTGCACATGTTTAATATACAACTTGTTGTGGCGACACTGTATGTGGTTCCGGCCATGCGATTGGTGCCGAGTGATGGATTAATCCTAGTTGTGCTATTGTGTGGTTGGTGTACATTTGTGACGTGGAAGTGTGGACACTCGTGTAGCCCCACGATCATGAGGGAGACTGCACATCAGACCACTGTTTTGCCATGTTAGTACCGTGATCATTTTTGACTGGTCTTATCATATTTGTGCATATTGCACACACGTATACATGTTCATGCATCATGGATGAGGAGTGCATGGTGTGCATGGTGTGATCATGCGGAGATCATATGCATGTGGTAGAGGATGTTGGTGCATGGTGCACATGATAAAGTATGTGTGGATGTTATCTGGTTCGAAAGATTGCGGGCTTCATCCCTTGGTTGAAGTCCCTAAAGCGAATATATCGGGCTTAGTCCCTGGTTGAAGTCCCTAAAGCTCACTTGATACAGGATTATGATCCTATTGTGGATGTTACATGTATATCCTTTCCATGATGAGCGTGGTTGCAGATCAGATGTGGTTGGAAAAGGAGCCCGATTGGTATTAGGGCTGCCTTGTATGCATATATAGCTTACATGCATAACATTGCTTGAGTACAATATACTGCATAACATGCTTGTGAATTATCATTGCATTTTGCATAACATCCTTGTGTGATAAATTGAACACCACAGCAACACCGTGGTTATATTGATGAGACCACCACAGAGGCATCGTGGTTGGTATTTATGGACACTGAAAATTTGGGTTTCTTATATTGGGTCCCAGACTCCTAGGTGAAACTCCCTAAACCTCGAGTGGTACCCTTGAGCCTCATTGTCAAGACCGGACGGATGTCATGGGTCACTTGGTGCCAAAGACCATAGTAGGCCTAACTCTCGCTGACGCGGTCGGGTGAGAAGAGGTTCAATTAGTTGAAGAGTTGGAGCGAATGTGGTTGGGTTTGACCAGCCCCTGAAATGGGTCTACTGCCGGTATGCCGGGTGGGTATCGGCATGGCTATAGGCCCCCCATTGACAAGGTGGGTATGTGAGGCTTCTATTCAACAAGTTTCAGACTTGCTCTAGATACCAGGCACCGCTGATTCCCAATTATGACAATTGTATTGTGATGTAGACTTTTAGAGGAGGACTTGCATGCTTGCATATACCTGGCATATTTTTGCATATCATCTCTTGCATTAAATTATACCCTCTTGGCTTTATGTAGCATTACATGGTCACCATGCTTCAGTTTGTGTACTCTGATATTTGATTGTTACTGCATGCTTGTACACTACGCACACACGAGTGTACTCACTGAACTTTTTAGCCTAAGCCTTCCTTTTCCTTTTTTTTTTTTTTTAAAGGAGTAGCTTGAAGGACTTAGCTTTCTCGATGCATTGTATCTATTTTCTTATTTAGCAATATTGATGTTGTGTACCTTTTAAAAATCATTGTACTTTTAGCCATCTGGATTTATAATGGAGACTGTTGCTTAGTATTGTCATCACAAATCATCATGCTTAGGTATTAAAAAAAATCACTCTAATAAAACTTTAGTCGAAAAAAAAAAATCTTCCTTGTGGTGCGCCCAACTCGAGACTTGGTGTGTGGAAGCCGAGTGCCGAATTTGGGGCATTATGGAAGCTGTCCGTTCCCATATTTGGGGCATGACAGGAGAGCTCATAGCCAAAAGGCCCAACTCGAAATGCCAGGTTGTACGTTAAAAATGGGATTCATTCAAACTTCTAGTATCATGCTAGTCTGCATCTACTAGCATAGTTTACATCCTTGTCCTTATGTTCCCATCTTTACATTCGGCATTCCAATCTTGTACTGGTTACTTTACATTCCCATTTTTATATCCAACATTCCAGTCATGTACTAGTTTGTCTTTACATTTAGCATTCTAGTCTTATATTAGTCCCTTTACATCCTTGTTTGTACATTCTTGTCTTTTCATTACTCTATTTTCATTCATTATTTTTTTTTTCCAAAAACAAAGGAGAAATGTAAGAAAATAAGAGAATGAACAGAATAAAGACAGATAATGGCACGAAAGGAAAGCTAGAAACAAAGGCAGATGCGCCTAACCTGACTTAACCGTTAGTAATAAGAAGCTCTATAGAATCCTGCAAGCTTTTCTCTCCTCTCTCTCTCTCTCTCTCTCTCTCTCTCTCTCTCTCCTCTCTCTTTATAAATTGTTCCACCACAGAGCTACTCTCTGACTCTGTTTTGTTCTTGATCTCTTTCACTGAAAAAAAAGAGAGATCTTTTGAGTCGATTCATGTGAGAGCTAAATCATTCTGCAACCATTGCGCTTAGAAGTTAGTTATGGGTCTGACACCCTATAAAGCTAGCCTATCGAAGCATCATCCAAACAAGCGCACAAGCCAACATACCGATCCAGGGAGAATTGTTGTATCTTATCCCTGATTCACCCATATAATTGTTTGTTGTTGTTTTTCTCACACTGAGTATGCGCGGGCATGCTAGAATTGGATTTGCGGCTCTAATTCGAATTGAACAACAATGACCTCGAGTGTCGAGGTAGGCAGACATGTAGCGTATGACCCAGGTCTGAGGAGATAGATCGCCTATTCAACCAATCGCTCGATGTGTAAATTGGATTAGGTGATATTCAATGGGTGGGGTTCTTCCTTTGATGATGGGTTACTCCTTTGCTTTTTGTACAAAATGACTTTTCGATACAGATAAAATGGAATGGAAAAGAGATTCGTACAGTCAATTGCAAAGAACAACCGCAGAAAGCTCTCTTGATGGATGAATTGAGTTCAGCGTGCTAGCATAAACTCAAATTACAACTAAAGATTATCAGGTACTCAGTTACCGCTACAGATTACACTACGAAATGTAAATAGTAGGTTGAAAAGTAAATGATTATACGAAGGAATGTAAATTGCTTAACAAGAAGAGTAAATGATTACATTACGGACTGTAAATTGACTGATAATTGAAAAGTAATTGAAAGATAATGTTGGGTTTGTTTAGTTTGGTATGAGATAAATTTTCTTTCTTGACTTGCTTTGCTATTAATATCTTTGATCCAACCATCTGGATCCTTCTCACGTTCCAACAATTATGGTAACTGCTCTCCATTGCTTGAATCTAGATGCCTCCCACATTCTACTTCCTTTACTTCTCTTTTCACCACCTGTCTAGCGATCGTATGAGCTTGATTGCTTCTCCGATCGTTTGAACTTAGTCGTTATTCCTCTCGACTGCTCTAACGACAACAATTGATACGTTGTGGCTCCACTTCCCAAGGCAGCTCCGTACATATCTACCGAAAAATCCCTAGACGTAACATGCGTGCCCATACATATCACACAAAACCTATTTTGATTGGTCATGGCGAGACTCGGCCGAAACGAGTACGAACATTGCCCCCCTCGTTGTGGTCCTTTTTTGTGAAAAGTGATAGTGACGTTAAGAGTCCTAATTAATGCCGTAATACATGTATGCATGTGTTGCTTGGATGCGAACAGCCTTCGACCGTTACCTCATGGTATGTCAGCATCAGTCGCGTCTAATCAAGGCGTTAGAGGAACCCTGTGCCTACACGTGTCTTCTCTAGCCGGTTTGCTAAATTGTGATGATACCTCAATAAATGCTCTCTCCCTTCGGCTATATAAACACCACTTTGAAATCACTTTCCCTCTACGCTCTCGGTTTCCTCTATTGCTTACGATCATCTTCCCAAAATTCTCGCTTCTTTTTGTCTGCTCTACTATGGCTGCTTCTCCTTCCTCTGCTCCTATTTTCGACCAAAGAGACATCATGGCCATCATGGAGGTACTTGGCAAGAAGTGCATCGAAAACACGATTTACAAATCTCCCCTAGGCGATGAGCTTCTTTGCCTCGGTCCTCCATTTTCTACGAAGATCACGACTGATGAGATTCATCCTTTGAATTCATTTTTTCCAATATGTCCGGGAGAAGAAATTTTGATTCGATCTAGATCTATACCTGATTCTGCAAATTCTCTGAAGACTCCCCGAATGTGGCCGAAGCCCCTTTAGAATTGGGAAGCATGGTTCATCAGGATATCTCCACATTATAAAGAATCATGGAGGAACACCGACATCTATGAATGCATCAAACTCTCTGTTCAAGAGTATCAAGCTAACCCGACCCTTTTTATTGCTCTTTCGACGTTTTGGAGTATGTCGACGAACACATTCCTCTTCGGATGCGGTCTAAAGAGTCCCACCATCAATGATATATGCCATTTGACCAAACTATTGCCCTTGGCATGACATTTTTTATGGGTGCTGTTTCTAGACCACTTAAGGATTTTCCAAACAAAGCCATTAAGGCCTACAACAATTTCCTAAAGGCCTACCGTAAGTTTGAGGGCCCGATCGATAAAGATGAACATACAACATTTCTTCTCATCTGCTGTGTGTGAGCGCTCAACAAGTCACCGAGAGTATGTTGCTCTAATCGAACATCTTGGTCAGGGCCATATTGATCCCTAGCACCTTATGTCCTCAGTCATTTATATCAGGGTCTTTATGAGACTACCCGTAAATGAATGCATTCTGCAGGAGAGCCATCGTGGCTCCTACAAATGTGGTTCTTTGCATACTTTTGTCCTACCATCTTCCATCACACCATGCATGAAGGGAAGCCATAAACTTCCTTCGGTGATCAGCTTCTCCGCATTCTCCTAGAGTCTCACAGTCCAACAATACCTCAATGGCTTCTTCCTTCTAAACAAGACTAAGGAGGATCAGTCCTTCATGCCTTTCTCAGAGGGAGAGACATACGGACCCGGATGGCTCACTGGGCAAATAGATGATGAGTACTCGGCTGGTCGGTCGCACCACACCTAGGCCAGTTACGTTCTCGACCGAGATCTTTCCTACGGAGGAACGATTGAGTCAGGCAAAATGCTAAGGCTGGGGTCGAGCAGTACTACCCATCATTACTCGCTCAACAACTCGGCTTCATACAGTGCATTCCATGCCCTCTCACCCATAAATCCAATAACCAACTTTCCTACGACCGCATCATAATGACGGGCGTGGAATCCTACGTGTCTTTCAGGAACACGTATAACAAAGAGGCACTTGCTTTGGTGATCCCTAACTATCCTAATTTTCCCTGGGTGATGGATAACTTCCTCATGTGGTGAGATTTCCATTACACCATGCTGTTGGGCGTCCAAAATGCGACTGAGCTCATCAATCAACTCATCTCCCAATTAGAGGTGAAGAGCAAGAACCATTGCCCTGCCACCAGCTCCCCCTACCAAGAAGGTGGCGAATAGGACGAAAACCAGGTCGGCTGCTCCTTCCTCTACTCCAGCTCTCACAACCGAGATTGCTGTCCCATTGAGCCAAGAGGTCATTGTTCGTAGAGGTTGTGGCGATCTTCTCTCCAGCATGAGTGCTGAGTGCGTGGGTGTGCCAGAATTGGGATTGTGGTTCCAATTCAAATTGAGCAACAATGACACCGAGCGCTGAAGTAGGCAGACACTTGGTATGACCAAGATTTAAGGAGATCGGTCGCCTATTCAGCCACTCACTCAAAGTGTAAAAAGTGTAAATGAATCAGGCGATAGTCAGAGGGTGGGCTTCGTCCTCTGTGTAAGTGCTATAATGTGTAAACTCATTTGTCAAATTTCGTTTAGACAAAACAACTTATGAAGTGGCCTTCTAATGTGGATCAAGATGAAAAGTTCAAGCTCTACTAAAGTTCAAGTCAAGTAGAAGATTAAGATGGAAAGTTCAAGTTCTACTTAGATCAAGATGGAAAGTTTAAGTTAATTTCAAATTCTACTAAAGTTCTGAAATTGCGATAATGACCGCTTAAGTTGAAGTAGGAATACGCTGATATGCCCTAGAGGGGGGAGAATAGGACTTTTTAAATATTTTATGGTTATTCGAAATCCTATTAAACCTATCTTGAGAAAATATACATAAATCAGGATTTCATCAGAGTAACTTTAATGGCTTCCAAGCCAACTAGAGGACTCAATCATAGAACTACTTTGCAAAGTAAACAAGATACAAGTTAGAGTTTATGATGGATGTGACTGTGTGTGAGGTGTGATCAAATATGAAAGTATTTAGAGAAATCATACAAGTAATCAAAGACAAATATCAATCACAAACACAGTCATTTTTATAGTGGTTCGACTACTTGTCTACTTCACTCCCGGCAGACGCACTCAACCCTTGAGTGTACCAGATTTCACTAAGGAGGTTTCACACGGATCACCTCAAACTTGAGGTTTTAAATCAAGTTCACCTCTAACCAGTACAACCTACACCTAGGCTGACAGTTTATGCTCCCACGAGTAAGGGTCAACATATAGTACCCGATTTTAAGCACACTGGTCAAGGATCCACACAAGAAACCTTTGTTTATGCTCTCATGAGCAAGGGTCAACACATAACACCCAATTTTAGGCTCACTGACCAAGGATCCACACAAGGAACCTAACTGTTTATGCTCTCCATAGAGTAAGGGTCAACACAACGCACCCACCATGTACACTCCCGCCGGAGGCCTCCTAGAGGACTTACAAGGGGTGAGAAACACCTTAGACCCAAACATAAGAAGGAATGATCGCAAGGGTCCTCTGGACTCTAATGACTTACAGATAAGTAGATGAGCCCCATTCAGCACGTCATCGAAGATCTCCTCCTTTGTTGCTAAAGAATCTTCTGCTTCCTTGAACTGCAACTCAGAAGATGTACCAATGCAAGGTGACGAGTTGGGTTAAGGTTATGATGGAATCCTACTCTCCTAAATATTTTCCTATAAAGAAGATAGAGTGATTCCAATTATCTATGCATTCAAGGCATCCCAGCTTAATGATTTGTCATTAAGTTAGTAGCTGGAGGATCCTTAAATGCGGAAGTTCATTCCCCAATCTACTCTATTGAATGTCAATGATGAGGGTGGATTGGAGGATGAACTTTCATAAGAGAAAGGGCTTTGGGTATATGATCTAAGGTTAAACACTCAAAAGTACTCTCTTCTTTCTCTACCAGCAACTAAGGACAAGCTCTCATTAAATAGGCAAAAGGTTCTAACAGATATAAAACAGTCATATTTATGACAAAGTTCGATATCATCGAGCAGGGTCGATATCATCGAGCGTATACTCTCGATTGCATCGACTGGCCGCTTGATGACACAAACTCAAATGTCATACGCTTTTGAAACCTTTTTCCAGCTGGTCGAGGAAATCGAAACAATCGTCGATGTCATCGAATTTTGAACTCCGATTTCATCGATGCAAGGATCGATTCCTCGATATTTGAAGAATGTGAAAGACTTGCCTTGAAATATTTCAGGTCAAAAGATATGATCAAGGCACACTCGATATCATTGGAATTTGAATGTCGATGATATCAATGGCAGTGTCGATGCATCGATAAATCCAAAGGATTTTCCAATAAGCTTATTGGACAGTTTATGTCCTTTCTCGATGCAATTGACTCGGCCTCGATATCATCGATATTTGAATATCGATTCTATCGAGTGACCCTCAATCCAAGTTAAAACAACTTAAAAATATTAATGGATAACTGTGTGTCCAAGACTGATATCATTGAAGGTCTTCCAATATCATTGAGATTTGAATTCCGAGGATATCTAGGAGGACTTCGATATATCGAAGATTTTATGATTTTTCTTAGCAAAAATAGGGACACCACAGATGTGCTGTCGATTTTATCGAGTCAACATCGATAAACTTGAGATTCAAACTTCGATGATATTGATAAGTATATCGATACATCAATAATTTCGTCCAGAGATATATGTGGTTGCTGGACATCTTTTGTCCTCATTTCGATGGTATTGATTGGTCATCGAGGACATTGACAGCACTATTCAATTTTATCGATCAGTCTATCAATAAATCGACAGAGTTAGAAAACTAAGAAATTTTTTGAAGTTTTGAAAAAGTTTTCTTACCTATAAACCCTATGATATTCTAATTGATTTTAAGGGTTTTAATTACCTGGTGTTTTGGGACATGTGATGTGAGGCTTAGATTTACCTGTAACGAGTTCGGGCACATATCCGGTTGAGGCAGACGCTTGATTAATCTACCTATGAGGCTCTTTTGTCTCGCAGACTTAACACTCATGCTAATTGACAAACTAGGGCACTTTCAAGTTCTAGTAGAAGATCAAGCTCTATCAAGAAATTCAAGCTCTATTGAAGAATCTAGTAGAAGATCAAGCTCCATAAAGTTCAAACATCTAATTTACTTCAAAGTTCAGTCATTTCAGGTATAATGAACCTTAGAAAGACTTTAGGTTTAGGTACTTTCAAATTTTACTTTAAATGAGTTTTTATGCTTACAGTTGGCTAAAGTTTGACTAGTCTAAGTTGTGGCTCGACAAGTCTAAGAATTTTTCGACTAGTCCTAGTACAAATCGAAGAAAACATCGATTTTCTGTTACACCTTCGACCAGTCGAGGAAGCTGCTCGACTCGTCGAATGTAAGACCCATATCCTAGTACCATACCCTCCGCCCAACTCACGCGATCCTCCCCGTCATATTGCGTTACCCTAAGTCGCATCCCGAAGATCTGAGTCGACTCGACTCAAAACTTGAACCATTATGACCGCACCATCGCCGCGGTTGCATCTTGCGCAACAATGCGACACTTAAGCTAGTAGTTGTGGGCCCACGTGTATTTTGAGGAAACATCATGCATTACGAAATCCAAAAGATTCCAGTTAGGAGAGAATCTCTACACTACCTAGCCTATGCTTAGCCTATGGGTCATCATGGTCTAGCCACCCATGCCTATTCCCCATCATTGCTAGCAATCATGCTTCCCTCTCTCTCATCTAAAGTCAAATCTCCATGCATGCTTCTTACACTACCATCATTACTCACCACCATCACTCCTCTTACATCTCTTACAAAACCCATCATAGCTCCCATCCCATGCCTTCTTACTCTACTCTTCTCCCTCATTTCTCTACCCATTCTCTAGCAACCATTGTAGAGAAAATCCTAGGAGAGAAGGAGAACCCCAAGCTCAGCCCATTTCCTACCCCAATCTCATCATACCAACCATCCAAATCCCAACTTCTACCATTAAAGAAGAAGCTTAAGAGCTAAGGATTCTAAGGAACCAAGAAGGAGATCAAGAGGTGGGTGTTTATAGGGTTAGATCTTCATTTTATTCATGGGACAAGTGGGGCCTACCAGTTAATGGTAGAGATCCCATTTTAGGCCGAAGGTGTGGCCAATGGCCCACCATGATATGCACATGTATTCCATGATAGGGCCATTTTCCATGGACCCCACCATGATGTTTATTTTAATATCATATTACAAGAAGGTCATCTAGACCTTGATCTTGGTGGTGGAAATGGGATCTCCAGCATAGATTTTGATTTAGGACCCACCTATTTTGAGACCCATTTGATGTATGTGTTGTAGATCTACGAGGAGCTCATAGTGGCGTAGCTCCTCTCACCACCCGTTTTTCTCTCTCTCTCTCTCTCTCTCTCTCTCTCTCTCTCCCTCTCCCTCTCCCTCTCTTTCCATGTTTTTGTGGCCCACCTGATGAGTGCACAGACGATCTGACCGTCCAGCAGGTGGGACGACCTTGCTGTCCAGATTGCTGGATGCCTGGCCGGCCCACCTTGTTGCCCTGTTGAACATTACGGTCACACGGGCCCAAACAAAGGGATAAACACAAATGTCAGCTTGATTCTAAGCTGGTGGGTCACACACGTGGACCCTACCCTGATGAACATTATACCCACACCCTTTACAAGTAATCCTGTTTTTGCACCTGGACAGCGACTTCTAAAAATCGTATAAAATCAATCATGCAAGGATCGGAGTTGAAACTTGGGAATAATATGAACCACAATATGAGCTAACTCTAGACCAAATTTCGTAGCCATCCAATGATCCAATCATTTGTAACATCCAGTTTACTTGGCTGCTGTCCAGCAACACATGCAGGATTCCGATTTGCCTAAAACCGACCCATTTTTAATTCCTTTAATGAATGTATTAAACATATATGTTCCGTTGAATTCGTAGAAAATCGAACTATCTTTCCAACGGTATATAATAAGCCTCAATCGGAGTTCGGATAGCTAAGATCTTGGCCTTATACAAAAGATCTATTAGGGAACTTGTTATGACTATTCTTATGTGGGCCATATCTGTGATTCCAACGGTCAGATATATTTAATATTTGTTCTTAACTTAAGATACTTATTAATCATATGTACGGTCCTTATGGTCGTAATCTTTCACAATAGAATTTAGAAAACTCTGGACCGATGGATACTCCCGTAAGGATAAACCTTGAATTGCTATATGAGGTCCAGATGGATCTAAGGTTCTGTATGGTTGGAAACCTATATGCCACCTAAATGATATATTCCAAAACCATCCATTGGCTCAAATTTCCCAACAGAGAATCTGATTATAGAGATTTGATCAATACATTTTATGTGCTACTAGATGTGTATGTTGAAATATCTTTGCACTTTCTATTTGCTGAAATATTTCTAAGTACGGAACTGCATTGCATGTAGACATCTTTCACACCTTGTGGTGGGCCTCACACTCTGTAGTTAAGGGTACTACTTTGGGGAGATGTTAAATCCTTATATAAGTGAGCTGGGATGTCCCACCTTTGTGTCAGGAATGATCCCCAAGTGTTTGGAAATTGGGCCCTAAGTTGTGACAGACCCCATTGCTGAAAATTGTCTGATTATTTGTGTTTTGTATCAACTTTGGACCTCTGGAGTGGACCACACGCTGGAAATATGAGTAGACCACTACTTGAAACCTTTAACCTACACCAACGAATAGATAAATAATATTTTAATCAGGCTAAATCAGATCCCACATGATCAAGGAGTGGATCCCAAAATGGGGCAAGGCACAATTGTGCAGAAAATTAAAATACCTATGTTTGGCCTTATACTAAATATTATGTGTGCACAACTAGTTGGTCCTAGATTATAATTTTTGAATTACATATATAGTACTACTAAGGGCACCTAACGGCATACTGAAAGGTGGTCCCTTGTGATCTTGGGATATACTCAAAATCGGGCCAAAACTAATTGTGCATTGCGTTTCCTGCACATTTCCTCCAAGTACTCATGTTTGGGACATCACCGTAAATTGTATACACCCAACCAATAAGGCCCACCTTATACCTTTTAAAGCCCACACATAGATCTACCAGATGGATCCTTCCTTTCACCAGATGTGGGTCACATATGATCATAAATCTAAATTGAAAATGGCCCAGAACCAACCTTGCGCCAAAAGTCTGTTTGACATGGAATTTATGTGTGGCCACGTCAGTGGGGTCCGCCACCTTTCCAAAGCATTGAATGCAGCGTCTAAACTCTGAAAAATAAGTCTCAGGTGTTGTTGGGCTCAAAACCTTAAGTGGGCCATCTAGTATGGGATATCTTGTATGGGTCTTACCTTTCATGTAATGAGGACCACCTAGCGTGTTTTGTAAATGGGTGTTATATAACTTGTAAAATATTTAGTGGATAGATCTTGTTGTCCAAATATTCTCTTAAGATATAGATGGCCTTGGGCCCATCTAAATGATGCAACCATAAGGTCCAAGCGGGCCCAACGCTAAGAGAAGTCATTGGGGAGTGAGAAGCTCACAATGGTAACCTTCCCTGAGCCCGTTGGGCAGACCCATTGCTTACTGGGCAGCATGCCTTGCATACTACCTCTAGTCAAGTGAACCACTGTTTAGAGCCTATCTGGATGTTTGGGCTAGATCCGCTGTCCCTCTGTGGACCCCACCATGTACTTAGGCCGATTATTATTTATATATGATAATCATGCTGGTGTACTTAGTTTAGTAGGACACACTGAGAACATGCTTAGTATTACATCATGATACATGCCCATATGCATCATTTATATGCATGTTATAAGGAATGATTGATCATATCATTTGCCATTGGGCTGAGTTATTTAGGGGACTCCTTGAGAGATGGAGTTGCCCCACATGATCGCATGGTACGCGCAGGTTTGATGCATGACTGGATGATATGACTCATGCATCTCGTATTTTGTGTGACATAATCACTTGGCGCCCTGGCGATATCAGGGTTGTGGCCTCCACAGGCATATCGTGGATGGTTAGATTGGACATCGAAAATATTTGGTTCTAGCACTGTAGACGCTTAAGATGTCCTTGGGTGAAAGTCCCAGAACCCTTTTGGTACCAGGAGATGCTCCAACGTCTAGACCGAGTAGATACATGAGTGCACGAGTGACGAATACTAGTAGGCCGCGTCTCCCACTGTGTTGTGGTCCGTTATGAAGGGAGTGTAGCCTCATCCACCCAAGTGAAGGGGCTATAAGCTATAATGAGTCTGACCATCTCGTAAATGGGTCTGCTATCGACGAGCTGGGTAGGTATTGGAAGACTACTGGCCAGGCGAGTAATAAGGTCTTTTCCACTTGCTAGTTGTATGGCTAGGGAGACAGCAACCAGTATGGAGTGTACTAGACCCCGGTGATATTCCAGAGATGAACTGTATTGACATGTAGACCCGATGAGGACTGACTTCCTTGTGTTGCATCTTACGTATGACATTTGGCCACGTAGGCCTTACATCTCATAGCCTTGGTATGGTTGATAGCATTCATAAACTTGCCAGCATTTTCGCTTACTCTGATATCGTATGATTAGCACATGCATTGCACACACATATACCACCCTCTAAACTTCATAGTAAGCTTATGCATGACCATTGTGTGTAGGTGACGTGAGGACGTAGCTGTGCTAAGGCAGGAGCGTGTGGTGATCTTTCTAGAGTTTTGATATACTTGTATTTCCCTTTCCCCGTTATACTTAAATGTTATTTTATTATAGAGGATATGTGGTAGTGGTGTTTGTGACTTGGTTATGCTTGTGGTTATGCTCCTTTATATATATAAAAAATTCATATAGAAAATCCTCCTTGTAGGATCCTAGGATCAGAATCTGGTATATGGGTGCCGGAAGCCAAGAATGGGGTATTATGGAGGCTGTCAGCACCGGATTCGGTGATCGAAAATTCTGTGAGCCCAACAACTTAATCAATTCAAATTTTGTGTGCCCTCAATCAGTCGAAGACCATGCTCAACGAGTCAAACAGGGCCCTCGACCAGTTGAGCAGGGCCTTCGACCAGTCGAAGATATCTGTTTTTTCTTATCGCGCTCATATTTAAAAATTTGTTGAAACAGAATCTGGTTCTTAGACTAGTCAAAAACTGTTTTAAACAAGTCGAAGCAACCACTTCTTTGCCTATAAATTGAGGCTTTCTCTCAATTCGAAAATACAATTCAAGTCTATCAAATCCTTCTACAAGAGAGAGAGAGAGAGAGAGAGAGAGAGAGAGAGAGAAGCCCCTGTTATGTTGAAGCTATTGCAGGGTATTTGTTAAATATTTTTAATAGCTTTTTATTTAATTCCTTGATCTATTATTCTGTCAATTTCGTTTTATAAAGAGAGTAAATACTTTTCTTTTTAAGATCTTAAAGGAATTTAAACAAGTAGTCATTAGTTTGAATATATTTAAAATCAATCTAGAACCTTGAACCCTTGTCTATATGACTGAATATTAAACGATCTACATTCAAGAGATGTGGTTCTATGGCTACATCGACGAATACATCTTCAAAGGTGAAGATAAATATATATTTCTTTTGTATTTTGGTTTTATTGAGATAGCTAAAAAATCTCATTGTCGGTTTTCGTGAGATAGCCAAAAAATCTCAGTGAAGGGTTTTTTGTTTGTGATAGCCCGCTAAAATCACAACTGTATCAGGTTTTAAGGTATTCCTATAAAAACCTTATTTATAGTGAAAGCCAATATCACGTGGATAGTGATTATTGGAAGTGGAGTAGGTGTGTCTATTTGAGAACAGTTGCTGACACACCGAACCACTATATTCTTATTGTTATGGTGAATTCCTTTTATGTTTATGTGATGAATGGTTGTAATCTCTTTAAGTTAAAGTAGTGAATACTTGTAATAGTTTAGTTTTTATTGACTCTTGCTTGGTTTGGAATTTTGATTCTTACAAGTTTCGTGAAATAAGGTTGTCTTACATAAACTTATTTGGGTGAAGGTTGTCCTCCGAATCAGTTTGAATCAATGTTTCAATACTAGTGCAATTGAAACCTCTGATTTATTTATTATTTATGCACTTTACTAAATTATTTGGCATAATCCTATTCATCCCCCCCCCCCGGACTGTTTAAGCTCTCATTTTCACTCTGATGATGGGTTTCTCCTTGCCTTCCGTACAAAAGGACTTTCTTAATACAGGGGAAGTGGAACGAGAAAATCAAAAATTAAGATCGACCGCTAGAAAGTGCTCTGATTACAGCTATGATTACCAACTAATGTACTTACATTACGAATTAAGTTAAGGAATGTAAACAGAAGATGGATAAAGTAAATAGTTACGCTAAGGGAAAGGATTTACTTGATAAAGACTACTCTTACACTATAGAATGTAAATTTGACAAGATAATTGAAAGATAATTGAAGATAATTGATTTGTAGGTTTGTTTGCTTTGGTGTGAGACAATTTCTAAATTTGCTTAATCTTCTATTTATACTACTGCTTAGCTATTCTAGATGCTTCTCACGATCTTACAGGTATTGTAACTTCTTCTTCCCTCTATCTACTTCCAGATTCTTCCCACGACCTTACTTTCTCTAGCCTTTTGGCATCTGTCAGAATCCATACGAACTTTGACCATTGGCTAATTGTTTGCTTAGCTGCTCGAACTTGGTCACACCATTGTCGATTGCTTATAATGCGCTCGATGTCTTATGGCCTCTATCTTGAAATATGGTCATATATATAATAATCTTTCGACCGTTAAGCACATGCATGACTGAAAATAGGTGTCACGCCCCAAACCCGGAGATCGGATTCGCAGGAATCCCGATCGCCGAATCCGGTGCCGACACCCTCCGTAGTACCTCATTCTCGGTTCCTAGCGTCATACGCCAGATTCCGATCCTGGGATCTTACAAGGAGGATTTTTTTATATATATATTTATCTCGTAATAAGCATAACCACAAGTATACCCAAATCATAAAGGCAACATCATCATCACATATCCACTAATATAATCATTTGAGTCAATTCTGAAAAGGAAATACATAAATCGAAAATCAAGCTCCAGAAGACCGCTGCACGCTCCAAGCTCAACACTGATGCAACCTAATATCACCTGCACGCATCTATCGTGCATAAGCTTATAGAAAGCTTAGTGGGTGATGAAAGTGTGTGCACAAGGTAAGTGCTAAATAAACAATATCAGAGAAATAAAAATAGGCGGAAATACTAACAAGCTCATAAATCATACGATATCAGAGCAATGTGAAAACATACGGATAAGCCCATAAATACCATCAGCCTTATCCAGGCTATGCGATGCAGAAATATAATAAAAGCAATATCATATACTGATGAAGCAATGTGGATCAACTATGCAATGAGGAGACAACAAGCCAAATATCAGATGCCGATGATGCAAGGTAATATGCAAATCTTGATGAGTCCACGAATACCATCAATTGTATCTAGGCTGTATGAATGCATAAACATAGTAACTCAGAATGTCATATGCTGTGAATTTAATGCGAGATGTGGTGCAAATGGAATGATCATACTAGAGTGTGAAGTCGGGATGATAGTACGTAGTATCGTAGGCTACGGGGTCCATCACAAGGGACTTCTATCCAAACCAGTCCCATACCTAAATTTAGATAGTCAGACTCAATGTGGTAAACTCCTGATCTCAGGTTAGTCGCGCGCCCAACCGAAATCCTGGCCATGCGAAGGTACACAACAATTAGTTACGCACTACCAGCCCGAGTGGATAGTGAATGAAATGAATGCATGAGTATACAACTCCTACTCAATAAGTCCACATATCAGTACAGTTCCTCTTTGGGATCATCACCGGGGTTTGATACACTCCAAATGGCACTGCCGCTCTCCCAGCCGCACAGTCCAAGTAAGCGTAAGAAACCTCACTATCTACCTGGCCAATAGTTTGTCAATACCTATTCGACACATCGATAGCGGACCCATTTCTCGAGCTGGTCAGACTCAGCCTAGTATTGCCCCCTACCCTCAGGTAAGTAGGGCCACACCCCCTCCCAACCGACCATGACACAGTGGGAGATGCGGCCTCTGATATTCAGCACTCGGGCGCTCATGTATCCAATCGGTCTCGACGTTGGGGCATCCTCTGGTACCAAGAGGGTTTTAGGGATTTTCACCCAGGGCCATCTATGACAGCCCGATGTTCGAACCAAATATTTTCGGTGTCCCATCTGGCCATCCACGATATGCCTGTGAAGGATACAGCCCTGATGTCGCTAGGGCGTACAGTAATCACAACATAATGCAAGATGTATGAGTCATACAATCCAGTCATGTATTAATCCTACACATGTCGTGCGCTCATGTGAGATAACCTCCGCCTATCATGGAGTCTCATAACAACATGCTCAATGTCATATGCAATGATCAACCACATCTCATAACAAACATGCAGATAATGCGTATGGGCATGTATCATGATGCTATGTTGTCACATACTCATAATCGGTATCAATAACTGGCATCGAAATGCGGACATTTAACCAATATTGCCCCCATGGAATAGCCCACATAGAGCCAAACATATCGTGGGCCCATGGCCTCACCTAAGAGCCACATACATCAAGTGGGCTGCATCACATGGGCCAGAAATATATCTCAATGGGCCTCATATACATCAAGTGGGTCACATTAACTGGGCCGCAGCAATGGGCCTCATATAAATTCAATGGGCCGCATTAAATGGTCATATACAATCTCAATCGACCGTATCCCATGGGCCTCAAATATATCATAATGGGCCTCATCATACGGTCTAATATACATCATAATGGGTCGAATACACGAGCTTAATATATATTACTATGGGCCACGACCCATAGTCCTCAAATACATCATAATGGGCTACGACCCGTGGGCCTCAATATACATCAAGTGGATCGCATTAATGGGTCTCATATACATCAGATGGGCCACGTAACTGGGCCTCAAAATACATCAAGTGGGTCACACATCATGGGCCTAATACATATCACAATGGACCTTGCCCTTAGGCCACGGATACATCACAATGAGCCTCTGACACGGGTCTAATATACATCATGAGGGGCCACATCCTATGGGCCTTAATTATATCACAATGTGCCATGTCCCATGGGCCTCGAATACATCATAATGGGCCGCACCACTTGGGCCTTGAATGTGTCATAATGGGCCATAACCCATGGGACTCAAATACCAAACAGGTGGGCCCCATATATATTAAGTGGGCCAAATGGGGCAGTCCATGGTTTAGCAAAATAAATGGACAGCATGGTTGAAACATATACATCACGGTGTGCCCCCCCATGCCGATGGGTGGTGTGGTGAATACAAATATCACGGCAGGTTCCCACACTACCCTAGACAGATGGACGGCTAGAGAACCACATATTTAAGTGGGGTCCATGTCCTCAAGCGGAAGGATGGTTGGATATAACAATACATCATGGTGGCCCTACGCCACTCGTCCAGATAGACAGTCAAATATAGAGCATATACGTCAAGGTGGGTCTCACCTGCCATGGACGGAGTGGATATACAACACATGATCAAGGTGGGTCCTAGGAATAGTCTGCCCAATGACGTATGCTATGATCAGTCACTTCTCACATCGGGCATACATATGATACATATGATCATGAATTATGGATCTATACTAAACATGTGTCATGGTGATGGGCTCTATTCATAATGAAGATGGGCCTAGGCGGTCTACACACTACAAGTATGAACCTATCATTGGACCCTAGGGAGAGTCATAATGCGACATTTAACCAATATTGTACTTACAATGTGGACGTCAAACCAACATTGCTCCCAAGGCATGGCCCACCATAAATATCATTACACAAACCATGGTGGAATCACACATTGAAATGGGCCTTATGTACCTCCCATTGGGCCTCGACCCATGGGCCTCCAATACATCAAATGACCTCATAACATGGGCCTTATATTTATCACAGTGGGCCTTAACAACGAGCCACAATTATATCAAGATGGGCCTAATCACATGGGTCTCACATATATACCAAGGTGGGCCTCAATGGACAGCCACAAATACATCAAGATGGTCCTCATACATATACCAAGGTGGGCCTCGATAACGAGCCTCATACAAGTCAAGGTGGGCCTCAATAACGGGCCCTCATACACATCAAGGTGGGCCTCAATAACGGGCCACAAATACATCAAGATGGGCCTCAATAACGGGCCCTCATACACATCAAGGTGGGCCTCAATAACGAGCTCTCATAGACATTAAGGTGGGCCTCAATAACGGGCCACAAATACATCAAGATGAGCCTCAATAACGGGCCCTCATACACATCAAGGTAGGCCTCAATAACGAGCTCTCGTACACATCAAGGTGGGCCTCAATAACGGGCCACAAATACATCAAGATGGGCCTAATCACATGGGCCTTACATTCATATCAAGGTGGGCCTCAATAGACGACCACAAATACATATACCAAGGTGGGGTCCACTTGAACTATAGATCTGTCTTGTTGTTTTTATCTCAAGCCTTAAAATTATCTATTTAAATGATTTAGACGGTTTGGATGCAACACATGCATCATGGTAGGTCGCATAAAGGCCCATCATCAAGTATATATTATATATATAATATATACAATATTATATATAATATAATTAAAATATATATATATATATATATATATATATATATATATGCACACACACACTGCACACACACATCAGGTGAAGTCCACAGAGCACATAAACCATGGTGGTTCCCACCGTCCACAACCGTGGATGGTGTGAATAAAACACATACATCAATGTGGGTCCCACGTGGGGCCCACCATATTGTTTATATGCCATCCAATCTGGTGAAAAGGTCACGTGGACCCAGATGAAGAGGGAAAACCAATTTCATGCTGATCCAAGATTTCTGTGATACCCAAGAGGGTTTTAATGTCAGCCATTCAATCTCACTATTTCTTATGATGTGGGCCACCTGAGCCTCAGATAGGGCTGATTTTTTGGGGATGGCCCACAGACCTAAGGGGCTCACATAATGGACAGAGTGGATATATAAAAAAAACATCATGGTGGGGCCCATGGCTGGGACCGTGGGTCCTTATCGTCTGCCCGCCCTCCAGCACTGGCGCTGCCTACGCCTCTGACAATAGCAGCGTCAGCTGCTGCTTTTTTTTTTAAAAAAAATCTAAGTATTTTCAGGGTTTTTCATGTGTAGGGCCCGCTTCAGGCGAATCCACTCCGCCCACTAGTTCCCATAGTTCAAGACACGCCAAACAAGCTCAATATCTGATATTTTTCGGTGTATAGGAATGACAGGGTGGTTTCCAATGGTAGAAACCACTATTTTATATGCTATGGCCCGCAAGAAGATCGGATGGATTTCATTTTTCAGCTTAACGCCTAAAATGAGCTTGGGAAAAGAATAGACGGCGTGGATTAAACTTAAACATCAAGGTGGGGCCTACACAAGTGGTCCTATTAAACACTTGAAAACCAAGCTAATATATTTTTTTGCAAGGCACGTCCAGACACTGACGCTAGAGTGCATTCCACTTTCTGTTCACGCTTGACTTGGACCCATGTCTAGTGTGAATGTGTTTTCAAGGTGGGTCCCACATGGACGTGGTCCACTTAGTTTGAACAATCCAATACTTGTGTTTTCCCATCACCATTTAGGTAGGGCCCACAGATTTGAATGTTTGGATAAGACATACATCAAGGTGGGGTCCATCCGGGTGGGCCACCTGGCCACATCATCTCATATAACAAAGGAGAAAAAAAAATGAAAGGGAGAGGGAGGGAGAGAGAGAAGGAGGGAAGCACTCACCTTAATCATGGATTCTTCCTTCCACCGCCAACATGATCTAGAGCTCCAAGGGGATGATTTCAACGGTCAAGATGTTCTTAGGATGGTGGAGATAGGAGGTGGGAAGTGGGCCACACATGGCTTCTCATGGAGTTTTGCTTGGACGTGGGTTGCTCCCATGGAAGTTTTCTTGGAATGATGAGAGAGGAAATGAGAGAGAGAAGTGGTGAGGTGGAGTAATGGGATGAGAGGGATGTTGGAGTGACATGAGAGGTAAGGTGCTTGTTGACTTTATAGTACTTATGTAAGAGAGAGGTAAGGCTAGGTATGGGTTGCTTGTACTTGCTTTGATTGATGGATTGATGTAACATTTGATGTGATTGATGGGACATTCTCTTAGGATTTGCAACATGCAGCGTTTTCCTCGAACTGAACGCGGGACAACTTCTCCTGGCCAGGGTATCGCTTCAGTGCACGAGACGCGGCATCGGAACCACGGCGATGGCGCCGTCGCACTGGTACAAGTATCTAGTTGAGCTGACTCAAATCTATAGAATATGACGTAGGATCACGCGTAAACGTCGATTATATGTTGCGGGTTGCCGGAATTCGTCAGGAAGGATCGCGGGAGTTGACGGAACAATATAGACTAGGATACGGGCCTTACAATAGGACCTGGTTAGATATGGTAAAAACATTGCCTCCTTCATCACTGTCCTTTCGAAGAAAGAGACTGTGACGTTTGAGATTTTACTGATACTACCTTAAATATTCACAAGTGTCGCCCAACTACGGAATATCTTCGACGGTTATCATCGATGCCGATCATAATGATTTGAAACGCAGGATGAAACTTGAATAGATCTGCATATAAAAAAGAGCCGTTCTGTTGTAAAAAAAAAAAAAAAAAAAAAAAAAAAAAAGAAGAAGCATGATTCTTAATTAATGTTGCCTCTTGGTTACCTATAGATATATATATATATATATATATATATATATATATATATATATATATATATATATATATATATATATATATATAGGTCTCGTATTCGCATCTCTTACAACTCCATGTTTTCCTTCTTTCTTCTTCTTATTTCCATTGCTCTGCTCCTTTTCTTCGATCACGACTTCTTCTTCATTTGAGCCCACCTTCGACCAAAAAGATATCATGTGTAAGACCCGTATCCTAGACCGTACCATTCCGTAGGTTCCCGCGATCTTCCCGGTCAAATTCTGGCAACCTTCGACCCTTAACCGGCATTTGCATGCGACCCTGATTCACACGCCGTCAACTCGAGTCGACTCAACCCAGGACTTGTACCCTAGTGACCACGTTATCGCCGCGGTTTCGATGCTGTGACTCGCACGCCGATCCGATACCCTGGTCAGGAAATGTGGGTTTGCGTTTGGTACGAGGAAAACACCGCGCATGCGAATTTTGAGAGAATCTTTATAACTTGTCACATCCATCAATCCATCAATCAATCACCTCAACCAAGTACACCATCACCTCACACCCATCCCCAAGAAACCCCAAAAGTCAAAAAGGTTCTTACACCATCTACCCCAAAGTCAAAAAGTTCTTACACCCATCACTCACCACATCCATCACTCACTCACCCATCCCTCTCTCTCTCTCTCTTACATCCCATCCTCTCTCTTTCTCTCATTTTCAAACTCCACTTTCAAGCAACCCCAAAGGAGGGAATCGTCCATGGCTTCCCAAAGAGAGGAGAGCTTTGTGTGGCCCACTTCCTATCACCCAATCCTAACCTCTAAAATCGATCTCAACCGTTGAATCTTGTTCCCTTGAAGCTCTACAACGCATTGGTGGAAGAATGAAGGAGAAGAACCTAAGGTGGGTGTTTTTCTTTGTTTTGTTATGTGGATTTGATCATTTGAGGGCCCACATGTGGTGGGACCCATCTCAATGTATGCCTTGTATCAATGAGGGACCCATAGTGGCGGGGTCCCTCCCATCTCCACCGTTCTTTCTCTCTCTCTCTCTCTTTCTTCTCTCTCTCCTTTCCTTGTGTATGGTGATGAAGATGATGAGGTGCGTGGCCCACCTGATGTGTATGTGTGTGGCCCACCAGGATATGTTATATCCATGCCGTCTAAACCTAGAGCCCATCTTGATGACGTCCAGCGGACAGGAGACTGCCTGTCCCCCTAAACAGATATGGATGAAGGAAGCTGTGATGGGCCACACGTGTGGACCAACCTCTGGCGTATGTGTTTCATCTAGGCCATTCACACCGTCCACGTAGGGACGGTGGGGCCCTGATCTGGTGGCCATTCACGTGGGACGTGACCCCACAATGATGTATACATTGAATATCCACCGTCCAGATGCTTGGGACGGTGGGGATTAGCGTGATGTAAGTGCCATCCACACGTGGGACGCACCTTGATGGAGGTGCTATATCTACACCGTCCACACCTGTGGATCTCACACCAGTAATAGCTGATGCATTGACGTCAGAAATCCTGAGGCCACCATGTTGTATCTGTTTCACCTGCATCGTCCAGCAAAGGACGGTGCTGGATGCACCCACCCACACGTGTGGTCCCACCATCTATGTATGTTATCCATACTGTCCAGCAAGACTGGATGTGGGACCCACCTGGATGGATGTATCTACACCATCCGTCCAGAATGTCCAAATGATTTGGACGCTTGCTTATGTGAGATGTGGCATGTATATAATATAATATTATATTATATTATATACATGTGAGATGTGGTATGTATATAATATTATATTTTATTATATATATGTGAGATGTGGTATGTATATTATATATATATATATATATATATATATATATATATATATATATATATATATATATATATATCTCTGTACGTGTGTGCCCCATGTGGGACCCACCTTGATGTAAGAGTTTTATATACACCGTTTGTATTTGGACGGTGGTAAGTGCAGCCACCGTGATGTAATTTTTTATATACATCCAGGCCGTCCATCTGCTTTGGTCATGGGACCCGCCCTGGTGGATGTGCCTTGCATCCACATCGTCCGTATTTGGATGGTGGTGTAGCCCATCATGACTTATGTATTTTATCCCTGTCCATCCGCCTGGACGTACTGGATGCACCCACCTTGATGTATGTATCGTGTCTCCACACCGTTCATTATGGACAGTGCAGTGGGGACTACCATGATGTATGGGTATATCCACACCGTCTGTCCATTTTGATGGACATATGGCCCACCTTGATGCATGTATTTTAGCCACGCCGTCCATTTGTTTCATCTGCGCCATACCCAGCCTCGTGGGACACCATGATACATGCGTTGTGCATCCATGATGTTCATTGGTGGGCCCATTTGGAAGGTGCAGGTCCACCTGTTGGCCGTGTAGGGCCCACCCAATATGATATAATTAGGCCCATGAGATGCGGCCCACTTGACGTAATGAGGGCCCATTTGATATATATTTGAGAGCCATATGCAGGGCAGTCTGTTGTGTATTTTAAGTCCACGTGATACGACCCATTGTGATGTACTTCTGGCCCATTTAGTAAGGCCCATTAGATATATTTCCGGCCCATGTGATGCGGCTCACTTGATGTATTTGTGGCCCATTAGTGCAGTCCATTGATGCGGCCCACTTGATGTATATGAGGCCCATTGTTGTGGCCCATTGATGCGGCCCACTTGATGTATATGAGGCCCATTGTTGAGGCCCATGTGATGCGGCCCAGTTGATGTATTTGTGGCCCATTTGTGCGAGGCCCGTTGGTGCGGCCCATGTAATGCGGCCCACTTAATGTATATGAGGCCCATGTTTGAGGCCCATTATGATGTATCTTCGGCCCATTTGGTAAGCCCAATGTTATGTATGTAGGGCCCATATGGAGAGGCCCGATGTGATGTATATGTGGCCCTTGAGTGAGGCCCATTGCGAGGCCTTGGGCCCACTATACGTATGGCTCTATGTGGACGACTCCTTGGGATCAATGTTGGTTTAATGGCCACATTGATGGGCAATGATGGTTAGATATCCTTATTATGACCTTCCCTTAGGCCTTGTTAAGCCCATTCTTGCCGATCCCAATTATCGTGACCGGTTTGCCGATTTTGATTATCGATCGATCCCGATTATCGTGACCAATTTGCCGATTCTGATTATCGTGGCCAATTTCCGATTCTGATTGTCGTGGCCAATTTTTTATTCTGATTGTCGTGGTCAATTGCCGATTCCGATTGTCGTGGCCGATTGCCGATTCCGATTGTTGTAACCGATTTGCCGACTCTGATTATTGATCGATCCCGATTGTCGTGACCGATTTGTCGATTCTAATTATCGATCGATCTGATTGTCGTGACCGATTTGCCGACTCTGATTATCGATCGATTCCGATTAACATGACCAATTTACCGATTCTGATTATCGATCGATCCCGATTGTCGTGACCGATTACCAATTTCGATTGACGTGATCGATTTGCCAATTCTTATTATCGATCAATCCCGATTATCGTGATCGATTGACGTGACCGATTTGCCAATTCTGATTATCGATCAATCCCGATTGTCGTGACCGATTGCCAATTCTGATTGACATGACCGATTTACCGATTCTGATTATTGATTGATTTCGATTATCGTGGCCGATTGCCGATTCTGATTGACGTGACCGATTGTCGATTCCGATTCTGAGTATCAAGGCCGATTCTGATTTGTCAAGGCCGATTGTATAGGCAGTTTTCGAGTGTCAATTCTGATTATTGAGGCCAACCTCGATTGTCAAGGCTGATTTCGATTGCCAAGGCCGATTGTCGTGACCTATATGATGTACATGCGACCCGTAGTTGAGGCCCATTATGACACGTATTAGGCCCATGGTGCATAGCCCATTTGATGTATTCAAGACCCATGTGTAGGGCCTACGTGTCATGTAATTGAGGCCCATGGGCAAGACTCATTGTGATGTATTCATGGCCCATGGGTAAGGCTTATTATGATGTATTCATGGCCTATGGGCAAGGCCCATTATGATATGTATTAGGCCCATGAGCAGGGTCCACCTTTTGTGTATATGTGACCCTTGAGTAAGGCCCATCGTGTTGTATATTAGGCCTTTGTGTGAGGCCGGGGCCCCATTATATGTTTGGCTCTATGTGGCCATTCCTTGGAGGCAATGTTGGTTAAATGTCCACATTGTCGAGGTTAATTGTTGATGCCAGTTATTGATACCGATTATGAGTATGTGACAGCATAGCATCATAATACATTCCCATGCACATCATTTGCATGTTTGTTATGAGATGTGATTGACCATTGCATATGCCATAGGGCAGGTTGATGAGGGTCAAATATTGCATATCAGACCTCGATTATTGCCGAATTTTACGTACATGATAAGGTTTAATGGATTGTTTTAATCGTTTTTTCATTACAGGACGTAATAATGAGCGTTAGACTGAAAAGAGAATTAAAAGCATGGATTTGATGATCCAAAGTCACCAGAGCACGGGATGGACTCCAAAGAACCAATATTGAAGAATTTACACGCTGGGGGATCCAGGAGAGAAATAGAAGGGGGAGTTAGGGCCAAGGAGAGAAGGAGAGAGAGAAGAAAGAAAAGAAAGAAGGGCTGAAAAGGATGTATTTGTTTATGAAATTTTATTTTTCTTTCGTTTTATTTGAATTCATGGATTGCTGATCTCTCAGCTAGGGCTGAGATGAAGCCCCCGATTTGAATGACTCTTGTTTATGGTTGAATTCATCTTGACTTGATTGATTTGTTTCTTTTTCTAGTGTGTTTGATTGGTTTAAATTCTATACTTCTCCATCTATGAACTTGACCAGAGTCTATATATGGATATTGTCTGGATGCTTATTCTAGGTGCTTGTGTCTGATCATGAACAAGTTTCCTATAGAAGAAGAAACATGGTGCTTTAATGAATTGTACATTCTATGTGCCCGACCAAGGACATAGAATGTATTATTCATTGCATTGCTTTAGGAGATTAGACATTCTGTATGCCCAACTAAGGACACAGATTGTGCTTTCTTTATATAAGTTGTATTAATCTAGATTAGGGTGAATCAACAGACAAAACAAGGGTTAGGATAATTATGGGTGGATTCGAAAGTCCTAGTGCTCTCTCTGATTGAATTTTCTTCCCTATTCTCTGTGATATTTCGTATATTTGTGTTAATAATTCACTCTATTATTTGTTGGATTAGTTAAGAAGAATCGTGAATTTGAATTGTGACGACCAGTCCTCGTGGGAATGATCTCGTAATACGCACCGTATCTACATTTGATTCGTATACTTGCGAGTTTAAAAATCATTTAAATCAGGTTGGTTTAAATAAAACATCACAGGTTGTTCATAGGGCTCCCTGATAGGCGGAGTTGCCCCACATGAGAGCATGGCATGCACAGGATTGATGCATGATTTGACTGTGTGGCTCATACATCTCGCATTTGTGTAACATGACCATCATATGCCCTAGCGACATCAGGGCCATAGCCTCCACAGGTATTTCGTGGATGGCTAGATGGGACACCGAAAATTTGTTCTACATGGGGTACTATAGATATCCTTGGGTGAAAGTCCCAGAACCTTCTTGGTTCCAGAGGTTGCTCCAACGTCTAGACCGAATGGATGCATGAGCGCATGAGGGTCGTATACCGTTAGGTCACGTCTCCCACTGTGTCGTGGTCGGTTGGAAGGGGGTACGGCCTTACCTGCCAGAGAGGAGGGGGCAATTCTAGGCTGAGTCTGACCAGCTCGAGGAATGGGTCCGCTATCGATGAGCCAGGCCCAATATTGGCAGGCAGATAGTGAGATCTCTTCCACTTACCTTGTTGCGCGCGATGCGGCGGCAATCTGGTTTGGAGTATAATAGACCCCGATGATTTCCTAGAGAGGAACCGTACTGATATGTGGACTTATTAAGTAGGAGTTGGATACTCATGCACTCATTTCATTCACTATCCACTCGGGCTGGTGGTGCACAACTAATTGTTGTGTACTTTCGCATGGCCACCATTTCGGTTGGGCGCGCGACTAATCTGAGATCAGGAGTTTACCACATTGAGTTTGACTATCCAAATTTAGGTATGGGACTGGTTTGGATAGAAGTCCCTTGTGATGGACCCCATAGCCTATGATACTACGTACTATCATCCCGACTTCACTCCAACATGGTCATTCCATTCGCACTGCATATTACTTCGCATTCGTAGTACTTAGCATTTTGGGTTACCATTTTTCTGTATTGATATGATTGTTAACATTCATGTCTTACATCGCATAGCCTTTGTACGGCTGAAGGCACTCACAGACTTATCAGTATATTTTCACTTATTTCGATATTGTATGATTTGTGGCATTACATCCTCAGCATCTGATATTTGGTTTTCTTTGACTCCTCATTTATATAGCTGAATTGCATTACATACCCTGATATTGTATGACTCACAGACTGCCAGTATTTTCGATTACTTTGATTACTCTAATTGCTCTTATATTGTTTACTTGGCACTTACCTTGTGCATACACTTTCACCACCCACTAAGCTTTCTATAAGCTTATGCACAATAGATGTGTCCAGGTGACATTAGGTTGCAGCAGCATTGAGCTTGGAGCGTGCAGCGGACTTATGGAGTTTTGATTTTTGTCATATGTATTTCCCTTTCAGTACTGTATTCAACAGTTTATATTAGTGGATATGTGATGATGATGTTGCCTTTATATTTGGGTATACTTGTGGTTATTCTTGTTACAAGATAAATGTATACTAAAAAAAAATTCTCCTTGTAGGATCCCAGGATCGGAATCTGGCGCATAGGTGCTGAGAATCGAGAATGAGGTACTACGGAGGCTGTCGGCACCGGATTCGGCGATCGAGGTTCTTGTGATTCCGATCTCCGGGTTTGGGGCGTGACATCATGTCTGTGATGGATTTGTTCGTGGGAAAATATTCGAAGGAAATGATTTTAAAGTCCCTGATTCATGAAAATGCTTTCGGCTTAGGTCCTTCATTCTCTCCAGAGGTTACTGCCGAATCATTACGGCCTTTGGATCCATTCTTCCCAATCTGTCTAGGAAGCAACATTCCGATTCAATCTGAAGTTATTCCTGATACAGCAAATGCATTTAAAGTACTGAGGTTATGGTTAAAACCACTTCTTAAATGGGAAAATTGGTTCAATAGAGTATCGACCCAATGTTCACAACCCCAAGTGTAGGGTCGCGATGTAGTAATAACTCGGTAAGACAGATATCGAATCCACAGGGACTAAACTTATATGTATTCTGAAAATAACTAGAACTAGAACTAGAAAAATATCTAAATTGAAATTTGAATAATTAAGAGTAATGGTGAATAATGTTGATTAAAACTTATGAATTTAAAGGTGGGAACTAGGGTGTCAAGGATCCACTTGTAGCTATCAAGATGCTACCTTACTTGATTCAAGGAACACAATTGGAATTGGATTCCTATCCTATCCAATTGGAAGATAAAGTAATTTAAATCAAATATGAACTTTTCATTGACCTAATTCTCAATGGAGGAGAATTGTGATGATTGGAAATGATTCCATCACCCTACCATGCCCAGGAGATGATGGTAAACAACGGGATTTACCAATCTCACTATCTCAAAATAAGAAAAAAAGATATTCAAAGCTATCACAACATCTATTATAATTTGAATAATAATAAATTATAGAAAACTGAAAATATTTCCTTAATATCAAACTAGAAATCAATGAAGTTCAATAAAAACAAGAATTAAAGCAAAATAAACATCCAAATACGCTACAAGCTTCACCTCTTAGCCCTAGCTAAGAGGTTTAGCCAACCATAGACATGATTGAAACTAAATCTGTTAAACAAACATGAAAGATAAACTAGGGAAAAAGAAAAATTCTTTGGTAGCTGCTCCACCCTTGTGAATGACCTTGGGATATTTCCAAACCCTAGAAGATGCTTTGGAGCATCCTAGAGAGTCCTATCTATAATTGTGAAACTTTAACTTTCACACTGAGTTGAAAAAATCTAGAAATCACATCAAATTTATGCACTTTGCGCAGTTTTTCAAAATATACTCAGAGTTTAAACCACCTCAAATTTATGCACTCTGCGCAGTTTTCCAAAATATACTCAGATTTTCAGAATATGCTTTTTCAGGATAATTTCAGGAATACTTTTGTTTTCAGGACAATTTCAGGATTCTTTTTCTTCACCTCAAATCTTTGATTCTCTTCATTCCTCACTTGATTTTCTTGGATCTTTGGCATGTGAATTCTTTATTAATGACTTCTAAATATCCAAATTTTTATATAATAATCTTTTGAGCATAAATATTCCTTTTGGCATCAATTTTACCTTAAACTCTCGAAATCACCTCACACATAAAAACATGCATAATTAAATCGATTAAGCACTATCCTGTTTATAAAACCAAGGTATAAATAGGAGAAAATATGTAATATTTTATACTCAACACACCTCCCAACCAGTATTTTGTTAGTCTCGAGCAAAACATGCGTGAAGTGATCTTCAATCTTCAATATTCAAATCACTTTCAGAAAACAATCTTTTGTGCAACCAAGTATGAATAAGTACAATCTAAAGAAGCGAGAGTGCAATTTTGAAAACATAGAGCCGTATCCCACTAGCAATCAATTAAAAAGTTTCTTTATCAATCATTTAAGAACATAAGTTCATATATCAAAATTTTTCAATGTGCTTAGTGAATTTTATTTACTTTCCATAACATACTACTATTTCATAATGTTAGTCATGCTCATCACCTTAAGTTTAATTGAATAATCAAGTACTGATTTCGAACTTATCACATTTTTCTTCTTTTTCAGTTTTTGATTTTATATTGACGGTCCCTTTTATTTATTCATTCTTTTTGGACTTCTTATTCATTTCCAGTCTTTTCATCATACATGACCTTTTTGTCGATCTCTCTTTTTTTTTAACTAGTTCTTTTCATCTTTTTAAGGTGGATAAAATTCTCCAGACTTAATTCTCAATATCTATAAATGATACACATACTAATAATGAGAAATTCCAGTACAATTCACAGAAAGTAATTTGAATGTGGCTTGTGACTTATATTAACATGATATTCAAACTTCCTCTTAATTGATTAAATGAAAGAACTTTAGTCTTACTCGATTAATCAAACTCCGATAATTTTAAATTCAATATCTTATCTTATCATCATACTCAAAGCATTCTTAATTCTAGAAATTATCATTTTCCAAACATGTTTTTAGCTTGAAAAATTAAAAATTTTTACAATATTCCCAAAGGATTGGGGAAATGGTCCCATGAAATCGATGCCCTAGCAATCAAATACTTCAATGAAAAAAAAAATCAAATGCTTCAATAATAAAAATGGGGTTTAGAGGCATCATATTTCGATGAGACAATCCTCCTAATTTCTAACAACACTCACAAGCTTTGCAAAACTCATGAGTAACTCTGAACATCGTGGGCCAGTAAAAGCCGCACTGCAGAATTTTAGTCATGGTCTTTTTAGCAGAAAAGTGATGCCACAGGCCTGAGAATGACAAAAGGAGATGACACTCTGATGTTCATTGTTTGGCACACTTCTCCTTAGAATTTGATCTAAGCAATATTTAAATGAATAAGGATCCTCCCAAAAAAACTTACGTACCTCGATGAAGAATTTTTTCTTATCTTACACAGTCCAATCTATTGGCGTGAAACCTGTAGCAAGATAATTTGTAATGTCAGCATACCAAGGTATTTGGGAGAGTTTAAACAATTATTCGTCAGGGAACATATCGTTTATCAGTGTCGGCTCAAGGGAATCAGGGAGGTCAAGTCAAGAAAGGTGGTCGGCCATTACGTTTTCTACTCCTTTTTTGTCTCGAATTTCAATATCAAATTCTTGGAGTAAGAGGATCCATCTTATTAGGCAAGGCTTGACATCCGTCTTAGAAAGAAGATACTTTAGCACCGCATGGTCCATGTAGATGATGATCTTAGATTCGATCAGGTAGGACCTAAATTTGTCCAAAGCGAATACTACAGCTAAGAGTTCCTTCTTCGAAGTAGAGTATTTCACTTGGGCAGAATTTAGAGTTCTACTTGCATGGTGAATAATAACGTAGGGCTTCCTTTCTTTTCTCTGACCTAACACCGCCCCAATAGCATAGTCATATGCATTGCACATAATCTCAAAAGGGATGCTTCAATCGGGTGGTTGCATGATAGGTGCGGTAGTTAACATGCCCTTGAGGTTAGTGAAAGCTTCTTGGCATTGTTCAATCCACTCGTATGATACATCCTTTTTAAGTAGATTGCATAAAGGATGAGAGAGATGAATAAAGTCTTTTATGAATCGTCTATAGAATCCGACATATCCTAGGAAGGATCGCACGTCACATACGTCTTAGGTGGAGGTAGGTTAGAGATAAGATCAATTTTTGCCTTGTCTACCTCAATTCCCTTTGACAAATGTGTCCAAGCACAATTTCCTTGGGAACCATGAAATGACATTTCTCCTAATTTAGAACCAAATTCTTTTCCTCGCATCGCTTTAGCACACATTTAAGATTTTTCAAACACTCGCTGAAGGATGGACCAAAGATAAAGAAGTCATCCATGAAGACCTCTAAATATTGCCCCACCATGACAAAAAAAATACTCAACACGCATCACTGAAAAGTGGCGGGGCATTACATAATTCGAATGGCATCCTTCAGTAAGCAAAGGTGTCAAAGGGACATGTGAATGTTGTCTTCTCTTGATCTTCAAGGGCTATCTCTATCTGATTGTAGCCTGAATATCCGTTAAGGAAGCAATAGTAAGAGTGACCAACTAGCCTTTCCAAAATTTGATCAATGAAGGGCAAAGGAAAGTGATCCTTCCATGTGACGGTATTCAACTTCCTATAGTCAATGCACATTCTCCAACCAATAGTAACTCTAGTTGGCATGAGTTCATTGTCGACATTGGCTACGATGGTGATTCTGGACTTCTTAGGAACTACCTGAGTTGGACTCACCCATTGACTGTCAGATATAGGGTATCCAACAACTTAATTACCTCAGCCTTAACCACTTCTTTCATATTTGGATTAAGTCGACGTTGTGGTTGTCGGAAGGTTTTCGCATTATCCTCAATATGGATGCAATGATTACAAAACAAAGGGTCAATTCCCTTGAGGTCCGCAATCGACCATCTAAGAACTCCTTTATGCTCAATGAGAGTGAAAATGAGCACACTCTCTTGTTTTTTCTCAAGGTGGGAAGAGATCACCACCGGGTATGTCTCATCTTGACCTAAATAGACATATTTAAGATTAACGGGCAAAGTTTTTAAGTCAAGCTTCGATGATTTGAGGTTAGACGATAGAGGCACTACATCGGTTTGAGGCAATTTTTCAAATTGTGTCCTTCATCAGTCAACTTCGAATACCGCCATAGCATCAAGCAAAGTATCCATCTCCCTAATCATGTCATCATCTAAATCAAGGGAGTGGGCCAAGCACATCTCTAGAGTGTCAGAGTATAGAGTCGGAAGTGCTCTATCTTCCACGAAAGAATCGATCATATTAATGTCGTGGGTATCGTCATCATCCTCTGGCTGTTTGTTCATGTTGAAAAAGATGTTGAGTTCTAATGTCATATTTCTGAAAGATAAATTCATAATTCCATTCCTACAATTAATGATAATATTTGATGTAGCAAAGAATGGGCGACCAAGAATGATGGGTATTTGAGTGCTCACGTCTATGATGGGTTGAGTATCCAGGATAATAAAATCAATTGGATAGTAGAATTTATCAACTTGGACCAACACATCCTCAATCATCCCTCTCAGTACACAAATTGAACGATTGACAAGTTGTAATGTGGTCCGAATGGGTTTTAATTCACCTAGACCCAATTGTTCGTAAATCGAGTAAGGGATCAGATTTACGCTCGCCCCTAAGTCAAGAAGTGCATGCTCAATCCGGTGGTTCCCAATTACACAAGTGATGGTTGGGCTACCGGGATCTTTGTATTTTTGTTGCACATCTTGATTGACGATGGCACTCACTTTTTCTGTTAAAAAGATTTTCTTTTGTATGTTTTTCTGTCTTTTGGTCGCACATAAATCTTTCAGAAATTTGGCATATGAAGGGATTTGTTTAACGACATCCAATAGAGGGATGGTGACCTTCACTTGCTTAAGCACCTCTAGAATATCATGAGAGTTAGAGAGAGGTTTTGGTGCAATCAACCGTTAAGGGAATGGCGTAATCGGCTTACTTTAAGGTTCCGGTTCTAACCCATATGGAGCATTGCTAAGTCTATCATTCTCATCTATTTCCGGGTCCTTAGGCTTTTCAGCCTTCACTGGAATAAATTTGTCAATTGTCTTCCCACTCCTAAGAGTGGTGATAGACTTAGCCTGCTCTATCTGTTTTGAAGAGCTTGGGTCACTGATTTCATATCGTTATTTTAGGTTAGGGAGAGGCTAAGCCGGAAGGATCCCTTTCTCCCCAATCAAATTTTTTGTTTCAAGCCCTTGTATGGCCTTTGTAAGGTCTTGAAAGGCTTGCACCATACCCTAATTAAAAAGATCTTGGTTTTGTATATGTTTTAAGACCAGATCCTCTTGTAGTTTCTTTTGATTCAGAAATTGGTTAAGGATCCCTTAAGGAGTAGTTGTTTGTCCGTTCCTCCAACCGAAGTTTGGATGGTTCCTTCAGCTTAAGTTATATGTATTTGAGGTGGGTCCACTGAAAGGTTTTTGGTAGTTGTTTACAACAGTTCATTGTTCATTCAATATCTCTTGAAAAGTAGGAATTGTTGGGCAATTCTCAGTTGTATGTATGTTACAAGTACAAATACCACAAACAACTTCCGTAACCTTTTCGGGTTCTATCTTCTTAAGTTCCATGGCCTCAACTTTTCTTGTGAGTTTGGCCATTCTTGCATTTATATCATCTTCCTCTTTCAGAACATAAATTCCTCTTTTTTCCTTTGATTAAGTAGGCTTAGAAGTGCTAATTCTTGAAGATGTATCCCATGATTGCGTGTTTTTAACAAGTTTATCAAAATAATCTCACGCATCATCGGCTTCCATATTCATGAATTCCCTATTACACATCATCTCCACAAATTGGCACATGGGTGAGGTTAATCCTTAATAGAAAAAACTTATCATACGACATATTTTGTAGCCATGTTGTGGACATGAATTTATGAGATCCTTAAATTGCGCCCAACATTGGAAGGTCTCATCCTCTTTTTGCACAAAATTCATGATTGCTTTTCTTAAGGCATTTGTTTTATGATAGGGGAAGAACTTTTTAAGGAACTCCCTTGTCATTTCAGCCCACGTGACAATGGACCTTGGTCTTAAGTAATATAACCACGACTTAACCTTTTCTTTCAAAGAGAAAGGAAACAATTTCAGTCTAAATGTGTCCTTAGGCACGTTTGGGAAGTGTAATGTACATATGATTTCAACAAACTCTTTCATATGCAAATATGGACTTTTAGATTCTAGTCCATGAAACTTAGGGAGGAGTTGAATTATCCCTGGTTTAATATCCACAGTTCCTGCATTCAATGGAAATATCACGTAGAAAAGTGTACTCACCCCTGCTAGTTGTAAATAATCTCGTAGAGTACGAGGCGGGGGTGCATTATGCACCTCGTTTTCATCTTGAACTTCCTCAACTAGTGGTTGAGGTTGATTTGCAGCCATTACTTCAATTAACTGAGAGGATCTCAAGTGGTATCTAATCCTTTGATGGATAGGCAACCCTTCGACTAATCCTCCTTCACTCAAGAAACGTTGAGTGTTTTCACGAACCCACTTGGGAATGAAACATGCACAACCCTCAAGCACCAAACAACTAAAACATAAAAGAAAGAAAACTAAATAAAATAAGAAATCTAAAAAAGAAAGAGAGAATTGGAAAGAGGTTACCGAATTGGAGTTGCCATGTTAAGATCCTATAAAACAAAAAAAAAATGTTAGTTTCTAAAAATAATTTCAGAAAAAATCATAACTAAAAAAAAAAAAAAAAGCAAAAAGTTAACCCTACTCTTAACCTAATTTTAATACCAATTAATTCTAGAAAAAAGTAGTCGTAGTCCCCGGCAATGGCGCTAAAAACATGTTCACAACCCCAAATGTAGGGTCGCAATGTAGTAATAACTCATTAAGACTGAGATCGAATCCACGGGGACTAAACTTGTACGTATTCTGAAAATAACTAGAACTAGAACTAGAAAAATATCTAAATTAAAATCAAAATAATTGAGAGTAATGGTGAATAATATTGATTAAATTTTATGAATTTAAAGGTGGGAACTAGAGTGTTAAGGATCCACTTGTAGCTATCAAGATGCTACCTTACTTGATTCGAGGAACACAATTGGTCCTGACTCTTACCTGGGTGGTAGACTCCTTGGAGTTTCAACACTGGGTCAAGGGTTCGAGTACCCATGGTGGTGAAATCCCACGGCGTGCGTGTGTGGGGTGTGTGTGTGTGGAGTGAGTGTGTGGGGGTGTGTGTGCGTGTGTAAAAAAAATAGTGTTTAAAAAAAAAAGAGTGTCAAGGATCCACTTGTAGCTATCAAAATGCTACCTTACTTGATTCAAGGAACACAATTGGAATTGAAGTCCTATCATATCTAATTGGAAGATAAAGTAATTTAAATCAAATCTGAACTTTTCATTGACCTAATTCTCAATGGAGGATAATTGTGATGATTAGAATAGATTCCATTACCTTACCATGCCCAGGAGACGATGGTGAACACCGAGATTTACCAATCTCACTATCTCAAAACAGGAAAAGAAGATATCCAAAGCTATCACAACATCTATTGTAATTTGAGTCACAATAAATCATAGAAAACTGAAAATATTCCCTTAATATCAACTTAAAAATCAATGAAGTTCAATAAGAACAAGAATCAAAGCAAAATAAATATCCAAACACGCTACAAGCTTTACCTCTTAGCCTTAGCTAAGAGGTTTAGCCAACCATAGACATAATTGAAACCAAATCTCTTAAACAAAACATGAAAAATAAACTAGAGAAGAAGAAAAACTCTTTGGCAATTGTTCCATCCTTATGTATGCTCTTTAAGACCTTTTCAAACCTTAGAAGATGCTTTGGAGCATCCTAGGGAGTCCTATTTATAATTGTGGAATTCCAACTTTCGCACCGAGTTAGAAAAATCTCGAAACCGCCTCAAATTTACGCACTCTGCATGGTTTTCAAAATATACTCGGACTTTAAACCGCCTCAAATTTACGCACTCTGCATGGTTTTTCAAAATATACGGACTTTTAAAATATGTTTGCGTGACTCAGAATTCTTTGATTTTCTTTATTCCTCACTTGATTTTCTTGGATATTTGGCATGTGAATTCTTCATTAATGACTTCCAAATATTCATATGGTAATCTTTTGAGCATAAATCTTCTTTTTTGCATCAATTTCACCTTAAGCTTTCGAAATCACCTCGCACATGAAAACATACATAATTAAATCGATTAAGCACTATCATGTTTATAAAACCATGGTATAAATAGGAGAAAATATACAATATTTTATACTCAACACCCAACATGGGGATTTATGGAGAGAGCTCAACATTTTCAAATGTATTAAGCTTTCTTTTTCTGAATATTTTCCCAACATTCCTCTTCTTCTAGCTTTGACGTCATTTTGAAGTATCTCGACCAACACTTTTATGTTTAATTGTGGGCCGATGAGCATTTCCATCAAAGATATCTGTCATCTAACTGAGCTTACCCCCTTTAGAATAATTTATCACGTGAAGACTAAAATTGGGCAGCGCAAGAATTTTCCCAATAAGAACGCCAAAGGGTACACCAACTTCATGACTTCATATCGCAAACTCATAGGACCAATCAAATAGCTTGAACATCTTGCTTTCCTTCTTTTCTAGATATTTCTTCATCTCCTATGTGTCAACGCCCAACAAGTTACGGCTGAATACAATGCTCTGGCTGAATGCCTTGTCCAAGGTTAGTGAATAGCATTGACACAGTTCGTTCTTAGCCATTTATATAGAGGTCTCTATGAGGTTAATTTGAGAGGATTATATTGGACGAGAGAGCCTATATGTAGAGGTGGGCATCGAGCCGAGTCAAGTCGAGGTGAGCCAAGCTTGGCTTGGCTTATCTATGATGTACTTAAGTTCGAGCTCGAGCTCGAGCTTGGCATCGAGCTCAACATTAAAGCTTGGCTTATTTGCCAAAGCTGTCGAGTCGAGTTCGAGTTGAACCAGTGGTTCGAGTTGAGTTCGAGTCAAACCAGTGGTTCGAGTCGAGTCAAGCTCGAGCTTGTTGGGTGAGAGAGTAATGGATTCTGTTCTTGATCCTCCTCCATTGATGAAAAATTCAAAAATCGTAAGAGAATCAAAGCAAAACCCGATGAAAAAACCAAACAAAGCTTTGAATGGGATGAGGAAACCTGTAAGAACAGATTTGTTCTTGATCTTCTTCCACCAGCAGAAATCCAAGTACTAAAAAAGAAATAGAGCAGAACACAGATCAAAAATCCAAGTAAAGAGCTCTGGCCAATCAGATCATTGGATTTCCTTGAAGCTCTAATAAATCTGAGAAGAACTCATCTCGAATTTCTTGGGTTTCTCGCCTAAGAAGTAGATCTCAAGAGATTGAAATTATACTATTGTAGAGCTGAAATAAAAATTGGTGGTGGTGGTCGGGGCAGGCGTGCGGCTCGCAGTGGGCAGAGAAAGAGAAGAAAGGGAAAGGGAAGGGGGTACGTGCGGTCGGGTAGAGACTCTAGGGTTTATTTTTTATTTTTTTTATTTTTAAGTTTAAACTTAAAACTTATATTAGTAATATATATAATGTTTAATATATTTATTAATCGAGCCGAGTCGTGCTCGAGTTCGAGCTTCGAGCCGAGTCGAGCTCGAGTTCGAGCTTCAAGTCGAGCTCGAGTTCGAGCTTCAAGTCAAGTTCGAGTCGAGTCGAGTTGAAATGCCCCCTGGTCGAACTTGGCTTGAACTCAACTCGAGCTTCAAATAATTAGCTTGGCTCGGCTCGAATCGGTCATTCAAGCCGAGTCAATCCAAGCTGACTCGAGCCGAGTCGAGAGAGCTTTTCAAGCTAGCTTGACTTGTGAACAGCCCTACCTATATGGCTCGTGCATATGTGGTTCGTTGCGTATTTTTGACCACAACTTCAGTTAAGAGCACGTCGATCAATTGTTTTCTTCATATGGCGATCTATTTTTGCACATTCCTATAGAAATTACTACAGTTGACAAGTATTTGCAAGGGTTCTTCTCTCTTGATCATTCTAACAATAGTCTATCTTTCATGCCATTCGCAAAAGAAAAGGCCTACAGACCATAATGGCTCACAGGGCAATTCGATCTTGCAGACAAGCATGCGGTCGACCAACTTCATCATGCTTGGAATTGTTTTGTTGTTAGCCGAGATTTAGCTTTCGGTGGCACGATTGAGAAAGGCAAAAATTCGAAAGCCGGGATCGAACAGTATCATCCTTCTCTGTTTGCTCGATAGTTAGGCCTCGTGCAGCACATCCCCTATCCTCTCATTCATGTAACTAATAATCAACCTCCCTTCGACCACATGATAGTAACTGACGAGGAATTCTATATCTCTCTTAACTTGTCTTTTCATAAAGAAGCAGTTGTTCTACAAATATCAGTGTATTCGGAATATCCTACAGCGCCGGTCAGTTTTGTATCATGGTGGAAAAGTCAATATGTTAAACTCTTAGGTGGTCGAAGTGCTGGAGAGCTTTCACGATAGCTTTGCTCTCACTTAGGCCTATTAGAGAGTAAGAAGAGAAGTATTCCTACTCTCCCTATTACTATGGCTAAAAGGACGATGAGAGCAAAGACAAATTTGATTAGTACTATCTCTACTTTTATGGCTAAACTTCCGTATTCAGATGTTCCACAGATCACCCAAGAACATCTCGACATCTTGGTAGCTGCTTGGCCAAATTGAATGGCTCCAATGAAGATTTTTGACTTAGGAGGTATCAGTCCTCCCCCAAATCCTCTTGTTTTTTTTTTTTTTTTACTTTCCAGCGATCAAATCCTCCTAGAGCTCCTTTGCCCATAAAACATCGGTCGCAAAAGATAATCAGGTAACCATCGGATACTTCTTCCGCTAAGGCCATTATTAGCATGATGTATAAATCATTCTCATACATCCATGTCATGCATCGCATAACTGTGATGAATACCTGGGGGAACTCCCTGAATGACTTGTAGGTACTTATAGTACCAGGTGACTTAGGGGACCATCCTTGGATACCCACAATATATGGAAGCCTACCCCAAAAATAGAGAGATGCGAGTTGATGGGGATCAAACTCAAGTAAGTCGATTGTTCAACCCACTTGATGTATTCACGCATCTATGCATCTCATGACATTCATGCATGTCTATTTTAATTATGATGTGCATGAACCATGATGGGTTCACTCACTAGGCCTGGCCAGTTGACATTTTATTGATGAAAAAATCGTACAAATTTAGTGGACGATGAAACAACTGCTCAAGTTTTAGGGCAGGAAGATGAACCAATAGACAATTCACAATGGTTATGGCCCTCTCTTGATGAAGACAAGTTGAATATGTTAAATCACCAACATGTTTAGTTGAACTCATGTTATTCCTTTAATTAAGCCTTTAAACAAATTTTAAGTTGAGTAACTGAAAGTTATGAATAGTTAAAACTTTTGTTAGTAAATGGTTTAACAGAACTCCAAATGGGTGAATTGTGGTATCATGCTTAACTTTTGTGAATGTTATTAATATGTGGATTGAATGCCCATAAATGAATGTGATTATGGATATATGTGTATGTGATTGAAATAAATGAATGTGAGATTTTTTGCTGAAGGTTTGAATTTGGAAACTCAGTGTACATTTTAACTAAGCCTCTGAAAAACAGTATGAAGGAATGGTTTTAGTACACATGGTGTACAAGTCATGTGTTGTTACTTGGGTTTGAGGTTGCACACTCTGTATCTAAATTTCAGGGCATGACAGTTGCTGAGCAGTTTATAGATATCAAACGGACTCCCCAGATGGTAATCTTAATGTGGCCAATTTACACTCTTTTGCAATCAATTTCTTCACAGCATATGCTGCTCTAGCTAATTGTCCACCCTTTCCAAGTGTGATTTCTATGTTATGTATGGCCGTGCCTAAGGGCATATCGGTTGAAGTAGATTCTTCTTTTTGATCAATAAAAACCCCTTCCCAAACTGTACAAGCTTCTTCCAAAGCATACGGCTTTCTGGATGTATATAATATCTAGACAAATAGATCTTATATAAATCGTATGATAAAGTACCACATGAGTGGATATATAGGAATCCAAATATGCCAATAGCATCCATTTAGATAACAACTAGCCAACGCCTTCTCTGTTTTCCATTTTCTTTGAACAAAATCAAATAAGACCCGATGTCTAGTGGTTTCCCTAGAGATTATCATATTCGAATGCACATTAAAGTATGATCGGACTGAACTCCAGTGTCATTTCTATCGTATTAAACATTAATGCTAAGAAAAGATGATAGGCCAAGACTAGTAAGAAGAAATCATCTAAACGACTAAAAAGACATTGTAACTTGAGTGTCAAAACCACAAGATTGCATAAAAAAGGTCACCTGCACATACCTAAGCATGAATGCTTGTAGAAGTTGATAGAGTCCAAGTCGACATGGTGAGTTCCCCATAAGGCTACAAAAAGTATAAGGCGGCTAACCACTTTGACGATCAAGCCAAATAAGTACTCCTGGGGTGATCTAGGAAGCAAAGGACATTCCAGTTTGAGTCAGTACCCTCATAAAGCCACAAAAAGCACAAGGGCTCTATTGCACCCTTCCAATGTTAGTACCAGTCAGGAGAGAAAGGGTTGTGATTGGCAGCTCGCGTAGGGACAATCGCAACATTTTCCTCAAACCCTCATGACATGTGCGAGTTATCTATTTCTAAGTAACCAACTGACACATACATAAAGGCAAGCAATGAATTCAGACCACAATTCATTATTAACCGGCGAAGGAGGGGTGTCCACTTGCTTTGACATTCATTTGCACACAACCTTTGCCAAAGGGGGGCATCTGTAGACACCCCATCCCAAGCCGATAAGCTGATCGAGTTTGAACCGATGAATGGTCAACCAAACCCCAATTCTAAACCCCACACCTGCAAACCTAAACCCTAAAAACTCTAATCTTAAAACTTAAACTCAACCCGGTCAACCTAATCCTGAACCCTAAGAACCTAGAACCTTATAGCCATGAGACAACTCGATGAGTCAAGTCACCCAATCAACTCGCTGAGTCAACTCATTTGGTCAGCCTACCTAGTCCAACAACCCAATCAACTCACCTGGTTAAGCCCAAAACCAAGCCCAATCGAAGTACCATGTAAAACATCAATACAACGTCATTGACAACAAAGCCTCTATACGAGTAAGGGAGGCTGCCTACCAAAGTAGGGAGTCCAAGTGGGGACTGGCGGCCGCTAGCTTGCTGCTGGCTAGTGGCACTCCCCCTTTCTGGGGTAGCGTCCCTCAAGCATGTGGGATCCCTCTTTTCCAAACCCTAATTATACATTTGAGGTGTATTTACTCCGATGTCCATCTCCTTACCTAAAATTACCAGTTTACCACCTCATCCAATACATAAGATGATGCCATATAACAATCTCCAATCTTATCCCTTCAACCACCTTTTTTCCCTGGACTTTGTAAGAATTACAAAAAAAAAAAAAAAACCAAGTTTGGAGGCTATAAATAGTCCCCTCCCTTTACCATTTCAACCATCTAGTAGATTAAGAAGCATCCACTCTCATTTTAAAGTCTTCTCATCCCTTAACCTTAGCCATTTAGCCATCCCTCCACCAGAGAGAGTGAGAGTGAGAGAGAGACGGTTCAAACATGGTCTAGCCTAGGTAGTTAGAATCCGAGCCACCCAAGTCCTAATCTGAGCCAATTGATCTAGCCTTTACAACACTACCGTTCATCCAACCATTTAAGCTTCAATTAGTTTCTAATAAGTTTGAGCATTAGCATTTTGCAACACTCATTCTCTTCTCAACCCCCCTCTCCTCAAATACATCATCATTACATTATATTTCATTGTTTTCTTATATTTAATTGGCAGGTGTATGCTCTGTGGTCTGCCGATATAATCGAAGCTTGCCCACCAAAAGCCAAGCCAGTTAGTCGTCGTTTTGGCATAAACATCAACATAACATTAAACATTCCATACATCATATTTCTACACACTTTGCGCCTTGCATTCGGTCGGCTCGAATGTATGTTATGAGATTTGTCGATATAATTGGATCTTGCCCATCAGAAATTTAGATCGCTTTGTCATCATTATCGTTGCATTACATTTCAATCTTTTATGTGTGATAACTAACTCTATTCCTCAAAAATTAGTAAGATATTGTGAAGTAGAAACTGCACATCCTTACAGGTAGAGTGGGTACTTAATACATTCCCTCTCTATAACCATGGTCACTTACTCAGAAATTATAAAACGCAAACTCAAGAGTCATGATCTAAGGGTCAAGGATATTCAAATTCTCAATTCTAAGCATTTCTATAAGATCTAACCGATTGTAATATCGAAATAATTGGTTAGTAGCAACTCTAGTCAAATGTAACACCCTCTTAACCCCAAAAAAACCTCTCGAGTGAGGCAACCTGTGAAAAGCAAGCTGATCCCCCACCTAATATCTTTAGCGTCCACAGGACCACGGAAGTTTTAGATCAATCTGATATTTTTCCCCTTCATCCATGTCCATATCACATTATGAATAGCTTGGATGGCAAAATATACATTAGGGTGGACTCTAGTACAGTTTCAACCATGCGTGTCATTTTTCCCACTGTTTCTTGTGGCGTTGTCCGATTGAGATTTAATGAGAAATTTCTGACTGTACGACCCATTTATGGCCCATTTCCGAGACGAACCCACCTCATTTTACCTTCCAAGAATAAGTCCCAGCTGTACAGACACCTTCCCAAAGGTCGAAAATGCCCCTGCTTTTCCTTTCGCAAGAGGATCGGCCGCTGACACTCCTCGAACTCCGAGTTGTACGAACGGTTCAAAAGATATCAAAGTTACATGGGCCCCACAGTTATGTATTTATTATATCCACAATGTTCATCAATATTTCGAGATCATTTCGAAGCATTATCGAAAAAAAAAAATCATACCCAAAGATCAACTAGACCACACCACAAAGAGCAGCGGGAAAATTGATTTTCACTGTTAAAAATTTTGTGGGGCCCACCAAAACATTTATTTTCCATCCAATCTATTCAAAGGTCACAAAGACCTGGATGAAGAGGAAAAACAAATTTCATGATGATCCAAAACTTCTCTGACCCCTAAAAGGGTTTCAATGGTAAACGTTTAATCCTCCATTCCCTTTTACAGTGTGGTCCACTTGATAGCTAAATCTGTCTTATTTTTCGTCTTAAGACTTAATACGAGTTCGCCAAATAGATGGACGGTTTGGATATAACACATACCTCATAAAAGGACCCACAAAGGTGGTGGGGATTACAACAAGGGAAAAAAAAAAGAGCCTGGAACCTATGGCTACGGATTATAACCGTAGCTATAACCAAAGCCCATGCTTTTTCGATATGTCCTTTGTTATGTATCGAAGGCCTCTCGATATGTACTTTGATATATCGAATGTCTTTCGATATGATCGAAAAAGGTCCAGAACTGTCCAGCGAGTTTGCATAAAAAATCCAGCAATTTTCGATACATATCGAAGTGTATTCAATATGTATCGAAGATATAGCTACGGATAATAGCCGTAGCCATAACTGTAGTCCATAAAAGTCTATGCAAAAAAATTTTTATTTTTATTTTTATTTTTTACATGGAGAACTTTATTCTACCTACAATTTTCTTTAATACATATTTATATAATTTGTACATATAAGTATATAAAACTTTTTTCCCTCTTTTTTTCATTTCTTTCTTTATTCATTTAATAAGAATATCTTCTAAACCAAAATTAGTTACTTAACGTACCATATATGATTTTGGGGTAGGAGAAGCTACTTTATAGCCAACTAACCTTGTTATTTTCCAAGATTCCATCAGGTTGATGGTCAAAAATTTATTTCATTCAATTCGCGGACAATTTCAATCAGTTTGCAATCAATTTCATTTATTTCATTTACTTCGCGATCAATTCCATGCATTTCATGGTCAATCTCGATGATTCCCCTTCACTTCACGGTTAATTCCATGCATTTCACGGTCAATTCCCTTCACTTCACGGTCATTTCCATGCATTTCACGGTCATTCGCTTCACTTCAGGATCATTTTCATGCATTTCATGGTCATTCCTGGTGATTCCGGGTTGATTCACAATCATTTCCACGCATTTCATGGTCAATTCCTTTCACTTCACGGTCATTTCCACACATTTCACGGTCAATTCGCTTCACTTTAGGGTCATTTTCATACATTTCACGGTCATTTCCGGTGATTTCATTTAGATTCACGGTCATTTCTATGCACTTCACGTTCAATTCGCTTCACTTCACGGTCATTTCCATGCATTTCACGATCATTCCCGACAATTTCGTGTTAATTCATGGTCATTTCCATGCATTTCACGATCAATTCACTTCACTTCATGGTCATTTCCATGCATTTCACGGTCATTTCCGACAATTCCATGTTGATTCACGGTCATTTCCACGCATTTCACAGTCAATTCCCTTCACTTCACGGTCATTTCCATGCAGACCAAGCATTTCATGGTCAATTCGCTTCACTTCACGGTCATTTCCATGCATTTCACGATCATTCCCGGCAATTCTGTGTTGATTCATGGTCATTTCCACGCATTTCACGGTCAATTCCCTTCACTTTATGGTCATTTCCACGCATTTCATGGTCAATTCACTTCATTTCACGGTCATTTCCATGCATTTCACGGTCATTCCCGGCAATTCCATGTTGATTCACGGTCATTTCCATGCATTTCACGGTCAATTCCTTTCACTTCACGGTCATTTCCACACATTTCACGGTCATTTCGCTTCACTTCACGGTCATTTCCATGCATTTCATGGTCATTCCCGGCGATTCTGTGTTGGTCATTTCCACGCATTTCACGGTCAATTGAAATTGTTCGCGAAGTGAAGCGAATTGACCGTGAAATGCATAAAAATGACTGTGAATTAACACGGAATTGCCGAGAATGACCGTGAAACGTATGGAGATGACCGTGAAGTGAAGTGAATTGACCGTGCAATGCATGAAAATGACTGTGAAGTGAAAGGAATTGACCCTGAAATGCTTGGAAATGACCGTGAATCAACACAGAATTGCCGGGAATGACCGTGAAATGCGTGAAAATGACCGTGAAGTGAAGGGAATTGACTGTGAAATGAGTGGAAATGACCGTGAATCAACACAGAATTGCCGGGAATGACCATGAAATGCATTGAAATGACCGTGAAGTGAAGTAAATTGACCGTGAAATGCGTGGAAATGTCACGCCCCGAACTCGAAAACCGGGCTCACAAAATTTTCAATCGCCGAATCCGACGCCGACAGCCTCCGTAGTACCTCATTCTCGGCCCCCAGTACTCCTATACCAGGTTCCGATCCTGGGATACTACAAGGAGGATTTCTAATAATCAGTTTGATTCGTAATGAGCATAACCACAAGCATAACCCAGGAACAATAACCACAAGAACACCACCACAAAATCCACTATGATCAAAAACTTTAAGTACAAGGTGTATAAAAGGAAATACAAAATAGTGCAAATAACAAAAACTCCAAAAGCTCGACTGCACGCTCCAACTGTGGTGAAGCTACGGTTGCGTCCTGGCGTCACCTACACGCATCAATCATGCATAAGCTTATGAAAAGCTTAGAGGGCGGTGTAAGTGTGTGCGAACGTGCTCAAAATGTAAAGTCAGAGTAATACGGAATCATGCTGATGAGTACTTAAATGTAACTAGCCAAACCAAGGTTATGCAGTACAAGATATGAATGCTATCGGCCATAACAAGGCCATGCGATGCAACATGTAAGTCAAGCATGCCAACCTTCATACCAATGCAACTCCTCACTAGAGCACCAAATCAGTACGGTTCTCAGTATGGATAATCACCGGGGTTCAGTACACTCCAAATGGCACTGTCTCTCTCTAAGCAGCACAGTCCAAGTGAGCGTAAGAAACCTCACTATCTGCCTGGCCAATAGTCAGCCAATACCTATCCGGCACGTCGATAGCGAATCCATTTCCGAGCTGGTCAAACTTAGCCTAGTCATGCCCCCTGCTCTCGGGCGAGTAAGGCCACCACTCCTTTTCAACCGACCACGACACAGTAGGAGATGCGGCCTTCTGGTATTCGGCCCTTGTGCGCTCGTATATCCACTCGGTCTCGATGTTGGAGTCATCCTCTGGTACCATCGGGTTCAGAGACTCTCACCCAGGGACATCTATGGTGCCCTAATTGCTTGGGATAAGATTTTCCGGTATCCAACCAGCCACCCACGATATATTTGTGGAGGCTATGGCCCTAATGTCGCTAGGGCATATCTCAATCATACAGATGCAAGTGCATGAATCATACTGTCAGACATGCATCAATCCTGTGCATACCGTGCGCTCATGTAGGGCAACTCCGCATATTGGGGAGCCCGTAATCAGTCTGCCCGAAGGCACATGCTATGATCAGACACTCCTCATCTCAAGCATACAAATGATGCGTATGATCATGAATCATGGGGCTGTGCTAAATATGTTATAAAGCAATAAACTATCCTCTCAATGAAGATGGGCCTAGATGGCCTACATGAAACAGATACGGGTCTATCAGTGGCCTTAGGGAGAGTTATAATGTGGACATCTAACCAACATTACTTGTACAATATGGACGTCAAACCAACATTGTCCCCAAGGCTCAGCTCACCTTAAATACCATTAAATAAACCCTGGTGGAATTACACATTACAATGTGCCTTAGGTACATTCCATGGAGCCCTAAATACATCAAATGGGCCATATCTCATAGGCCTTATATTCATCAAGTGGGCCACCTCAATGAACCTCACTAATGGGCCTTAGGTACATTGCAATGGGCCATCATCCATGGACCTGAAAATGTGTTAAAATGAGCCCAATCACATAAGCTCTATGTGTATCAAATGGGCCTAATCAGATAGGCCTTATATATATCAAAGCGGGCCCAATATTGGGTCCATATACATGCCAAGATGGGCTTAAATGCATGGCCCATATATACCAAAGTGGGCCTCAATAATGGGCCTAAAAATACATCAAGATGGACCTAAACACATCAGCCCATTATGCATCTAAGTGGGCCTCCATAATGAGCCTAAAAATACATCAAGATGGGCCTAAATACATGGGCCCATATTTACCAAAGTGAGCCTCATGTGAGGCCCGCCATAATGTTTATTTTTGTAACACCCTGGTTCGCAAAACCCGAGGATAGTCGCTCCTCATAGAGAACCCGAGTATTACGTTATAAAATGGGGTTCTATGATCTAATTTATGGCCAATCTCAAGATCATTAAGTAAAACAGCCATTGCATAAACCAAGAATATCAAGAGTACAAAAGTGAAAGTTTAATACATTTAAGTGGGAGTAAAATGAAATCCCATGATAGGGAAAATATTTTATTACAACTCCAACAAGACACAAAATCTGAAATACAAAGCAAGTAAATCCTAGAGCTCCAATGGCTCAACAACATTCACATAGAACTCTCCTTTGCCAAACTCCACCTCAGCCGTCCCTGAAATCCGTCATAGGGGTCTTCACCTGTCCTCATTCCTGCATCTATTTGGTGCAACCGCACGATGGGGTGAGTGAAAACTCAGTGGGAATTTCCCTCACAGATTCAATCATGACACATCATTCCAAAATAGGCTAGCATGGCATATTCAATTCGCAAGGCAGTACAACTACATATGCATATGCGTGAATGCATGAATGTATGTTCAAGTCACAGATCTGGGTATGTGCATCCAGCTGCCAAAATAAAAGACCGCCCGCGATAGATAAACTACCTGGAAAAGGGCATGAAAGTGAGTGCGCCCAAGGACGACCTTCTGGAAAAGTACTCAAGGTACGCCCGAGGAGGTATTTAAAATCCTGGAAAAGCCTCATATAAAATAAGAGCGCCTTAAAGTGGCTCAAATGCACAAACTCTGTTCATTCGACTGGTCTATCAGTAAATCGAGCAGAGTGTGGCTTACATTAAGCACTCAGAAAAGCTCACATGTCATGCATGAATGTCAAGCCCCATGATGCTCACGTACATTCTATAGATTCGACAAGAATATTCTCACAACATGATTGAGGTTCAGCTGAGGCCCATAAATGTAGCATATCTTACCAAGTTCTCACAACATCCCACCAAAGGTGGCATTTCACACTTAGGCCTCATTGATAATAAATGGATACATCATGTCATATATTGTTACTTGGTAGAATATAACTCCAAGTTGGACTATTACTAACATGACTTGGAGAGTACCATACCAAGTCCTAATCACATATTTATCACACATAAAAATCAAGTAATTAGACATTTGCATATTGGCTCATTCTCAACATAACTAATTAAGAATGAAAGAACTAGCATGCTAATTCAAGACTTGATCATGCACATTAGCTTCAAATCAAAATGGTTCTAACACATGAAAGGGATCATGGAGTGAATTTACTGATTAGATAGAAGCAAGATTTACTAATGAACATACTTAATGAAATGGACATATAACTAAGCAAGTCTAGATATGGGATCAAGGGTATGATATGCATTTCTACAAGAGCAATAGGATATGAATATTTTCACATGGTTAAGGAAGCAAGAGTAACACATGTACCATTAATATTCCTACAATTTCAAGCTTAACACCATCTTAGCATTCAATGCAATGAAGAAGCTATGGGGGATATCCCTCACCTTGATTGGATGGGGTGCGTCTATGAACACCTAGTTTGAGATTGTTTTGAGGTAAATGTCCTTCAAACAAATTTGATGCAAACAGTCCCTGATGAGAGAAAAATAGCATCCAGGTGAGTTAGCACTGAGTTGACTCGGATGGATTTTCAACTATCCAATATGCCGAGTTCGATTCAAGGGTCTAATTAGCCTTGGGGTCAGATTAAAGGCTCGTTGAACCCATTGCCTTTCAGAATCATTCACAACTGGCAAAAGTCAGTTATACTCCACTAGAAGCCGACCGAGTCAGCTTGGCTATGGTGATCGAGTTTGACTCGGTGGGGTTAAAAACGGTTGGGATACTTCCCAAACTGGGTAAATTTAGAACGCCCTAAGGTGGCTCCAGGTTCAGCTAGGTGAGTTGTCTACTGGGCCCAACTGAATCAAGCCTTCAGATCATGAAACAGCCCCAAGTCACTGACTCGGTAGAGCCATCATGCAAACATCATTGCCACCCTTAGTAACAGGTGAACCAGAGCACTGCTCGCAGTGCCAGTCCCAGCTCCAATAGGAAAAACCGATCACTACCATGGAAGAAGATCGGGTTTTGCCCATTAGAATAGTGCTGGAAAGGGACCGAGTCACTCAACCCACGACTGAGTTGAGGTGACGGTGAGTCTGGTCAGCCCCAACTGAGGTGTTTATCAGCAGCAAGGGATAGAGTGTTTATGGTTACCTGATTCGGGCGATCCTCGGTTGTTGACGGAAGGCTAGGGACGACCGACCTCACCAGCAATTGCTGTAGCTGGACGTTGGCTCGGAGAGCGACTCGGCTGACCCAAAATGAGCTGAAATAGCTGCTGAAAACAGGTTCCAGCAACCACTCCCTCACAGATCTCACCCATGACCCCTACGTCCCTCTTTCTATTCTTCCTCTTCTCTCTCAGTTATCTCCCAGAACTGAGCGACTCAAGCTGAGTCAGGTTGCAACAACACCTGCAACTCGTCCCAGCGGCCGGCCCTCCTCTCTCTCTCTCTTACTATTTTCTTTCTCTTTTCTACCTTGGAATTTGCCCTAACCCATGGCTTTATATAGACATTTCTATTTCTGGAAAGATCCACAGCTAATCACAAGGATTAGTGCAAAGATAAAATGCATTAGATGAGGACGGACGACCATCAGGACCTTCCAATGTATTGGGTCTGGTGCAGGGTGTTAAGAAGACTGCCCAGATGGGTTTTAAATGGGGTGGGCTGCACGATGAACGGATCAGATGAGAAAATGGGCCCGCCTTTGCAGAAGGTGGGTTTCACAAACAGTTCGAGGAAGATGGAAGATGAAAATGGCATTTTCAACAGGGCAGTTTATCCATAGATTAGGGCCGTTTGGATGGTCCTGATATGACTTAAAAGTGATGTGGGGCCCATCCAGCGGTGCAAGGAGACCGTTGATTAATACCTTTGTCAATCTGAGGTCGGTTTTAACGGTGGCTGCATCCCGCCTAAAATCTCGGGAATATCTCGTTTTGCTACGAGATTTTCTAGCAGCCCTAGAGTCGACGCTCGAGATTTGCTTAGGAGAGGTTTCGAGAAGCCAATGGTCGGCTGGGATGGATGATTGCTATAAGTGGAAAGGATTCTTTCCGCTTTTTTGGTGTATAGGGAGCCATTTCGAGAAACCGTAGGCGTGATTAGGACTTGGCGTGCTGCGTGGGTGGTGTCCGACCGTTCTCAACGGCTGGATTTGCCAGCGCAACCAAATGACGTGGATTTTATCTACCGTCAACAGCAACGTGGTGTAATGGCGTTATCGCTGCTGTTTGCGGTCACCAACATGCTCAGAAGCCTTATCATCGAATGTAATCATGGTCGGTGGGGCCTGTCACACAGAATGAACGGCTTGGATCATCGAGATGACGCTTGATGGTGGGTCATTTCATGATGGCGAATGGTGAGTTCGTTTAAATTTGAAAGCCGCAGGAAAAACGAGAAGAATCCTGATTTTCATGAGTTTTATCGGGTCAGACTACCCTTGACCCAGAGTTTGGTACTATGTACATCGCATGTACAAGGGTCTGCACATGCAGGGGTTTAAAGGTGGGGTACTTGTCATGTTCTGCGTGATCTACACCGTCAGTTTGCCTTAGCAAGATAACTCCCGGTCTTAGGTTGAAGATTTACTAGATTTCAGGTCTACATGGGCCGATTGGCTGATTCACCAACTGTAAGCTTTGGTGTACTAGTCTTATTCGCAAGTCAGGACCCAGGATTTTATTAATATGATTATTATTATTATCATTATTATTATTATTATTATTATTAGTGGTAATAGTATTTAAAATTTCCTATACAAGGGTCTCAACCTACTGTTATCGATTTATTTTAACTGAATGATTGAATTTGTGAATGTGGTATTCTAACTGATGAGTTATAGTGGTGGGTTGTGAGTATTGTGACTTGTTAAATAATGGTTAATATCTTAGGTTTTGTGTACCGTCGTATAGATACACAATCATAGTTTATAATGGTAACACCCGAGTATGCAAAAGTACGGAGCGTTACAATCTACCCTCCTTAAAGAGAATCTTGTCCTCGAGATTCAGTGCTTCTAAAAGAATTGGGGACAATTATAATATAATTTGCGGTGATTCTAAGCATTCATTATTTTCCTACGAAGGTTGTTTACATGTGCGAACATATACCACTAACTGCCAGAATTGAGGTTGTTACAATCTACCCCCCTTAAAGAAGAATCTCGCCTACGAGATTCGATAGTGCGTCCCAATTATTACGGTACAAGTGGTAAGGTTATCCCTAAGGTACAATACGATTTTCTATTTCTAGTATTCGAGTTAACACGAATGGATGGTTGTAGTGAGTTTGTGCCTGATACGTTGATCATCTGCCTGCGCAGAACAGAGGACTTACCGTATCAATTCTTAATCCTAGAAACTTTTGATCTTTTGCCTGATCAGGGCATTGAGATCATTGGAATTTGTTAGGATATGGAATTTGGATCAAACAGCGCAACTTCGCTTAAATATGGTTCCATCAACCCGTGATCCCAATTATTCTAGACTTCCTGGGAATATCGTGTGATTATCTAAATTAGCAATGAGAGTGCCCGAAATCTACGTGAATAGACACAAACGACCATCACGCTTCCACTGTGCACTCTAGTAAATGCACTACTTAAAAATTCCTAGACCAGAATTCCTACATGGAGACTTGAGTTTTTGTTTTTTTTTTTTTATCCAGACTCTTAAATTTAGTCCTCCTAAGCTCATCTTAGGGTCGAAAATTTACTTAAAACTCTATAACTTCACCTCAAATAAATTTTATGTGGTGGAATTGTGGAAAATGTTATTTCTAACAAATTCAAATCCTAGAATGTTCCCTAGACGTCAAGTCCAAGGTTTTTTTTTTTTTTTTTAACCTGAAATTTCTTAAGGGGTCTACAATTTGTGTCTCGATGTTCAAAATTTCCTTAATTCTAAGAGGACTTTAAATAAATTCCAATGTCTTCCCTGAAATTTTCTATGGGGAACTGAGTTTGATTTCTATATTCAGACAACCAAACGGGGTGGACATTTATGGGGCAGTTGTAATGAAAATTTCCAATGATCATAGTATTCAATTGACAAGCTTCAACTCAATGTCACAAAGGATAGCAGAAAGTCAAAATTCAAATGCATACTTCAAGTTGGATAAGAAAACACCTTTGATACTCTAGTGGTGAATGATACACAGGTATTCAGAAATCGTAAAATATGTCATGTGCAATCTAAAACATGCATAGTGGTTCCCACTTTAAATGGCATATAAAATAATAATTAGACTAAAATGAATCATCAACTAATTAGTTAAGATGAAGTGAATGATCCTTATGAAATGAACTAACAGTTCACGTTTAATAATCACAGTCTCATAAATCAAAGATTACGATCATTCAATTAACGGTATTCTCAGTTTATTATGCTTAAGAAGGATATTATAACAGAATTCAGTTTGCTTAGCAACATGGATTCATTATACCTACTCGAATTGAAAGTCAAGTTGTATAGGATAACTATCAGAATAGTAATGCTGTTATGGATAGAAATATTTGTTAAGTTAAAGAACAAGATATTTACAATTTAGTTCAGTTAAAATGGATTTCTCAGGGGAACTACATTTCTAGTTCCTGAATCTAGGTTCAGGATAGTTAAAAAATAAGGGTCTAAGTTTTTTTTTTTTTTTTTTTGTTTCTAGGTTCAAATGATGACCCTATGCTGAGTGGGGATTATGCAATCACTAACAATGAGCCTAGTGTCAGGAGGCTATAATAAAGTGACTGTAGTTCTAATTTCCAAGTTCCACATCAAGGTAAAAAGGCTATTAAAAATAGTTGGGATACTACCTGCGTTAGAAACAACTGTACCATGTGCAATGATGAGTTGAAGCAGGGTGAGTTGTGGTAGCGGCCCGATAGTATACATGAATGTAAGAATGAAAGGAAAAGAAGGGACTCCAACAAGGTTAAAGCCTACTATGTAATTACCTTTCTAAAGTTGGAGCCTGTTTATAGATTACATTCACGCATGGTGGCTAGTCTGAGTAGCAGATTTGCCTGAGTCCAGGCAGGGTATATACAGATGGGTCATAGCAGCTACAGGGATGGGTCCAATGTTAAATACCTTTGCCATGTTAGCAGGTGGGGTGGTAGGTAAATGGGTATTACCTTGGGCGAGTAGGGCTGCTGCTACATGCAATTGAGGTGGATCTATTTGGCAGTTGACGTTTGGATATTCCATCGGTATTAATCAGCTCTAAATGTCTTAGTATTATGACCATACGGAGCCATGTCCTGTGTCATTCCATATGTGTACAGTGGTTCCTACCTCAAATGGTAATATAAAATGATGACTTGACTAGAATGACTCATCTATTGGTTAGTTAAAACACACTCGGTGATCTTCATGAAACGAAACTTGGTAGTTTACATCTAGTGCTTGCCTCTTCATGGTTGGAATATCTCAACCATTCAATTAATGAATATTTCAGTTTATTGTACTTGAAAAAAGATGTTATAATAGAGTTCAAATTTTTGTAACAATATGGAATTCATGTACTTATCTGAATTGGAAGTCAAGTCTCAGCAATGCTATCATAGATAGAATATTTGATAGTTAGAAAATAGGTATTTTATACTTAAGTGCAATCAATATAAGGGCATTGACATTCTTGAGTGCATATTTATGATACCTATGTGATTATAGGATCCAATATTAAGAATCTAACTTTGATTTCTAAGTTCCAATAACTACATCTAAAATTTTCAAAGGAGCCTAAAATTTTGCCTCTATATTGCAAAATTGATCCTAACTTTAAGAGAATTCTAAATGAATTCAAATGGTTATCTTATCAAATTTAAAGGGAACTTAAATTTAATTTCTAAGTTCAAATGACTAAATCTGAAATCTCCAAGGGAAACTTGGATCATTTCTAAGTTTTGTAGCTATCCAAACCATGTGCTAGGGAACCTAAAATATTGGGTTTCTATATTCTCATTTCCTCCCCATTCTAAGGGATTTCTACTTAAGTTGAAGTCCAAGGTCTAAACAAAGCCTTCAAGGGAGTCTAGAGTTGAAATTTCTATATTTCCAATTCTCTTTTATTCTAAGGGAATCTTGTATACATTCAAATGACAAATCTAATAACTCTTATGGGAACCTAAGTTTTGGTTTCTACATTCTCAAAACTCTTCTAAGTCTTAGGGAATTCAACTAAGTCCAACATTTTAAATTCAAACATCCTAACTCGAGAAATTTAAGGCTTCTATAAGATCATTTGCCAAGGCCAAGTTAGTCCAAACTAGGCTCTAATACCAACTTGTAACACCCTGGTTCTCAAAACCTGAGGATAGTCGCTCCTCATAGAGAACCCAAGTATTACGTTATAAAATAAGGTTCTATGATCTAATTTATGGCCAATCTCAAAATCATTAAGTAAAACAGCCATTGCATAAACCAAGAATATCAAGAGTACAAAAGTGAAAGTTTAATACATTCAAGTGGGAGTAAAATGAAATCCCATGATAGGGAAAATATTTTATTACAACTCCAACAAGACACAAAATCTGAAATACAAAGCAAGTAAATCCTAGAGCTCCAATGGCTCAACAACATTCATATAGAACTCTCCTTTGCCAAACTCCACCTCAGCCGTCCCTAAAATCCGTCATAGGGGTCTTCACCTGTCCTGATTCCTGCATCTATTTGGTGCAACCACATGATGGGGTGAGTGAAAACTCAGTGGGAATTTCCCTCACAGAATCAATCATGACACATCATTCCAAAATAGGCTAGCATGGCATATTCAATTCGTAAGGCAGTACAACTACATATGCATATGCGTGAATGCATGAATGTATGTTCAAGTCACAGATCTGGGTATGCACATCCAGCTGCCAAAATAAAAGACCGCCCGCGATAGATAAACTACCTGGAAAAGGCCATGAAGGTGAGTGCGCCCAAGGACAACCTCCTGGAAAAGTACTCGAGGTACGCCCGAGGAGGTATTTAAAATCCTGGAAAAGCCTCATATAAAATAAGAGCGCCCTAAAGTGGCTCAAATGCACAAACTCTGTTCATTCGACTGGTCTATCAGTAAATCGAGCAAAGTGTGGCTTATATTAAGCACTCGAAAAAGCTCACATGTCATGCGTGAATGTCATGCCTCATGATGCTCATGTACATTCCATAGATTCGACAAGAATATTCTCACAACATGATCAAGGTTCAGCTGAGGCCCATAAATGTAGCATATCTTACCAAGTTCTCACAACATCCCACCAAAGGTGGCATTTCACACTTAGGCCTCATTGATAATAGATGGATACATCATGTCATATATTGTTACTTGGTAGAATATAACTCCAAGTTGGACTATTACTAACATGACTTGGAGAGTACCATACCAAGTCCTAATCACATATTTATCACACATAAAAATCAAGTAATTAGACATTTGCATATTGGCTCATTCTCAACATAACTAATTAAGAATGAAAGAACTAGCATGCTAATTCAAGACTTGATCATGCACATTAGCTTCAAATCAAAATGGTTCTAACACATGAAAGGGATCATGGAGTGAATTTACCAATTAGATAGAAGCAAGGTTTACTAATGAACATACTTAATGAAATGGACATATAACTAAGCAAGTCTAGATATGGGATCAAGGGTATGATATGCATTTCTACAAGAGCAATAGGATATGAATATTTTCACATGGTTAAGGAAGCAAGAGTAACACATGTACCATTAATATTCCTACAATTTCAAGCTTAACACCATCTTAGCATTCAATGCAATGAAGAAGCTATGGGGGATATCCCTCACCTTGATTGGATGGGGTGCGTCTATGAACACCTAGTTTGAGATTGTTTTGAGGTAAATGTCCTTCAAACAAATTTGATGCAAACAGTCCCTGATGAGAGAAAAATAGCATCCAGGTGAGTTAGCACTGAGTTGACTTGGATGGATTTTCAACTATCCAATATGCCGAGTTCAATTCAAGGGTCTAATTAGCCTTGGGGTCAGATTGAAGGCTCGTTGAACCCATTGCCTTTCAGAATCATTCACAACTGGCAAAAGTCAGTTATACTCCACTGGAAGCCGACCGAGTCAGCTTGGCTATGGTGATCGAGTTTGACTCGGTGGGGTTAAAAACGGTTGGGATACTTCCCAAACTGGGTAAATTTGGAACGCCCTAAGGTGGCTCCAGGTTCAGCTAGGTGAGTTGTCTACTGGGCCCAACTGAATCAAGTCTTCAGATAATGAAACAGCCCCGAGTCACTGACTCGGTAGAGCCATCATGCAAACGTCATTGCCACCCTTAGTAACAGGTGAACCAGAGCACTGCTCGCAGTGCCAGTCCCAGCTCCAAGAGGAAAAACTGATCACTGCCATGGAGGCAGATCGGGTTTTGCCCATTAGAACAGTGCTGGAAAGGGACCGAGTCACTCAACCCACGACTGAGTTGAGGTGACGGTGAGTCTGGTCAGCCCCAACTGAGGTGTTTATCAGCAGCAAGGGATAGAGTGTTTATGGTTACCTGATTCGGGTGATCCTCGGTTGTTGACGGAAGGCTAGGGACGACCGACCACACCAGCAATTGCTGTAGCTGGACGTTGGCTCGGAGAGCGACTCGGCTGACCCAAAATGAGCTGAACTAGCTGTTGAAAACAGGTTCCAGCAACCACTCCCTCACAGATCTCACCCACGACCCCTACTTCCCTCTTTCTATTCTTCCTCTTCTCTCTCAGTTATCTCCCAGAACTGTGCGACTCAAGCTGAGTCAGGTTGCAACAACACCTACAACTCGCCCCAGCGGCCGGCCCTCCTTCTCTCTCTCTTACTATTTTCTTTCTCTTTGCTACCTTGGAATTCGCCCTAACCCATGGCTTTATATAGACATTTCTGTTTCTGGAAAGATCCATAGCTAATCACAAGGATTAGTGTAGAGATAAAATGCATTAGATGAGGACGGACGACCATCAGGGCCTTCCAACGTATTGGGTCTGGTGTAGGGTGTTAAGAAGACTGCCCAGATGGGTTTTAAATGGGGTGGGCTGCACGATGAACAGATCGGAGGAGAAAATGGGCCCGCCTTTTCAGAAGGTGGGATTCACAAACAGTTCGAGGAAGATGGAAGATGAAAATGGCATTTTCAACAGGGCGGTTTATCCATAGATCAGGGCCGTTTGGACGGTCCTGATATGGCTTAAAAGTGATGTGGGGCCCATCCAGCGGTGCAAGGAAACTGTCGATTAATACCTTTGTAAGACCCGTATCCTAGATTGTACCATTCCATAGACTCCCGCGGTCTTCCCGGTCGAATTCCGGCAACCTTCAACCCTTACCGGTATCTGCGCATAACCCTGATTCATACGCCGTTAACCCGAGTCGACTCAACCTAAGACTTGTATCCTTACGACCGCACCTTCGCCGCGGTTCCGATGCCGCGACTCGCGCGCCGATCCGACTCTCTGATCAAGAGACGTGGGTCAGCGTTCGGTGCAAGGAAAACACCGCGCGTTGCAAAACCCAAGAGAATCTCTACGATGTATCACATCAATCCATCAATCCATCAATCCATCAATCCATCAATGGTCAAGTACACATCACTTTCACCTTTTCCCAAATAAGCCCCAAAAGTCAAAAAGTTCTTACAACACACTTGCTTTCTTACACCATTTGCCAAAAAAGTCAAGAAAAGGGGCTCTTACACCCCATCAAACCACATCCATCACTCCTCTTTCTTTACAACCCTCTCTCTCTTCATTTGCAAATTCATCCCCAAGCAAAGAAAAAAAAAACCCCATACGTATGAGCCCTTCCCCATTTCCTTCCAAGCCACAAGTGTGACCCACCTCTCCACCCTCTCACCTCTCATCCTAGCCTTCCATTTCTCATCTTCACCATCAAAGAGGAGCACAAGGAGACCGGCAAGCCGAGGGAGCAAGAAGATCAAGCGGTGGGTGATTGTAGCTCCCTATTTCCTTCATTTTGTCGATTTAGGGTCCATATATGTGGGACCCACCTTGATGTACTTTTGAATGAGGGGCCCATAGTGGCGGGGTCCCTCCATACTCACCGATCTCTCTCCTTTTCTCTCTCTTTCATCTCTTTCCTTTAGCTCAAGATTTGGTTGTGTGGCCCACTTGGATGGACCCCACCATGAGGTAGGCGTTGTATTCGAGTCATTCGCCGGTGGGGCCACTTTAAATGTGTTGTACCCACACCATCTATTCATTTGGTGGCCCACCTAAGTGGGGCCCACCTCAATGCATGTACAACAGAAACCGTCCAGCGTCCAAGGACGCTGGACGTGGTTTGGGAAAAGACACAAATATCAGCTTATTTTCTAAGCTTTTGGGTGGGTCCCGTGAATGGACCCCACCTTGACTTATATATTCAATCCGCGCCGTCCATCTCATTCTTTGGCTCAATTTAAGCGTTGAGCCGAAAAATGACGTGAATCCGATACTCAGGCGGGCCGCACCATAGAAAACGGTATCCCCTACCGTTCAAAACTTCTAAGACCCACCATACCTCAACCATACATCAAAAAAATTCGACCTTTGGACTCCTTTGATGTATTCCGGGCCCAAGAATGCAATGGGCGGAGCAGATCCTCCGGTAGCGGGCCCCACATGTCTTTTTCTACAAGAGAACAAAAATATATATATAATGTTAAAGCGGCGGCTTTCTGTCCGCCTCGACAACGCCGAGAGGGCGCGAGGCCACCGCGCCGGTATAGGAAGTGGACGGACAGGGCCACCCACGGCTCTAGCCGTGGGCCCCACCATGAGTTCTTTGCCCGACAACGCCAGAGAGGGCGCAGGCGCCGCCGCGACGGTATAGGTGGACGGCGGGGCCCCGGCTCTGGCTCAGCCGTGGGCCCCACCATGATGTATATTTTACATCCACACCATCCATGAGGTTGACCACCCCCGAGGTGGGTCCCCTCCAAATCTCAACTCTATCCAAGACTCGGTGGCCCACATCATCGAAACAGGGAATGAACCTCGCCATTGAAATTTTTTTGGGGCCACGAAGTTTTGGATCAAGATGATATTTGTATTTCCTCTTCATCCTGGTGTGTACGACCTTATCAACGAATCGGATGGAAAATACATGTTATGGTGGGCCCCACGTGGGAGCCCACGGTGATGTATGTGTTGTACTGCCACCGTCCAGCGGACAGTGGAGGCCGCTGTGATGTTTGTGGTATTCCCACCGTCCACCCTGGACTGTGGGACCCACCCGGTGTACGTAGAGTGTGTGTGCTGTGTGTGTGTGCTGTGTGTGTATGCGTGTGTGCATACATGTGTGTGAGTGGGTAGCGTGTGCTGTGTGTGTATATATATATATATATTATATTTGGATATATGTATATACATTATGGTGGGTCCGTTTATGGACCCCACCATGATGCATATGATGCATCCGATCCGTCTATCCATTTTTGGAAATATCATTTTATGGCACGAGTTAAAAGAATGAGGCAGATCTAAACTTTAAGTGGGCCACCTTGATGTCTGAGTGAGGCCCACCCTTGTATTTATAGAGGCCTATGGGTAAAGGCCCATTCAGATGTATTAGGGCCTATGGGTTAAGGCCCATTCGATGTACGTATGGGGCCCAATTGGTGTGGCCCATCTGATACACATATGACTCATGAGGTTAGGCCCATTTGATGCACTATAGAGGCCACGGGTTACGGCCCATTACAATGCACTTAAGGCCCATTGGTGCGGCCCATTGATGTGACCCTCTTGATGAATATGAGGCCCATGTGACACGGCCTATTTGATATATTTAAGGCCCAATGGGATGTACCTAAGGTCCATTGCAATGTGTGATCCCTACATGGTTTATGTAATGATGTTTACGACAGATAATGCCTTGGGAGCGATGTCGGTTTGACGTCCACATCGCACGTATAGTGTTGGTTAAATGTCCGCATTATGACTCTCCCTAGGGCCATCGATAAGCCCGTACTGGTTGTGTGTAGGCCGTCTAGGCCCATCTCCTTATGAACAACATCTATCCCATATAACATGTTTAGTATAGTCCCATGATTCATGATCATACGCATCATATGTATGCTTGGTATGAGAAGTGACTGATCATAGCATATGCCTTCGGGCAGATTGTTTAGGGGCTCCCGGTTGGGTGGTGTTACCCCACATGAGCGCACGAGACGCGCAGGATTGCTGCATGACTGGATAGTGTGATTCATGCATTTCGCATTGTGTGATATGGTTACCGTACGCCCTAGTGACATCAGGGTTGTAGCCTCCATAGGTGTATCATGGTTGGCAGGATTGGATACCGGAAATCTAGTTCTACATGGGGTGCTATAGATATCCCTGGGTGAGAGTCCCTAAACCCTTATGGTACCAAGAGGTTGCTCCAACGTCTAGATCGAGTGGGTGCATGAGTGCCGAGTGCCGATTACCAGACGGCTGCACTTTCCACTGTGTCGTGGTCGGTTGGAAGGGGGTGCGGCCTTACCCACCCGAGAGGAGGGGGCAATGCTAGGCTGAGTCTGACCAGCTCGAGGAATGGGTCCGCTATCGACGAGCCGAGCCCGATATTGGCAGGCGGGTAGTGAGGTCTCTTCCACTTACCTTATTGCGCGCGATGGGGCGGCAATCTGGTTTAGAGTGTACTAGACCCCGGTGATATCCCAGATTTTGAGCTGTATTAATATGTAGACTTAGATGAAGATTTGTATGCTTGAGTTACATTTCGCATCGCATGGCGTTAGTATGGCCGACATTTTTCATGCCTTGCATTGCATAGCCTTGGTACGGCTAGTGGTATTCATGGACTCGTCAGCATGTTCACATTACTTTAATACTTCATAACTGCATTACTACCTTGCGCACACACTTTCACCACCCTCTAAGCTTTCTATAAGCTTATGCACGACCGTTGCGTGCAGATGCGAGGACGCAGCAGCGCTAAGGCAGGAGCGCAGAGCATACCTTTTGGAGCTTTTTGTTCATTCCCATTGTATTTTCCTTTATGCTCATTGTACTTGTAAAGTTTTTTATCATAGTGGAAATGTGATGGAGTTTTTGGTTGTTGTTTGTGGGTTATGCCTTTGGTTATGCTTATTACGAATTAAACTGATGTCGAAAATCCTCTTTGTAGCATCCCAGGATCGGAACCTGGCGTATGGGCGCTAGGAGCCGAGAATGGGGTTCTACGGAGGCTGTCGGCACCGGATTCGGCGATCGGGAATTTTGTAAGCCCGGTTTCCGAGTTTGGGGCGTGACAGAAGTTGGTATCAGAGCATAATTCGGGAATAACCAAGAACAACATTACATGTCTGCTATAAGTTAGAATGATTGAGTCCTTAGTTCGGATAGCTTAGTGATATTTACAATCGACCCTTAACGTGCGTACCTTCGAGAGTTTCCAAGTTAATAGGCGTCTTCGATCTTCCTGTAGGACATGGCGCGCCAGAGAGTGACCCGATCGACCCCCACACCACCACCTGAGACTCCCACACTACCACCTACTATGCCCATTCCACCACCAGAGATTCTCCATCCGAAGTATGTTGCTCCTCCACCAGAGACCGGTGCGGACCCGACCATATCCGTGAGTGCCTCCCAGTTGCAGCAGATGTTACAGGCTGTGACGCTCACTACAGGGGCAGGACAGACACCCTATTGTTTCACCGGAGCAGGCCGAGCAGGACCGTGCGAGTGCACTTCTTTGGGAGTTCCGACGACTCGATCCCCCGCGTTTCCAGGGCTAGCCAGACCCGACTGTAGCTGAGAGATGGCGCGCCGATGTGGAGAAGATATTCGAGACGATGGGATGCACGACCGAACGGCGAGTCCGATTAGCCGTATTTCTTCTTCATGGTGAGGCTGAGCATTGGTGGGCGTCAGTCTCCCTAGCGGCAGGCGCTGATTTCGTGTGGACATGGGAGGATTTTGTGGATCGGTTCGGCCGACAGTATTTTCCTGATCACATCTGACGACAGCGAGCGTTGGAGTTCGAGGCCCTGGTGCAGGGTGATATGACAGTGGCTCAGTATGCCGCCCGTTTTGTAGCACTGTCTAGATTTGCACCATATCTAGTAGATGATGAGGCTGAGCATTGGTGGGCGTCAGTCTCCCTAGCGGCAGGCGTTGATTTCATGTGGACATGGGAGGATTTTGTGGATCGGTTCGACCGACAGTATTTTCCTGATCACATCTGACGACACCGAGCGTTGGAGTTCGAGGCCCTGGTGTAGGGTGATATGACAATGGCTCAGTATGCCGCCCGTTTTGTAGCACTGTCTAAATTTGCACCATATCTAGTAGATGATGAGGGGCGGAAAGCCCGCCGATTTGAGGATGGCTTGCGTTACGGTCTTCGAGGCCGTGTCATTGGGCATGAGCTCCCGACATTTGAGGGAGTGGTACGGAAGGCCCAGATTTATGAGGCTGAGTGGGCCGGTTCTCAGTTTGATCGCCGTCAGGGGAGAGATCGGAAGAGGCATGCTCCTTCCGGTGACTCACAGCAGCGTCGACCGCAAAGAAACAGAGGCGCATGTGTCGCCCGGCCTTCCGAACGCCGGAAGACCTCCAAAGACCACCTCCGAGGCAGTTCACTGACACTTGTTTTGGGTGCGGTGCCACGGGGCACCGTATGTGGGAGTGTCCCCACCCTCAAAGAAGAAGAAGACGAGAGGCCCCCACAAGAAGCCGGCGGCAGTGGCCGAGAGGTCCACAGCGGCCTCCACCACGGCGAAGAGACCCACACGAAGCGGCGACGACAAGCGGCCCCCACCACCGAGGTCACCTCAGCAGCAGTATCAGCACCAGCCTCCGAGGCCGCCGCAGCAGAGGCAGCAGTTTCGACCACCTCGGCGACCCCAAAGGCGGCTAAAGACGTTCAAAGAGGGGACAGACACCTCCCCGGCCGGCTCGAGCTAGGGTTCTACACGACCCGCCGGCGGGATCCGCAGTCATCTGGAGGGGTTGTCGAGGGTATGCTTTAGTCTCTGCATGCGCTGCACGTGTGTTGTTTGATTCTGGTGCATCGCATTCTTTTGTGGCTGAGAGTTTCTGCCGATCGACTGGCCTACAGTTAGAGTCTACTCATGAGAGCCTGGCAGTATCGACTCCCTTGGGGAAGACTGCGGTGTTGGGCCGATTTTGCTCGTCTTGCCCCGTTCTAGTCAGAGATACCTTTTTGCTTGCCGATTTATTTGCATTGCCGATGTCTGAGTTCGATGTCATCCTGGGCATGGATTGGCTTGCTAAGTACCATGCCATCTTGAACTGCTCTGCGAGGACCGTCACATTCGATATACCAGGCTTGCCGCAGTTCTAGTTCGTTGCAGAGACTCGAGGAGAGTTGTTGTCTTGCTTGATGTCCTGCGCCATTGAGGAGTTTGTTGCCACTTGTATTGATCAGATGCCTATTGTTTGCGATTTTCCCAATGTGTTTCAGGAGATTCCGGGATTACCGCCTCGCCGACTCACCGAGTTTCAGATTAATCTTGCGCCCGGTACCGCGCCTATCTCGAAGGCCCCGTATCGTATGGCACCGTTAGAGTTGCGGGAACTGCAGAAGCAGTTAGACGAGTTGCGTGAGTTGGGTTTTATCCGTCTGAGCAGTTCACCGTGGGGATCGCCGGTACTCTTCGTGAAGAAGAGGGATGGATCGTTGAGGCTCTGCATAGATTACCGAGAGCTTAATAAGGTCACGATCAAGAACAAGTACCCGCTCCCGAGGATTGATGATTTGTTTGATCAGTTGCAGGGTGCACAGTTCTTTTCGAAGATTGACTTGCGTTCCGGTTATCATCAGATTCAGGTCCGAGAGGAGGACATTCCGAAGACGGCATTCAGGACGCGCTATGGTCATTTCGAGTTTCAGGTCATGTCTTCGGACTGACCAATGCACCCGCGGTCTTCACGCAGTTGATGAATGAGGTCTTCCGCCCTTATCTTCATCAGTTTGTTGTAGTCTTCATCGACGAGATTCTGATCTATTCGAGGACCCGTGAGGAGCACGAGCAGCATCTGGAGGTTACGTTGCAGACCCTCCGCGCACACCAGCTGTATGCGAAGCTGGAGAAGTGCGAGTTCTGGCAAGAGGAGGTGAAGTTCCTCGGTCACGTGGTGACAAGGGAGGGCATCGCAGTGGACCCCTCGAAGGTTGAGGCAGTGCGTCAGTGGGGTCAGCCCACGACTTCGTCCGAGATCCGCAGTTTCCTTGGTTTAGTGGGCTATTACCTACGTTTCATTGAGGGCTTCTCTCGCATTGTAGCCCCGTTGACCAGGTTGACTCGGAAGGGCGCAGAGTTTATTTGGAGTGACGCCTGCGAGCGAGCATTTATGGAGTTGAAGGACCGTCTGACGTCCGCTCCTGTCCTCACTCTTCCCTCTGGGAGTGATGGATTTATTGTATTCACTGATGCCTCACACATTGGTTTGGGTGCTGTCCTGATGCAGCACGGGAGACCAGTGGCCTTCGCGTCTCGCCAGCTCAAGATCCACGAGCTAAACTACCCCAGCACGATTTAGAACTGGCTGCAGTTGTCTTCGCACTAAAGGTATGGAGGCACTATCTCTATGGGATTAGGTTCGAGCTCTTCTCCGACCACAAGAGCTTGAAGTACCTCTTCTCGCAGTCTGAGTTGAACATGAGGCAGAGGCGCTGGATGGAGCTCCTGAAGGACTATGACTTTGATCTTCAGTACCACCCGGCAAGGCGAACGTGGTGGCGGATGCCCTCAGCCCGTCGGCCACGAGGCCTGGTGGCGCATATGATGATTCGGGAGTGAAGGATGCTTGAGGATGTAGCAGAGTACGATTTTGAGTTCGGCCTGCAGTCTTCTGTCGTGCAGTTATCGAGCTGTCGATTCAACCTCTCTTGTCGCAAGGGTGATCGAGGCTCAGCAGGCTGATGAGTCGTTGCAGAGTTATAGGGCTGATGCGGCATCTGAGAGTCAGGTAGATTGGCAGATTGGTACAGATGGTGGACTTCGCTTCAGAGGCCGATTGTGCGTCCCGGATATCCCTGAGCTACGTAGAGATCTTATGACCGAGGCGCATCGATCGCATTTTTCTATTCATCCTGGCTCGACGAAGATGTACCGTGACATGAGGCGACAGTACTTTTGGGCAGGGATGAAGCGCCAGATCGCTAGTTTTGTGGCCGAGTGTGACACGTGCCAGCGTGTCAAGGCCGATCATCAGAGACCCCCTGGTCTATTGCAGCCGTTGAGTGTCCCGATGTGGAAGTGGGAGCACGTGTCGACCGATTTTATTATGGGTTTGCCGAGGACTCAGCGCGGTCATGACTCCATCTGGGTTATTGTGGATCGTCTGACGAAGTTGGCACATTTCCTTGCGATGCATGCGACTTGGTCCATGGACCGGCTTGCGAGATTGTTCGTCGAGGAGATTGTGAGACTGCATGGTGTTCCAGTCTCGATCATTTCAGACCGAGACTCGAGGTTCACGTCTCAGTTTTGGGGGAGCTTTCAGAGAGCGATGGGGACTGATTTGCAGCTTAGCACCGCGTTCCATCCGCAGACCGATGGTCAGACCGAAAGGGTCAACCAGATCCTTGAGGATATGCTTCGGGCCTGCGCGATTAATTTCGGGGGTAGCTGGGATGAGCATCTGCGATTGGCTGAGTTCGCATACAATAACAGCTATCAGGCGACCATCGGCATGGCTCCTTTTGAGGCATTATACGGCAGACCATGCAGATCACCGAGTTGTTGGACCGAGGTTGGAGAGTGGTGTCTCCTAGGTCCCGAGCTTGTGCAGGAGACGTCAGAGGCTATCGATATCATCAGGCAGAGGATGCGCACAGTCAGAGCCGACAGAAGAGTTTTGCAGATCGTCGGCGTCGTCCCTTGGAGTTTGATGTAGGGGACCATATGTATCTCAAGGTCTCACCCATGAAGGGCGTAGTTCATTTTGGAGCGAAGGGCAAGCTTGCCCCGAGATTCATAGGACCTTTTGAGATCACTAGGCGCGTTGGCACCGTGGCCTATCGGCTTGCCTTGCCATCTCGGTTGTCGGGCGTCCACAACGTTTTCCATGTCTCCATGTTGAGGAAATGTGGGTCAGACATTGTTCCTGTTATTGATTGGCAGCCGTTAGAGGTCCGTGAGGATGCTTCCTACATTGAGCAGCCGGTTCGTATCCTGGATCGGAAGGAGCAGGTCCTCCGGACCAAGGTCATCCCGTTGGTAAAGGTTCAGTGGGGTCACCATTCTGTTGAGGAAGCTTCTTGGGAGCGTGAGGCCGAGATCCCAGAGCGTTATCCCCATCTCTTTGATGACTGAGTGTGAGTTGTATTTTGTATGCTATCTCTGATTTTATATAGTGACGCTATGTTTCTTCTTCCTCATGAGTTATGACTAGTTGCGATGATTGCGTAAATTTCGAGGACAAAATTTTTATTAGTAGGGGAGAGCTGTAAGACCCGTATCCTAGACCGTACCATTCCGTAGACTCCCGCGGTCTTCCCGGTCGAATTCCGACAACCTTCGACCCTTACCGGTATCTGCGCACGACCCTGATTCATACGCCGTTAACCCGAGTCGACTCAACCTAAGACTTGTATCCTTACGACCGCACCTTCGCCGCGGTTCCGATGCCGCGACTCATGCCCCGATCCGACTCTCTGATCAAGAGACGTGGGTCAGCGTTCGGTGCAAGGAAAACACCGCGCGTTGCAAAACCCAAGAGAATCTCTACGATGTGTCACATCAATCCATCAATCCATCAATGGTCAAGTACACATCACTTTCACCTTTTCCCAAATAAGCCCCAAAAGTCAAAAAGTTCTTACAACACACTTGCTTTCTTACACCATTTGCCAAAAAAGTCAAGAAAAGGGACTCTTACACCCCATCACACCACATCCATCACTCCTCTTTCTTTACAACCCTCTCTCTCTTCATTTGCAAATTCATCCCCAAGCAAAGGAAAAAAAAAAAAAACCCCATACGTATGAGCCCTTCCCCATTTCCTTCCAAGCCACAAGTGTGACCCACCTCTCCACCCTCTCACCTCTCATCCTAGCCTTCCATTTCTCATCTTCACCATCAAAGAGGAGCACTAAGGAGAGCAAGCCGATGGAGCAAGAAGATCAAGCGGTGGGTGATTGTAGCTCCCTATTTCCTTCATTTTGTCGATTTAGGGTCCATATATGTGGGACCCACCTTGATGTACTTTTGAATGAGGGGCCCATAGTGGCGGGGTCCCTCCATACTCACCGATCTCTCTCCTTTTCTCTCTCTTTCATCTCTTTCCTTTAGCTCAAGATTTGGTTGTGTGGCCCACTTGGATGGACCCCACCATGAGGTAGGCGTTGTATTCGAGTCATTCGCCGGTGGGGCCACTTTAAATGTGTTGTACCCACACCATCTATTCATTTGGTGGCCCACCTAAGTGGGGCCCACCTAAATGCATGTACAACAAAAACCGTCCAGCGTCCAAGGATGTTGGGCGTGGTTTGGGAAAAGACACAAATATCAGCTTATTTTCTAAGCTTTTGGGTGGGTCCCACGAATGGACCCCACCTTGACTTATATATTCAATCCGCGCCGTCCATCTCATTCTTTGGCTCAATTTAAGCGTTGAGCCGAAAAATGACGTAAATCCGATACTCAAGCGGGCCGCACCATAGAAAACGGTATCCCCTACCGTTCAAAACTTCTAAGACCCACCATACCTCAACTATACATCAAAAAAATTCGACCTTTGGACTCCTTTGATGTATTCCGGGCCCAAGAATGCAATGGGCGGAGCAGATCCTCCGGTAGCGGGCCCCACATGTCTTTTTCTACAAGAGAACAAATATATATATATATATATATAAATAATGTTGAAGGCAGCGGCAGGCGCTGCTGCCCTGACAACGCCAGAGAGGGCGCAGGCGCTGCCTGCGCTGGTTTGGGCGGACGGACAGGGCCACCCACGGCTCTAGCCGTGGGCCCCACCATGATGTATATTTTGCATCCACACCATCCATGAGGTTGACCACCCCCTGAGGTGGGTCCCCTCCAAATCTCAACTCTATCCAAGACTCTGGTGGCCCACATCATCAGAAACAGGGAATTGAACCTCTGCCATTGAAATTTTTTTTGGGGCCACAGAAGTTTTGGATCAAGATGATATTTGTATTTCCTCTTCATCCTGGTCTGTACGACCTTATCAACGGATCGGATGGAAAATACATGTTATGGTGGGCCCCACGTGGGAGCCCACGGTGATGTATGTGTTGTCTTCACACCGGTCCAAATGGGACGGTGGAGGCCGCTGTGATGTTGGGGTATTCCCACCGTCCACCCTGGACGGTGGGACCCACCCGGTGTACGTAGAGTGTGTGTGCTGTGTGTGTGTGCTGTGTGTGTATGCGTGTGTGCATACATGTGTGTGCGTGGGTAGCGTGTGCTGTGTGTGTATATATATATATATATTATATTTGGATATATGTATATACATTATGGTGGGTCCGCTTATGGACCCCACCATGATGCATATGATGCATCCGATCCGTCTATCCATTTTTGGAAATATCATTTTATGGCACGAGTTAAAAGAATGAGGCAGATCTAAACTTTAAGTGGGCCACCTTGATGTCTGAGTGAGGCCCACCCTTGTATTTATAGAGGCCCATGGGTTAAGGCCCATTGAGATGTATTAGGGCCTATGGGTTAAGGCCCATTCGATGTACGTATGGGGCCCAATTGGTGTGGCCCATCTGATACACATATGACCCATGAGGTTAGGCCCATTTGATGCACTATAGAGGCCACGGGTTACGGCCCATTGCAATGCACTTAAGGCCCATTGGTGCGGCCCATTGATGTGGCCCTCTTGATGAATATAAGGCCCATGTGACACGGCCCATTCGATGTATTTAAGGCCCAATGGGATGTACCTAAGGTCCATTGCAATGTGTGATCCCTACATGGTTTATGTAATGATGTTTACGACAGACAATGCCTTGGGAGCGATGTCGGTTTGACGTCCACATCACACGTATAGTGTTGGTTAAATGTCCGCATTATGACTCTCCCTAGGGCCATCGATAGGCCCGTACTGGTTGTGTGTAGGCCGTCTAGGCCCATCTCCTTATGAACAACATCTATCCCATATAACATGTTTAGTATAGTCCCATGATTCATGATCATACGCATCATATGTATGCTTGGTATGAGAAGTAACTGATCATAGCATATGCCTTCGGGGAGATTGTTTAGGGGCTCCCGGTTGGGCGGTGTTGCCCCACATGAGCGCACGAGACGCGCAGGATTGCTGCATGACTGGATAGTGCGATTCATGCATTTCGCATTGTGTGACATGGTTACCATACGCCCTAGCGACATCAGGGTTGTAGCCTCCATAGGTGTATCATGGTTGGCAGGATTGGATACCGGAAATCTAGTTCTACATGGGGTGCTATAGATATCCCTGGGTGAGAGTCCCTAAACCCTTATGGTACCAAGAGGTTGCTCCAACGTCTAGACCGAGTGGGTGCATGAGTGCCGAGTGCCGATTACCAGACGGCTGCGCTTTCCACTGTGTCGTGGTCGGTTGGAAGGGGGTGTGGCCTTACCCGCTCGAGAGGAGGGGGCAATGCTAGGCTGAGTCTGACCAGCTCGAGGAATGGGTCCGCTATCGACGAGCCGAGCCCGATATTGGCAGGCGGGTAGTGAGGTCTCTTCCACTTACCTTATTGCGCGCGATGGGCGGCAACTGCGGTTTAGAGTGTACTAGACCTCGGTGATATCCCGCATTTTGAGTCGATTGATATGTGGACTTAGATGAGGATTTGTATGCTTGAGTTGCATTTCGCATCGCATGGCCTTGGTATGGCCGACATTTTTCATGCCTTGCATTGCATAGCCTTGGTACGGCTAGTGGTATTCATGGACTCGTCAGCATGTTCCGCATTACTCTAATACTTCATAACTGTATTACTACCTTGCGCACACACTTTCACCACCCTCTAAGCTTTCTATAAGCTTATGCACGACCGTTGCGTGCAGGTGACGCGAGGACGCAGCAGCAGCGAGGCAGGAGCGCAGAGCAGACCTTTTGGAGCTTTTTGTTCATTCCCATTGTATTTCCCTTTATGCTCATTGTACTTGTAAAGTTTTTTATCATAGTGGAAATGTGATGGAGTTTTTGGTTGTTGTTTGTGGGTTATGCCTTTGGTTATGCTTATTACGAATTAAACTAATGTCGAAAATCCTCCTTGTAGCATCCCAGGATCGGAACCTGGCATATGGGCGCTGGGAGCCGAGAATGGGGTTCTACAGAGGCTGTCGGCGCCGGATTCGGCGATCGGGAATTTTGTAAGCCCGGTTTCCGAGTTTGGGGCGTGACAACCTTTGTCAATCTGAGGTCGGTTTTAACGGTGGCTGCATCCCGCCTAAAATCTCGGGAATATCTCGTTTTGTTACAAGATTTTCTAGCAGCCCTAGAGTCGACGCTTGAGATTTGCCTGGGAGAGGTTTCATGGAGCCAACGGTCGGCTGGGATGGATGATTGCTATAAGTGAAAAGGATTCTTTCCGCTTTTTTGGTGTATAGGGAGCCATTTCGGGAAACCGTAGGCGTGATTAGGACTTAGCGTGCTGCGTGGGTGGTGTCCGACCGTTCTCAACGGTTGGATTTGCCAGCGCAACCAAATGACGTGGATTTTATCCACCGTCAGCAGCAACGTGGTGTAATGGTGTGATCGTTGCTGTCTTGCAGTCACCAGCATGCTCAGAAACCTTATCATCAAATGTAATCATGGTCGGTGGGGCCTGTCACACAGAATGAACGGCTTGGATCATCAAGATGACGCTTGATGGTGGGTCGTTTCGTGATGGTGAATGGTGAGTTCGTTTGAATTTGAAAGCCGCGGGAAAAATGAGAAGAATCCCGATTTTCATGAGTTTTATCGGGTCAGACTACCCTTAACCCAGAGTTTGGTACTATGTACATCGCGTGTACAAGGGTCTGTGCACATGCAGGGGTTTAAAGGTGGGGTACTTGTCATGTTCTGCGTGATCTACACCGTCAGTTTTCCTTAGCAAGATAACTCCCGGTCTTAGGTTAAAGATTTACTAGATTTCAGGTCTACATGGGCCGATTGGCTGATTCACCAACTGTAAGCTTTGGTGTACTAGTCTTATTCGTAAGTCAAGACCTAGGATTTTATTAATATGATTATCATTATCATTATTATTATTATTATTATTATTAGTGGTAATAGTATTTAAAATTTCCTGTACAAGGGTCTCAACCTACTGTTATCGATTTATTTTAACTGAATGATTGAATTTGTGAATGTGGTATTCTAACTATTGAGTTATAGTGGTGGGTTGTGAGTATTGTGACTTGTTAAATAATGGTTAATATCTTCGGTTTTATGTACCGTCGTATAGATACGCAATCATAGTTTATAATGGTAACACCCGAGTATGCAAAAGTACGGAGCATTACAATTTTCCTATCCAATCTGTTGATAAGGTCACATGAATAGGGAGCCCACCATAATATTTATTTTCCATCCACCTGTTGATGAGGTCACACAGACCTAGGGGCCCACTGTAATGTTTATTTGAAATCCAACCTATTCATAAGGTCACGGGACTAAGGCCCACCGTGATATTTATTTTCCATCAAACCTGTTCACACGGTCACGCAGACCACGGCCCACCGTGATATCCATTTGCCATCAAACCTGTTTTAAAGAATCAGGTGGGCTAGGGCCCACCGTGATGTTCATTTGACACTCAACCTTGAAAACGGTTAAGCCTCCAATCAACACTGTTTTCCTGTAACGTGGTCCGCTTGAGATTAGGATCTACCTCATTTTTGGGCTCATGCCTTAAAATGATCTGACAAAATAGATGGACAGCGTAGATGACACTCATACATCATGGTGGGGCCCACGGCAGGAGCCGTGGGTCCTGCACGTCCGTCCGCCAGCGGGCGCAGGCAGAACGCCTGCGGCGTGAGCTGCAGCGTCCGCTGCCACTTTTTTATTATTATTATTAGGGCCCACCGAGATGTGATTCACAATCTAGCCCACCCATTATGTGTGTCCCACTTGTTTGGCCGTCCAGACCGAGTTTCAGCTGCATCCAAACTCTAGGTGGGTCCCACCAAGTACTTTTATATGTTCTGGCATGTCTTCACATGGTTTTAGATGGTATGGCCCACCTGGTGATCGGATCACCTTAAAACTTTGGCTCAACGCCTAAAATGATCTGGAGAACAGAATGGACGGCGTGGATCAGCCTCATACATCAAGGTGGGGCCTGCATGAGCAGCCCACCCTAAAAGCAAATTTTTTTTTATAGTTAGCTTGCAAGTACACGTCCTTCACGTCCAGCGTCCAGAGATGCTAGACGGTATACACAGACCTCATGGTGGGTCCCACATACACAGACCTCATGGTGGGTCCCACATCCACGTGGCCCACCATGCATATATATATATATATATATATATTAATATATATTATAATAATATAATATAATATACTACTACATACATATATATATATATATGTATATATGAGGGGTGGGTTTCACCTGAAATGCGGTGGACCACACCGTCTGATGGATGGAGTGGATTTAACATAATTTGGTGGGGCCCACAATATTCAAGGGGAAAAGAAAGAAAGAGAGAGATAGAGAAAGAGACAAAAGGCAGTGATGGTGGGGCCCCGCCACTATGGGCCCCACATGATACAATTCATACGTAAAAAATGCGTCCCACCAACAAGTGGCCCTAAGAAAAGAAATTTAACGGTGGATCACCCACCTATCTTCCTTCTTCTTGCTCCCCCAGCTTCCTTAGCTCATTGCCTTCAAGTTTAACGGTTGTAGATGATGATTGGAAGGTTGAGATGGAGGATGAGAAGGTAAGAAGAGTGGGCCACACTTGGAGTTGGGGGTGAGGAGCTTAGACGTATGGAGTTTGGATTGCTTTAGATTGAGTTGTGAGAAATGAGAGAAAATGAGAAATGATGGATTAAAGGGATGGATGGAGTGGTGTATGTAAGGAAAGGTATGAGTTTGTTTGAAAATGTGAAAAAGAGGAGTGGTGAGGTGAGAGAGAGGTTTGACTTGTGGGAAAAGGGAGAGAGGCCACTTGTACTTATTGTTGGGTGAGGTGGCATGAAGATAAGGTGGTGTACTTGACTTGATTTAATGGGACATCTCGTAGAGATTCCCTCGAGATTCGCAACGTACGGCGTTTCTTCGAACCGAACGCTAACCCGTATCTCCTGGACTGGGTATCGGTTCGGTGCGTGAGTCGCGGCGTTAGAACCGCGGCGACGACGCGGTCGCCAAGGTACGAGTTTAGGATCGAGCCATCTTCGGTAGGCAGGACTCGGCTTAGAATCGTGCGCAAACATCGTAAAGGGTCGATGGTTGCCGGAATTCGACCGGTAGGATCGCGGAAGCCTACAGAACGGTACGGACTAGGGTACAGGTCTTACAGGAAATGACCGTGAAGTGAAGGGAATTGACCGTGAAATGCATGGAAATGACCGTGAATCAAAACGGAATCACCGGGATTGACCGTGAAATGCATGAAAATGACCGTGAAGTGAAGCCAATTGATTGTGAAATGCATGGAATGACCGTGAAGTGAAGGGAATTGACCGTGAAATGCATGAAAATTACCGTGAATCAAAACGGAATCGCTGGGATTGACCGTGAAATGCATGGAAATGACCGTGAAGTAAAGCGAATTGACCGTGAAATGCATGGAAATGACCGTGAAGTGAAGCGAATTAACCGTGAAATGCATGGAAATGACCGTGAATCAAAACGGAATCGCTGGGATTGACCATGAAATGCATGAAAATGACTGTGAAGTGAAGCGAATTAACTGTGAAATGCATGGAAATGACCATGAAGTGAAGGGAATTGACCGTGGAATGCATGGAATGACCGTGAATCAAAACAAAATCACCAGGATTGACCATGAAATGCATGAAAATGACCGTGAAGTGAAGCGAATTGACCATGAAATGCATGGAAATGACCGTGAATCAAAACGAAATAGCCAGGATTGACAGTGAAATGCATGGAAATGACCGTGAATTGAAGCGAATTGACCGTGAAATGCATGGAAATGACCGTGAAGTGAAGGGAATTGATTGTAATATGCATGGAAATGACTGTGAATCAAAACGGAATCGTCGGAATTGACCGTGAAATGCATGGAAATGACCATGAAGTGAAGCGAATTGACTGTGAAATGCATGGAAATGACCGTGAAGTGAAGGGAATTGACCATGAAATTGATGGAAATGACCATGAATCAAAACGGAATCACCAGGATTGACCGTGAAATGCATGGAATTGATCGCGAAGTAAATGAAATGAATGAAATTGACCACGAACTGATTGAAATTAACCGCGAAGTGAATGAAATGGATTTTCGACCATAGACCTGATGGAAACTTGAAAAATAACCAAGTTGGTTGGCTAAAGTAGCTTCTCCTACCCCAAAATCATACAAGGTACGTAAAGTAATTAATTTTGGTTTAGAAGATATTCTTGTTAAATGAAGAAAGAAAGAAATGGAAAAAAGAGAGAGAAAAAATTTTTATATACTTATATATACATATTTATATAAATATGTATTAGAGAAATTTGTAGGTAGAATAAAGTTCTTCATGTAAAAAAATAAAAATAAAAAATAAAAAATAAATTCATAGAGTGGCACAGACTACCGTTATAGCTACATTTATAATCCGTAGTTATAGGTAAAATCACCTTCGACACATATCAAATACACTTCGATATGTATCAAAAATTACAGGATTTTTGAGGCAAACTCGCTGGACATTTTTGGACCCTTTTTGATTAATCAAAATACCTTCGATACATATGGAAAGACAAATCAAAAGACCTTCAATACGTATAAAAGGACATATTGAAATGGTTATAATCCGTAGCTAGAGAAAACACCGTAGCTTTAAGTTCCTTGTTTATTTATTTATTATTATTATTATTTTATTTTTTGCTGTTGTAATCCCACCGCTTTTGGTGGGTCCTATTATGAGGTATGTGTTATATCCAAACCGTCTATCTATTTGGCGAACTCGTATCGAGGATTGAAACAAAAAATAAGACAGATCTAGCTATCAAGTGGACCACAACAAAATTTTTAACTGTGAAAATCAATTATCCCGCTGCTCTTTGTGGTGTGGTCTAGTTGATCTTTGGGTATGATTTTTTCTTTTTGATAATACTCCGAAATTATCTCGAAATATGGATGAACGTTATGGATATAATAAATACATAACTGTGGGGCCCTTGTAACTTTGATATCTTTTGAACCGTTCGTACAACTCAGACTTCGAGGAGCGTCAGCGCTTGTCTTCGAGCAGCACCGATCCGCTTGAAGGAAAAAGCAGGGGCATTTTTCGACCTTTGGGAAGGCGTCCGTACAGCTGGAGCTTATTCTTGGAAGGTAAGATGACGTGGGCTTCGTCTCATAAATGGGTCGTACAGTCAGAAAGTTCTCAGATTTAATCTGTCTCATGTTTGAGATTAAGTACTAAATTTATCTGTACAAAAAGACGGACCACATAGATATAATAAATACATTACAGTGGACCCCACAGCTTAGGGCCGTTGGAATTTTGCTGTGGCCGGGCGCTGCAGGCAATCTCGTCCTTTCCCCTGGAAGAGGTTATTTGATACTCTAGCAGAGTTTTGTAGTTCATACTCGTGAACTGTGTAAGTGAACACATGGCACAATGTAACTCTAATCAAAGCTGTTGAAATTGTTGCGGTGAAATCCGACTATGGTGTGAGTGCGTCGGTGTGTGTGTGGGGTGTGAGTGTGTATGATTTTTTATTTATTTATTTATTTATTTTTAAAAAGGCCGTTGAAATTGTTGGACTCACTATGGATAGGTCATAACCCCAAAATCAGATGGATGTGAGCGTCTTAACCTCCGATTGGTAAACTTCTGTTTGTTTAACTACGTCCATTGAATCTTCATCGACCTACTAGTTGGGACGTTAGCTCAATTTCATTGTTGGTTGATGACCCATCTGAAGTGGGGCCCATTTATAGATTTGGTGTAATGTAGTAACCCTGTGATCAATAGCTCAAGTGGTAGACTGAGCGAAGATAGCTCGTTTCAACACTAAGGTCTTGGTATCGGTTCTTCTTTAGTGAGGGTGGCTACCAGGAGTGTACAGTGACACTGCTTGCTTGTACTAACAAGCCAACCAAAAAATAAAATAAACCTTACGCTAAAGACCTGTTTGTTAACGCTGAATTTTTATACTTAATGTGGAGTTAATGCTGTTTAGTGGTATTTATTAATGCGTCGTTAACGCGGAAGAAGGAAAGCGCTAAGTAATTTTTCACTTAATTCTTTTTGTGATAGGAGTATGGCTTAACAGTGAATGCGGAATGCGCTCAATGAATTTTTCATTAAACAGAACTTTTTACTTCCAAAATTACTCTTATTCAAGTTACCACGGCAAGGTTTTTCTTTTTAAATTGTTTGCGACGTGCAAAATCAACTTTTAACCTATGAAACTTCTTTATGCCCCACCATGATGTATGTGTTTCATTCATTCCATTCAGCCATTTTTAAAGATCATTTTAGGGCTGGATACAAAAAATTAGAGTATAAGTCTCCGATGAATGGAAAACAATAGTGATTGAATATCCACCATTAAAATTCTCCTAAGGCCCAATGTACTGTTTATTTGACATCCAATCTGTTGATTAGATCATATAGACCTAGATGAATGGAAAAAAACAAAGTAAACTTGATCCAAAACTTTTATGGCCCCAAAAAGTTTTTAATAGTCGACGTTCATTCAACATTGTTTTCCTGTAATATGGCCCACTTGAGATTGGAATATACCTCATTTTTGGTCTCATACCATAAAATGATCTAGAAAAATAGATAGATGGCATGAATGAAACACATACATCATCGTGGGCCCACATAGCACCGACCATCAGCCATTGGCTGGTGGCACGGGAGTAGCCAATCTATTTCCACGGACGCGGATTGGATACTGACTGGTTGAGTTGCGAGACTCACTTCTAAAGTTACATCACCAACTTATGTGGGCCCATCATGATGTATGTTTTGTATCCACGCCGTCCATCCATTTTGAAAATATAATTTTAGGTAAAGATCCAAAGGATGAGTTAAATCCAAAGCTCCAATAGACCTCACTACAGAAAATATTGGGGAGAGTGACGCCCACCATTAAAAACTTAAATAGGCCATAAAAGTTTTTAATCAAGCTGATATTTGTTTTTTTTCCTTCTTTCATGTCTGTGTTAACTTGTGAATAAGTTGGATTTCAAATAAAAATCACGGTGAGCCTTAGGAAGGTTTCAACGGTAGGCATCAACCTCACCACTGTTTTTTGTGGTAGGATCAACTACATATTTGGATCTGCCTCATTCTTTCACAAATGCTCTAAAATTAAATCTCCAAATAGATGGATGGTGTAGATAAAGCACATACATCATAGTGAGCCCACATACATCATAGTAGGCCCATGGAATTTGATGACGTCACTTCGATAGCGAATCTTGCTATTCAACCTATTAGTAGCTAATCCTCGTCTAAGTAGGATGCGGATTGGTTGTATTGATGTCAACAAATTATGTGGGTCCCATCATGAAGTATGTGTTATATCTAAACCATCCATCCATTTGGCGAGCTCGTATTAAAGCTTGTAACGAAAAAAAAGCTACAAAAAGCAGCAGGGAATTGAATGTCTACCATTAAAATCCTTTTTGAGGTCACAGAAGTTTTGGATCAAAATGATCTTCTTCTTTTTTTTCCCTCTACATACAGTTATTTGTGACATTATGAACATATTGGATGGAAAATAAACTTAAATAGGCCACAAAAGTTTTGAATATGTTTTCACTTTATCCAATTGGGAATGACCTTATAAATAGTTTGGATAGCATATAAATATAAGGTGGGCCTTATCTGAAGGTTTTGTTGCTACTGGTGTTCAATCCTACTAACGCGTAGTGACAATCTTCCCGCTATGAGGAATTGAGAGCCTTATGATGATATTTTAGTTTTTTATTAAGTATTTTAATTTATTTGAATTAAATATAATGATTTTATTTTCATTTAATAAAAAATAATTTCTTTATAATGTAAAATATTTCTAAATGAAAGATTAGGGCAAATGTATTAAAAAATAATTTCTTTATAATGTAAAATATTTCTAAATGTACAATTATTTAATGCTTGCACGTGATCACACAACCCCTTTTTGTTACTCCATCCTGCACCGTACAGCTGGCACAGGTTCACGGTGATTGAACGGGGCGTCCTCCGTTCGAGGTAACTGATTGATCACTAATATAAAATTTCGTGGATTGGAGTATCCTAGCCATCTAATAAATGGGCCTTTTTGCAATGAATGCGATCTAAGGGTGGTCATCGTCCAAGCAGTTTAAATTTCAGCATATGGCCCATTGATCATCCGAACTAGCGAACGAATGGTTTGGATCCTCGTATGTAGCAATGAAATTGGACGCACGATTCCTATCATGCCTCCACAGACACCGGATCTTGTCCCAGTATGGGAAGAGAAAAACTTTGATACTCTGGCGGAGATTGATGGGTGTTACGCAGGCACTTATACATTGCATGAATGGAAAATGAGTAATTAAATTAAACTGTCTAAATCATGATTTCAGTTCGGATGTAAGACTGACGAAAAAATCAAGCTTAGTTGATTATCTGATTATCTGATTGGTGGACATTCATGGATGGTTAGAAATGAAAAGACTCAACGGTCCTATTTCAAAATTCAAGTATCCTTCAATCATAGGTTAAAATTGTTCAATCAATGTAAATTTAGGGATACGATTTATCCACATTAATATCAATAATTTAGACTGTTTAAGTTTTTCTTGATTCGTGTAATGTCTACAGATTTTGAGTGCCTGCGTATTAAGAGTCATGCCCTGACAAAGTATCAAATAACACCTCCTTATGCGGAGGAATTGACCACTGTGAATCCCACCTTCTACCCAGCGTCTTTTCCAAACGCTCCCAAACTTTACTTTCCAAAACCAAACTATTATGCACGGACATACAATTTTCAGATGAAAATAGCCCTAGACCTATGACTAAGTATTATAACCGTAGCCATAAGTAGCATAGCCATAGCGAACAGCACGGCCACATCTAGTTCGGCATGACCCCGCCGATTCAAACAAAGCAGGTGATGTAGAGCGGGTCGCGGACAATTACATAGCAAAGATGGATCAGAAAAGGCCCGGTCGGCAGCAGAAGTGATCTGGACCATCAGACCTTCAATCAGGCGTATCTCGCAATCCGGGATGAGTTAGCTGACGTAAAATATATGATTTTGGGGTAGAACGAGCTACTTTAGCCAACTAACCCAGCTACGTAGGGTTGTGACGCTCAAAATTGCGAGAAACCCCTGATTCGACAGTCGTTTCCCTGTTTCAATTTCCTTTTTACTATAAATAGTAAGTTTTAGTTTGACTATAACTCTTCATCCGTCGGGCTTTAGGAGTTGCGCCCAACGTGAAAAGAGCTTAGAATAATTAGGGGAACGGTTTGGTGAAGCCAAATAAGACACTTACTATTTTTTGCCGAAAACCTTGCGCACTAGTAGACATCACGACCGTCTATAAATAGTAAGTTTACTATTTATAGTAAGTCGCGAATTCTAGGAGTTTTAGTTGTAGTTTGATTATGATTTCTTTCCCATTGCTTAGTACCCTTATTTAAAGGGTTGTGAACTCGTTTTATGTATTCATTAATCTATTTCGAATTTATTAGAATTTATTTCTATTTTCTGCTCTCTTTTCTCATGGATTCGAGAAAGTCTCTGTGAGGAGTCCAGAGAAGTTCCGTGGATTCGGAATAGTTATCCTCTTGAGGAAGACGGTGCTCGACCTCACGTCCTCCCCTGCGTCAGCAGGGCGGGGCCACAACCAGTTCAACGTGACCCCGCCGAGGCCTGAGTTCTATGGAGCCCTCTACACATGTGTAGGGCCCCCTTTTAGCCATTTTTAAAGCCCCCAAATACCCTCATTTCAAAAATTCCCTAATCCCTTTCCTTCGAAACCCAAAAATAACCCTCTAAGCCCATTCCCTACATCCAGTCCTCCCCACCAAATCTCATTTCCCTAAATACTCTTCATCTTTAGGCCCCCTACTTACTAAAATTCTTCCTTTCAAACTCAATTCCCTCAAAACTCCTCATTCTCTAAACCTGTCTTCCTCAAGGGGGCATTTGGCGCAGGGTATTAGATGGGATAGAATTTTATTTGGTCCCGTGCAATTCCATCCATCATTTGGAGAGGATGGGAAAGGTTGGGATTAGTTGGGATGAAATTACATTTAGTCCCATGGAATTACATTTGGTCCATGTAGGATTTATGTGGATTTTGAAATCCATTACACATGTGGGCCCCACATTGAAGCATTCATTTATCTATGTCGTTCATCCATATACACCGTTTACATGTGACATTTTAGTTTATATGTGTACAAGTGAATGACATCCGTTGTAAATTTGGTCCATTGATTTCAATTTCATGGTCCACCAAAAATGATTTTACTTAATCCAATGTTTTCGAGTAGCAAAATTTTTATCCCAAACATGGGTTTGAATGGCTACAATACCATAGAATTTCTGAACATGCAATCATTGTGCAATAATGGTGTTAATCTCATCTAATACAATTCAATACCATTCAAATCCATGGACCAAACACACCCTATAAGATAACTACTCCAAATCCACAAAGATAGAAGTTCAACAAGGCAAACTGGAAATTGAGTGAGACTAACTTGAAATTGAGCGAGATTAACTTGAAATTGAGCGAGGCAAACTGGAAATTGAGCGAGTTTGCCCCACTCAATTTTCAATTTGCTCCGCTCAATTTTCAGTTTTCCCCGATGAATTTCCAGTTTGCCCCGCTCAATTTTCAGTTTGTCCCACTCAATTTTCAGTTTGTCCCGCTCAATTTCTAGTTTGTCCCGCTCAATTTGCAGTTTGCCCCACTCAATTTCTAGTTTGCCCCACTCAATTTTCAGTTTGCCCTACTCGATTTCTAGTTTGCTTCGCTCAATTTTCAATTTATCCTGCTCAATTTCCAGTTTATCCCGCTCAATTTTAGTTTGCCCCGCTCATTTTGTAGTTTGTCTCGCTCAATTTCTAGTTTGCCCCATTCAATTTTCAGTTTACCCTACTTAATTTTCAGTTTTGCTCTGCTCAATTTTCAGTTTGTCCCGCTCAATTTTCAGTTTACTAGACTCAATTTCTAGTTTACCCCACTCAATTTCTAGTTTGTCTCGCTCAATTTTTAGTTTGCCTCGCTTAATTTCTAATTTGCCCCACTCAAATTTTAGTTTGCCCTGCCCAATTTTTAGTTTGCCTCGCTCAATTTTCAGTTTGTCTTGCTCGATTTCTAGTTTGCCTTGCTCAATTTCTAGTTTGTCTCGCTCAATTTTCAATTTGTTCCTCTCAATTTTCAGTTTGTCTCGCTCAATTTACAATTTGCCCTCATTAATTTATAACTATAGCCGTTGCTTCAATAAGTTCGTAGCCATATATACTCGAAAATACCCTTGCATGCACGGTGGCACCGGTGGATATCACGGTGGTACCATACAATATCAGAAAATGGGATCTATGGCTATTGATTATAACCGTAGCCCTATGTAGCATAACCCTTCCATCCATAAATTCACACAGCTTTCAAAAGCAGGAGTATTTTCGTCTTCAATTTCAGCTTTGGTTTGTATTGGAAAAGCAAGTTTTAGAGGATTCATAAAAGACGCTGGTTAAAAGGTGGCGTGTACAGTGTTCTAGTTCCCCTTTATACGTATCGCGAAAAACAAGAGAATTTATCCTCACAGACGAAAAAGGAGAAATATTCATTTACAACACTGTATATGAATATTTTTGTACAACTCTGTATTTTCTGCCATATTTTCATATTTAGAAAATCCGAACCGTCAAAAATAATAGGCACGGGGAAATTATAATTTGAAAAAGAAAATACAATAATTGACTATTATAGATTTATCAACGAACAGGGTGGTATTTGATAAACCACTAATCTAACTGATATTTTCTAAATATTTATAAAAATATAATGATTATTTTAGTAACATAAACTCTTTTAACGGATCAGATTTTTTATAATTTTGAATTCTAGTGAAAAAAAGAGCGATGTATTTGAAAATATCTATTCAACGTTGTACGTGAACATTTTCTAAACAAAGAAATCTAGGTGGCGGAAACGTCTTGTACGCGTGTCGCTATACCCGAATCCTCTTCCGGACGAGTGTTATGCAGTGCGTAAAACACCACAGATCTTTGGGCTCCACCATATTGTATAATTTAAATCCAGTCTATCTATAAGCTGAGTTCATAGATTTTAGGGTAGTTTGAAAAAAATCATCCAGATCCAAAATTCAAGTGGGCCATACAACAGGGAACAATGGGGATGAAACGTCAACCATATATTTTTTGTACGGACACCACGGTGTTTAAATTTAATCAAAACCATTAATCAGGATAGAATATTCAGGATCAGTAGAAAATATAAAAATTAGCTTGATATAAAATCTTTTCGTTCCACAAAATTAGATTTTATAGGTTTTAGGAACGATTTTATATTTTTCCAATTATGTATTCCAAATTTGTGTTTTTTCAAGATGATATTTTTTACTTGCAGTGAAAAAAAGAGTTACCACCTGATGGACGGACTGGATTTTTACTTATACAATATAGTGGGCCCAAAGAGTCTGGATGTTTTACTCAAGCGGTGTTGTAGACGATTCCGGTGCCGCGTTGCAAAAAGAGCCAAAGATCCCAAAGTTTTCCAGCCTTTCCTAACCATAATGCATTCAAACGAGGTTCGCTCCTTGCAGCCGTCCCAAGATGCAATTGGTCCGCACGTGTGACACATCTACAACGATCATCGGTTGGGGTCCAATGATAGATACGATATATCCAATTACAATTACCAGTGCACTTGTCATATGGACCTTACACGTATGATCAACCTGAACTGTTGATTATGCATTTCTATCCGTCCATTTGTTTCTTACAAGTGTAACCCACTTTATCAGTTAATCCTTTTCAATTTTCAGCCACAATAATATTCAACTTAGGGATCACCTAATGAACAGACCGGATCTTGATGAATTCTCCCACATGGTCCACTTATGCGTGCATGAGCACTTGTGCAGATGGACGGCTCCAACGAATATTTCAACTGTAGACGTTCAATTATCACTTTTTTGGCCCACTTAAGCATTGGATACGGTTCATTTTTGACTTCATATCCTAAAATGAACTCAAAAAACGGATGGACGGAGAGGATTTCTCACAAAAAACGGATGGACGGAGAGGATTTCTCACAAATAAGACAGTGGGCCCTACCTGGGTTCCCAGTACAGGAACTTCTTTCGCAGGAAATCCGCGTCCGGTTAGCAAGGGAAGCGGATTAGGTGCGGCCGCGGCATAACTCAACACGGTGTGGCCCTTACCATAGTTCCCACCATGATTCATTCATAGTATATCCACACCATCCATTCATTTTTCAAATAAATTTCACCTAAATTACCAACAATTAAGAATATCAAAATCTCAGGTGGACCACACTACATGCAACAGTGATGATTGACCGTTAAAAAATTAATGGGCCATAAAAGTTTTGAATTAAGATTATATTTTTCTTTTCTATTAATCTAGTTCTATGTAATATTATCAACAGATTGGATAGAAAATAAACATTACGGTGGGCCCTATGAATATTTTAATGGTGGGTATTCAATCACTACTGTTTCCACTATTTTGAACGACGTATATGCTTCATCTTCAGGATTATAACCTAAAATAAGATGAAAAATGGATGGACGGTGTGGATAAAGTAAAAGAATTCATCAAGTTGAGTTCCACGGTCAGGGTCGCACCGTGGTGACCGTGGACGGAGCCGCACCTAATTCGCTCTTGTTAGAAGGAAATCTCCATGAGCTATAAGGGCCCGTTTGGCCGGGTGGATTGGAAGGGAGTGAATGGTATTAGGGTGGATGGCGTGGATTTTTAGGTAATGATGGTGTTGTCAGCGGATTGTCTTGAGATCCATGGGATTGCTATATCTCTGGATTGATACATCCAGTCCGTTTGGCACGCCCGGCCAATCCGAAAATTAAAGCTTCCGATCCCTTCCAATCCCACGAACCAAACACATCGCAGGCTAATTTGAACGGGTTGGGATGGATTGGATGGGATTTAAGGTAATGACGGTGTTGTCAGTGGATTGTCCGAAGATCCATCGGATTTGGATAAGATCACCCACTGTTTGAGCTCATCCAATCCCTTCCACTACCATCTAATCCCTTCCAATCCAACCGGCCAAACGGGCTCTAAAGAAATTCCGTCTCGGGTGGATATGATACGGTCCTGATGCAGCGCACGTGAATACTGTCCTGACGCTCGAGTTGGTGCTACTTGTTTACGTGATCCAAACCGTTAATCTGATGGTTTCTTTCATTGATGAGGAAATATCTAAAAATATCCCAACTTGGAATGCAAACCTTCGATCAGTGGCCTACATTTAGTGAATTAAGAAAAAGAAATATTACAACCGACCAAAGATCTTATCTCGAGGATTTCAGGATCCTCCATCAAAAATGTGTCCGATCAAGATCTGATGCAACCATTCCTACTAGGGATCGATGTTCCGATCATCCACACCGTTGATCTTATGCTGCCCAACCAGACATCGAAGATGAAGCATGCCCAAAAACTCCTTTGGAGATTAAGATCCTAAACATTCAATTCGTTGTTGTAGTTTCCTCTGAACCATTTATTTCTTATCAACTGTTCTAAGGTCTTGGAACATTTAATCTGGGGAGATCTTCAGCGAATCTCCCGTCAACGATATGGACCATCAAATCAATGGTCACGATTAGAAAATCATGGGCGTGATTCTTACATATAAGCGCATCAAGAATCTATATTCATCTGTTCCTTAAAAGAAGAGACAGAAGAAGAATACTAAAATTAGAAATGCTCTGATCCTCTCAGAGCACTGTAACTTGCAGTCCTCTTAGTTGCATCTGGACTGTTACACAGTACAATTCCTTGATTTGGACTGTTCATTAGGTCCAACGCACATTAATGGGCTACTATTCTAACATTAGATTGATGCGATGAATATTAACCATTTGATGCAGCAGTACATTAACCATTTGATGCAGCAGTGCTAACAATGTCGATGATAATTATTCAAGATGCAGGAAAAACAGGATTTTTCTGGCTAAGAAGTCGATCCGGATTCGTCAAGTCAATATCCTTTGATATAGACGGTCAAGATCGTTTATAAAAATTGGTCGAATTTACTATTCTATCCATCAATTTCTCAGGCCTCATCATGGATTGCTTATGGTTCTAAAGAATAAATTTTGTTAGGAAATTGTAACCATCGCATCCATGGCTTGAAAATTGGATGGCTACAGAAAATAAGGTCAATCAAGGATGAATTGGCCATCTGATCAGTGAAATTTTATGGTGGTCGTGCATGAAATGTTCTCTTCACCTAATGGATGGTTCAGATCAATCGATCGTTTTATCCAAGTGAACTGATACAACAAGGAGCACTATAACTTATAGTATACCATTTCTCTTCTAAAAAACAACAGACCCTCCTCAGTCCTCCCACACCATTTAACAAGTTCTTGCTGTGGGCTGTGGGGTCCACCATCTTTCTTCCTCTTTAAATCTCTATCCTTCCAACCTCATTTTCTTCAAAACCCTAATTCCAGTGATGGATTTCAGTGCCATCTTCTCTACAGTCTTCCTTCTTCTCTTCTCATTTGCCAACTCCATCTCTACAGTCAACAATCACTTCCCAACATCCATACATAGCAATGAATGGAAATCACAATCCCTTTCCATTGCAAATAAGCTCTACCAAACAAAGTACTTCACCCAAACACTAGACCACTTCAATTACAATCCCCAGAGCTACCAAACATTCCAACAAAGATATCTCATAAACGATAACAGCTGGCGTGGCCCGGCGGAGAATTCGCCCATCTTCGTCTACACCGGCAACGAAGGCGACATCGAGTGGTTCACCCAGAACACCGGGTTCATGTTCGAGACTGCACCCCACTTCGGAGCCCTCCTTGTCTTCATTGAGGTAATTCAACAGCTGAGATTAAATGTCCATAATTGGACGGCCCCACCAGGGATTGATTATATATATTACTGATCTTTTCATTTTGTTGGGTGTCCAAGGATTTAGACTGTGATTTAATGTCCATAAACGTTTTTTTTTTTCTTTTCTTTTTTGTGTTTTTCTTTCTTTTTGTTGGGTGGCCAAGTATTTAGACTTTTGTGTTTCTGTGGTTGAGGAGAGTGGTTCCATCGGATTCATCGAGTTAATCCAACGGCTGTGATTTGTGATTAGATGTCCATGATTCGACAGCCAACTTTTTGACAAAAAAGGCTTTGGTGTTTTTGCTTTCCTTTGGTTGGTGGCCAAGGATTTGTACATTTGTTCTGTGAGTGAGGAAAGTGTATGTTACAAGTTGATGTGTGGTCCCTATGGCGCATGTTAGTGAGGAGTGTATGGTCCTTGTCATCTGCAAATGCATGCATGCGGGGACATAGTTTCGTGATCCAAACCGTGGATATGATGATAACATACAGTGGATAGGTGATGTGTGGTAAAATCTACCTGATTGAAAAGATCCTGGCCCTTCAACATAGTGCAGTACAAATAAACGGTTACAAGGAAAATACAGTTGCATTCCATATTCCATGAAAAAAGGGTCGAATATCCAATTTTTCAGATCGATGCAGATCAACGGGTTGGATTACCAAAATATGGGCCACACATACATGGAATCTTCCTGCTGAGTAGTCTATGCCTTCTACGAGGAATACACAATAATTTCACACACCCAATATCACGGTTCAAAAACCCGAAAGCTTCGTGATCATGAGCTGAGTCGACTCGACTCGATTTGAATACTCGGATGAGTTTCTTAAAAAGTCCTGCGTGTTTTATGAGGTTTTTAATGATATCGAAAAACTATAAATAATGTCAACTTTGCCGAATCTGAGTCAAGTTTCATTGAGTTTTTTGCACTGAGTTGAGTCAATTTTTCTCAGTTTATGAACCATTTTTCTGACTTTTTTTTAGTAATATTAGAAGAATAATTAGTATATAAATAATTTTAAGTTTGCCAGTCTGAGTTAAGTTTCACCTTTTTTTTTATTTATTAATTTATTTGTAAGTTGAGTCGAGTTTTCCTCAAGTTGGGTCTCGAATCTCGATGCATTCCTTGCTTCGCTGGGGCGGCTCTCTTCAATTGTTGGGGTGGCTCTCTTCTTGCTTTACACTTGCAAAGCATTGCTTTATAACTGCAGAGCATGGTGTTCCGACTTTTCTTTCTCATCGCATTTTCACGAAGGGCTAAGATAATTGTATCGACACTAAGGATCGATTTACCGGTACACGACGAGTCCTTGAATGACTCATATAATGCCGGAAGATAATTTAACATGATACAGACCTGATATTCATCCTTCATCATTTCCTCCACATCCAGCAATTTTGTAGATCATTTTGTTAAAGTTACTTATGTGGGTTTCAATATTGCCTCCCTCTGTCATCTTCAGATTGAATAATTGAAGCTTCAAGTACAAGCGATTTTTAAGAGATTTTTTCATATAGATGTCCTCTAATTTCGCACATGTACTTATTATAATTTTCGCTCTCATGACATTGTAGAAGACCGCATCCATTAGCTACAATTGGATTGAGGTTCTTGCTTTCTTATCCACCTTGTTTCATTCATCATATGTCATCGATTCCAGTCGTTTCTCAAGGAGTGCATCATCCAATTCTTGTTGAACTAGAAGATAGATCATCTTGACCTTTCATAATTCAAATTTATTTTTTTTTCGGAATATTTCTCAACATTGAAGTTAGGATCAGGAGCCATTGATACCATGCTTTCAGATTCAATCTGTGCCCCAACGTTAAGTTCTGTACCACTTGTTGGAGGACTGCAGAAGCACACATAGATGAATCAAATAAAATATTCCAATCACACAATCAAACCCAATCACAAACACTCCGAATTTAACGTGGAAGAATCTTTTCAGGAAAAAACAATAGCACAAATCGACAGATAAGCACTATGAAAATAGAAAATTATAAGAGATAGAGATTACCTGATTCGAATAAGCCCTTTGAAACTAACGTAGGGGGGGACGTGAGGTCGAGCACTGTCTTCCTCAAGAGGATAACTATTCCGAATCCACGGAACTTCTCTGGACTCCTCACAGAGACTTCTCGAATCCACGAGGAAAGAAAGCAGAAAATACAATTAAATTCTAATAAATTCGAAGTTGATTAATGAATCCATAAAAACGAGTTCACAACCCTTTAAATAGGGGTACCAAGCAATGGGAAAGAAATCAGAATCAAACTACAACCAAAACTCCTAGAAATCGCGACTTACTATAAATAGTAAACTTACTATTTATAGACGGTCGTGATGTCTACTAGTGTGCAAGGTTTTTGGCCAAAAATAGCAAGTGTCCTATTTGGCTTCACCAAATTGTTCTCCTAATTATTCTAAACTCTTTTCATGTTGGGCACAACTCTTAAAGCCCGACGGATGAAGAGTTATAATCAAACTAAAACTAACTATTTACAGTAAAAATAAAATTAAAACAGGGAAACGACCGTCGATCCAGGGGTTTTGGGTTTTTCTCAATTCCGGGCTACGCAACCCGGCATAACGGGGTTAATTGGTTGGCTAAAGTAGCTCGTTCTACCCCAAAATCATATATTTTACGCCAGCTAACTCATTTCGAATTGTGAGATACACCCAATCTAAGGTCTGATGGTCCGGATCATTTCTGTCATCGATCGGGCCTTTTCTGATCCATATTGGCCATGAAACTGTCCGCGACCCACTCTACATCAGTCTCATCCACTTCAGAAGAACTCGTCCTCGAGTTCTCATCCTACGATGGTTCATAATACTCGGTCAGGTCCACGACGTTGAAAGTCTGTGAGATCGTCATGTCATCTGAAAGATCAACAACATAAGTGTTGTCATTAATCTTTCGGATGATTGGTACCGGTCTAATCTTTTTATTCTTCAACTTATTGTACGTTCTGGTTGGAAATCGTTCTTTGCGCAGATGGACCATTACTTGGTCGCCCACCTTGAACACTTTTTGTCGCCGATACTTATCCGCTTGCTCCTTATACTTTTCATTCAAGGCATGTACCTTGGTTTGTATCTCCGCATGAATGCCCATGATCTTGTCAGCCATATGTTCTGCTGCAATGCTCATGCCTAGGAGCTTGGGCAAAGGGACCAAGTCTAGTGTATGGCGAGGTACTCGTCCATAAATAACCTGGAACGGAGATTTTCCTGTCGAGCGATTCACCATGTTGTTGAATGCAAACTCCGCTTGAGACAAAGCCAAATTCCGCTGCTTCAATTTTTCTCCTGAAATACATCGAAGGAGGTTTCCCAACATGCGATTCACAACCTCAGTTGGACCGTTAGTCTGTGGATGGTAGGCGATGCTGAACTGAAGTCGTGTATCAAATCGAATCTACAAAGTCCGCCAAAAGTGGCTTATGAACTTTGTGTCACAGTCAGAAGTAATAGTCTTGAGAACCCCGTGTAGCCGCACAATTTCTTTGAAGAATAGATTTGCCACATTGTTGCATCGAGAGTCTTTTTGCATGGAATAAAATGCGCGATCTTAAAGAAATGATTTACTACCACGAACACCGAATCCATGCCACGTTGTGTTCGTGGGAGACCAAGCACGAAGTCCATAGATAAATCCTTCCAAGGGCCGTCAAGCACGGCTAACGGGTGCAAAGGCCCGTATTATGAGATTGCCCCTTAGAGGTCTGACAAATATAACAACGTTGGACTGCCTTTCCCACATCACGTACCAATTGCGGCTAATAATACCGTTCTTTCACAAGAGCTCGCATCTTGTCTCGCCCAAGGTGTCCACTGAGGCCACCTCCATGTAACTCTTGGATTATCTGTTCCCTTAGCGAACTGTTCGAGATGCATAATCGATTTTCCTTAAAAAGGAACCCGTCTTGCATATGTAAGTCGCCGGGGGGACCTTCTTGGCATCTAACCCATACGTCCTTGAAGTCATCGTCATTAGCATATATGTCTTTGAGGCGCTCAAACCCGACAACCTTATTGGTCATAGTGACTAACAAAGTTGCTCGGCGACTCAGTACATCAGCTACTTTTTTCTGTTGCCCTGACTTGTGTTTTAGTACGAACATGAATTCCTGCAAAAATGAGATCCATCTAGCATGCACACGGTTAATGTTAGCTTGACTATTAATAAATTTGAGAGCTTGATGGTTCGTGTAAAGTATGAATTCCCTTTGAATTAAGTAATGTTGCTAGTGTCGCAGTGCTGGACCACCGCATATAACTCGATCTCATATGTAGACCACTTCTTGCGTGCATCGCTAAGTTTCTCACTGTAGAAGGCTATCGGCCTACCTTCTTGAGACAAGACTCCCCCAATTCCGACATATGAGGCATGACATTCGACTTCAAACAGTTTGTCGAAGTTGAAAAATATAAGAACCGGGGTCGTGGATAATTTGTGCTTGATTTCAGCAAAGCTCCTGTCGGCTTCATCAGTCCACTGAAACTACCCTTTCTTCATGTAATCTGTGATTGGTGACACAATGGTACTGAAAATTTTTACAAACCGATGATAAAATGTCCCCAGTCCATGAAAACTTCACACTTCGTGAATATTTTTGGGAACCGGCCATTTTCTGATTGCCTTTACCTTTTCCTCATCCACTCGAATGCCCGTGGATGTTACGACAAAACCCAGAAACAATAAGCAATCAGTCATGAGCTGCACTTTTTTAAATTGAGATACAGTTTATTTTCTGTGAGCACTTGAAGGACCTTCTTGAGGTGTTCCATATGGGTGGTTTCGTCTTGGCTATATATCAAAATATCATCAAAATAAACCACAACGAACCTCCCAATGAAAGGTTTCAGAACTTGGTTCATCAATCTCATAAATGTGCTAGGCGCATTCGAAAGACCGAAGGGCATGACCTTCCATTCGTATAATCCTTCCTTGGTCTTAAAAGCCGTTTTCTACTCATCACCCGGCTGTATTCAAATCTGATGATAGCCGCTCCTTAGGTCTAATTTAGAGAATATTTTTGCACCCTCTAGCATGTCCAGCATATCGTCCAACCGTGGTATAGGAAACCTGTATTTTATAGTGATTTTGTTGATGGCTCGGCTGTCGACACACATGTGCCAACTCCCATCTTTCTTTGAAAGTAATAGAACTGGTACAACACATGGACTCATACTTTATCGAATAAGACCCTTACGGATCAACTCCTCTACTTGTCCCTGCAGAATCTCGCACTCATTTGGACTCATTCGATAATGAGGACGATTAGGTAAACTGGACCCAGGGTCAAAGTCGATATGGTGTTAGATATCCCGCATGGGGGGTAACCCATCGAGAAGGTCATCTGGCCAGATTTCTTTAAATTCATGTAGTAGGGGCCTTAGTCTTTCAGGGATGATGGTAGGCTCAAGTTCTTCCCCTTTCACAATTAATGCATAAGTCTGTCCTGTTTCTTTGAATTCTTCCACAAAGTCCCGTATGGTTAAGAGAAAATGGCCCTCCACTTTAGAAGTTTCAGGTGGTCCCTCTTGATCCATAGGGGCCAATATGGTCTTCTGGCCGTCATTGACGAAGATATATATGTTATCTCGCCCTTTATGAGTGGCGTCACGGTCAGATTGCCAGGGCCGACCGAGTAGTATGTGACATACTTCCATGTCAACCACATCGCATACTACTTCATTCTTATAATGTTTGCCAATTGAAAAAGATATGGTGCACCGTTCAGTTACCTTTATTTCGTTGACCTTCTTGATCCAACCGATTGTATATGTAGAGGGATGACACTCCGTTTTCAATTGCAATTTTTCTGCCATGACCTTGGATATGATGTTCTCGCTGCTCCCACTGTCAATGATCACGTCACATACCTTTCGATTCACTGTACACCTAGTGCGAAGATGTTTTGCCGCTTTGGATGCACTTCTTTTCTTGGCGTATATAATAGTCGCCTCACGACAAGCAACTCGCTGTGATCTTACTGAACCCAACCTGAATCATCTGTTTTGTCCTCGGTGGTATACCCCTGTTCTTTAATATCTGGATCTTCATAAGCGTTATCAGCACTACCATCATTGATGGCGAGGTTTACTACTTTTCATTGGGGACAAGTATTTGATAGGTGGCCCGGTTGGCCACAACGATAGCAGTTGTCGGATCTTGGGCGAGCATAAGGGTTCGGGATTCTACTTGGACCAACAACAGCTAATATGACCCTTTGGGGTCTAGCCTAATCTCGGTTCTCAGACGTAAGAGGTTGAGTGCGTGCTCTTACGGGCTCCTTCCCCTTGGGTTGTACAGTTCCCTGAGGCGGACTTGACACCGGGATCCTTGCAGTAGGATAGGTCTGTGTGTTAGGACGTTCAAGTTTTGCTTCTGCCCGAGTAGCCAACTTGATCGCATCATTTATCGTCCTGACGGACTGCATCTGGACCCGATCCTGGATAGCCATATGCAATCCACCGTTGAATTGGGCGACTTGCTGCGATTCAGTCTCGACCAAATTGTTACGCGCCGCCAGGCGGTAAAATTCTTCTGCGTATTCTCTCACCGACCGACTACCCTGTCGACAATTTTGGTATTGTTAGAATAATACTTGATCGTAATCACTAGGGAGGAATCGGGCACGTAGTAACTGCTTCATCCGCTGCTAGGTGTAGATTAATGCTTTCGTCTGCCTGGTTGGTGCGAGTTGCAGTTGTTCCCACCAAGCTGAAGCTCCTCCTTTCAGCTTGTAGGCTACAAGCTTGACTTCTTTGCTTTATGGATGTCCATATAGTGGAAAAATCGCTCAACTTCAGAAAGCCAACGAGGAAATCCTCAATGTGTAGTTGACCATTGAAGCTAGGAATATCAACCCACATCTTGAATTCTTGATCCGTTCGATCTACTCGATCGCCACCATGTCTGGGGTGTTGGAAGATTATGTCATCGATTTCCTCCTCACTGGAGCCCCCTTCCACAGGAATAACTCTTGGATGCACGGTCGGTATTATCCTGCGATCAGGGCGATTACAAGTTTCAGCAATTGGCGGTGGAGGATTACCACCAAGAACACGGAGTTGCCTTAGGTTTTCTGCCAAGAGATCCGCTATGCGGTCGATGAAAGCCTTCAGCCCTTACATGGCTTGCTGATTCACTTGTTGTGCTACTTTGAAAGCTGCCACCGTTAAAGGTAAATTTCCTGGAGCACCGCCCATGGGATTGTTGCCCGACCCATCATTAGAAGTCATCAATCCGAGGAGAAACCTCGCTCTGATACCAAACTAACGCAGGGGAGGACGTGAGGTCGATCACCGTCTTCCTAAAGAGGATAATTATTCCGAATCCACGAAACTTCTCTGGACTCCTCACAGAGACTTCTCAAATCCACGAGGAAAGAAAGCAGAAAATAGAATTAAATTCTAATAAATTCGAAGTTGATTAATGAATCCATAAAAATGAGTTCACAACCCTTTAAATAGGGATACCAAGCAATGGGAAAGAAATCAGAATCAAACTACAACTAAAACTCCTAGAAATCGCGACTTACTATGAATAATAAACTTACTATTTATAGACGGTGGTAATGTCTACTAGTGCGCAAGGTTTTCGGCCAAAAATAGTGTCCTATTTGGCTTCACCAAACCGTTCTCCTAATTATTCTAAGCTCTTTTCACGTTGGGCACAACTCCTAAAGCTCGACGGATGAAGAGTTTTAATCAAACTAAAACTAACTATTTATAGTAAAAACGAAATTAAAACAGGGAAACGACCGTTGATCCAGGGGTTTTTCGCAATTTCGGGCGTTGCAACCTTGCATAGCAGGGTTGGTTGGCTAAAGTAGCTTGTTTTACCCCAAAATCATATATTTTACGTTAGCTAACTCATTCTGGATTGCGAGATATGCCCGACCTAAGGTCTGATGGTCCAGATCACTTCTGTTGTCGAACGGGCCTTTTCTGATCCATCTTGGCCATGAAACTGTTCGTGACCCGCTCTACATCAGAAACCCTAAGAATGAATTAAAGAAAGCTCTTAGATACCTCATGTTCCCTATTACACCCACATGTATAGCCTTTAATTGAATCACGATCGAAATAGGAAACAATTCCCGCACTTACACAACTCTACGTAATTTCCGTGCGATCGTTCAATGACACCTTCAATGTCACTTTGATGGCATCGAACAACCTTTGATGGCATCAAATAGCTACGATGTCATTGAACAAAATACCAAAACTTTCCAGCGACCAAACATGTATTTTCTGAATTTTCTCGATGGCACTTTGACGTCATCGACGACTTGTCGATGGTATTGAACCCATTTTGATGGTATCGAGCAGGACACAAAAAGTGTCCAACAACCAATTGTGAAATTTTCAGATTTTTCCAATGGCATCGAGCTATCATCGATAGATTTGTTGATTTACAGATTTAAGACATCAATCAACAATTAATGATATTAAAAAACTATAAATAATGTCAACTTTTCTAAGTCTAAGTCGAGTTTCATTGAGTTTTTTTTGTATTGAGTCGTGTTTAGTTTTCTCAGTTTATGAACTAGTTTTCTGACTAGTTTTTATTAATATTAGAAAATTAATTAGTATATAAATAATTTTAAGTTTGCCAATCTTAGTCAAGTTTTGCCTTATTTATTTATTTATTTTTAAGTTGAGTAAAGTTTTCCCCGAGTTATCTCGATGCATTCCTTACTTCACTCGATTGTTCCTTTCAATCGCCAGGATAACTCCCTTCTTGCTTTATACTTGCCTTGTGAAGAACTGTGCTCGGGCTTCTCTCTAGAAGGCCCTACTCTTCGCTTACCTGCATTTTTATTTTTCCAATTGAAGTCGTAGTGTGCATCTATATTCATATGCTTAGTGCTAGATGCTTTGCATTTTAAGACTGAAATCCTAGGTTTGAGTGCCCATGTGGGGTTTTGATGGAGGGATGAACGTGATGAGGATAACTACTCCGAATCCACGGAGCTTCTCTGGACTCCTCACAGAGACTTCTCGAATCCACGAGGAAAGAAAGCAGGAAATAGAAATAAATTCTAATAAATTCGAACTTGATTAATTAATTACTAAAAATGAGTTCGCAACCCTTTAAATCGGGGTACCAAGTAATGGAAAAGAAATCAGAATCAAATTACAACTAAAACTCCTAGAAATTGCGACTTACTATAAATAGTAAACTTACTATTTATAGACAAACGTGATGTCTACTAGTGCGCAACGTTTTTGGCCAAAAATAGTAAGTGTCCTATTTGGCTTCACCAAACCGTTCTCCTAATTATTCTAAGCTCTTTTCACGTTGGGTGCAACTCCTAAAGCCCGACGGATGAAGAGTTATAATCAAACTAAAACTAACTATTTATTGTAAAAACGAAATTAAAACAGGGAAACGATCGTCGATCCAGGGGTTTTGGGTTTTTCGCAATTCCAGGATGCGCAACCCGACATAACGGGGTTGGTTGGCTAAAGTAGCTCGTTCTACCCCAAAATCATATATTTTACGTCAGCTAACTCATTCCGAATTGCGAGATACGCCTGATCTAAGGTCCGATGGTCCAGATCACTTCTGTCGTCGACCGGGCCTTTTTCTGATCCATCTTGGCCATAAAACTATCCGCAACCCGCTCTACATCAGGTTTGTGTGTGATTGGGTGGATGAGTGTAAATAAAAGGGAGTTTTCCTCCAGACTATATTGAGTTTTTCTTGAGTTTTGGTGAAATTTTGTCTGCTTGAATTGACTTAGCGAGTTAAGTTGAGTTTTTTTTTTTTTTTTTCCTTTTAGTTTTTAAACTTTGCCCAATATAAATAACTTGACAAAGGTTCTAAATATGATTTATTTTTTATTTATATTATTAATTTTATGTTGTTGTTATTATTATTATTATTAATATTATATACTTTTTATTTTGTGAATGCAGCATAGGTTTTATGGGAAATCAATACCATTTGGAGGGAAAGAGGAGGCCTATAGCAATGCAAGTACACTTGGGTATTTAAGTTCAACACAAGCTTTGGCTGACTATGCCACTTTGATCATTGATTTGAAGAAGAATTTAAGTGCACAAGGATCTCCTGTGGTTGTCTTTGGAGGTTCCTATGGAGGAAGTATATATGATTTTCCTTTTTCTTTTTCCAGCTTTATTTTTTTAAGTTTGTAGAGGTTTCTAACTCCACACGTTATGTCCAAGCAAGGGTGCATGTGTCATGATGTGATCCATGTCGGCATGGCTTAATGACTCAATGACTCGGACTGACTCATCTAGTTAGGACTGAGGTGAGTTGGGTCTATTAAGGGGGTGACTCTGCGATATCAAACCGAATCCAACTCGACTGAGTCCTAGATAGGGCTGTATACGAACCGAGTTAGCTTGGTTAGTCGACTCGACCTTAAAAAGCTCGATTCGACTCGGTTTGAAATTTAGTTTGAGCCAAGTCGAGCTGATTTTTTGACCTCGACAAAAATTCCAAACCGAGTTCGAGCTTGCCCGAGATCGACTCAACTCGGATCGAACCCAACTCGAATCGAACTTGGATCAAACCAGTTCGGTGACTCAATTACTTTGATATTAATGTTGCTCACCAAGTGTTTGAAGAAATGACTCAACAAAGTGTTGGTTGGTGGCAAGGAAGGTATGTTTCATCAAACAAATACCTTTTTTTCTTGATTTTGATGTTGCTTACAAGGTGTTTGACGAAATACATGTAAAACCACCGCTGAAGTTTTACATGCAGTGAGAATTTGAAAGTGCAGTCCATGTGTTTGTGAAAATGCTGCACATGCGAACTAGGCTCGATCTTGGCTCGAACTGGCCCGAGCTGTTGATCGAACCGAGCTGAGCTGGATAGTCAGGCTAGACGATTGAGCCGAGGTCAGCTAGTGGCCGAGCCGAGTGGAGTTGTGCCAAGCTCGATTCAGATCAACTGGTGTACACCTCTAGTCCTAGGTGACTTGGACGATCCAACAATCCATGCATGTGTGAGATCTGACCTTTCTATATGGTGCATTGCACTGTTTGGATCTTCTGTTATAAAAATAAGGACATTTCATGCCTCAAGCGGGCCACGGAATACTAATACAGATGAATGGATAGAAAGAAAATTAACCATTGATGTACTTTGTAGCTGTGGCCCACTTGAAAGCCAAATTCTCTAATTTTTAGGTACAAGATCGGGCATGTTTGTGGGTGGCACTTAAAAAATCTAATTATGGTTTAGAGATCATGATTGTCCTCACCGAAAGAAATACCATCACTAAGGGTGTCTCATCACACCAGACATCATGATAATTTTTACTAGAAAATATCATGAAGTTTATTAATATTTGGAACGACCAAACACACCCTAATATATATATATATATATATATATATATATATATATATATATATATATATATATATATATATATATATATATATATAATGACTAACTAAAATAAGATGAACTCGCTTTTACAACCTGTTTAGACATGCCCTTAAAAGGAGTTTGTTTGTTTGTTTGTTTTTTTTTATAAATTTTATTTTATTTTAACACTTAAACAACATTTTAAGCTAAACTTCAGTTTGCTTTGTGCGCCTGGCCCATCCCCAGCTAACTAAAATAGATATGAACTCATTTTATTAAGCAGATTGAAAAAAGTAAGCATGAAAACCACTTTTATAAGAGTCATGTAAAGCTCAAATCTCACACGCATGTTTTATATTTCTGTGTGTACACACGTATGAAATTAGTAGAACTTTTTATTTTTTTTTTAAAGATTATTTTGGCGATTGAAATGGACGGTGTTGCAATATTGCAGTGTTGGCAGCATGGTTTAGATTGAAATACCCACATGTGGCCATTGGAGCCCTGGCCTCTTCTGCTCCCATCCTCAATTTTGAAGGCATCACATCCCCATACACCTTCAACGACATTATCACACGCGACTTCAAGGTCTCTCTCTCTCTCTCTCTCTCTCTCTCTCTCTCTCTCTCTCTCTCTCTCTCTCTGTAGCTGTGTGGGGCCTACCTTGATGTGTGTGTGACCATGACACTCCATCTATCAGCTGGAATCCCCATATTTTTCTCTGGACGCAAAAGTCAGGTCAATAGTGGGCCATACCATAAGAAAAAAACGTAAAATCATGGCAAACAAAACTCCAAATTCGGGTAGTGTGAGGTCCAACTTAGTTTTGGATCACCCTGATTTTTTGGGTGTGTCTCATCCTAGTGAGGCTGACCAAATGAACAGGCTGGATGGCATATACACACAACGGTGGGCCCCACAAAATATTGAACATTTTGTCCCTGTGGTGTTATCGTCCAACTGTCGTATCACCAAGTGATCATGATCTTTTTGGTGGGCCTAAGATTTTGGACGGATTGGATGTCATACCCATGTGTCACGTGGGCAATTATAGGCTGTTGGACGATAATGCTATTTGTCAAACTAGTTGTATGATCTTAATCAATTGATTAATTGCCAGACAATGAAATGTCATTATTCATCGTCAAACTAGTTGTACGATCTTAGTCAATTGATCAATAACTGGACAATGAAATTTCCTTATTCATTGTATGAAATTTCTTTAATCACCAATCTAGATTGTCTATACTTGAGCCTACCTTTGACTGCATGCGTTGATCAAGAATCGCTTTGACTAGACCATCCTAGCCATCCAATCAACTGTTAAGAAAAGGAACGGTCTTTGTTGCTTGTAGGAAGATGAGGCTTGTCATCAATCCACATTTTCCATCTTGTTTTGCTCCGTATTCACTTCTATTTCCTAACCATCCAATCAAGTGGTTGCAAAACAGACGGTTCAAATTAATTGCATGAAATGGTTCCAATCATCAGGATGGAGTCCCACTTTTAGTTGAAAGTTTGCTAATTTGATCATATCATCGTAGCCATCAATTGCTAAGATAATGGGTCTAATAATCAATCAAGACCATCCATCATGTGGGCCCTACTTTTCATTGCATGACACCCCCCACACTCTCACAAGCATCTTTACATGCAGCTTGTTAAAAAATTTTGTAAAGTAATTTTAGAATCCACTTGGCCTTTTCTCCTTGGATATTTTCTATAATATGGTAGGTATGACTTACTGTTGCATTTTCCGTGTGTACGTGTTTATATGGGTTTTATTAACTTACGCTCATAGATCTATGTGGCTCAATGGTAGATAAAGTGGGTTTCAACCAAAGTGGATTTGGTGAGACCCTTGCCTCACGCAAGATGGTGCAGCCCTTACCATGAGGGCCACCTTGATGTATGTATTATATTTCCGTGCTGTCTGTCCATTTTTTCTAGATCATTTTGGACATTATCCCAAAAATGAAGTAGATCTAATTATCAGGTGGAGCAAGCGGTTAAACACCCTATCTTTTCTTAGGGCATGCTTTAATGTTTCACCAAATCTATTAATAAGGTCATGTAAGCCTACAAATACAATCTATTGATAACGTTAAAAAATAAATAAATCAGCTTTATCCAAAACTTTTGTGGCCCATAAATGATCAATCACCATTGTTTCTTATGGTATATATAGTTTACCTGATCATTTGGATCTATTTCATTATTTTGGATAATGCCCTAAAATGATATGGAAAAATGGATGGATAGATTAAATACAAAATACATACATCAAAATGGGCCCCATAATAAGGGCCGCACCGTCCTGGTCGGATGAGTTTCGGATATCACCTTATCCACTCCACAGTACCGAGGTCATGGACATGGGTTTTGTTGACATATGCTCGTATATTAATTATGGCTTGATGGTAGACATAGTCAAGAGTCATTTCAATATTGAGGCCATGAGTTCGAATGTCCATGTGGTGTGTAGAGAGAGAGAGAGAAAGGGAGGGTGTTGTGTATGGGAGGTAAAGCTATTAAATGGCCAATCCCTAAATCCTTTAGTGGAAGGACCACCTCTTGGATAGTGACCTGTGATACCATTATTTTGTGATTGGTTATCAAAAAACCTCTACACCTTGTCTAACAAGCTTTAGGCTGTTGAAAGCTTACTATTTGAAGGGTCAAAATAGGATTTTTAATTTAGTTAGGGCTTACTACTTTAGTAAGTTTTCCAACCCTAACATGACCCAACCCAACCCAACCCAACCCAACCCAACTCAACCCGAACTCAAGTTGCATCAGTTAGGTCGGAACCTAAATTGCAGCCTTAGTGGGGCTTAACAAAACAAACATATTTATGTATGTTTATGTTGGCACGACGTAATTATGAAAACACACACATGCTCATTGGACAGTTATTTATTTATTTATTTTTCAATAATATCAGAGCGAGAGTGAGAATTGTTATAAGGTGATCAAAGGGTCATGGAAGCTGATCGATGATACTGCTGAACAGCCAGGCGGGCTCGAGAAGCTCCGAAAGTCCTTTAAAATATGCGAGTAAATGCCTAACTTGACTGTGGCATTAATCAGGTCGAAGAATTACACAATTTCTACTGTATAAATCTCTTTCTTGATGACAGGAACTATATTAGTGCAAGTTCTCTGGAAGGTTGGCTCAACACAGCGTATGTTTACACGGCCATGACGGATTATCCAACTCCATCCAACTTTTTGAACCCTTTGCCAGCTTATCCAGTCAAACAGGTACAATTCATGGTACATGTGTATCAATTATTTTATTATTTCGTTTTTTTTTTTTTTTTTTTTTTTTTTTTTTTTTTTTTTAAAGGTGTGTTTGGTCACATCAATTATCATGATATATTTCATTATTAATTAGTTTAATTTAATTTTAAAATTCGTAAAATTTATTGTAACCAAATGCAATAGTAATAGAGAAAATGGACCATAATCACATACAGGATACGACGGTTTTGAAAGCTGTTTAATAGAAACTACACTCACTTCTCTATTTTGTTAGGACCTCAGCCCGTTACATGTACGGCAAGTTCTAAATCAATATCACAACTCGTGTACGAGGGCCTGCTTGTGCTAACTGACCACTACGTACGTGCTACAAACGTGTATCAGATCCACCCCGTCCATCAGATGTGCCACAGCATTTTGACAGTGGATCCAAAACATCAGTCCAATAAAAGATTCATTTGGGGCACACCACATGAAACGATGAAAAATCACGCCTGAAACATCTAAATTCACGTAGTGTGGCCCACATAATTCTTGGAATATCCTCATTTACAGAAAATCCATTCATCCTGGTATGGCCCAACAGATGAGTGGACTGGATAGAATATAGACACAAGTGGACACTAAAACCAACTGATTCCCATGGTGTAGCCCACCTGAGCATTGAATCGGCCTGATTGTTGGGCCCTCGTCCAAACACAGGGTGTATCACTTGATGGACGGTGTGGATCTCGTCCACATGAATTCGTGGAGGACTACAATTCCTAGGTAGCCTTCGGACCACCAGAAGCTACTCTTCATTTTTAGAACCGTTGATTCATCTTTCGTACCGCAGATGTGCAAGGCCATCGACGAAGCAACGGCTGCAGATGACACATTTAGAGGATTGTACGGTGCAGCGAACATCTACTATAACTATACAGGGAATGCCACGTGTTTCGATCTCATCGACGACTCCGATCCGCACGGGCTTGGTGGATGGTCATGGCAGGTGCGCCTTTTTGCACATTCTCCTGTCCTTTTCTGCTTATATTTAAACAGACAAGCACCCCAGCATATCTGCAAGTGGGGCTCATTTTGAGATTATCCATCTCAGATGGACCATTGCCTCGAAACATCCTTTACCAGACGATCGTAACCATTGAATTCGTTTGATGGGTTAGACAATCAAGAAAGGAAACCTATAAACGGTCCACATTCACGATATAGGAAGACGCCTATATTGGATTCTGAATTATGAGCCATTCGCTGAGTTTCTAAACAAATCAACGGTGTGGATCATCGAACCATGGACCATACTCTTCAGATCCTCTACAGCTTTTGATGAATTTAGATATATAAAAAAAGGTATTCGCGTCTCACACACGCATATGAGCATGTGCATCACACGCAGATGTTGTAGACTTTATACATAGGTTTGATATTGACACATCTACTGAGAAGATATCAAATTGGCCACTTTCTTCAATAATCTAGATCGTTGATCCATAGGGTACCACCATGGATGGACCTGCCCCAAAATTCTCCCGGATTTTCCTGGGCACTTTCCATGCCTCTCCTCAACCATCTATTTATATGCCACGATTCAAAGGCTATGATTCTCTCATCGAGGCGATTTTCGTGGAGTGTTCCATCCACGGTGTCACGCAGCTGACAGACGGTCTGATTACTGAATCATAGGCCCACTTGTTAAGAACTGAAACTCGAGCATACTTTGTAACTGTAAGGCCTGAGGAAATATATGATATTGGTGGCCCGCATTTTCAGTTCTGGCACGTGGGGCCGACGGTTTGGTAATTCAAACCATTGATCTGTTGTGTCCCACGGTGGGTGGACTATGCTCCATGGATCTACTTGATAGGATAATCTAAACCTTCCATTTTTATTTTTCAACAGCTAAGCAGTTGAGAAGAGAAATACATCAATGGTAAGCATTCAATAGAAAAAGGTCCAAGTAGTGGTTTCTAGTACTTTCAAATCTATGGAAATTTTGGTATTACCCATCCACAGTGAGACTCAACAGATCAACGGTCTTGATTACTAAAGAATTGGCCCACTTTTCATAATTATAAACGAATGTATACTTGTGTTGGATGCACGCCATGTACAACATAATCCCTCCAACTTGAGGTCTCTTTCCTACTGTATGCCTCCCGTTTAACCCACTGCCCTTTCTGTGGATCTCAAACCTTAGTTTCCCAAATTATTACCCGCTATACTGATGCGTCTTTGGGACATTCAGGCGGTAGTGTGCCGGATGGCGGTGGTCTTTGGCTATTGTGAAAAAGTCTTCTGCCCACTGTCATGGGATTCCGGCGGATGTAGGGGTCCTCACGCTGCCATTCGACTCAAAGTCCTGAGATGGGATTTGTTCGGGCCCTTCGACCGGTCAGGGAGCCAGCTCCATTCGACTAGTCTAGGTTTGGCATTCAAGCGATTTTATGGATTGCGGAAATAAGGTTTGAGCGAGATGCGGAAAAGTTACCTAAACTATACAGAGTGTTCTAGGGTTTTTCAGAAAGAGAAAGTACCAAGGCTTCCTTCTAGGAAATCAAAAGCAAAGTGAGATTCAAGGTTGTTGAAGGTCTTCTCTCTTTGAAACTCTTTCATAGTGTAGATCATGTGCCGTGGTTTTTTTGGAAGGATTTTCTATGTTAAATCTGTGTGTTCTCTTGTGTGTGCTTTGCCATTGAATTGCTATCCTAGATCTAGATCTGTGTGATTCTGTAAGCCAAAATCCCAACAAGTGGTATCAAAGCAATTGTTGGGCACAGATCTAAATCTGAGGGATTAGTAATAATGGGGAGCACCAGGTATAAGATTGAGAAGTACTCAGGGAAAAATAACTTTGAGTTATGGAAGATCAAGATAATGAGTTCCTTTTAATGAAGTGCTCTTGAGGAGCGAAAGTCTACTATGATCGATGGTGATTGGAATCTCTTGATAAGAAGGCATTATCATCGATTATGTCTCACGGATGAGGTTCTCCAATGTCATGAAAAGCTGCGGCTAAGTTATGGGCAAAGTTAGAGGATGTCTATGCAAAAAAATCCTCTAAAATTTTTGCACTTGAAGCTTATGTGGTATAACTTCAAGATGAAGATGAAGGCTCACATTAGCAAATAAATTAGAATAGTTGGATATGGAGGAAGTGATGAAAGATGAAGAACAAGCATGTATGTTACTGAATTCTCTTCGGCGTCGTATGAGTCATTCAAGGACACTGTGCAGCATGAACAAAACCCTGAGTATCGACACCGTTATTTCAGCCCTTCAAGAGAAGGCTATAAGACATCTAAACAGCGACATAGGGATATCTTTTGATGCACTGTTTACAGTGGGTAAAAATTCTGAATAAGGTACAGGTTCTTCAGGTTAAAGATCAAAATCCAAGGGCAAGGGCAAAGGAAAGGTAAAGTGTTGGAATTGTGGGAAGGAAGGACATATGAGAAGGATTGTGGAAATCCTAAATCGAAGAGAGAAGATTCTGAGGCTTCGTCAGGGAGTGTTGTGATGGAAGTGGATGTGATAGTGATGTTTTATCTATTCCATATGATGATCGTCAGTGGATCCTTGAGCACATGGGGCATCTTTCACATGACTCCTCATCGGAGTTGGTTTCGTCTATAGGGAGTGCGATGGTGGGACGGTATTTATGGGCAATGACATTGCCTGTAATGTTGTGGCTGTTGATGGTGCGCATCAGGATGTTTGATGGGGTGGAGTGTACCCTGACTGATGTTAGGCACGCTCATGATTTGAAGCAGAATCTGATTTCTCTTGGTGTACTTGAGGCAAAAGGATGAAAATACACAGGTATTGATAGTGCTCTTAAAGTATCTAAGGGGGCATGGGTAATCATGAAAGCACAACGACTCGGTAATTTGTACAGGTTGATCGGGAGCACTTCAAAAGGTGGAGCTGCTGTGGATGTAGCGGATCCCACCTTTGCACATGTGTGGCATGTTAGGCATGACCACATGAGCGGGCAGGGTAGGAAGACTGAGACGTGCGGATAGGGATACAGAGTAGGTGGAGCAGCCACCTGTGAGAAAAATCACATGCATGATCGTAGGATATCGGCGAGGTACATGGACGACTCCAATATCACAGGGGATTCATCTTTTATTCAGATGGCTCTAGGTGAGCCTAGTACTGAGAAGTGAAAGGTGACTATGAGCGATGTAATGATTCGTTGTACTAGACCGACATATGGGAGCAGGTGGAGCTTCTAGTTGACTAGAAAGCGTTTGGATGCAGGTGGATCTTCAGGAAGATACAACATAAATACAGGGCGAGATTAGTAGCGAAGGGTTATGCTCAGAGAGAAGGGATCGACTTCTCAGAGATATTCGCGTCGACGGTATATCATATGTCTATTAGATCCGTGATTGGTACTGGTTGGCCAACGTGATCTTGAGCTGGAAAGATGGATGTGGAGTTTGCACTTCTGTAAGGGAAAGTGAAGAGCAAATCTACATGAAGCAACCAGAGTGGATCGAAGTTAAAGGGGCCGAGAAAAGACTTTTCAGGAGGTCGTGGTTCGACCTGTCACCTAGGCAGTGGTTTGATTCCTTCATGGATGAAGGATCGGGGGCTGCAAAGATAGTTCTTGGCATTGAGACTGAAGGAGAAGTAGACTTTGGTAATCACATGAGGAATACCTTATATGTAGGTATTTATCAAGGATGTGAAGCGTTCCCTACGCGTCTCTCCTTAAATTTTCCTCAGGACATGTCCCAAAATAGATGAGGAAAAGCAAGATATCTCATGAGCCTTATTCAAATGCGGTTGACAGTGTATGCCATGGTCTGGATTAGACCGGCTATTTCACAGGCTTTCAATGTTGTGAGCAAGTACCCCAGCAAGCAATATTGGGTAGCAGTGAGATGGTAAGAAGACTACGTCTTTTCTTTTGGGAAGACAGGAGCAAAGGTGGTTGGGCATGTGAATTTAAATCCGGTAGACATGATCAACAAGAATGTTCCTACAGAGAAGTTCAAGTTCTGTACAACTTTTCTGGGCTTGGCGATGGCGTAAAAGGAAGACGAAGTGTGCAAGAGAAGCTATGATGCAATACAAAAATAAGAGAAGAGATCAAGGAGCTACACGGTTGAAGGTTGAAGCTTGGTAGAGATTGTTGTGAGAAAAGTCTTCACCGCCTTCGACCAGTCGTAGGATTGCTCGACCGATCGTAGGGGTCCTCACGATCGGTTGTGGCTCGCTTGACTCAAAGTCCAGCGACTTGGGATTTTGGTGTCCAGGCCCTTCGACTGGTCGTAGGGATTGTTCGACCAGTCGTAGCTCGACTAGTCATAACTCTCCTTCGACTAGTCGTAGGTTACGCAGATCGTTCGCGTGAAATTGTGTCCTTTCGCAATGGGATGTGGAAGGGAAGTTGCCTAAATTATAAATAGGTGTTCTAGGGTTTTTCTAGACAATGGGAAAGTATTCTAAGGCTTCCTAAAGGGGTTCTAGGGAAATCAAAGGGTATATAGGTGAGATTCGAGGTTGTTCGAATCGAGTAAGTCCTCTCTCTTTGTAATTTCTATTTCATAGTGGAGATCTGTCGATTTGTGCAGTGATTTTTTTCTCGGAAGGGTTTTCCACGTTAAATCTGTGTGTTCTTTTGTGTGTGCTTGGTGCCATTGAATTGCTATCCTAGATCTAGATCTATGTGATTCCGCAGGCCAAAATCCCAACACTGCCATGTTCGGCGATGGTGCTGCCTTGTTATATCCAGGGCTGAAAGTTGGGCAGGTTGGGTCGGGTTGGTGCTCAACCCTAGCTCAACCCGAGATTCTTGTACCTTAACCCTAACCCAACCCAACCCAAACTCGGGTTGGGAATTCTCAACCCAAGCCTAACCCAAACGGGTTCAGATGGGTTGGTCAGGTTGATCGGGTGGATACATGCTAATATTTTAATGATTGCATTAGTTTATTATATTTGAATACACATCTTATTTTTTATATTTATGATTTTATTAATCATATATATATATATAGTTATTTATCATAAAACTTCATTTACTCTAAACAAACAAGCTAAAATATAGGACAACTACTCATTTAAAAGTCGTGTTGTGTAGCACAATCTATTTGGGAGAGAGAAATCCAGATATCTTGTTACCTTGAGTCATCGGAAATGATGTGGACCAATGAGACCCGACAACATTGGGATTTTTTGTCTTCAACACATATAATCCACACTCAATTACAATTTATAAGAAACTTATATATTGATCGGGTTTGGGTTGGGTCGGGCAACCCAAGACCTCAACTCAAGCCTGACACCAGTTTTATCGGGTTGGTGTTGGTATAGCCCAAGCCTGAGATCGGACTCGATACATCCTGCCCAAGCCCAACCTAATTTCGAGTCGGTCGGGTTCAACCCGCCCAACTTTCAACCCTAGTTATATCCAAACTATCCATCTATTTGGAAAGCTTCTTGTAAGGTTTGAGCCAAAAAAATAAGACAGATCAAAAGATCAAGTGGACCACTCTTCAAAAAGTAGATCATTAAAGGTCTTACCATTGAAACTCTTTTGTGGTCAAATAAATTTTGGATCAATATGATATTTGTTTTTCCTCTTTATCTAGGTCTTTTTGACCTTATGAACAGATTGGATGGAAAATAAACATTATGATGGGACCTACAAATGTTTTAATGGTGAAAATCATTATCCCCACTACTATTTCTAGTGTGCTCCATTTGAGCTTCATATATGGTTCATTTTTTTGCTCATACTCTAAAATGATCTCTACAAATAGATGAATAGTGTGGATATAATAAATAAGTCATTTTGGGGTACATTTAACTAAGTGAAATTGATCGATAACTGAGTGAAATTGGCAGCAAACTAAGTGAGTGATTGAAGACGACGATGGCCCATTTGGGCATTAAGGTATCGGTTTGTGGCAAAGTTGGGTTTTTCCTATTCCATTCTTCTTACTCTTTCCAATTCCGACTCCCTTTTGTCCATTCTATGATCGAGGTGGACCAGAAAAAGGCTCGATCAGAAGCAGAGATGATCTAAATCGTCAGAACTTTAAACGGATGTATCTCCCAAACTGAAATGAGTTGTCAGGCATACCATATATGATTTGGGGTAGGACGAGCTAATTTACTGACCCAACCCCACTACGCCTGATTGCGGGTTGAAACACGTTTTAATTGCAGACTGAAATTGACCTCGAAGTGAATGAAATTGATCGAGAAGTTAGGAAATTAACTGATACCTGAGTGAAATTCACCAATAACTGAGTGAAATTGACCGATACCTGAGTGAAATTGACCGATACCTAAGTGAAATTGGTCGCGAACTGACTGATATTGATTGCAAAATGAGTGAAATTGGCCGCGAAGTGAGTAAATTGACCGCAAAGTGAGTAAAATTGATTGCGAAGTGAGTAAAATTGGCCACGAACTGAGTGAATTTGTCCGTAAAATGAGTGAAATTGGCCGCGAAGTGAGTAAATTGACCGCGAAGTGAGTAAAATTGATTGCGAAGTGAGTAAAATTGGCCACGAACTGAGTGAATTTGTCCGTAAAATGAGTGAATTTGACCGCGAAGTGATTGAAATTGACTGTGAAGTGAGTGAAATTGACCACGAAGTGAGTAAAATTGACCGTGAACTGAGTGAAATTGATCGAAAAGTTAGGAAATTGACCATTACCTGAGTGAAATTGGCCACGAAGTGAGTGAAATTGGACGTAAACTGAGTCAAATTGACCATGAAGCGAGTGAAATTAACCGCAAAGTGAGTCAAATTTGTTGTGAAGTGAGTGAAATTGACTGCGAAGTGAGTGAAATTAGTTGTGAATTGAGTGAAATTGACTGCGAACTGAGTGAAATTGACCACGAAGTAAGTGAAATTGAACACGAAGTGCTGAAATTGAACACGAAGTGACTGAAATTGAACGCGAAGTGAGAGAAATTGACTGTGAAGTGAGTGAAATTGATCGCGAAGTGAGAGAAATGAGCGCTAAGTGAGTGAAATTGACCGCAAAGTGAGAGAAATGACCGCTAAGTGAGTGAAGTTCACCGCAAAGTGAGAGAAATTGATTGCAAAGTGAGAAAAATTGAACGTAAAGTGAGTGAAATTCACCACGAAGTGAGTGAAGTTTACCATGAAGTGAGTGAGATTGACTGCGAAGTGAGTGAAGTTCACTGCGAAGTCAGTGAAATTGACAGCGAAGTGAGAAAAATTGACCGCGAAGTGACTGAAATTAACCGCGAAGTTAGTGAAATTGACTACAACGTTAGTGAAGTTCATCACGAAGTGAGTGAATTTGACCGCGAAGTGAGTGAAATTGAATGAGAAATGAGAGAAATTGACCGCTAAGTGAAATTGACCACGAAGTGAGTGAAATTGACTGCGAAGTGAGTGAAATTGAACTCAAAGTAAAATTGACTGCGAAGTGAGTAAAATTAACACGAAGTTAGACAAATTGACCACAAAGTGAGTGAAATTGACCACAAAGTGAGTGAAATTGACTACGAAGTTGTGGAAATTGACTGAGAAATGAGTGAAAATAACCAATAACTTGCAGAAATTGACCGAGAGCTTGCAAAAATCGACCGGTCAATTTCACTCAATTCTCAGCCACTTTCACTCATTTCTCAGTCAATTTTATGAAGTTGTCGGTCAATTTCCGTAAGTTCTAGGTCAACACAATGTCAATTTTAAGCAGTTATCAGACAATTTGACTTGCCAACTATAAGGATGAATTGGAAAATATATCAACAATAAAGTTCAATATTAAATGAAGCATAATGTGAAAGTTGACTTGTTGCGGTGAAAAATCATAAAGTATAGTGTCAGTTTTTCGAGTCAGCGGTCAATTTTAGCGAATTCTAAGTCAAAATGCCTGACTTATAGGTGAATTTTAACAAGTTTACAATTGTTTCACTCAATTCTCGGTCAATTTTTTGAATTAGATGTTGCATATTTGCCTAAGAACATCGTGAAATTGGCCACAAATTGAGTGAGATTGACCGCGAACTAAGTGAAATTGACCGCAACTGAGTGAAATTAACCGCGAACTGAGTGAAATTGACCGACAACAAAGTAAATTGACCGAGGACTAGGTGAAATTGATCGAGGACTAAGATTAAGTGAAATTGACTGATAACTGCTTGAAATTAACATATTGAACTGAGTTAAATTAACAGCGAACATCGTGAAATTGACCAAGGACTCAAATAAATTGACTATGAACATCATGAAATTGACCGCGAACTTAGCGAAATTGACTACAAAGTGAGTGAAATTGACCGAGAACTCGCTTAAGTTGGTGAAATTGATAGATAACTGAGTGAAATTTATCGAGAACTTAGTGAAATTGACAGATAACTAACTGAAATTGACTACAAACTGAGTGAAATTGACCGATAAGTGAGTAAAATTGACCGAGAACTCGTTTAAGCAGTTATTGGTCAATTTCTGCAAGTTCTTAATCAACACGATGTCAATTTCAAGCAGTTATCGACCAATTTGACTTAGTTCTCGGTCAATTTCACACAGTTCTCGATCAAGGTATCAATTCAAGCAATCCTCGATCAATTTCAATTAGTCCTCAATTAATTTCACTTAGTCATCAGTCAATTTCACGATGTTTGCGGTCAATTTAACTCAGTTTGCGGTCAATTTAACTCAGTTTACGGTCAATTTTAGTCAATCCTCGGTCTATTTCACTCGGTCTTCATTCAATTTCACTTCGATCTTCATTCTTTGATAAAAAAGAAGAAATAGAGTTGACAAAACTTAAAGTCCTATCTTGAGTTGGCAAAACTTGAAAATGGCGTATGTAACAAGTGTGTTCTCGACAAAAAGAAGAAATAGAAAGAAATTAGAAGATTTTAGAAAATAGGTTTTCGTGGTAGAATATTCTCGTACCAAGATGAGAAAAGAAAGTAAGAATTTAGTGTTAAAGTGGACATTTAAAAAGAGAAGAGAAGAAATCAGAAAATGAAAATTTTCATAATAGGGTTAAACCATGTGAAGGGAACAAAATCTTTTAGAAATTGCATTTCTGGTGTTGCAGGGCATCTTTACTGCAAGGTAATAGTTTAGGAAAATAAGGTTCGAGACGCACTGGAAGGACGGTTCGAGACGCACTGGAAGGACGGTGGGTTAAAAGTGAGGCACACAGTCAGGAGAAATCTCCTCCGGCTTGTGGTCACCGGTCACCGGGACGATATAACGTATGGAACGATAATTGACGAGTTTTTAACGATAAATTCTCTATTATTAAAATGGTCCGCAAGCACACACGCGCGTGCGACCCGCACATCTACGTGCAAGAACACGTATGGCACACGTGTGAAAGATCCGATCTTTCCATTTAGGTGGGGCACATTATTTACATCTTCTGGCATAAAAGTCAGTTGGATTGGCCACTCAAGTGGGCCATAGGGAAAACTATTGTTTTAACTGATTGTTTTATACGCTGCGGCGGACCTTATGGGACCGATTCGATGAATCCGTGACCGTGGGGGCCACCCTGATGTATATGTTTTATATCCACGCCGTCCATTAGTTTTTTTCAGCTCATTTTAGGGCATGATCTCAAAAACGAAGCAGATCTAAATCTCAGGTGGACCATAAAACAGGAAACGGTGTTGATTGAAAAGTCCACCATTAAAACTTGGGGCCACAAGAGTTTTGGATCAAGTTGATACTTATGTTTCCCCTTCATCCAGGACTGTGTGACCTTATCAACATCTTGGATTACAAATAAACATTACGGTGGGCCGTAAGAAGTTTTAACGGTGGATGTTCAATCACCACTTTCTCCTGTGGTGTGGTCCACGTGATAATTGGTTCTACATTTTTTGGATCATGTCATAAAATGATCCGGCAGAATGATGGACGGTGTGGATATAAAACACGCAAATCAAGGTAGGCCCCACAGTGATGGATCCACCCAGGATCCACTGAATCCACGTCCTATGTGTTAAACGGCCAGATTTTTCCGCCAGGGGAACCTTTCATATGTTTCCCAGCAGATGGGAAGAACTACCATCTCACATGTGCGATGTTGTCGCATGTGCTTTGCGTGAATTGGCAGGGTTCGGCACGTGTGGGCTTACCGAACCTCTTGTGTGTTGTATTGATCATCACATGTACGGTTCTGATTACTTGATTTTCAGTGGAGAATTGATCTAGTGGGCCCAGTGTATGGAACCCTTTCCATGCACCTAGTTGCATTTGCACTCGTTGGCGTCGGCATTATCTTATACCTGGACCATTCACTAGGTATAGTCCACTCTTCATCTGTTACTTAGCATAAATCAAAGCAATCTGATGGTTCTAAACATCTATGGCTAGACCTATCTTTGAAGAATGATCTTGCCCATCCATTTTTTAATGCCACTGATTCTACGGCTTGGACCATTCAATTAGTATGATTTTTTTCAAGACAGCTTATGAATTGTGGAATGGATGTAATGGACAGACCAGACAGATGATGTGCATGCCAATGAGTTCAAATGCTACTGAGTGCATGAAAGGTTTTCATACACTTAGCCCACCAGAACCTAAAGACATGAAATCAGTGATGGCCATGGCCTAATCAATGAAAGGCTTTTCCAGCACATTTTATGCATGGATGGACGTGCGATCACCATCTTACTCAAGGATAACTACTCTGACATAAACTTCCTGCATCCATGAGAAAAAGCAAGAAAAATAGGAAATAAATTTTACAAAATTTGTAATTGAATTGATGATTAAAAACGAATTTATAACTATGTAAATAGGAATATAAGGCCTTTGAAGAAATTTCAAAATTAAATTACAAATAAAACTACTTAGTAAATTTACTATTTATAGTAAGTGTCCTGCATGGCTTAATTACATTATTCTTCTAGTTTTTCTAAACACTTTTCATGGCAACCCGGGAAGTCAGGTTTGTTGGCTAAAGTAGCTGGTCCTACCCAAAATCATATATGGTACGTAGTGTAGCTCATTCTGGTATGTGAAATATGTCTGTTTTAAGGGTCTGGATGATTTGTTGAAAAATTAGTGATTTTTAACAATAATAAAAAATAAAAAATTTGAAATTTTAAAATTTTGAAATTTTCCCGCGAAAACGTTTTTTCCATCAAATCATGCTTTAAGATTGTTAGAAATTTTACCGAGCTTTCTCTGGTCCATGTTCGACATGAAAGTGCCTGCAACCCACTCTACATCAACATTCCATTAATTTCAAAATCTCGGACCAACCCTCGTCGGATTCCAACGGTCGCAAGTTAAAATTGAAATTAACGGTCACAAGCTTTTTGTTGTGGCACAGCCCGGCATACTAACAAAGGACTCGAGACCAAATCGTGACCGCCCTGATCTGGGTCTAATTCAGTCCGGCCTAGTTTCAGCCCTTGAACTCTTGAAGTAAATGCCATGTATTGACGACTCGTCCGAGTTGGATGCGTACTTGAACTGAGTCCTGATCTGACCCACCCCGAACGGGGCCGAGTCACAAGTCTACTCAGGTCTCAGTAAAAGGTGTCCCGGCACACGTTATCATTGGTCACATATGCGGTCAAGTGATCCAATCAAAATGCGTGGGCCCCACGGCCCATGTTGGTGGATAGAAATATGTGTTTGAATCTTCTTCTAGCAATCTTCACCTAAATGCAGAAGAGTTTCACGACTCGTCCGAGTCGACTCAGACTCACATGGACGAGTCACACCTGACTTGTTTTGAGTTGGACCGATCCGAGTGAATCCCAACTCGACTCTATACTCACTGAGTCAATCCGAGTCACTGAGTCTTTGTCCATGCATGAGGGAAAGTATCGTCGTCTCCCAAATATACTATTATTTCATTCCCCATATATTTCTCCTCTAACGTTCACGATTTTTGCGAACCCATGCAGGCTTGTACGGAGATGATTATGCCGTCGAATGGGAATAACAAGGAGAGCATATTTCCACCGTGGACCTACAATTACAGCGATCGAGCAAAATCTTGTGAAGACTACTATGGCATACCACCAAGGCCCAACTGGATCACCACAGAATTCGGGGGCCACGTAAGTATCTCAAAATCTTGTGGCCGTCATGGAATCTAAAATACTGCATCTTCGAGAATGTCCACATGGTCGGTATGGTCCATTGAATTTCCTGGCATGACCCACCTTGATCGGCTGAGGTCATGCATGCCAGGATTCTTAGCCCACTGAATAAACAGATAGACCTTATCATAGCTTTGATAATATATATATATATATATATATATATATATATATATATATATCCTAGGCTAGTTTGGTCCGAATATAAGAGTACCGATATTCATATCTATCTATGAATACTGCAACCATACATATATCTATGTTGGGCTTGGAATGGCACCCATGTCCATGATTCTACTGATGGCCCACTTGTCTATATCTAAATAGATAATTGATAGGTTTAATCTAGACTGTCTGTTTTTTTATTTTTTTTATTTTTTTTATTTTTTTTTTAAGAAAAAAAAAAAAAGAAGGGAAGATATATGTGTGTTACAGTCCACTCATTGAAAAACTCCCAACCTGTTAACTAGTTATGACATACAATCCTCCGAATAGGTAGGCCTCATGTAAAAGTCAGTATTATCCACTTATCACTTGGGCTACACTATAGCAAACATTGTATAGTCATTGATAAATGGAAAAAGACGAGTATGGTCTACCTGATGAGTGAATAGGGCTGGTTTTTGTACAAGTGTTCCCTTTTGGTGGGGCTAGACTTTACCCACTAGGTGAACCACGATGAGGTAGACTTTTGTGCGCACACCGTGATGTATGATGGACATCCATCCCATCAATCAGCTGTGTTCTTACATGGTGAGCGATGTGCCTACAAATCAAGCTAATTCATGACTTAGGTGAGCCACACCACATAACAGTTGAGTGTGGATGCTCGTCCATTGAAACCTTTCTAATTGTATACAGGGCCCATTGGAATGTGGTTTAGACATCCAATCCATCTATTGTGTACTGCTTGGATGAGGAACCCATCAAATGCACGGTGTTGAGGATCGACACACATCATGGTAGGGCCCACATAGCTCTTTGTCATGGGAAGTTCACATCTATGTCATGGGAAGTTCACATTATAATACAATTTTTATATATATATATATATATATATATATATATATATATATATATATATATATATATATATATATATATATATATATATATGCTTACCTGGGCATAGACAAAAAGGTCTACTTGATGTGGCACCCATTGAAATTTTATTAGCCCAATTTCTAGCTTGATCCAAAACTCTAGTGGGCTATAGCAAAGAAAAAAATGCAAATTATGGGAGAAATCTATTTCCTTTTTTCCATGGCCCGCCAGAATTTCATATCAGACTGAGAGTTGAGATAGTGATGTTTCGAGGGGTGTTGCACCATGTGGACCATTCGGTGCCCATGAACGTGTGCAAATGTGCTCAAGGGTGCTCACGTAAGATGGTTCTCATGTGAGCATTCTTTTTTTTTTTTTTTGGTAAATTTAATTATTTTATTTATATATAACGACGTTCCTCCGCAACTTCAATTCAATTTCGCCTTATCAGTCGGGATTAAGAGTGGAGCGTGACTCGGTAACTAGGCCCAACTCACTGAGTCACACCGAGTCAACCAAATTCACGTGGTTAAGCTTTTTTTTTTTTCCAAATAATTTACAGAATATCTCGACTGTCTTGAAGCGTTTTGGTAGCAACATTATCTTCTTCAACGGCTTAAGGGACCCTTGGAGCGGTGGAGGGTATGAATCAACGCCTCTCATCACACCTGACCATTGTTGTTTTTCAATATCAGCACATATGAATATAGAAATACCATGTGGATTTTGGCGTGGATGGTTTGAAGAGGCCATTCATTGACATTGTGCAAGTGCAAAACCCAGCAGTCGTGTACGAGATCCAGGCCATTCATTAGGTGGGCCCACCATGATCATGCCCTTGCCCCATGCCCGAGTAGACGAGCCCACCCACTTGTTTGACAAAAATGATCCACGTTCTATGTTCATGCACACGTATGGTCATCTTGATGAGTGACCGAGGCTAGGGAATTTTGTTGGGGATAAATGGCTGGGATCTCTCACACGTTTACTAAGCACATTTTCTCATTTAAACATCTTTTATACACTAGCAATTATAGGATTCTCATGTGCCAGTTTGTAGATTCAACGCCCATGGTTAGGGGATCCCAACCGTTGATCTGAAGGGACCCCATTAGCGTGAGTGATGCCTTGATAAGGCCTCATATATATTAAATGATTACAGCCCTCGAATCAGTGGCCTACAAAAAACTGTCAGGACAAAAATAGAGAAGGTCCAAAATAACAGCCATAGAATGGATGGATAGAATCATCTGACCTGAAATTTTTTCCAACCGTCCTCTAACCACTGTGGGGCTAATCATATCAACAGTCTAGATCACGGAACCGTGGGCCCCACTTGCTCAAATGGATACAAACTTACAAATCCTCTTTCTATATGGTTTGGCAGGGTATTGAAAAGCATATCAAAGAGCGTCGTGGCCATAGTTGCAAGAGAAGGTTAGTAAATCAACGGTCTCTATTCCCTATAGTTGCAAGAGAAGGTTAGTAAATCATGTATGGGCCTGATTATTAAATAGCCTGATCTTGGGCCTAGGTTAAGGAAAATGTTTTCAATTGAGGCCTTATTCAAGCCCAAAGACGGACCCACTTATTATGTTAATGGTGGGCTTGGGCTTGAAATCAGTGGCCCATTATGAGACTGGCTGGGCCAGTGCCTGTCCTGGCCAGATACGGACCCAGATCAGATCTCATCCATTGCCTCCCCAGCAAATGAGTGCAAAACTCGCACCATACAAGGGTTTGTAGTGGAGAGGTTAGCTAAGCCCACACGCGTGTGCAAGGGATCTCATGTACGTGTACCCACATGTATCAACGTGGCATAAGGGCATGAGATCCAAGAAGCACATCACGATTGGTCAGGCCATTTAGATCCGTCAATTCAGAAATTAGTTCAGTCTCTTTGTCAGTTGGGCCACAATATGTTATAAAAATGTGGAGAGCTTAGGCCGAAAATTGGGATTCCTGGACGGTGGAGATTGGTGTCCCATCAACTCCTAGTGCACACTACACGCACAAGATTTCTCCAATTGTTAGATATTACTTAAGAACCATATTTTCCTGATGGACGGTGATTATTTGCAGGGGCCCACCATGTGGACCTGAGATTCTCGAGCGAAGAAGATCCTGAGTGGCTTCAACGTGTGAGGAGGAAAGAGATCAAGATCATAACAAGGTGGCTGAAGCAATATTATAATGACATAGCCAATCTCTAGATTCTACCTTCAGTTACATGCATCTCCCCACACATGCCAACCTAGCAAGCGTCTGACATCTGAGACACTCATCAGGTGGGACAAACCATGTGAATAACATGGAAACAAAATCAAGCCGTCAACTTGTTAGGTGTGCCGCACATGTGCCAAAATTCATGGATGGTCCACATTCAAGGTAACCGTACTGATTGATGGGCTATCCTGATTGTTTGGCCATGTCATCTACAATAGTTACCCTTCTTGTTGGATGGCCCAGATGACACATACGCAGAAGGTTGGCATGTTGGTAGATTGCAAATTCCCCATCTCATTGGTGGGTCATATCTATCATAAATGGAATGAATAAAGTTACAAATTATTCCGTCAAAATAATAGATGGCAACATCAGTGACATTTATTAGTCCACTATAGAAGTAGATTACTGTAAAGCCATCTGTCCGCAGCACACGTGGCATAGTGATGTATTTAATCAGAACCGTTCATCTAGTTTTGGTGTAATGTTGATGGGATTTGTTTTTCTCAAACTATACATCCATTGGATTATCCTAGCCATGTGAGCAGTAGCCTTATAAGCAACACTAGTTGCCAATAGACCACATGCAACAAATCCAGATCCTAACGTTTTAAATCTCACGCATTAAGGCCCTAATGCTAAGCTTAAGGGACTGTTTGGATACAAACAAATAAATTATATTTTAATTCATTAAGTTACTGTTTACACTTAAGTTAGCTTAAGCATTACACCTAGATCTATAGCTCAAGTGGTAGACTCAGTCAAAGATACCTGGTTTCAATGATGAGGTCTTGGCAACGATTCCCAAGTGGGGGTGGCTAACAGTTAAGTGTGATATGACCGTGGGTATACTACAAGCTAACCAGAAAAAGACGGAAAAAAAAAGAGGAAAGAAGTTAGCTTAAGCGTTATGATAAAAGTACCTTAATATTACAAGCTATTTATTAAAAAAAAAAAAAAAAAAAAAAAAAAAAAAAAACACACACAAACGTAATCAGTCACACTCCTTGCTAAAGGAGGCCCCAAGTGATGAACTGTCCACATCAATAGTCAGGGCTCATATGATATACAGTCACATCAAAGGTGGCCCCAACATGATAGATGGTCCACATTAAAGGTCCCTTCCCATTGATAAATAGCCCGCATCCAATACTAACTACGTATAATGTACAACTTACTTTAAAGGTGAGGCTTACACGATGGATGGTCCACATCAAGGCTCTGTATTATGGGTAGTGGGCATTGAAACGGGCCTTACATGATGGATGACACACATTGAGGTTGGCCCCAAATGATGGGAGGTCCGCATTGAAAGTTAGCCCTTAAATATGATTGGCCTACATTGAAGGTGAGTCCCCATGATGGACAATCCACAATATTGAAGGTGAGCCCCACATGGTGGACAATCCAGGTGAGGCCTACATGTTGGACAATCCACATTGAAGGTGGGGCCTACATGATGGACAATCGTCATTAAGGGTGGGCTTCTCAGGATGGATGACCAACAATAAGGTGAGCCCCACATGATAGACAATTCATGTCACGCCCTGAAAATTGGTACTCAAGTACATAGACTCCGATATCGAGTTTCTGGGTGTGAACTTAATAAAAATGTATGTGTGTCCTCATTTAGATTCACATTTATTCTATACACAAATAAGTAACACATTTCAGTTTAGTGGAACCAAAACAATGCAGAGATAACGAACTTAAAAAATATAGGACTAATATCCAAAGATAGAAGTTCAAACATAATGTTCACCCATATGAGAGTTATACAAATCATAATAAATGTAATATTTATGAAAATACAACTACCCAAAGTAATGGAGTTGTGAGTCTAATTTGGGTGTCCTGAGCGCACCACCATCTGATCTTATTCCTAAGTCATCTACATATGTTAAATAGAAGGCATCGAACGCTAACATAGTGAAGAAATATCCCTAAGATTATACTTGAGATATCTTAGTAATAAGAAGATTCACAATAAATACATATTTCTACACGTAATGCTTTTAAGCATGTTACCTCCAACGCACAAATACTAAGCAAGTTATACATGTTATCACCGCAATCAAGCATAGGCAATGATAGCAATATAAAACAAACAATTCTTAAGTTAGTTATTTAATGCATGATGCGATGTTATGCGCAATGATTGGTTCGTAGCACAACCCAACAATAATTTCTATGATGATATGCGCAATGAGGTATCCACAATATAACCTAATAATATTGTCATAATGTTATGCATGATTGGTTAAGTTGTTATTATTTCTCGCTCAAATAGTAAGTTGGCAAAGACATGATACTACCATTCTATCAATAGTCATTAAACGAATTCATGTAGCTCATGACGATACGTAGTGGCCCCTCACCAGTTTCCCTTGAGCTAAATTTGAGTTCATTTCCCAATAGTCCATACAACTTAGTTAGGTTAATATTAGGGCTTATCACCCAAGAACAATCACATTTAGGGTGAAGGTCATTACCCACACCCCAAATGTAGAGAAGGCATACCACCTAAACCGTTAAAAATATGGCCGGGTCGTGACATTTATCAATGCTTGGTGGTCATTACATGAAAGCTCGTCAACCAATGTTTTACCAACATGACGAGCTCATCGCCCAATGTTTTGCCTATATGGTAGGCATGTCACTCTAACGTAAGCCGACAGCATGGATACGATGTCCCATACCACCATAAATGGCTTATGAGTATTTATAAGATTGTAACACACTAATGGTTACGGGTAGACTTAAATCGACAGTAATAGTAATATCCCAGATTCTATCGAATGTTATACAATCACCAAGCATAAGAATGATCAAGCATTGCATTAGATTGATGTGATCGACTATGGAGGACATCAGGAAAACAGACATTGGATGCAAAGCATCCTATGTACTTTCAACTACTGCCGATCGTCCATGTTCAACTTCGGTCAGCCGTTTAAGCCTGAGATATCCACCCTAAAGTGGGATATCCACTTATTTAAATAATTCACAGAGGTTGATCCACCACACCAAAAATTTGAATTTATCAACTACATAAATATAATAACAAGGAAATTCAATACGACACCAAGGTATACCAATTGAACACATGGATGAATCGGTGTAATCCAAAAAACATCTACACTATCTGACCTATATCAATGCATGACAATTAAACACATGTATAATTTAATATAATTAAATCCACACAAAAAAAAAATTCGATCAATATCAACATTTATTAACATTCGACATCAAAGATTTTTAATATTATAAACTTCATATCATTCAAGCATTTCATCGAGCATGTTATTGACTAGATAGAAAATAAATATATTTAATCATCTAAAATGTCCAGTAGAAGTTTGAGAGTAGATCTTCACCTTAAAGTCGAAAATCATCAATTCAAATGCGGTCATAGCATCAGAAATTTAGGAAAAACACTTCAAATACTAATTCATTGACAATCTCATTGTTAGTAACGTGAATTCTAACACAATTTGACTTTAATCAATGGTCAAGGGTTTTACCTAACTTAATTTAAGCAAACCCCAACTCAATTTGATGAGTTGGTGCCTGGAATTGGTGTACAACGACATCCACATGGGGACAACCAAATATGGCTTCCTAATTAACATGAGTTGCTCCTAATTGATTTTCGGGACCTCAAGTTCTAGCATGAACAAACCCTAGAGTTAGGGGTTCCGAGAAACGATGAAAGCAAAAGGGTTTCTAACCATAATTGCTCAAAAATGTAAGAAACAAAAGAAAGATGTAGAAGAACAACTAGGGAACCTCTTACCTAGTAAGGGGTGAAGAATCTGACCCGAAATCATCGAATTTCAGATGAGGAAGACATGAAACTGAGAGTATAGGCGAGATCTTACAAGATCCGAGGATGTAATGTCTCGAATTTTCACTATTTTGGATTTCTAAAAATCATTTGAAAATTTTCACTAAAATTAGCTTACGTTGTCACTTACTGACTCTTAATGCTCAAGGTGAGCCTATACGTGGGTGGTACTAGTAAAACACTACATAAATCCAATTAATCAACTATAGGAAACCAACGAATCCGCCTGATTACTTAACCCTCGAGTCTAGCTGAGCTATCACTAACTAATTAAGACAACCACAAATAAATAAAGACTTACCAAAAGTCAAGACAATTAGGGGTCATATATTAATTAACAAACCAAATTAACCCAGTTACTCCTTTAGCTTAAGAACCAATGGTTTAAGGTGATTAGGATTAAATCATCATTTCCACAAGTTGCGAATAGGCCACACTTTATCATAGTTAATCCAAACTATAATCATTGTACGCAAGAAATCTCACTATCTAATTCATTACAAAAATGACCCGATTTTCTAAATAAGCTGTAGACCGTTCGATAGTGGGCCACTAAACTTGAGACTATAGAAAGACATTTGTCTCAGTGGGCTTGATGTCTATCGTGCGACATCGAGCCAAGTTCATGTCTCGAATCGCTCAAGTTGGACTCGTAAGGCTAGTGCATGAGATGTGTGAATATTTTTAGAATTAATCAAGAATTTAAGTTAGTTGTGTGTATCCGATCTTTGCCAAAGTTGTGGCTTTCTGACCATTAGATCGTGACCAAATTTAGGGCACTAACCTAATTTAATACCTTGCATCGATTCGTATAGTCACGGCCTTGATTGACCATCAGTGACTATTGAACTGATTTCTAATCATACCCGTCAATTGACACATCCAAATGGCAGGCCAATCATATCCATACGTAGATCATCAGTAGTGATACTATCCTACGGTGTATATCAACCCCTATACCTCATAGTGGGCACTAAATATTAGAAACACCTCTCATAGAGTTAGGATATTGAAAACTTAGCCCTTAGGACCATTTGCACCACTTTTGGCACAATATAAAGCCCTCGTTTGGGCACTCCCTCTTTCCATACGAATTTGCCTTAAAAATTGGAGAGAAAGAGAGAAAGGAAGAGAGAAAGGAAGAGAGAAAGGGAGAGAAAGAGAGAGAAAGAGAGAGAGAGAGTGGGGTCATTGGTGTTTACTTGCACTAAAATTCCTTCATCGAAGCCCAAGCTATTACCGTTTTCCTCTATCGAATCCACCCCTACGCATGATCAGAGGTACTTCCTACCTCTCGATTAAAATATCTCATGTTAGATTCTATGAATCTTACCTAAGTTTCCTTTGATTTGATTAGAAATTGGTATTTTTCTCTTAAAATCCTAACCTTAGAGGCGTTAAGTAGGACGAATCATTGCAAATGTGTGGACCATTCTTCTGGGTTTCATTTTATCAACCCTTGATAGTGTTAGATAATAATTTTTGGTTGATCATAAAATGTCATATGTTATTTATATTTGAATTGCTTTATTTTTGTAATCCTAATGTTACTTGTTGATGGTAGCCAATATATTTGATGAAATGCTTCAATAAGATGAAACTCCTATTGTTAGAGGTTTTGTATGTAAATTGATAAGTCATGTTGATATACGTTGGATTGTATTGGTTCGTACATATATTCAATTGATGCACCCTATTGTGGCATTAAGTTGTTTCATGTTATGTTTATTTGATAATATGATTTGTAATCATGTGGATCAAGCCATGTAAAATGTTAAGTGGATGACCCTTTTTGGGTTGGTTATCCTAGATTTATACGGTCGACTAAGGTTGAACACAGACGACTGATAGTAATTGGAGCTATACTGGATGCTTTACACCTAATGTTGGTTTGGTCTAGGGTCCCTCATTTTTTATCGGATCAATCCAATGCATGGCTCGATCATTCTTATGTTTGGTGGTTGTATAACATTCAAAGAAATTTAAGATACTACTATTACCATTTAATCAAATCCATTCATAACCATTAGTGCATTATGATCCCGCAAAGAAATTTAAGATACTACTTGTGAGCTGTGTATCGTGGTTTGGGACATCGTCTTCGAGCTATCGGCCTACGCTGGGGTGATATGTCTTCCACATAAGCAAAACATTAGGTGACGAGCCAACTATATTGGTAAAATATTGGGTGATGAGCCTTCCCATAGTGACCACCGAGCACCCATTCAAAGAAATTTAAGATACTACCGATGAATGTCTCGATCTTACCATGTTGTTAATGATTTGGATGGTATGCCTTCTCCATAATTGGGGTTTGGGTGACAACATTTACCCTAGATGTGATTGTCCTTGGACGACAAGTCCTAATATTAACCCGATTGAGTTGTATGGACTATTGGGTGATGACTCAAATTTGGGTCAATGGACACTGGTAAGGGGTTGCTACATGCCATCACAATCTACGTGAATTCGTTTAGCGACAATTGATAAAATAAAGGTATCTTAGCTTCCCCAACCTACTGTTTGAACCGGAAATAATAACTACTTGGCTAATCATGCATATCATTACATTATTGGGTTGTGCTGTAGGCCAACCATTATACATATGTTAATGTCCTCGCTAGAAATAATATTAATGTGGTTCTATATTGGTATCATTAGTACGGGACATTCATCACGTTAAACACCATTGGGTTGTATTACGGGCTAACCATTGCGCATATCATCATGTCATCCATGTATTTAAATAATTAACTTAAAAATTGTTTGTTTTATAATGCTATCATTGCCTATGATTAATTATGTTGATAACATGTGTAACTTAGAAAATGAAACCACTAAGTTAGCTACTCACTTTCACCTGAGATATTGTTTTAAAATACAAACCGGATAATATTATTGATGTAGGTACCATCGAGACCAACACATTAGATGAGATAAAATGCACCTCGCCTCTCTCCTTTTTGTACATTTTGAGGATCTGTATATATGGAGTCCCTGGCTGGGTGGACTCCGTTAGTTATCGTGTAAAATTCTTATTGTGGCTTGTATAGTCTCCATTTGGGTGGACACCACTATTATGATGGTATTTTGATTGTTAGCCCTATATTTATGATTTTTTGTTATCTCTACCTTACTTTGAATCTGCTAATTTGAATTGTGTTACTCTGATTATTCGTGTGTGGAATGAATGTGAATTTAAACGAGGTCACACTTGCATTTCATTTGGTTTAAACCTGGGAACTCGGGACTGGGGTTTCTATACTTGCATGCCGATTTTCAGTGTGTGACAAGATGACATCTGTGACGCCCCGTCATTGTTGAACATGTGAGCGGGGCCTAAGGGCCTGGGCGAGTTACCAGTGGTCGGCAGGCTACTGTACTGACAAGCTACTGTGTATGCAGTGGGGGTTGAACTTATCCCACATTGGAAGAGTCGTAGTAAGTTGTGGTGGTTATATGTGAGGTTCGCACCTTAAGGATAAAATGCATTTTGGGGGCAACCCCGAGAATAAAATCATGAGCCCTCTAGGCAAAGTGGACAATATTGTGTCCTTGGGTGAGGTGTTTCATATGGTATCAGAGCAGAGGATGACTTTGCCCTCGGTGCGGGATATTGTGATGCCCCGTCACTGTTGCACATGTAGGCGGGCACACGTGGGTGGACGCTGATATGGGCAGGGCCTAAGGGCCTGGGCAAGTTACCAGGGATTGACAGGCTACTGTGCTACAGACTACTATGTACGCAGTGGGGGTTGAACTTGTCCCACATCGGAATAGTCGTAGTAAGTTGTGGCGGTTATATGTGGGGCTCGCACCTTAAGGATATAACGTGTTTTGGGGGAAACCCCGAGAACAAAACCGTGAGCCCTCTGGGCAAACCGAACAATATTGTGTCCTTGGGTGAGGCGTTTCAGTATCAAAACCGAGTATTGAGATAACCAGGACCTTGGGAATGCAGACTATACAAACTACAATAACTAGGTGTTAAGACACTTAAGATTTGAGCTTTGGACTTGAATGAAAATTTCTAAATTTTAGGAGTATCTTGCAGTGTAGAAAATCCAGTAAATTAGGAACAATGAACCTTAAGACCAAACTCCTCAGTTTGCTACGCTTTGAAACTCAAAACTCAAAAACTGGACTATAGGATTAAATTTCTTATTGTATGGATGATTTTGAATTTAAACTTAAAAATGATGAATAATATGATCAAATCCCCAATTTTGTTATGCTTTCAAACTTGAAGTTAGAAATCAGAAACTTAGGATTGCCCTGGTTAGTTTTATCGCGTATGAAGTGTTAAGTACGTGTGATTTCGACTTTTAAGTGAGTAAATTCAGTTAACCCTTTTAGGGAATACAATTTAACGTAAGGATTCAAAGACTTCGTAAGATGAGTCATCAGTTCAAACCTGACCAATAAGTACAAAGTTAAAGTTTTACAAAAAAGAAAATGGACAGCGGGACTCGGTGCCACCAAGTGATAGTTAAGAAAATTTGAAAAGAAAAAAGAGGGGAAATGAATGAATGAAAGAATACATTATATATATATATATGTATGTATGTATGTATGTATAATGAATGAGAGAAAATAAATTAATTTATTTTGAATGGATGAATTGGATAATCAGGAATGAATGGAAGAAAAAAAGGAATGAAAAAAAAAGGAAAAAGATGATGATGAATGAAATGAATAAAGAAAGAAAAAAGACGGAATACACACACACACACATTAGAGACTTTTAAAAAATTTTTAAAAAATTGTAAAAAAAAAATTGGCGGCACCATTACTGGAATCCACCAGAGTGGCAATGCCACCACCGAATTCTGCCAGATGGTGGCGGCTCCACTGCCGGATCAGCGGTAGAGTGGCAGACAGCGGTGGCACCACCGCCACACCCATTTAACAATTTATAGTTTTTATACTGACTTCAAAAATTCGTATTTCCTTTAATATAATTTGATTAAGCTGATTCAATAGCCAAATCAAAGTTTGATGAGTCTAGTTTTATAGAAAAATAAATATTAAAATAAAAATAAAATTAAAATATATTTAATTTTAAGATGTTTTGAAAACTGTACCAAAATCATTAATTTCAGACAACTATTACTTTTGAAATTTTAATAATTTTTACAGAAATCCAAATGTAATGAAATTTTGTAGGATGATATTAAAATTAATGATAAATTAGTATAAAAATTAAAAATAATAATTCAATAACCAAAAGTATAAAAAACATTATAAGCAACAGAGACATTTTAGAATCAAACAGAAAATCATTGGTTTTGGATAACTGGTACTCCTGAAATTTTTAAAATTTTTCTGGAACTTGAATTGAAATAAAATTTTATTGGAGAAGGGTGAAATTAATTATTAATTATTAATTATCATAAAAATTATAAAAAATATTTCAGTAATTAAAAGTATAAGAAATGTTACAAGCAATAAAGACATTTTGGAATTATATAGAAAAACATTGTTGGTTTTTGACAGCTTATACTTCTAGAAATTTTATAATTTCTCTAGAAATTGAAATGAAATGAAATTTCATGGGACAAAAGTGAACTTCGTAATGAATTATTAAAAAAAAATTTTAAAAATAATTCAGTAACTAAAAGTAACAAAGATATTACAAACAATAGATGTGTTGAAACCAAAAATTTCTGCAACTATTAGTTGCCACGGACCTGACGCATCTTTTGAATATTAGAGTTTAGTATTCAGTGTCTATTTAAGAATTGCTTCTACTTATGCTAAGAATCATTCTGTATGATTAAATTAGATTTTTTTATTTACTTTTATTTTTTTATTTCAAGTATTTTCCAGTACAATCGAATTAGGCTTCTTGAGTAAGGTTGAATTTAATTGTTTAAGACTTTACAAGTTTGTATTCGAGGTGACTTTACTAAAGTATTTTGAGTTTCTTATTGTCTTATGGATTCAAGGTTCATACCATGTTGAGGAGATGATGTTCTTCTTATTTCCTTTCACACACCCTTCCTTGTGTCATTAGCCCTCCAAACCCAGCATGGTTTGCTCATAACTCCTTGGCCAGAGGATTGAAATAGTAACATAAAGACAAAAACTTAGGCCCTTAGAAACCTTTCTAGGATAGTCGTTTGACTATAAGCACCGTGAGAAATTCATTGCCCACAAAGTCAGATGTAAATTTAAATAAAACCATCTTTGAACTTGACCTAAAGGGAAATCTGAGAGAATTGAAACTTAAACTTCCGAATGAATTATGATATTCCTTAAATGTCTAGAATGATTGGGATTACGGACTTACGGAACCAGGATTAGGCGAAGCATTCGCAGTTTGTTCCAAATTCTAAATCCTAGGTGATTTACCAATGAACTCAATGCCCTAATCAAACAAAAGACCTGGACTCACCAGGATTAGGAAAGGATACCAATTAACTCACTGCCTGATCAGGCAGAAGGTCGATGTATCGAACTCAGACTCACTACAACCGTCTTTCCATGTTAGCTGAACATTGAAAAAAGAAAGTTTACTCAGTATGTGGGGAACTATTTTCACGAATCCAAATGCTTTAAATTTATTTTTATTTTTAAATATTCAGGGTGAAAATTTTAAGGGGGGTAGATCTTAATAATAATCTGAGTACCTACCTACACGTTAGCCTATCATGAGGAACTCAGTGGGAGCTCATACATCACAAATTGCAACGTCCTTACCAGTTTACATAACAGAAACATTAGGAAATTTTGAGGGCACAATTTATTTTAGGGGGGGGGGGGGGGAGTAGATTGTAACATCCTAAATTTTTGTGATTTTGGATTTCCAAAAATTCTTGAAAATTTTTGCTAAAATTAGCTTATGTTGTCACTTACTGACCCTTAATGCTCGAGGTGAGCCTATACGCAGGTCGTACTAGTAAAGAACTGCACAAATCCGATTAATCAACTATAGGAAGCCAACGAATTCACTCGATCATGTAAACCTCAAGTCTAACCTCGTGATTTGTTCATCTAGGGCCCAAATCTAGCTAACTTATCACTGACTAATGAAGATAACCACAACTAAATAAAGACCTAGCAAAAGTCGAGACAACTAGGGGTCAGATCTTAATTAATAAACCAAATTAACTCAGTTACTCCTTTAGCCTAAGAACCAACAATTTTGAGTGATTAGGATTGAATCATCATTTCTACTAGTTCCGAATATGCCGCACTATTAACTTAGTTAATCCAAACGCTAATCATCGCACATAAGAAATCTCGCTATCCAATTCATTCTAGAAATGCCCTAATTTTTAAAACAAGTTCTACAACATTTGATAGTGGGCCACTAAACTCAAGGCTATAAAGAGATCGCATCTCAAATCGCTCAATTAGGACTCATAAGGCTAGTGCATGAAATGTGTGAAAATTATCAAAATTAATTAAGAACTTAATTTAGTTGTGTGTATCTTGTCTTTGTCAAAGTTGTGGCTTTTCGACCATTAGATCGTGACCAAATTTAGGGAACCATAGCCCAAAATCAGTGGTCCCAGCCAGTGGCCTAGGAACTAGCTGCCACATCTCATTTCTTTTAAATTATTGCAGCTCATCTTGCATTGCTGCAATCCAATATTCATATTTGAGTGCTTCTGCAACATTTTTAGTTTCAATTATTGAGATGAAGCAAAGATGACTGTTGATGATCTCAAGTTGTCGCCGAGTCTTCACACCGGCTTTAGGATCTCTAATGATTTGATTGAGGGGATGATCCTTAATAACTGGTATGTTACCCAATGGTTAAGACTCAAGTGGAGGAGTGGAATTGTTATCAAGTTTACTAATAATGCATGGTTCCACATCATCCTCCACATCAATAGTAGGACCATTTATGTCATGTGGTTTGTCATCAACAACTACATTGATTCATTCTTGTATTGTAAGGGTCCTCAAATTGTAGACTCTATGAGCATGACTATTTAATAAATATCCTAGAAAGATGCCGTCATCGCTTTTAGAATCGAATTTAACTATATGTTCCTGGCCTATAAGAATATAACATTATGTACCAAAGACATAGAAATACTTAACACTAGGTTATTTTCCACACCAAAGTTCAAACGAAGTTTTATTTAAACCTGCTCTAAGATATACCCTATTACTTATATAGTAGGCAGTGTTGACGGCTTCGGCATAAAAACTTTTTGTCATGTTTTTACTACTTACCATAACCAAGCCCATCTGTTGCAACACCCTATTCTTTCTTTCCACCACTTCATTTTATTGTGGAGTCTTTGGAGCTGAAAATTCATACCAGATTCCATTTTCATCGCAATACCTTTGGAATCGGTCGTTCTCAAACTCTCTTCCGTGATCTCTCCGTATTCTGTCAATGACATATCCCTTTTCAATTTGGAGTCACTTTGCAAGTTTCTTCAAATTCATCAGATTTTTCATGAAGAAACACGACCCAAGTGAATCTGGAGTAATCATCCACTACTACTAGAAAATATCTCATCTCCATGACTCTCAACTTTGGTGGGACCTACTAGATTTAAATCCATAAGTTTTGAAGTTGCTATGGTGGTTATTGAAAAAGCGAGCTATTCGATGTCCTCGGGGGGGAGGGGAGGAGGTGAATAAGATAATGCTAAATAATCAAAATAAAAATGGAATACATAAAGGATACAAAATTTCAATCGTCCAAGTATTGAAACCTTAATTCCAAATAATTCGTAGGACAACCTTCACCTGAAATATTAGGCAGGACAACCTTATTTTACGAATGTCTTTAAAATTAATTTTTCAGACTAGCAAGAGAAGATAAAGAGAAGATAAAATAATTACAGCATTCACCACAATAATGAAATAGATAACATTCACCACTAAAAACAATAAAACATTCACCATAAGATACAAGGGGTTATAGTGGTTCGGTGCTTTAAAAACCACACCTACTCTACTCCCAAAATTACTACCCTTGTAATTTTGGATATCACTATAATAAGGTTTTCACATGTTCACCTTAACAACATTATACAGTTCCTTGTAATTTTTCACGGGCTCACCACAATAAAACCCATTTTGTGATTTTCACGGGCTATCACAAAAAAAAACCCACATTGTGATTTTCACGGGTTATCACAAAAAAAACCAACTTTGTGATTTTTAAGGGCTATCACAAATCAACCCACTGAGATTTTCATAGGCTATCTCAGAATAACCTAATATGAAATAAAATAAATAATGTACTAATCTTCAATCGTATATTCAAAGATGCAGTAGAAGCTTGTAGCATACATCTTCTTTCTTGTATGTAGAGGAGACAGTATTCGCTTAAACAGAAAGAGTATAGGGTTCTAAAGATTTTTATAAATCAAAAACACAAATGTTATTGATTTAATTCTCTTAAATGTCAAGAGGAGTATAGACTACTCTTTTAAAATAAGATTGAAATAATCGTGAGAAAGGTAGTTGAATATGCTTAATTTTTTTATATAAATACTTCACAATTAGCTTACCGAGGACTTGAACTTCTTTCTAACTTGCAGAAGGTTTAAAATAATTTTTCATTGTGGTTTAGAATGAGAGAAGGCCTCTATTTATAGCTAAAGAGATTGGAAATTCAACTAGCCTAAGAATATGTTCAGCTGGCCGAATTCCACCGAATTCATTCCAACAGTTATCGGATTACGCATGATAAGATTTATCCAAAATTTGGCTGGCCCAAGCCAAAATTTTCCTGCCCAAATACTGGGTTTGGCTGGCCAAATCTCATTGAATTTCGAAGAAATTCATTACTGGAAACTTGACCCGCAAACTCTTAGGCTGGCCTAACTTCAGGTTTGGCTGGTCGAACCCAAAGTTAGGCTAGCTAAACTTGCAATAGATTTTTTAAATGTTTCTGTATACTTGCCCAAATATTGTGACGGTATTCAACTTCTTGGTACATAGGATTAGTTAGAGACATGGACATGTCCTCTGAATCAAACTTCTCAACAAATGGCTAGGCAAAAGAAAAGTAAATGGAAAAGAAATCAATGAGACTAAAACAGATAAGGGTGGTTAGAATTCAGCTAGGCAAAAGATACAAATATTTTAAAGCTAGAAAATATCATCCAAACATTTCATCACCGTCGAATCACAATTGCAGCATTCTCCACATCTATCTAGTGGTCACCGCAATATTTCCTAAATCAAAACCTAAAAGTCAAAATGCCAGAATTTGTTTGCTTGAATCTATAGAAGTAGTTGAAGCATATAGTTATTTCAAGTGGTCGTTTAGATGCCTGTAACTTGCTAAGTTGCAAACAAGTTCCACCGGAAAGTGAGCTTATGCTATTTTGTACCTAACGGTGAAATTTCTTATCCAAACACTGCCCGTGAGTTACCTGTACTAATAAAACTTACAGGCATCCAAATGACTCCTAAAACTAATCATGGAGAAAACAGAAGTAATAAGTTATAAGTGCATTGGGTTTAAGTGTCGGGATACACATTACAACTTACAAGTGGGGCCAATAGTTGTGAGATACAAACTTTACTTTCATAAGCTCTACCATAGATGGAAGATGTGTGAAAAAACCTTACAGAATGAAGCTTTTAACCTGCCTATCAATGTCCTACAAAAGGCGGTTAAGAAAAGTAGTGTCTACTACTTTCTTGGTGAAGTCCTCACTTTCCAAATTCAACAAACCAACCTATACAAAAAGCAAGGGATGTAAACATACGCGGTGAAAATGAGGATGAGGGATTCTATAAATCATTAAATATGTGACTTTTAGAATAATTGATGTATCCACAGAATATAACAAATAAAATATCAAGTACAAACTTACAAGTTCACCATAAGTTTCCACCTAAGCGGCATAAGATTGGTGAGGGAAGCACCAAATCCCAACGTGAGATTTTGTTTTTAAGCAAGGGGAATTGATGCAATCAAATCTTAGAGATAGGCTCATTGTGGCATGCTACATGTGGCTACAATAGCGTGCTACAATGACACTACAAAACATATGTACTTCATCCTATAAATAGGCTAGTAGGTCACGAATATGAACAAGTTTATAGGATTTTATGAAATAAGAAATCATGTTCTCTGAATTTCATGCAATGGGGTTTTTCTTCTAGAGGTATGATGCCCTAGAAACATCTATGCCATTCCATGGCTTTGTGCGTAGTGATTCCACATTTATCTTTTCATTTATCATCTCTATGCTTTGAATCTGGTACATGGAATTTTGTTTATGCAATTAGTTTTAATTCTTCTGATTCTATTTTAATTAGGCACTCATCAGAAAGGCGGTTACGGACTGAAGAGAACGATCGATAATCTTTTCAAAGCATTTCTCCAGGCTGCTTTGATAGAGGTAGACCCTAGTAATGTAATCTCATAAGGATCTGAGGAACATTCAGAGCCATGGAAATCAATTTGTGTTTTGATGAAAATCTGGATACTGTCTCTAGGCAAACATTCTTTTACATAGGTAAAGATGCTAACTGTTTGACCAAATTGTAGGCCAAAGACAGTGTGCATTGATCTTCCACACGCACATGCATGCACGTGCGTACACACACATATACAATCCTTTCTTTAGATTGAAAAGCTTCCATTTTCTTGTTTAATATAACCATCATTATTTCTCACAAAAAAGTTGTTACATATAGTACAATCATCAAATATAAGACCCCTTCATTGTTTTAAATCATTCCAACCATTATGAGAAATGAATGTGCAAAATTATGCAAGAAACATGTGGGTGAAACATTTCATTTCATGGCAATTGTTATAGCAGCTCTAAAAGTATGGAAAAAAAAAATGTAGGAAACTAAAATTGTAAAAAATTGGTTTCCTTGTAACTATGTCTTAAATATCATAGGATACCAAGTTGACTCATTTGAGCCATAAAAGACTATCCAATACTGAGTCACAAAATATAACCTCTAAACTTACAACATGCATTAATTCCAATCAAATCATAATTGAGACATATGATGAGTCATTAGTAAGATCACTTTTGCGTGCTTTTCTTCTCTTATTTTGGGTCCAATGGATAATAGAGTGATTAAGATCCATGACCTCATACATGGATGCTAGTCTTTGAATGCTTTTAGATACAACTTCTCTTGTAATATATTCAGTGTATGGTGGTTGAGATGGCCAACCCCGTAGCCCACAAGATGGACATGCCATGACCCCCAAAATCCTATCTATTGGATAAATTAAACCATCAGATGGGTAGAATCTTCATTATCTAATATGAATCATTGCTCACTTTTTATTTTGATGCAGGCTGCAGATTGACCAGTTATGATTATCCAACTAGTCGGACTTCCAAGCCATGGTCGTAGACAGTGGGGCCACTAGATTAAACACTTAGGTGGATATGGCCAGACAGATTGTTTTGAACAAAAATTGAAGAGACTTCCAAATATAAAGAAATTAAACTCATCTAGCAACCAATAAAATCAAGGTCTTACAGAGTCCTTTCAAAATTAGGAGAAAAAAAGGGGTGAAAAGCAAGAAATCGAGGACTTACAGAGTCCTTTCCGAGTCCACAACGAAGCTCTTTGAACCTTCTATACCAGCATCAGCAGAGAACTATAGAAATCAAGATAAGGTCTCAGAAAGCCATCTGCGGAGAGAGAGAGAGAGAAAGAGAGAGAGAGAGAGAGAGAGAGAGAGAGAGAGAGCTCACATTCATTTCTAGGTGAAACGACAAAACCCTAGGAATTTTTTTACGGGAAATTTGGAGAAGATATGCAATCTGATCGGTTACCGATAAAAAAATAAAAGCCAAGAAAAGAGAAAGAGGGAGAGGGAGGGAGGGAGGGAGAGGAGAGGGAGAGGAGAGAGAGGGAGGGAGAGGGAGAGGGCCGGAGGAGGAGAAGGAGAAGGAGAAGCAGAGAGAGGGAGTGGCATAGAGAGAGAGAGAGAGAGTGCGCGTGAGAGGGAGAGAGAGCGACAGAGAGAGGGAGGGACATGAAGAGCGAGTGGAGAGGGAGCGGCAGAGAGAGTGTAAGACCTGACCCGAGTTCTTGTATGTGCATGTGTGTGTAGGTATGCATTTTATTTCTTATGGTCTCACGGTCCTACCAGTCGAATTTCGATGACTCACGACCCTCGAATTGTGCTTGCAGTTATCCTTAAGTCTAATCATATAGATCCGACTCGGATCGACCCGAGGCCTATACCATCTTGTTCGCATCGTCGCCGCGGTTCCGATGACACGTCTTGTGCATCCATCCGATGTATAGATCATAAGTTATGTACGTCTCATTTTATAGCCCTTAATCATGATCATGTGGCCCACCTAGGAGTAGTGCATGTGGCCTCCACTCCCTTTTTGCACAAATTCCAACACACACTACACACACCACCTTAACCTCCATATCTTACACTACCAACACCACCCATACCACCCAAACATACCCTACCCTAGCAACATTATTTATATCACTATAGGGTATGATGCTTTTCTCTAACTTAGGTGGAGAGAGCAATGATGACTCTCCTACAACTCTCTCCCTCTCTCTTTCTTCTTATTCTCTCTATCTCTCCCTCTCCTCTCTCTCTTGCAAGCTTCCAACATTCTAGCCCCTCATCTCCCATTTCTCTCCTTATCCATCTATTAAAATCACATCTCACCCTTTCAATCTTGCTTGCTTGGAGCCTTAGAAGCCTAGAGTTAGAGTTTTGGTGGAGATCTTTGAGGTGGGTGCTCCTCTAGACGTAAAAAATCTGATTTCTATAGCTTAGATATTTTCTTTCTTTTATGAGGAAGTGTAGGACCCACCAATCAATGGTGGAGATCCCACACAATCCCATGGTTGTGGCCTAATGGCCCACCTTATGTATGCATGATCCATGCATGGGGCCTTTCTCTATAGGCCCCATCATGGAAGTTTCATGTTTGGGTCATCTAGACCTTATAACCATAGTGGGGATGGCATCCCCACCATACATTTTGATTATAGGCCATGCATGTGCAAGATCCATGTTGTAAATGTAAATCTATGTATGATGTATGGGTGTGATTGATCTTGGGAGGGTTCAATAGTGGCGGAGCCCTTTCCCTATAGCTAGATTATCCTTCTATATCTCTTTTCCCTCATTTTATTTCCTGATGTGTGTGGCCCATTTGGTGGGCCTGGGACGTCTAGAAATTTCAACAAGGTGGGACGCCCAAACTGCCCATTGTTTGATTTTGGGTGTCCTACTTGTTGCCTTAATGTTGCATGCAAGGTGTGTTGGCTTCAGATTATGACCTGGACATTTGTGGGGCCCACTAAGGAAGGCCACACCATCCTCTATTAATGTATTTTCCTTTTTATTTAACTTATATAATTAATTTTATCTAAGTACATGTTGCTGTCCAGAATTTTCTGGACAGTTTCTAGTTGATTTTGGACCAGATTTGAGACTGTTTGGGGGACTATTCATACCTATCAAATATATTTTTCTGAAAGGTGGGGATCTCATCTTGATGTCCCCCAAATTTTAGCCCCATCTGACCTTGATTGAGGTCCTAAAGGTGTGGCCCAAGTGAGGTGGACAGTTTGGATTTTCTACACTGTTCCACCAACATGACAGTTTGAAAATCCTAGATTATAAAATAATTTTTACATTGGTGGGACACTTTTTTGGATCCCACCCTATGCTACACATATGAGGGGACATAAAAACTATTTTTCTCCAATTTTTAGAGGCCTTTAATCCACCCCGTTGGAAGCTCAGATTAGGTCCTATTAAAAATCTGCACTAAACAGATTTTCTTTGACAGCTAGTGTTCTTAAAATTGAATAAAATACTTCTGCTATTCGAAAAATCATAAAATTTTATGGGGTGTGGTCCACCCATGGTAAGACCCACCTACCAATATTTGGGGCCAATGGACCCCTGTGCACATCATGGTAAGGGCTGGATCGTCCCACCACATTGGGACGCCCTGGTCAGACAGATTTTCTAGATAGACTATTTTATTTAAATTCATTAAAATACTTTTACTTATCCAAAAATCACGAAATTTTGTGAAAGTGTGTCCCACCCATGAAGGGACCACTCTACAAATTTTCAAGGCCATTGGGACCCTGTACCAACCGTGGTGCGGCCTGAAGTGGCCCACCAGACTGGGACACCCAAGTTGGGGCGTCTAGCCTTAGCTGGCCGTTCAGGTCACCTTGTGGGCCCACCTTAATGAGTTTTGTTGTCCTACCTTCCGTCCTATCTTGGTCCATGTGGGACATATCCATCTCTGTCTATAGTTTTCATTTTTGGGGTCCATTTGGGTGAGTTTTGGGCCAATTACCCAGACCCATAAGGCTGCCCACTATGGGACGCCCAGCCCATTAGGTTGCTGCTGGACGTCCAGTCTAGCAACATGGCCCATTTAATTTATGTGTTAAATCCACTCCCTTCATATGGTGGACCCCTCCTGTGACATGTATGGGTCACCAGGAACTAAAATAAACATATAATTTAATTAATTTTTGAATTTCTAGCAATGCCAGATTGTGGGTGGGCTGGAAATTCAACAATAGGCCCATGGTTGCTGCCCATAAATGGATGTTTTGAGGTAGCTTGGTCCACCAAATTTGGGGATATTATTACACATATCTTGCCCATTTTAATTAGATTTTTTTAGGCTTAATTAGTGCATATTTAAGGCCCATTCCAATTGGGTTTGTATTGGACTAGTCTTCTTAGTTAAGTGTTGGGTTTTCTTAGGGGTTCGAGTCTCCATAGGGGGGTGGAATTCCCCAAATGTAGGGAGTGAGTGTGGGGGTGTGTGCGTGCGTAAAAAAAAATAAAAAAATAAATAAAGTGTTGGGTTTTCTTAGGCCCATTGTCTTAAAACTTTTGATAGGCCCATTGGACCCTTGGGGCCTATATTATCATACCATTGTGATGGGTTTTATGGGCCAATACTCAAGTAATTGATCCCTTGCTTGCCCATTGAAATAAACCCATACTTGGGCCGAGATGTGAGGCCCAACTTACTTGTCTTAAATATAAAGATCACCCATATGTTGGAATAATGGGCTGCCCATTAGGCCCACCACAATGAGTGGACCCATGATCTTTATGGTTAGGCCTAAACCTTGCTTGAGGGCCCACCATGTTGCTTATGTGTTGGGCTTATTGTATGGCCCACTAGGCTATGGATTGCTTGGGCCTTAGACCTTACTTTATATGCATAGCAGGTACCTTTTGGGACCCAGTTGAGGTTGGATGTCCTCCTTAGTGACCCTAAGGTAGGCCCATAAGGTCTTCATAGGTGGTTGAAAGCCCACCTTGGACCTTGTTAGGACCATTTTCCCCTTGAGGCTTTATGACTCTCTTAGCTTGTGGGTCATCCCAAAGTATTGGGCTCCTACTAGAAGACTTCACTTCTCCTTAGAGTACCTGTCTATGTATCTAGACCTTGTCCCTCCTTGGGAAGGAGGAATATATTCTACAGGTAGCACACTTACATCATTGTGACCCATATGCATCATCTTTGTGAATTGATTGCATTGTGTGGTGGTCATAGAGGGATGAAGTTCCTCTCCTTGTGCATATTGAGTGCCTAAAGCTTGTGCATGATTTGTGTGTGTGACTCATGCATTGGCATCGCATTTCATGATGATACTGCCCTTGCTTCACCAGGGCCTTGCCTCCACAAGGACGTTCGTGGATAGCCGTATGTATGGACACCGAAAATATTATTTGAGCATACCGGGTGCATAGGATGCCCATGGGTAAAATTTCTAAAACTTTCATGGTACCAAGGATCTGCCTTAACATCGTGCCGAGTGAAAACTATGAGTGCATGAGGGCCTTATACCGTTAGGCCATGACTCCCACTATCGTGTAGTCGGTTGGGTAGGGGTGTGGCCTTACTCGCCTAATGTAAGGAGGTATTGCTAGGTTGAGTCTGACCAACTCGTAAATGGGTCTGCTACCGTCAGGCCTGGCTGGTGATTGGCTATCCACAGGCGGGTAGTGAGGTCTCTTATGCTCATTTGACTGTGCGAGGTCTGTAGAGCGGCAGTCATCAAGAAGTGTAATGGACCCCGGTGATTTCCTTATGATTGGAAATGTACTTGATATGTAGATTGGTTATGAGCACTAACATTACTTTATATCGTATTCGCATCGATTGTATAAGCCCCTTCATGCGTTGCCTTGATATGGCGCCCAACACTCATTGCATCATATTCATGATAAGCCTTGGTAAGGCTAGTGATATAGTCATTAAGCATGTTTCTCTTCCTGTACCTCCTATTATTCTTCTGCACATTATTATTACACACTTTCACCACCCTCTAAGCTTCTATAAGCTTATGTATGATTGATGTGTGCAGGTGATCCTAGGCAAGTGTCTTAGCAGCAGAGTTTGGATTAGAGTTAAGCTTGAGGACTCTAGTATTACAGACTTTTCTTTTCTTCTTCTATTATCTTATGTATGTCCTTTTGGACCTTACGGAAACTTGTAAAAGTTCAATTCATAGTGGATTTTGTGATGTGAGACTTTATTATTCTCAGATATACTTGTTGTGATCTTGGGTATGCTCATATTGGAAATGGTTATACTGTTATGAAAATTCTCCTTGTAGGATCCCAGGATAGGAACCTGCCTCAAGAGCCGAGAATGGGGTACTTCGGAGGCTGTTGCGGCCAGAACAGGCTATCGGGTTCCTTGTGAGTCCGGTTACCAAATCTAGGGCATGACAAGAGTTGGTACCAGAGCATAACAAGTAATTCTGGAATAACTCGGGATAACATCACATGTCTACTGAAAGCTTAGGACAAGTAGTGTCCCGAGACCCTTCCTTTCGCTTCATATTGAGCCTGTAATTGTCCTAATTCCTTTTGTCGTCGTTATTTTGTAGATGATGCCGCCTAGACATGGCACCCATGGTCGTGGTGCCCGTGGACAAGGCACCTGAGATACCCATTCTACTCGAGCGCATCCTACTCCCATTTTAGAGGATTTGATTCCCGAGGTCCCGATTCAGCCTATTCCTCTGGTTGAGCCTGTAGCGCCCATTCCTTCAGTTGTTCCTGTTCCCCCACCAGTTCCCCCTCCTCAGCCTGTTGTTTTGGTTACAGAGGCTCCTGCTCCGTCAACTGCATCCGTGTCTCCACCCGAGGCGAGTGCCGTCCTGCTTTTTCGACAGTGCCTATAGGTGCCGAGCATTTTCAGCACCTGATGCAGCTTGTTGCTACCGCGTTACAAACTCGTCATCCTTCGGCCTCTCTAATATCTGATCAGGGTGATTCGCTGCGCGCTAGCGTTATTTTTAGGGAGTTTAGACAGCATGACCTTCGAAATTCAGGGGTGATCCCAACCCTTCTGCCGCTGAGGCATGACACACTAAGATTGTGAGGATTTTCGACACTATGCAGTGTCCAGCCGATCAGAGGATATCCCTTACGACTTGTCTTCTTCAGGGTGAGGCCCGTCATTGGTGGTCATCCATATCCAGGATGATCGGGCTAGATTTTGTTTGTACTTGGGAGGAATTCGTGGTTCGTTTCGACCAGAAGTTCTTCCCCAAGCATGTTCAGATATAGAGGACGATAGAGTTTGAGACCCTAGTTCAAGGTGATTTGTTGGTATCTCAGTATAAGGCCCATTTCTTGGCCTTCTCTAGATTTGCTCCTCATCTCACCAATGATGAGAAGATGAGGGCTTGTCATTTTATGACTGGTTTGTGTCCTGCCCTTCGTAGACGTATGGTGAGACATTGTTTGGAAACGTTTAATCAGGTTGTCCATTGGGCGTTGGTTTATGAGGAGGATTGGGCTATGACCCAGAGATCGAGAGAGCAGAGTTCCGATGAAGACCAGAAGAGGAGAGCACCAGTCAGCAGTTCCAAGTAACACCGTCAGTAGAGGTGGAGGGGCAGATCAGGGTTTCAACAGCCTACGGCTCAGTCTGCAGCTCCATCATCATCATCAGCATTGCCAGCCGCTCCATCTTCTGGCCCCTTTTCCGGTGTTTGCTTCGGTTATGGATAGGCTGGGCATCGGAGGCGTGAGTGCCCTCTCCCCATACAGTAGCAGAGGCCACCGCAGTTGCCTCCTCCTCGTCCTCCTCAGCAGCAGTAGCAAGCGCAGCTTCCAACCGCCGCTCTTAAGGCTCCTCCTCAGTAGCAGAGGCAGCCAGGTAGACCTCCCCAGTAGAGACAGCAGCAGCAACAGCAAAGGGGATATCCGTATGTTCAGTCCTTGGGTCGAGTATGTATTGCAGCCCGGCAAGGATAGACTTTGGATCTACAGTCTTCCAGTTTGATCCCATTACCAGCTCAGGGCCAATTTTATCCCTCGTAGTAGGCACCAGGCCAAGATCAGTAGTCATCGACCAACGGAATCGTAGAGGGTATTCTTCTTGTTTCTGCTTGCGTTGCTCATATTTTATTTGATTTTGTTGCCTCCCATTCTTTCATGGCCAAGAAGTTTTGTCGATTGACCGGTATTCCGTCGGAATCCATGTCTGAGGCCTTAGCCGTTTCGACTCTCATGGGAAAGTCCGTTGTATTGACTCATTGCTGCCCTTCTTGCCCGGTGTTAGTGGACGAGATATTTCTTTCCGCCAATCTGCTCGTGATGTCGATGACAGGCTTTGATGTTATTCTGGGCATGAACTGGCTTATGGAGTATTGTGCCATCTTAGACTGTGCCGCGAGGATGGTTACGTTTCACATTCCAGGCTTGTCAGTATTCCAGTTTGTCATCAAGCCCAGAGGAGAGCCATTGTCTAGCCTCTTGGCTTATGTTGTCGAGGATTCAGTGGCAGGATGTATTGAGCAGCTGCCAGTTGTTTGCGAGTACTCGGATGTGTTCTAGGAGATCCCGGGTTTACCGCCGCATTGGCAGGTGGAGTTTCAGATTAATTTGTGCCCGTTACCACACCTATCTCAAAGGCCCTCTACCTGATGGTACCATTGGAGTTGAGGGAACTGCAAGAGCAGTTGGATGAGCTCCAGAAGTTAGGTTTTATTCGTCCCAGCAGTTCACTTTGGGGAGCCCCAGTATTGTTTGTGAAGAAGAAGGATGGCTTATTACGGTTCTGTGTAGACTATAGTGAGCTCAACAGAGTCACCATCAAGAACCGATACCCGTTTTCCCTTGTTGATGATCTATTCGACTAGTTCCAGGGTGCACAGTATTTTTTCAAGATAGACTTGCGCTTTGGTTACCATCAGATTCGGGTCTGAGAGGAGGACATTTTGAAGACGGCTTTTCGAACGCACTATGGTCACTTCGAGTTTCTGGTCATGTCATTCGAATTGACCAATGCGCCCGCCGTATTCATGTAGCTGATGAACGAGGTCTTCCGGCCGTTCCTCGATCAGTTTGTGGTGATATTCATTGATGAAATTCTTGTATATTCGAGGACCCGAGAGGACCATGTTGAGCACTTGCAGTTTGTGTTGGAGACCCTTCGTGCCACCAACTATATGCGAAGCTGGAGAAGTGTGAGTTTTGGCAGGAGGAGGTGAAATTCCTCGATCAAGTGGTGACGAGGGAGGGTGTCGCTGTAGACCCCTCGAAGGTTGATGCAGTGCATTAGTGGGGCCAGCCCCTGAATGCGTCCGAGATCCGTAGTTTCCTTTGTCTAGTGGGATATTACTGACAGTTTATCGAGGGTTTCTCCCATATTACAGTACTGCTGACCCGGTTGACACGGAAGCGCGTCGAGTTCGTCTAGAGTGACACCTGTGAGGAGGCATTTACGAAGTTGAAGGATTGCCTCACGTTCGCTCCTGTTCTCACTCTTCCTGATGGGAGTGAGGGTTTTGTTGTTTTCACTGATGCCTCTAGAGTTGGCTTGGGTGTTGTACTGATGCAACACGGGAAGCCAGTGGCATATGCCTCTCGCCAGCTCAAGGTCCACGAGTTGAACTAGCCCACCCATGATTTGGAGCTTGCAGCAGTTTTCTTCGCACTGAAGGTGTGGAGGCATTATCTATATGAGGTCAGGTTCGAGCTCTTCTCGGATCATAAGAGCTTGAAGTATCTATTTTTGTAGTCCGAGTTGAACCTGCGTCAGAGGCGATGGATGGAGCTGTTGAATGACTATGATTTTGATCTTCAGTACCACTCGGGCAAGGCGAACGTGGTGGAAGACGCACTCAGCCGTTAGCCACGAGGCCTGGTGGCTCAGATGATGGTGAGAGAGTGGTAGGTGCTCGAGGATGTTTCAGAGTTTGACTTTGAGTTCGGTCTACAGTCTTCCATTGTTCAGGTTTCGAGCTTGTCGATTCAACTCTCTTTGGTGGTTAAGGTGATCGAAGCTCAGCAGATGGACGAGTCACTTTAGGAGTACCAAGTCTGGGGCATGATAGAGAGGGAGAGAGAGAGAGAGTCACGTGAGAGAGGGAATTAGGTTAGGTTTTTTTCTTTTATATACAGGGACCTTGCCAGCAGCCGTTAAAATTGGCCGTCGGCAAAGGGTTGGCCCATCGGTCGGCTAAGGCCCTTTTTCTTGTAGTGACATAATACAACTTGGATATTAGATAGTGAAACCTCAAATTCTTCTTGGCCTAAGCAATAAAAGTAAAATCTTACATAGAAAACAACCATCCCAAGAGAATTGAGTTGCATACGAATTAAACTAGTATAAGTAGACCATGTGCCATCAGATTGGATGTGGCCTACATTAACATCCAATTGGATTGTAGACCCACAAACCCAGTTAAATGGATGGCCTGGATAGCTAGTTTGCTTATTGTGAGACCCACAGGTCCAATCGAAACTGAATCATTCATCATTTATGTCTTGCAATTAAAGTATTATGTTTTGTATCAATCATAGAGCCCTGAATAGGGTCCTTGCTCTTCCTCCGATGGTAGATTCTCAAGAGTTTCAACACCTCGTTGAGGGTTCGAGTACCCATAAGTGGTGAAATCCCACTACGACGTGAGTGTGTGGTGGTGTGTGTGCGTGTGTGAAAAAAATAAAATCATAGAGCCCTAAATAACCATTCAATTGTATAAACACCCACTTACTCGTATATGCCTCTACATCAACCACTTGCTAGTATAACTGTACAACATTTATAGTCCATATGGTTTTATAAAATTGCCAACAATACTGTTATTTTAGTAATTTTTAAGGATATTACAAACTACCTTAATGGTTTAAGTTGTTGTGACAATTTTAACATAACCTATTGTTGGAAGGCAGCTACCACCGAGCTGGTTATGGGGTTGGTGTGCTAATGTCAGCCTTAACAAAAATATTATATTAATAATCTGAAAGGACGAATAGGCTAAATTGGGAAAGGCCATCCTAAGTATAGTGGTGCAAGTTGAAAGAAAAAAAAAAAAAAAAAAAAAACAACATGCTATTTTTTGGTAACCTAACATTGTTAGTGGGGCCTATATCTGGTGGGGTGTCCGGCCTCATTTTCAGGATGCCACACATATAAAGGCCTTGGATTCCAAGCTAGAACTCGCATGAAGTGCCACAGTTGTACAGATTTTGAAATCTAACTCTATTTGCTAAATCTTAGCAGCATAGAACACAAACATTTTTCTTTCTCTAATTATAGGCCCAGCCCATGCCATCTACATTCATCAAGTTATTATAGGCATGCCTCTGTCCTACCTACATGCAATGCACTTGAAACTAGTCACACATACACACATGGGAGCCACTTGCCAGCTACAATGAACATCGAATTCAATCAAACATGGCCCTTGCTTGGTTAGTGAACAAGGATTAACAACAACTGTCTCTCAACCAAATGCATACTTACTACCAACTAAATATGTCTAAAAAAATATAGAAGAAGAGAATCACGACTTGCCATTCTACAAGATCAAAATCTTCACAGGCATTCCATTAAACACTTGTCGAGCAAGATCAATGGACCCGCCTGATTAGATCCCATTAGATCCAATCAAACATAATCACCCAAAAAACATCACCACATTAAGGCTAGAAAAGCCTGCAAGTCTAAGCATGCGCACGCTAGGCCTCACCTTATGGAAGTCCACGATCTATTATACAGTGCTGATTGGCAACTGTGGGAGCATCCACGCCATTTCACGGACATGTCTTAGAGAGAGAGAGAGAGAGAGAGAGAGAGTCGGGTGCGGGGACAGAATTGCTGAAAACATGGTTTGGTTTTTTATCAAGCATATACAGGTATTGTTTGCCGGCGCCCGGTTTTAGTTTGCGCCGGCAAAGAACCCCTCCAGCATCGGCATTTTCCTGAAGCTAATGCGCCAAGATGTAATCGGTCCGCATGTTCGAGACATCTACAACGTTCATCAGGTGGGGTCCAATGGTAAAAATATCAATCTAATCTAATTACGCATACCAGCGCCCTTGTCGTATGGTCCTCACACGTATGCTCAACCTGAACTGTTGATTATGCATTTCTAGCTGTCCATTTTTACTTACAAGTGTGGCCCACGTGATTACTTAATTCTTTCCAAATACTTATCTTGATGAATTCAGCCACATGTTCCACTTTAGCTTGCATGAGCGCTTGTACAGATGGACGGCTGCAAGTATCATTCCACGTAGTCAAACAAACGTCCAGGCCGCATGGGCCACTAGGTTAGTTTGGGATATCCATGAGCAAAAGATATTCCGTCTCGGGTGTGTATGTACGGTCCTGATGCAGAGCACGTGAATAGTGTCCTGATTCTGGAGTTATTGCTAACTGGTCCCTTGGTTAGATGATCCAAACCGTTAATCGGATGGTGTCCTTGATGGATGGGGAAATATCTAAAAATATCCCAACTTGGACTGTAGATGATCGAAACCTACTTTTATAGAATTACGAAAGAAATATAACAACGGTCAAAAGAAATGCTATATATTCAACGAATACAATCTTCTTATCTCGAGGGTTTTAGAAGTGTCCTCCGTCCAAAATGTGTCCCTTAGTTCAACGGTTTTGATCAATCACATTCTGATGCATCAGCACCTACAGCTTGTGAAAAGAAACCTGAATATATAGAGTCCTGATGCAGCATGTCAAGATAATTAGGGTGTCCAGTTGCAACCGTTCCTCCAAGGGGGCCGAAGTTCCGGCCATCCAAACCATTGATCTTATAGAATCCAACTACCGATGAAGCATGCCCAAAAACTCCTTTGGAGATTGAAGAACCTAATCATCCAATCTTAAAACCTTACTTCTCAACCGTCGTTGAAGTTTCCTCTGAACATTCTATTTTTGATATAATGATCTACGGGCTAGGAACATTTAATCTGGGGAGATCTTCAGCGAATCCCCCATCAACGATGTGGACCATGAAATCGTGGGTCTCGATTACAAAATCATGGCCGGGATTCCTAAAGACAAGCGCATCAAGACCCTATAGTCATCTGTTCCTTGTAAGAAAAGATAGAAGAAGAATACTAAAATTACAAATGGTCTGATGCTCTCAGGGCACTATAAGTTACAGATCTCTTAGTTGCATCTGGACAGTTAAACATTACAATTCATTGATCTTGACTGTTCATTCAGTCCAACACACATTTAATGGGTTACTATTCCAACATCAGATTCATCTGACAAATATTAACCATTTAGTCAATCGCCTTTAACATAGTTGGTCAAGATCTTTTAATAAAAATTGGTCTAATCTACGATTCGATCCATCTATTTCATAGGCATTATCATGGATTGCTTATGTTTCTAAAGAATCACTTTTTTTTTTTAAGGAAATCATAACCATCGCATCCATGGCTTGAAAATTGGATGGCTACAGAAAATAATGCTAATCAAGGATGAATTGGCCATCTGATCAGTGAAATTTTATGGTGGTATTGCATGAAAGTTTTTCTTCACCTAATGGATGGTTCAGATCAGTCAATCGTTTTATCCAATTGAACTGATACAACTAGGAGCACTATAACATATAGTGGAACATTTCTCTACTAAAAACAAAAGACTCTCCTCAGTAGTACCGCACCATTTATCAAGTTCTTGTTGTGGGATCCACCATCTTTCTTCCTCCTTAAATCTCCATTCTTCCAACCTCATTTTCATCAAAACCCTAATTCCAGTGATGGCTTTCAGTGCCATCTTCTCTACAGTCTTCCTTTTTCTCTTTTCATTTGCCAACTCCATCTCTACAGTCAACACTCGCTTCCCAGCTTCCATATATAGCAATGAATGGAAATCACAATCTCTTTCCATTGCAAATAAGCTCTACCAAACAAAGTACTTCACCCAAACGCTAGATCACTTCAATTACAATCCCCAGAGCTACCAAACATTCCAACAAAGATATCTCATAAACGATGCCAGCTGGCGTGGCCCGGCGGAGAACTCGCCGATCTTCATCTACGCCGGCAGTGAGGGCGACATCGAGTGGATCACCCAGAACAATGGGTTCATATCCCAGACCGCATCCTACTTCGGAGCGCTCGTTGTCTTCATTGAGGTAATATATATATATATATATATATATATATATATATATATATATATATATATATATATATATATATATATATATATATATTCAATAGGCCTGCTAATGCCGTAATGAAAAAGGCACTTGCTGCTTCTCCCACGTTCACAACACTCCTATTTATAAGTTTAATTAGAGATTAAAAAAGACACTGCTATCCCCTGTATAATACATTCACAAGGAGTAAAGACTCTTAGGATTTCTAAAAATAATAAATGGCATTGGGCAGCTAAATAGTTTTACAGAGATATGGATGAATCTGAAAATGCCGAGGAAGGAACTGCTAGATGAATCTGAAAATGCCGAGGAAGGAACTGCTAGATGAATCTGAAAATGTCAGGGAGGATGGATCTGCTGGATGAATCCGGAAATGCCTGGATGAATGTATCTGCTAGATAAATCTAGAAATGCCAGGAAGAATGTATCTGGATGAATCTAGACAGTTTAGTTTGGATGTTCCAATACTCCCCTTCAAACCATAACCGGCTTCATTCCGAGCATCGACCTTAGTCGTCTGAATGTATCTATCGATAGCACCTTGGTGAAAATATTTGCCACCTGTTCAGTAGTATGACAGTACTTCAATTTCATGGTTTTTTGGTTTACTTGATCTTTTAGGAAGTGCTAATATCAATGTGCTTGCTCTTTCCATGTTGCACCGGATTGTTGGCAAGTTTTATTGCCAACTTGTTATCCATATATATAATTGTCAATTTCTCATGTTGATGTTTCAACTTCTTTAACAAGTTCTTCAACCAAATTGCTTCACAAACTATGGACGATGCTGCTACATACTCTGCTTCACAAGTGGATAAAGCGATCATGCTTTGCTTTTTTGAGTTCCATGTGAAGGTAATCGACCTGAGATAAAATACATATCGCGTGGTGCTTTTTCTTTCATCTTGATCACTTCCCCAATCACTATCTGAGTATCCATATGATATTGCTTCATTATTATATGGATAGAAAAGACCAAATTCCACGGTTCCTTTGAAATACCTGAGGATTTTTTTCACAGCGAGTCAATGTATTTCTTTTAGTGCTTCCATGTACCTTCTTAGAAGCCCAACATTGTAGATGATATCTGGCCTAGTGATTGTGAGGTATCTGAGACTTCCAATTAGACTCTTGAATAGAGTCAAGTCTGTTGAGGGTCAAATATTACATATTAGACCCCATTTATTACCTAAATTTATGAGCATGATACTGTTTAAACGCTCGGTTTTAACCATGTTTGTGATGCAGGGTGTATTTGAGAGCATGGACTGGAAAGGAAGTTAAAATCTGAGATTTAATGCTCAGATTTCACCAAAGCATGGGATGGACCCTAGGAGACCAAGATCGACAAAATAACACACCTGAGACCCGAGAAAATCAAGAAACTGAAGCTCAAGTGGCCTGAAATTGGTAAAGAATGCAAGATCACAGGGTTCCCACCATCCGTTCAGCTCCAGACTTCATATATGGACTGAAGACCTTAAATAAGCCGTACATGTTGAATTTCAGCCGTTCCATTCCTGCGAAAGTGACTAAATGGATAGATATGCCCCTAAGATCCTGATTTGGGGCCCGCCTAATATCCGGATATGCTTAAAATTTGGTCTCAACCGTTTAAAAGAGATGAGCAAACAAATGGACGGAGTCGATTTCTCACACACATCATATTGGACCCCACATGTACATGTGAGAGTGCACAGGCGGTGCACTCCCGCATCGCACCAGGCTGGCCGGCCGGTCAAAGAGGGCGCTGACTTGACTGATTTTCGCATTATACAGCGTCCGCAAGGTGCGGACGATGTGATCACTAGTGGGCCTCACTCATAGCCTGATTTGATGATCAGGACCGTCCATTCACTCCAGAGTATAGGCATAACCATCTTTTAGGTGGCGAAATCCCTCAAGACAACGGGAAGATGATTTTAGCCATTAAAACGAATGATCGACGGTGCAAAGGAACTCCTGTGGGCCACGACAAAATCAATCCAAAACCATCTCTCCCAGAATGGTTTTTCGAGAGCAAACTAATGGACGGAGTGGATTTCGTAGAAACCGAAAGGAGTGGGTCCCACCGACAGTCGCACTGGCTCTGTTTCATGGTCCCAAGAAACCGGACGCTGTGATCATTAGTGGGCCACCATCTGAAGTCTTCAGACCAATCTGGACCATTCAGTAGACTCCAAAGGCCCCGCTAATGCATACTTAGGAGAGCGTATTTGAGAAGAGCAGCGTGATCATTTCTTTATCGAGCAAACGCAATTCGGACGGTGCCAACATAAATTAGGTGGACCACACCGAGATCAGTCCGATCTTGGCATTCCAAAATGGTTTTTTGAGAGCATTCCACTGGACAGAGTGGATTTCACGGATATCGGAAGGAGTGGGCCCCACCGATTGTCAGAGCTCCTCACGTAAGCTTTGTTACGCGGTCTGGAAAAACCGAACATTCCGGATCTTCTTGGCCCACCATCAATGATCAGATGGGTGATCTGCACCGTCCATCGTGTAGGCCATCCTGAAAAGCCCCAGGGGATGTTGTTTCTTTGGAAAGAAAGCAAGTGGAGCGAGAGTTTCGGCGCTGTCTTCATGGCTGCATAACAAGGCGTGCGCAGGAGAGTTGCCGTGAGCTGCGAAAGGTTGCGGAAGCTGGGGTTGTGTAAACAGTTGTCCATAGACTCCAGCAAGGAGATTCTCCACCACCCTCTCCTATTATAAAAGAAAAAAAAAAAGAAAAAAAGAGAGGGGGGAGGGCTAGAATTTGGAGGCGGACGTGGGCAGAGGCAGAGAGAGAGAGAGAGAGTAATTTTATTAATTTTTACTTATTTCTTTTCAAGTATTTTCTTTCAAAGATGTCTAGCCCCATCATGTTGAGCTAAATCTCTTAGCTAGGGCTAAGAGGTGAAGCTTGTAGTGTGATGGGATGACTCTGTGCTTGTGCCTTTGTTTAAACTGAACTGATGTTGATTTGGATTTAATTAAGGGAATCCTTTTAGCCGTTTATGGTCTGTTGTGACTGAAATTACAATGGGTCTGCGATAACTTTGAGCATGTCCTATTCTTTTTATGTTCATGACGTAAGGAAGCCCTGTTGTTCACCATCGTCTCCTAGGCATGGTTAGATGACAGTACCCTTCCTAACCTTCATACATTGATTGATTGGTTGGTAATTAGTTTAATTTTGTGGTTTTCTTTGTCTCCTGGGCATGGTTTAGTGATGGAATCCATTCTAATTCATACACCTTTCATCTCTTTGAAAACTATATCAAAAGAAGTTCAGTTTGATTTTCGATGCAGGCATAAGATCTCCCTGATCTCTACAAGTGGATCCTCTGAATCCCTAGTTTCTCTCCTCTGAATTCTCTTAAAGTTTTAGTTAATTATTTCACCAAATATCCTTCAATTTACACTTGATTTAAAATTCATCTCGTTCTAGTTCTAGTTCTGGTTACCTTCAGATTACGTACAAGTTCCAGTCCCTTGGGATTCGACCTCGGTCTTACCGAGTTTATTACTACATCACAACCCTGCACTTGGGGAGTGAACAAAGTCCACGTCTCTTCCTTCTCCTTCTTTTGTCTGCTTCAAGCTTGTTGCTACAGGCGTATTTAATTACAGCATTGTAATCAGTCATTTTGAACTTTTCAAGAAGTTCCTTTGCATATTTCTTCTAAGATATATAAATGTCGTCATCTTGTCGCCTCAGCTTGATGCCGAGAAAGAAGGATATAAGTCCCGCATCAATTATTTCAAATTCCTAAAACATGACATGCTTGAATTCTTAGAACATCTGTTATCTATTTCCTTTGAACAGCATATCATCAACATATAGGCATGCTATGAGGATATCACCATGAGCATTCTTCTTGATGTAGACTGCATGCTCATATTAACATTGGGCAAAGACGTTTTTATGAAGATAGCTATTGATACGTGCATTCCATGCACGTCGAGCTTGCTTCGACCCATAGAGAGATTTCTTCAGCCGGTACACTTTGTGTTCCTCTCCTTGCATAACAAAACTTTTAGGTTGGTCAACATAGACCTCCTCTTCGAGTACTCCATTTAGAAATACGGATTTCACATCAAGTTGGTAGATTTTCCAACTGTAATGGGCTGCAAGTGAGATTATCATTCTCACCGTGACAAGTCGAGCAACAGGAGCAAAGACTTCTTCATAGTCCACACTGTACTTTTGTTTGTAACCTTTCTCTACGAGTCTTGCTTTATAGCGATCGATCTTTCCATCGGGTGTACGCTTGATCTTACACACCTATTTGACACCAATAGTTCTTTGGCCTTGAGGAAGCGAAGTTAGCTCCCAAGTGTCATTTTTCTTAATGGCAAGAATTTATTCTTTCATGGCAATTCTCTAGCATTGTTCTTTTATGGCTTTATGGAATGTGAGGGGCTCATGATCTGTATACATGCAAAAAAGATTAAAATATTCTTCTGTTTGTTTATAGATTTCTTTTAAACTCCTCATTTTGATAGGAGTTATGCATGAGGACCTGGCAGAACTTCAGGTTGATGAGATAATTCTTGGAGAGATGATTTATCCTTCTGGACTTCCATGTACTGATGATGTAGCCGAAGACGGAGTCACAGTTGTCTACTCTTGACTTTCAGGCTTTTCTTCTTGTTCTTCTACCTCGAACCAGTTTTCTTTAAAAGTTCATTCTTCATTCCATTTCCATTCATCTTCCTCACTGAAGAGCAAATCTCTACTTACCACTACTTTGTTGGTTAGTGGATTGCAGAGCTTGTAAGCTTTGGATACTTCACTATATCCATTGAAGATGCACTTCTCGCCATGATCATCGAGCTTCTTTCTTCTCGCCTTTGGAATTTGAGCTACGCAACACACCCAAAGATTCTTAGGTGCGTCACAGTTGGTTTGTAGCCGCTCCATGCCTCCTGTGGTGTCATACTCCTAACACTTTTCGTAGGGCACCGATTAAGCATATAAGCAGTACAAACAAATGCCTCTGCCCAAAAATTCCTTGGCACTCCTTTTTCTTTCAACATGGTACTCATCATGTTGAGCATAATGTGGTTCTTCCGTTCTGCTATGTTATTTTATTAAGGCGTATAGCCTGCAGTGTGCTGCTACTTGATCCTTGTTTCCTGCAATAGTCTTGAAATGCATTTGAGGTGTACTCCCCACATCTATCAGATCTGAGAAGTTTGATTTTGTATCCACTTTCAACTTCAACACGGGCTTTATAACTTTTAAAAATACTAAAGGCGGCCGACTTCTCTTTGATGCAATACACCCATAACTTTCTACTAAGATCGTCAATGAAGGTAATAAAGTATTTATTAATTACCTTCAAGAGAGGGTATCGCAAATGATCCATAGATGTCTGTATGAACCAACTACAATGGCTCTTTTGCTCTTCGTGACACTCCACTTAAGAATGAGTTTCTTTGTTGCTTGCCAAGTGTGCACACCTCACATACATGTTCTGGATCTTTAATAGCTGGCAAGCTATGTATCATGCTTGATGAAGACAAAAGCTTTAAGCCATTGAAATGGAGATGTCCAAAGGGAAGATGTCATCTCCATGATGCTTTTATTACAAGACCATAGAGACACTTGTCAAGTCTTGTGTTGATATGGATCGGGAACATGTGATTCTTTGCCATTTGGAATTAAGCAATAAGTCTCTCATGCGCATCTCTCAAGAAAAGAGAGAAGTTCTCCATGTATATGACATACCCTTTTTCAAGGAGTTGGTTGATACTAAGTATGTTATTTTTCATGTTTGGTATGTAATACACATTGGAGATGAGATTCTCCACACCATTCTTCTGATAAATTTTAATTTTTCTTTTACCTTTCACTGGGACTTTAGATGAATCACCAAATCTCACATTGCCTTGAACTCGTTCAATGAGTTCCACGAACAGTTCTTTGTTACCGCACATATGGTTGCTTGCACCAGTATTGAGATACCACACGTTCGGCCGATCACACGCCTTTTCTTATGCAAGAAGAAGTGTGGAGTTTTCATTTTCATGGTGAGATGCTTTGGCATAGTTGGATCATTCATCGTGATTCACTTTACTCTAACAGTCAAAGGCATAATGGCCAATCTTGCCGCAATTGGGGCATTTTACATTTCTTATGTTTCCACAATCATGCATGTATCTTCCTCTACCAATTCCTCTTCCACGAACATTAGTAATTTTTTTTGTTGATTTCGAGCATGGCTTTGATGATATTCACACCCTTTGCCACTTGCACGATTGTTATTGGTGTGGTCACCTCGAAAATGGGAGCTTCCATGACCATAACCGGTCTTTTGTTCATTTAGAGTCAATCTTGACTCCAATGCTTGTTTTAGCATCATAGATCCATCATTCTGTTGCATTCGTAATTCATGAACTTGCAACGAACCCATCAACTCTTCAGTGGATAGATTTTCCAAATCTTTTGATTTCAATGGCCACAAGCACATACTCAAATTTGGTTAAGGGATCGAAGCACTTTTTCCATGACACAAATGTCATCAATCTTTTCACCGTTTCTTTTCAAGTTATTAACAATAACAAGTATTCGTGAAAAATAATATAAGATGTTCTCACCTTCCTTCATGTGAGTGGCCTCGAATTTGGTTCTAAGTGTTTGTAGTCAGACTCTCTTTACACGATCCACACCCTTGAAGATGGTGTTTATAATTAGTATCTCTCATGCTTGCTTGTTTGATGTCGTTTCAACGATCATTTTAAAGGTGGATTCATCCAACCCTTGATGGATAAGAAACAATGCCTTCTTAGCTTTCTTCATTTGATCTTTGAGGCCGGCCTTTTACTCGGCGGAGTAGGTGGCTTCTTGCTCCGTAATGGGCTCTATGTACCCGTCGGTGACGATCTCCCATACATCTTGTGACCCGAATAGAGCCTTCATCTGGATGCATAAATTTTCATAGTTGTTCTTAGACAACTTTGGAATCTGGAGCTGGATTGTGGTGGTCATCTTTACACGAACAAGCTCTTTATGGTTAAGACAAATTTGCTTTACTAGGCCTCAAAACGACCCAGACAATCTGATTTTTGGAGAAGGAAAGGAGATAGGGATGGAATAGAATTCTGGTTTTTTATTTTTTAACTTCTTAAACAGATTTTTCAAAGAAAAAACTTTCTGTACGTTGGTTGGAAACTGCTACCGACTTCAACCAGGGAACCTTAAGAAAAAGAAACCAGGCTCTGATACCAGTTTGTTGGCTTTACAAAGCCCAAATGGTGACAAGTGCAGCTCACATAAAGGGAGAGAAAAATATATTATATTTTTTCAATAGGCCTGCCACTGCTGTAATGAAAAAGGCACTTGCTGCTTCTCCTTGTGTTGATACACGTTCACAACACTCCTACGTATAAGTTTAAATAGAGATTAAAAAAGACACTACTGCCCCTGTATAATACATTCACCAGGAGTAAAGAATCTATAGATTTCTAAAAATAATGAATGGCATTGGGCAGCCAAACAGTTTTATGGAGATTTGAATGAATCTGAAAATGCCAGGGAGGAAGGATCTGCTGGATGAATCTGGAAATTGAAGGGAGGATGGATCTGCTGGATGAATTTGGAAATTCCAGGAAGAATGTACCTGTTGGATGAATCTAGAAATCCCAGGAAGAATGTATCTGGATGAATCTAGACAGTTTGGTTTGGACATTCCAATAGATCTGATGACTATGATTCAATGTCCACAATTCAACAGCCTACTTTTGATGAAAATATTTTAAAAAATATATATTTTTTCTGGCATTTTTCTTTCCTCTTGTTGGGTGGCAAAGGATTTAAACTTCTTTGTTTCTGTGGTTAAGGAAAGTGGTTACATGTGATTCATCAAGATAATCCGACAACTGTGATTCAATGTCCATAATTTGAGGCCTGCTTTCGATGAAATCCTTTTTTTCTTTGTGTTTGCTGGGAAGCAAAGGATTTATACTTTTTTTGTTTCTGTAGTTGAGGAAATTGGTTTCATGTGATTCATTAAGGTAATCCGATAACTATGATTCAATGTCCATAAGTCGACGGTCCGCTTTCGATGAAAACATTTTTTTTCCTGTTTTGGTGCTTTTCTTTTCTTTTGTTGGGTGGAAAAGAACTTGAGACTTTTGTGTTTTTGTGGTTGAGGAAAGTGGTTCCATGTGATTCATAGAGGTAATCTAATGTTATGATTCAATTATGGGTAATCCAACAACTGTGATTCAATGTTCATAATTCGATGGCGATATCTTTTAATTTTTGTGTGTTTTTCTTTCCTTTTGTTGGGTGGCAAAGGATTTAGACTTTTTGTGTTTTTGTGGTCAAGGAACGTGGTTCCATGTGATTCATCATGGTAATCCGACGATTGTGATTCATTGTCCATAACTCGATGGCCTGCTTTGAATGGACATTTTCTTTCTTTTTTTTTTTTTTTTAATTTTTTTAGTGTGTGTGTGTGTGTTTTCTTTCTTTCTTTTGTTGGGTGGTTAAGGATTTAGACTTTTATTCTGTGGTTGAGGAAAGTGGTTCCATCTGATTCATCGAGGTAATCTGATGGCTATGATTCGAAGTCCATAATTCTACAGCCCGCTTTCAATGAAAGCATTTTTCTTTTTTGGGTGCTTTTCATTCTATTCTTTTTTCTTTTTGGGTAGCTAAGGATTTAGACTTTTGTGCTCCTGTGGTTGAGCAAAGTGGTTCCATGTGATGTTGGGGACACAACAAACCCTAACATGACTTGCTCAGCATGGAAGCAACTCAAACGAACTTACACAACACAATAAGGAATGAAAAATTCCATCAATCACAAAGAACACATGAATTTTATGTGGAAAAACCTATCCAAAAAAAAAAAAAAAACCATGGCACCAAGTGACAAACAATTCACTATGAATAGAAAATTATAAGAGATGGAATGACTTCCAAATGTGAAAACCCTAGCTTTCTCTCTCTCAAAACCCTTGGATCACAAGCTCTCATGTTTTGCTCTCTCACATCAACCCTAATCTCATATTAATATTGTTTATATAACCCCCTACATAATAAGAAAAAAAGGGCGTACTTACACAGAAGTTGCATGAGCCATCGATCGAATCGACTCCAATTGATGACCCATCAATCAAATAAACACCCATTGTCAATCAAATCGAAAGTGTCCGAAAGTGTCCAGAGAGAAAACTTATGTTTTTTGGATTTTCTTAATCAAATCAAACAGACTGTCGATCGAATTAATATCCTCATTTTAGAACAGATCAAAGGCACTTGATCAACAATCTCCACAGAGACTTCAATCTTGCATCTCCACTGTTTTAAGCTACTATCCCCATCTCTAAATTTCTTCATAGTAAAACCATCATTGCCGCATCTCATGATGCACACTCCATCTTCAATCATCTTTTGCTAAGCCTAAAGAAGTCAATCAAAAAACTAAACTTCTTTACAAAAACTACATTTGTAAGCATGTCTGGCTTCCTCTAGCATCTACCAGATAAAATGATGACGAACATTAATGTATTTAGTTCGAGAATGTGATGTAGAGCGGGTTGCAGATAGTTTCATGGCCAAGATGGATTAGAAAAGGCCCGGTCGACGACAGAAATGATCCAGACCATCGGACCTTAGATCGGGCGTATCTCGCAATCCGGGATGAGTTAGCCACGTAAAATATATGATTTTGGGGTAGAACGAGCTACTTTACCCAAACAACCCAGCTAGACCGGGTTGCGACACCCGGAATTGTGAAAAACACCTGGATTGATGGTTGTTTCCCTGTTTTAATTTTGTTTTTACTATAAATAGTAAGTTTTAGTTTGATTATAACTCTTCATCCGTTGGGCTTTAGGAGTTCGCCCAACGTGAAAAGAGCTTAAAATAATTAGGAGAACGGTTTGGTGAAGCCAAATAGGACACTTACTATTTTTGGCCGAAAACCTTGCCCACTAGTAGACATCACAACCGTCTATAAATAGTAAGTTTACTATTTATAGTAAGTCGCGATTTCTACGAGTTATAGTTGTAGTTTGATTCTGATTTCTTTCCCATTGCTTGGTACCCCTATTTAAAGGGTTGTGAACTCATTTCTAGTCATCAATTAATCAATTTTGAATTTCTTAGAATTTATTTCTATTTTTCTGCTTTCTTTCCTCGTGGATTCAAGAAGTCTCTGTGAGGAGTCCGGAGAAGCTCCGTGGATTCGGAGTAATTATCCTCATCACGTTCATCCCTGCGTCAATTGGTATCAAAGTGAGGATTCCTCTCGGGCCGATGGCAAACAACGAAGTTATGAATCAAAATCCTGTGAACGGTGATTCAGGGATTCGTTATCTTTCAGAAAGAATGGAAGCTTTCCACCGGGAGAGTCAGTTGACCATGCAAGGGCTGCAGGCAACCCTCGACCATCTTGCGGATGCACTACTTCCACCCCGAGCCTTAGGCGGTGATCCACCACCTATGGTTGCTCCACCACCCATGGTGGCTCCACCACCCATGGTTGTTGTACGACGCAACCCTGATTTCCGTAGAGCTCTACCAGTGGCAAACCATAGGGCTACACTGGATGATTCAAGTTCTAGCGACGAGGACCTTAATAAAGGTTTTGCCCGACGACCAATCCATGGAGGTGATTACCTAGATCGTGCCAAAAGAGACTATCGAGGTAAGGCTGAACTTCCTAATTTTAATGGTTTATTACATATAAAAGATTTCCTCGATTGGCTAGCCGAAGTAGAGAGATATTTTGATTATATGGACGTGTCAGATCATAAAAGGGTAAAATTGGTAGCATTTAAGTTAAAATCTGGTGCTTCTGCATAGTGGGAACAATTACAACTCTCACGAGCCCACCAAAACAAGGCGCCCATCTCATCATGGCTACGGATGAGACGTCTTTTTCGATCACGATTTCTCCCCAGTGATTATGAACAGATATTATTCCAACAATACCAAAATTATCAACAAGGAAACCGAACTGTCACAGATTACACTGAAGGATTCCATCGGTTAGCTACACGAAACGATCTATCAGAATCTTAGTCATAGAAGGTAGCACGATTTATAGGTGGGTTGCGACCGACAATTAAGGACCAAGTTCAGATGTACCCAGTCGAGACCGTGGATGAAGCAGTTCAATTGGCGAGTAGGGCATAAACACAACTTGCAAGAGTTCATGCTCATCCCTATCCTTCAACTCGACACCCCATGACAGGTCCCACGCAGGATCCAATGCTGACATGAGGAAAATATCCAGTAGGAGAACGTCCTCAACCTCCTACAACCGCAAACCATGATACAGGGAGCGGCTCATCCAGACCTCAACGTGCAACACCCACAACAGCGGGCCCGAGTAGGATTTCAAATCCTTATGCTCAGCTAAGGTCGAACAATTGTTACTGCTGTGGCCAGCCAGGCCACTTATCAAACACATGTCCTCAACGTCCCGTAGCACACTTGACTATAAACGAAGGGGGCATTGAAGATGAGGCTGCAGAAGAAGATCATGGCTATGACGAACATGAACAAACCATTGAAGAAATAGCAGGTGGCGATGAAATAATGGGCGAGGATCGTGGCGAATTTCTAGTTATGAGGCGATTACTGTATACCTTACGAAAGGAATTACATCCACAACGACACAATATATTTCGTACTCGGTGCACTGTCAACGGAAAAGCCTCTGATGTGATCATAGACAGTGGTAGTAGTGAGAACATCATCTCAAGAGTGATGGTGGATAAGTTGCGGCTACCAACGATGAAACATCCTTCCCCGTACTCAATTGGCTAGATAAAAAAGGTAAATGAGACCAAGGTAACTGAACAATGCACTATCTCATTTTCAATTGGTAAAAATTATAAGGATCAGATACTTTGTGACGTGGTCAACATGTAAGCTTGCCACATGCTACTCGGTCGACCCTGGCAGTCAGACTGTGATGCGACCCATCGGGGACGAGACAATATCTACGTATTCGTCAAGGATAACCAAAAAATAATCCTTGCCCCTATGGCACCAGAGAACCACCCTGAAGCTTTTAAAGTGGAGGGGACCTCCCTCTTGACCATACGGGATTTCATGGAGGAATCCAAGGAAATTGGTGAGGTATACGCCGTAGTGGTGAAGGGCGAGGGAGAGGAACCCTCTAACATCCCTCCAAGTTTAAGACTGTTGCTAAACGAATTCAAAGAAGTCTGGCCTAAAGATTTACCTGATGGATTACCCCCCATGAGGGACATCCAACATTACATAGACCTCGTCCCTAGGGCTAGCCTGCCCAACCACCCTCATTATCGGATGAGTCTGAAGGAGTGCGAAATACTTCAGGGGCAAGTGGAGGAATTGATCCGTAAGGGTCTCTTGAGAGAGAGCATGAGCCCATGTGCCATACCAGCATTATTAACGCCAAAAAAAGATAGAAGCTGACGCATGTGTATCGACAGCCGGGCAATCAATAAAATTACCATCAAATATCGGTTCCCAATACCACGGTTGGACGACATGCTCGATATGCTAGAAGGGGCCAAGGTGTTCTCTAAACTAGATCTAAGGAGCGGGTACCATCAGATTCGTATCCGACCCGGTAATGAGTGGAAAACGGCATTCAAGACCAAAGAAGGGTTGTATGAGTGGCTGGTCATGCCCTTCGGCCTATTGAATGCACCAAGTACTTTTATGCGTTTGATGAATCAAGTTTTAAAACCGTTCACTGGCCTATTTATGGTAGTCTATTTTGATGACATATTGATATATAGCCAGGATGAGGTGGAGCACAGGAAACATCTCAGGCAGGGGCTGCAGGTCCTACAAATTAACAAGTTGTACCTCAACTTGAAGAAGTGTAGTTTTTTAACTGACAGCCTATTGTTTCTAGGATTTGTTGTAACGTCCACAAGCATTCGTGTGGACAATGAAAAGGTGCGAGCTATTAGGGAATGGTCAATCCCGACAAATATTCATGAGGTAAGGAGTTTTCATGGGTTGACGCTTTCTATCGTCGATTTATGCGAGATTTTAGCACCATAGTCGCGCCTATAACAGATTGCATGAAAAAAGGACCGTTCCAGTGGACCGAGAAAGCTAACAAGAGCTTTCATGAGATCAAGCATCGTTTGTCTACAACACCGGTCTTGGTGCTTCCTAATTTCGACAAATTGTTTGAGGTTGAGTGTGACACTTCATACGTCGGAATTGGGGGAGTATTATCATAGGAAGGCAGGCCGGTAGACTTCTACAGCGAGAAGCTTAGCGAAGCCAGAAAGAAGTGGTTGACTTATGAGCTTGAGTTGTCTGTGATTGTTCAGTATTTGCGACATTGGCGGCATTATCTGATTCAAAGAGAGTTTGTTCTTTACACTGACCATCAAGCATTAAAGTTTATTAATAGTCAGACTAACGTAAATCGTGTGCATGCTAGATAGGTTGTATTTTTACAGGAATTCACATTCGTTCTAAAGCATAAGTCAGGGCAGTAGAATAAGATGGCTGATGCACTTAGCCGTCGTGTATCACTACTTGTTACAATGAGCAACAAGGTGGTCGGCTTCGACTGTCTCAAGGAGCTGTATGCCGAGGATGAGGACTTCAAAGATTCTTGGGTGAAGTGCCAAGAAGGTCACCCCAATGACCTTCATATACAGGATGATTTTCTCTTCAAAGGGAATCAATTGTGCATCCCCCAAAGTTCTCTGAGGGAGCAGATTATTCAGGAGCTACATTGAGGTGGCCTCGGTGGACACCTTAGGCGAGACAAGACGCAAGCTCTTGTGGAAGAGCGGTATTACTGGCCGCAATTAGTAAGTGATGTGGGAAAAGTCGTACAACGTTGTCATGTTTGTCAGACCTCCAAAGGGCAATCTCAAAATACGGGTCTCTACACCCCGTTACCTGTGCCTGATGGTCCTTGGGAGGATTTATCAATGGACTTCGTGCTTGGTCTTCCACGAATACAACATGGTATGGATTCGGTGTTCGTGGTGGTAGATCGTTTCTCCAAGATGGCACACTTTATCCCATGCAAGAAGACCCTCGATGCAACACACGTGGCGAATCTATTCTTCAGGGAGGTCGTACGGCTACACGGGGTCTCCAAGACCATCACTTTTGATCATGACACGAAGTTCATTAGCCACTTTTGGCAGACTTTGTGGACTCAATTCGATACACGATTTCAATTCAGCAGTGCTTACCACTCACAGACTGATGGACAGACCAAAGTTGTGAATCGCACGTTGGGAAACCTCCTTCGCTATTTTTCAGGAGAAAAACCAAAGCAGTGGGAATTGGCCTTGTCTCAAGCAGAGTTTGCACTCAATAACATGGTGAACCGCTCAACAGGGAAATTACCGTTCCAGATTATCTATGGACGAGAGCCTCGCCACACGCTTGACTTGGTCCCTCTGCCCAAGCACCCAGGCATGAGCATTGCAGTAGAACATATGGCAGACAAGATCATGGGCATCCATGCGGAAGTACAGACTAAGCTACATGCCTCGAATGAGAAGTACAAGGAATAAGCGGACAAGCGCCGGCGACAAAAAGTGTTCAGGTGGGCGACCGCGTTATGGTCCATCTGCGTAAGGAGAGATTTCCGACCAGGACGTATAACAAGTGGAAAAATAAGAAGATTGGACCCGTCCCAATCATTCTAAAGATCAATGACAACGTTTATGTTGTTGATCTTCTATATGGCATGGCGATCTCACGGACTTTCAATGTCGTGGACCTGACCGAGTATCATGAACCAGCGTAGGATGAGAACTCGAGGACGAGTTCTTTTGAAGTGGTGGAGACTGATGTAGAGCGGGTTGTAGACAGTTTCATGGCCAAGATGGATTAGAAAAGGCCCGGTTGACGACAGAAGTGATCCGGACCATCGGACCTTAGATCGGGCGTATCTCGCAATCCGGGATGAGTTAGCTAATGTAAAATATATGATTTTAGGGTAGAATGAGCTACTTTAGCCAACCAACCCAGCTAGGCCAGGTTATGACACCTGGAATTGAGAAAAACCCTTGGATCGACGATCGTTTTCCTGCTTTAATTTTGTTTTTACTATAAATAGTAAGTTTTAGTTTGATTATAACTCTTCATCCGTTGGGCTTTAGGAGTTGCGTCCAATGTGAAAAGAGCTTAGAATAATTAGGAGAATGGTTTGGTGAAGCCAAAAAGGGAACTTACTATTTTTGGCCGAAAACCTTGCCCACTAGTAGACATCACGACCGTCTATAAATAGTAAGTTTACTATTTATAGTAAGTCGCGATTTCTAGGAGTTGTAGTTGTAGTTTGATTCTGATTGCTTTCCCATTGCTTGGTACCACTATTTAAAGGGTTGTGAACTCGTTTTTACTCATCAATTAATCAATTTTGAATTTCTTAAAATTTATTTCTATTTTTCTGCTTTCTTTCCTCGTGGATTCGAGAAGTCTCTGTGAGGAGTCCAGAGAAGCTCCGTGGATTCGGAGTAATTATCCTCATCACGTTTATCCCTGCGTCAGAATGGTACACTGAGTTCTTCACCAAATTAATCATGCTTTCGCAGTCATAATGCATAAACACGACTTCCTACTGAAGCCCCAACTCATTTATTATTCCTTTCAACTAAACAACTTCCTTGAATGCTTCCATCACTGCCATATATTTGACTTCGGTTGTAAAAAGTGTAACCACAAACTGAAGCTTTGATATTTAACTGATCACTCCACTCACTAGCACAAACAAGTAACAGGAAGTCAACTTTTTATTGTCCACATTACCAGCATAATCCAAATCCACATAACCTATTAGCCTAAGATTTTTTAAATGTCAAGACATAATCCATCATACCTCATATTTAACGAAATAACTATTTCACTACCTCCTGGTATTGATTACCGAGGTTTGACATGTATATGCTCACAACACTTACTACATGTGAAATATCTGATCTCATACAAACCATGGCATACATAAGACTATCGATCACGCTCAAGTAAGGCACACTAGATATATTCCGCCTTTCTTTATCTAACGTGGGACATTTCTCTAAAGAAAGTCAAAAGTGAATAGCGTAGAGTGTGTTAATCAGTTTAGCCTTATCAAGTTCAAACTTGATCAAAACCTTCTTAAAATACTCTTTATAAGACAACCATAGCCTACTCATTTCCCCATCTCTATGTAAGTTGATGTCGAGATTCCTTTTTTCCAACCCCCATATCTTTCATCTCAAAAGTCCTAGATAATTGAGCTTTCAATATGTTGATTTCAAATATGTTATGGCTAGTGATAAGCATATCATCAACATACAATATCAAAATAATGAATTCCCCATCACTCAGTGAATTCACTTCTAATAAATTGTTGGTGCAATAAGAAAGAGTCAAACTTTTTGTATCATTGCCTAAACAATTATTTCAAGCCGTACAACAATCTCTTTAACCTGCAAACCATATTCTCTACTCCCTGCACCTTGAACCATTTAGTTACTTCACGTATATCCACTCCTCTAGTTCCCTATGTAGAAATGTAGTCTTTCACATCTAATTATTCTAATTCCAGATTATATTGGGCAACCAATGCAAATACAAATCTGATAGATACTTGCTTGACCACAGGTGTTTGCGTTGGTTCTAACAGTCCATCTTTGCCATGAAAGTGTTTGTGACCCACTCTACATCAGTCCCCTCCACTTCAAAAGAACTCAACCTCGTGTTCTTGTCCATTTTTTATTCATGATACTTAGTCAAGTCTGTAACATTAAAAGTACACAAGATCTTCATGTCATCCAGAAGATCAACAATGTAAGCATTGTCATTGATCTTTCGGAGGAACGGTACTAGTCTAACTTTCTTGTTCTTCAACTTATTGTAGATCTCGGTCAAAAATCTCTCCATATATAGATACACCATAACATGGTCACCCACCTTGAACACCTTTTACTGTTGATGATTGTCAGATTGCTCCTTATACTTGTCGTTCAAAGCTTGCAACATGGCTTGCACATCCACATGAATGCCCATGATTTGGTCCGCCATATGTTCTGTTGCAATGGTCATGTCTGAGAGCTTGGGCAAAGGGACTAATGTAAGTGTGTGGCGAGAAACTCGAACATAAAAAAAAAAAAATCTAGAGCGAGAACTTCCCTATTGAGCAGTTCACCATATTGTTGAATGCAAACTCCACTCAAGATAAGGTCAAATCTCATTGCTTGGATTTATCACCTTAAATACACAGGAGGAGGTTTCCCAACGTGCAATTCATAACTTTAATATGCCCATCGGTTTGTGGGTGTTAGGCACTACTGAACTAAAGTTGTATACGGAACCGATTCCGCAAAGTCTATCAGAAGTGGCTAATGAATTTCGTGTTACAGTCAGAAATACTAGTCCATGTAGTCGTATGACCTCTCTGAAGAATAGATTTTCTACATGTGTTGCATCAATGGTCTTCTTACATGGGATAAAGTGCGCCATCTTTAAGAAATGGTCTATCTCCACGAACACAGAATCCATGCCACGTTGTATTTGTGGAAGACTAAGCACAAAATCTATAAATAAGTTCTCTTAAGGGTTGTTAAGCACAATTAACGGGGTGTAGAGGCCTGTATTCTGAGATTGCCCCTTGGAGGTTTGACAAACATGATAATGCTGCACTGTTTTAACCACGCTACGTATCAATTGCAGTTAGTAATATCGTTTCTTAATAAGAGCTCACATCTTGTCTGGCCTAAGGCATCCACCATGGCCACCTCCATCTAACTCTTAGATAATCTGCTCCCTTAGAAAACTTTGGGGGATGTACAATTGATTCCATTTGAAAAGGAAATTGTCTTGCATATAAAGGTCACTAGGACGACCCTCTTGACACCTCATCTATGCATCCTTGAAGTCTTCATCATTGGCATACAGCTCATTGAGACAGTCGAAGCCAACCACTTCATTGCTAATCGTAATAAGTAGTGATGCACAATGGTTAAGTGCATCGACCACCTTGTTTTGTTACTCTGACTTATGCTTCAGAACAAATGTAAATTTCTATAAAAATATGACACATCTAGTATGCACACAGTTCACATTAGGCTGACAATTAATAAACTTTAAGGCTTAATGGTCAATGTAGAGAAAAAATATCTCTGAATCAGATAATGCTGCCAATGTCATAGCATTTGAACCACTACGTATAGCTCAAGCTCATATGTCGAGCATTTCTTTTAAGCTTTAATGAGCTTCTTATTGTAGAAGGCTACCAGCCTGCCTTCCTATGATAAGACTCCTCTAATTCCAACATATGAGGTGTCACACTCAACCTCAAACAACTTTTCGAAACTGGGAAGAAACAATACTGATGTTGTGGACGATTGATGCTTAATTTCAGCAAAGCACTTATCAACCTCATTGGTCCACTAAAAGAGGTCATTTTTCATGAAATTTGTAATTAGTGCGACTATATACTGAAATTCTGCACGAATCGATGATAAAATGTTGCCAACTCGTGGAAACTCCTCACTTCGTGAATGTTTGTTGGAATCGACCATTCCCTGATGGCTCGCACCTTTTCGTCGTCCACACAGATGCTCATTGATGTCACAACAAATCCTAAGAACAATAGATTGTTCGCTAAAAAAACTACACTTTTTCAAGTTAAGGTACAACTTGTTGACTGCCAAGACTTGTTGCACCTACCTAAGATGTTCCATGTGCTCCGTCTCACCTTGGCTATATACCAGGATATCATCAAAATATACTATCACAAACCGTCCAATGAATAGCTTCAACACTTGATTCATCAGACACATAAAATTGCTCGGTGCGTTCGATAGACCGAAGGGCATGATCAACCACTCATACATCTCTTCCTTCTTGAATGTCATTTTCCACTCGTCATTGGGCTAGATACAAATCAAATGGTACCCGCTCCTTAGATCTAGTTTAAAGAACACCTTGGCACCTTCTAACATATCAAGCATGTCATCCAACCGCGGTATCGAGAATTGGTATTTAACGGTAATCTTGTTAATTATCCTATTGTCAACACACATGCGCCAACTTCCATCTTTCTTCAGCGTTAATAAAGCTAGCATGATACATGGGCTCATGCTCTCTCTCAAAAGACCCTTACAGATTAATTCCTCTACTTGCCCCTAAAGTATCTGACACTCTTTCGGACTCATCCGATAGTGAGGGCAGTTGGGTAAGTTAGTTCCAAGGATGAGGTCTACATGATGTTAGATGTCCCACATGGGGGGAATCCATCAAGTAACTATTTAGGCTAGATTTCTTTGAAATCGTTATACAATGACCTTAAACTTGGATGAATGTCTAAAGGCTCCGATCCTCACCATATACCACCATAGTGTACATCTCACTGGTTTCCTTCGATTCTTCTACGAAATCACGAATAGTCAGGAAGGATCTCCTCTCCACTTTAGATGTTTTAGGGTGGTTCTCTAGTTCCATAGGGGGAAGGATCGTCTTTCGCTCATCCTTGACAAAGATGTAAACATTGTCTCATCCTCGGTGGGTCATATCATGATCCGATTTCCATGATCGACTGAGCAACATATGATATGCTTCCATGTCGACCACGTAACAAAGTACTTAATCTTTATAATTACTATCAATTAAAAATGAGATAGTGTATTGATCAGTTACCTTAGTCTCATTTACCCTTTTTATCTAGCTAATCGAGTAGGGGGAATGATGATTTATCGTAGGTAGCCGCAACTTGTCCTCCACTACCTCTGAGACAATGTTCTTGCTACTGCCGCAATCTATGATTATATCACAGACCTTACCATTGATGGTACACCATGTATAAAATATATTATGCCATTATGGTTGCACCTACTTCCTTGAAGTGTACAATAACTGCCTCATGACTAAGGATTCACCATGATCCTCGGCCAACCATTCTTTGTCACCAGCTCTTTCTTCAGCGGCTTGTTCATCCTCATCAAATTCAGGGCATTTTCTTTCATTGCCTCACCTTTAGTTACCCCTTCTTTAATGGCCAATTAAGTTGTGGGGCGTTGAGGGCAAGTGTTTGATAAGTTGCCTAATTGACCATAGCAGTAACAATTGTTCAACTTTAGTCGACTATAAGGATTTAGAAGCCTGCTCGGACCCGCTGTTGTGGGTACTGCATGTTGAGGCCTAGATGGACCGCTACCCATGTCATGGTTTGTAATTGTAGGAGGTTGAGGATGCCTTCCTATTGGTTCATTTTCTTTGGTCAGCATTGAATCCTGCATGGGACCCATAATGGGGGGTCAAGTCGAAGGATAAGGCCAAGTAGGGACTCTTACAAGCTGCATTTATGCCATACCTGCCAACTGAATTGCATCATCTATGGTCCTAATAGGGTACATCTAAACTCAGTCCTGAATTGTCAATCGTAAACCTCCTATGAACCATGCTACCTTTTGTAATTCGATCTCTGAAAAATCATTCTGTGTTCGAGAACTTGTATAGAGAAGGATTTTCCACGGCCGAGTTGTCAATTTGACCTGGGCCAGTAAACTCGTCTCCTCAACAACTGAAAGTCTTTGATGTAATATGTGATGGTCTGATTCCCCTGTTGGCAATTTTTTTATTAATGGAACAATACCTGCTTGTAATTACTGGGGAAGAATTGTGATCACAGCAAGCGTCTCATCTACAGCCATGATCAGATTGGCGCCTTGTTTTGTCGGGCAAGTGAGAGTTCTAATTCCTCCCATCAAGCATAAGCACCGGATTTCAATTTGAACATAGCCAACTTCACTCTCTTATGTTCCAGCACATCCATGTAATAAAAAATATCATTTTACTTCGGCTAACTAATCGAGGAAGTCTTTTATACATAATAAGCCATTAAAATTGAGAAATTCGGCCTTACCTTATTAGTATCTTTCAACACAATCTAGTTGATCGTCTCCATGGACCGATCGTCGGGCAATGAAGTAACTGACATCCTTGTTGCTAGAGTTCAACTCATCTGGAATAGCCCTACGATTCACCTCTGGAAGTGCTTTACAAAAATTAAGGTAGTGTCGTACAACGATCATGGGCGGCTAAGCATCGCCTTGGGCTAGGAGCAGAATTAGCGCATCCGCAATATGGTCAAGAGTTACCTACAGCCCTTTCATGGTCAACTGACTCTCCTGGTGGAAAGCTTCTATAATGAATCCTTATATCATCGTCCATATGATTTTGGTCCATTCCATCATTGGTTATCATCGGCTCGAGGAGAGTCGTTGCACTAATACCACTTAACGCAGGGAGGGACGTGATAGGTCAATCACCGCCTTCCTCAGAAGATATCTACTTTGAATCCATAGAGCTCTATGGACTCCTCACAGAGAATAAATTCTAATATACTCGAAATAACTTAATTAATAATTTTATAAAAAAAGGAAATTATAACCCTTTAAATAATGAGCTCAAAACTGATGGGTTTTTTTGACCCGCTGTCCTTTCGCAACTGGGATGCGCAAAGTCCTTTCACAACTAGGATGCGCAAGTCCTTTCGCAACTAGGATGCGGAAAGGAGTTTCCTAAAACTATAAAAAGGGGTCCCTAGGATTTTTCTACATATATTGTGTTGATGAGAAAAATACAAGAGGGCTATCAAAGGTGAGAGAGAGGGAGAAAGAGAGAGAGGAAGCTTATAGAAGGGAGGTTCTGCTCTGAGAGGTTTTTCTACTTTGCAATTTATATCTCAGCGCTTCTATGTCCTCATAATCGGTTAGATCTCTTCGTTTTCTCTATTTCTCTTATTGTTCATCCACTCCTGCGTGAGTGAAGAAGGTTGTAAACGTTCTACTTCATAGTGGATTGTTGATCTGGACAAGGTCCCGTGGTTTTTACCTCTTTGAGGGTTTTCCACGTAAAAATCTCTTGTGTGGTGTGTGATTGATGCATTGATTATTTTCATTACTTTATTATCCATAATTCTGGTTTGTTCTGGAGGGCTAGATCCTAAGGTTTTGTGCAAGGCCCCCAACAAAGTGGTATCAGAGCTAAGTTCATTGAACGGGTAGGATCGGTTTTGAATTATGGAAGGTGGCTCAAGGATGATCAGCCTCAATGGTTCTAACTGGACCATATGGAAGGCTAAGATGGAGGACTTGCTTTATTGCAAGGACCTATATTCTCCAATCTCAGGCATATCAGCAAAATCCAAGGATATGACTGATGATGATTGGAAGAAGATGGACCGAAAAGCGGTGGGGTTTATTAGACAATGGTTGGATGATTCCGTGTTTCACCATGTGTCTACAGAAACCTCAGCCGCAAGCCTATGGCTGAAATTACAAGGGCTGTATGAGAGGAAGACAGCCGGTAATAAGATATTTCTGATAAGGCGACTTGTAAATCTCAAGTTCAAGGATGGTGGTTCGTGGCCGAGCACATGAATGAGGTCAAGCAATATAGTGAACCAACTCACCTCTATGAAGATGGTCTGGATGATGAATTGCGGGCTTTACTATTACTTAGTTCATTGCTCGACGGTTGGGAGACATTGGTGGTGTCTCTAAGTAACTCCGCGCCGGACGGAAAGATATCCATGGAACAGGTAACCTTGGGTTGTCTCTTCAATGAGGAGACAAGGAGGAAGTCTCGGGGTCTACTCAAGCAAGAGGCTCTTGTGACGCAGAACGGGAGAGGAAAGAACAGGAAGGGCGGGAAGGCCCGAGATAAATCAAGAGGCAAGTCGAGTAACAGAAAAGATATTGAATGCTGGAATTGTGGCAAGAGGGGCCACTACAAGCATGAATGTCGTGGTAAGAAAAATGACAAGAAAGGAAAAGGGGAGGAAGATGAATCTGATTCCACTGCAGTCGCTTCAGATGACGACATGGTAGTTATTCTTTCTACAGATCATGACGTATGTCTCACGGCTACAAGTCAGGGCACCGACTGGGTGATAGACTCGGGAGCTTCTTTTCATGCGACTCCACGCATAGACTTCTTCACAAGCTACAAGTCAGGTGACTATGGGACTGTGAAGATGGGAAATTCTGGCGTATCAAAAATCGTGGGAGTCGGTGATATTTGTGTGAAGACCGATGTGGGCTGCACATTGGTTCTCAAGGAAGTGAGGTATATCCCAGACCTTCGCCTCAACTTGATGTCGACGGGAAGGCTGGATGATGATGGCTATGAAAGCCGGTTTGCTGGTGGGCAATGGAAGCTCATCAAGGATTCATTGATCGTGGGGAGAGGAAAGAAGTGTTGCACCCTGTACAAGGCAAGTGTCAGTATGTGCAAGGGTGGGTTGAACGCACAGAAGAAGATTCGGGTATTGACATATGGCACAGCGTCTCAGGCCACATGAGTGAAAAAGGGCTTCGGCTACTAGTGAGGAAGCAGCTCCTTCCGAGACGTGGGTACACCTCTCAAAACTGTCTTGATTGTTTATCGTGGAAACAAGACATAGAGTTTCATTTATTAAAAGCTGTTTCTCATGTTAATAAAGTGCATGCATTAGATTTGGTTTATTCTGATGTTTGTGGTCCTATGAGGACAAAAACCTTGGGTGGGGCATTGTATTTTGTTACTTTTATAGATGATGCATCTAGGAGGGTTTGGGTTTATGCTTTGAAATCCAAGGACGAGGTCTTTGGTGTGTTTAAGTTGTTTCATGCTATGGTCGAGAGAGAGACAGGTAGACCATTGAAGTGCATCCGCACTGACAATGGTGGTGAATACATTGGCGACTTTCACGAGTACTGCAAGTCCCAGGGTATACGGCATGAACAGACGGTTCCCAAGACTCCCCAGCATAATGGTGTAGCTGAGCGAATGAATCGCACCATTGTTGAGAGAATCAGATGCATGTTATCCCATGCGAAGTTGCCCAAGACGTTCTGGGGAGAAGCAATGCCTACGGCGGTGTATTTGATAAACAGGTCTCCATCAGCCCCGTTGAATGGAGAAGTACCGAGAAGGTGTGACTCGGACGAGGATCCATCGTACAGTCATCTCAGGGTGTTTGGATGCAGGGCATCCGTTCACGTACTAAAGGACGAGAGGTCTAAGCTCGATATGAAGATCAGGCAGTGTGTGTTCTTAGGGTACGGTGATGAAAAATTCGGTTACAGGTTATAGGATCCGACCGAGAAGAAGCTCGTCAGGAGCAGAGATGTGGTTTTCTTTGAAGATCAGTGTATCGAAGATATTGGTAAGCCAGAGAAGAACCAGCCTAGTTCAGGTGAGCTAGAGGACATGGATCCGATTACTCCTCCCGTGGTGCTTGATGACGGGAGAGTACAGCAAGGTGCAGAGGACGAGAGAGTTCCTTCGAAGATGGACGGGGGGAGCGGCCCCCCACTTGATCCACCTGTTGAGTCACGGGTGAGGAGGTCATCTAGGGAATGACATCGTCTAAGAGGTACTCGCCGCATGAGTACATTATGCTAACCGATGGGGAGAGCCGAAGATTATTCTCGAGGCCCTAGCCGACGAGCATAAGGGGAGTGGTTAAAAGCTATGCAAGAGGAGATGGAATCCTTGCATAAGAACCACACACCTATGACATTGTGAAATTGCCTAAGGGCAAGAAAAACTCGAGCAACAAGTGGGTGTTCGAGAAAGAAGATTGAGCGAAGAATTCACAGACGAGGTTCAAGGCCAGACTTGTGGTGAAAGGGTTTGGTCAGAGAAAAGGCATAGACTTCGAGGAGATATTCTCACCAGTGGTGAAGATGACATCCATACGGGTGTTGCTTAGGTTGGCGACTAGCATGGATCTGGAGATAGAGCAGTTAGATGTTAAAACTGCCTTTCTCCATGGTGACCTGGAAGAAGAGATCTACATGCACCAACCAGAGGGGTTCGAAGTCAAAGGTAAGGAGCATATGGTGTGTAGGCTGAGGAAGAGCTTGTATGGGCTGAAACAAGCTCCACGGCAATGGTACAAGAAGTTCGACTTGTTTATGTTGAAACATGGGTATGACAGAACGGAGTCGGACCACTGTGTGTTCACGTGCAAGTTCTCAGATGGTGATTTTTAGTTCTGCTATTATACGTTGATGACATGCTCATCATGGGAAAAGACATCAAGAAGATCGACAGGCTGAAACAGGAGTTGGGCAAGTCTTTTGCGATGAAAGACTTGGGCCCGGCTAGACAGATCCTAGGAATGGAGATAACCCGTGATGAAAAGCAGGAAGCTCATTTGTCACAAGAGTGGTATATTGAGAAAGTCCTAGAGCGGTTCAATATGAATGCAACGAAGTCGGTCAATACTCCACTAGATGGTCACTTCAGATTGAGCAATAGGCAGTGTCCCAAGACGAAGGCAGAAGTGGAAGAGATGCGAGAAGATACCCTACGCGTCAGCTGTAGGAAGTTTGATGTATGCTATGGTGTGTACACGCCAAGACATAGCATATGCGGTTGGTGTTGTCAGCCGGTACCTTGCCAATCCTGGCAAAGAGCATTGGGCAGCGGTGAAATGGATACTACGGTATCTAAGAGGCTCATTCGAGTTGAGCCTATGCTATGGTGACGTAAACTTGTGTTAGAGGGCTACACGAGATGCGAGATATGGCAGGTGACATAGACTGGGAAGTCTACATCGGGGTTCATGTTCACATTTGCGGGGGGGCGGTTTCTTGGAGAGAAAGTTACGAGAAGGTCGTAGCATTGTCAACTACAGGAAGAGTACATTATAGTCTGAGAGGAGGCATGTAAAGAGATGCTTTGGATGAAGAGGTTCCTACAGGAACTTAGCCTAAAGCAGGAGGAGCATGTGGCCTATTGCGATAGTCAGAGTGCTATACACTTGAGCAAGAATCCAAGTCAGCATTCCAAGTCAAAGCACATAGAGATTCGGTATCACTGGATCAGGGATACTTTGGAACATAAGGTGTTACAGCTTGCGAAGGTCCACACGGACGATAATGGGTCAGATATGATGACCAAGGCCTTGCTTAAGGGCAAGTTTGAGGTTTATTGAAACCTGGCTGGCTTAAAGAAGGTGAATCCCTCCTGGGTCAAAAAGGGGGAGATTTGATAGGTTTTTTTGACCCGTTGTCCTTTTGCAACTGGGATGTGCAAAGTCCTTTCGCAACTGGGATGCGCAAAGTCCTTTCGCAACTAGGATGCGCAAGTCCTTTCGCAACTAGGATGCGGAAAGGAGTTTCCTAAAACTATAAAAAGGGGTCCCTAGGATTTTTCTACATATATTGTGTCGATGAGAAAAATACAAGAGGGCTATCAAAGGTGAGAGAGAGGGAGAAAGAGAGAGAGGAAGCTTATAGAAGGGAGGTTCTGCTCGGGGAGGTTTTTTCACTTTGCAATTTATATCTCAGCGCTTCTATGTCCTCATAATCGGTTAGATCTCTTCGTTTTCTCTATTTCTCTTATTGTTCATCCACTCCTGCGTGAATGAAGAAGGTTGTAAACGTTCTACTTCATAGTGGAAGACGAGGTCCCGTGGTTTTTACCTCTTTGAGGGTTTTCCACGTAAAAATCTCTTGTGTGGTGTGTGATTGATGCATTGATTATTTTCATTGCTTTATTATCCATAATTCTGGTTTGTTCTGGAGGGCTAGATCCTAAGGTTTTGTGCAAGGCCCCCAACAAAAACTAGGATGGAGTTTTAGACTCAAACACCCTAAAAAAAGTGACTTACTATAAATAGTAACTTACAATTTATAGACGGCCTCCATTCCTACTAGACTTCATGGTTTTTAGCCAAAAATAGTAAGTGTCCAATTTGGCCCAACCACATTATTCTCCTAACTTTTCTAAGCCCTTTTCATGCAAGGCACGACTTCTACAACTCAAAGGATCAAAAGTTATACTTAAACTAAAACTTACCATTCCGAGTAAAAATGAAATTAAATAGGACTTTTGACCGTTGATCTGATGGGATCTCGCAAATCTGGCGTGGTAGGGTTGGTTGGCTTAAGTAGCTTCTCCAAAAAAATCATATATGATATGTTGAAAAACTCATCCTGGTTTACAAGATATGACTGTTTAAAGGTACTGGAGGTCTAGATCATTTTTTTGCCTCTGATCAAGCCTTCTTTGGTCCATCTTTGCCATGAAAGTATCTGTGACCCACTCTACATTAAAAACTTTTAAGAGACCTTTTTAACTAGCGAATTTACATCTGAGTACCTCAAGAGCTCCCAAAGATCTCAAATTCTTCTTTAGATCTAGAATGTACCTTACATCAATTAGTGTATGCTCCACCCCATCATACATTTTGATGCGAACCAAACCAATTTCTATCATCTTACGAGAATGATCATTACCCATAAAAACCAGGCCACCATAATACTTGTTGTACGTGGTGAACCAACTCTGATGAAGACACATGTGGTGCGATGAACCCATATCCAAAATCTACTCATTAAACAAGTTTCCAGCCTTGGATACAGATAGTACATCACAACCACTCGTACTTTCTTTGGATTCCACCGAATTAGCCTACTTCAGCGAATCACCCGTTTCTCATCTTTTTGAATTTTAGGATTTATATAGTCCTTCATATGTCTCATCTTGCTATAATTCCAACACTTCAACTTTCTTTCACCCTTCGACTTGGACCTCAATCACAACTTCCCATTCTCTCATTCAGATGATCCTCACCTGGCAAATAGTGCACCCATAGAAGTACATTTCCCACCGTTATTGATTATCAATTACTTTGACTAAAGGAATGAGATAATGGTATCAAGGTCTAAGGTATCCCTCCCATGGCACAGAGTATTCACCATCTACTCGGAGGAATCCGGAAGAGATGTCAACAAAATTATGGCTTTGTCTTCTTCATCAACCTTCACCTCCACACTTTTTAGTTTACAAATCAGTCTATTGAAGGCATTGATTTTCTTAGAGAGATCTGACCCTTTCTTCATCTTCAAACTGCACAACTGTCTCTTTAGATATAGAAGATTGAAGAGCGACTTCGTCATGTAGATGCTTTTCAACTTCGCTCATAGGCCCGCGATAGTCAACTCATTAATGACATTATAAAGGACTTCGTCGGTCAAGTACAATTGAATTGCGCTAATTGCCCTATGATCAAGTTCATACAAATTCTCTTTTTTTCATCGATTTAAGACATTTCTCTTACCAATGAATGCTTGTTGTAATCTTTGCTGAATTAGGAGGGATTTCTTCTTCAAACTCCATAATTCAAAATTATTTTTTCTCATGAATTTTTGTTTCAAACTTCATATTCAATCCCCTCATTACCATGTCTTAGATTCTATCTGAAAACCCAAATTTTACTCTTATACTACTTATTGAGGACGCAACAAGCCCAAACACAACTTGTCCAGTGCAGAAGTAACCTCAGACAGAATCATATAATGTAATAGGGAAAGAAATATTCAAGCAATCACAGAGAACACACAAATTTTATATCTACAAAAAAACCCTTGTGAGAAAAAACCACGACATCAAGCAACAAACAATCCATTATGAATAGAAAGTTATAAGAGATGGAACAACTTACAGATGTGAAAACCCCTAGTTTTCTCCCTCTCAAAACCCTTAGATCAAAAGCTTTCACATTTTGCTCTCTCACATCAACCACAAACCCATATTAACATATTCATATAACCCCCATATAGAGCTAGAAACAAAAACATGCACTTATGTGGAAGTTACGTGAACCATCAATTAAATTGTCGATTTCATCGACTCCAATCGATGACCCACTGATCGAATCGACACCCATTGTCGATCGAATCGAAAGTGCTCAAAAATATTTAAAGAGAAAACTTGTATTTTTTTTTTAATTTTCTCGATCTAATCGAACAAACTGTTAATCGAATCGAAATCCTTATTCAAGCAACAAGTTGAAGGCACCCAATCAACACGTTATTCCATGTGATTTGTGATTGGATGTCCATAATTCGACAACCCACTTTTGACAAAAAGGTTTCATATAATTTATGTTTTCTGTGGTTGAGGAAACTGCGTATTACATGTTGATATGTGGCCCCATGGCACACGTTAATGAAAAGAAGTTTGTAGTCCTTGTCATTAGGGGTGTACATCAAGTCGAACTGAGTCGATCTTGCCTCAGCTTGGCTCGGTTCAGTCACCAGGCACACCCAACTCGAACTTGGCACGACTCGATGACCGAGCTAACATCTCTAGCTTGACTCAGCTCGATCAGTAATCAAACCAGTTCGAGCCTAGTTCAAGCCAGGTTCAAGCTTTCGAGCTTTCAAGCTGAGTTCGATTCGAGTGCTTACCGACAGGCAGGGCAGGTGGTGGGCAAACTGTTGAGTAGTTGTTGCTGATGGGGCGGGTTACTACTGTTCTGGTGGCTGTGGAGGAGAAGCAGAGAGAGGAGGAGGGCCTCTGCTGATCGAACAGTGAGATGAGGCAGAGAGAGAGACGCGTAGTTGGGTTGTTGGTCGGGCGGGACGAGCAGAGGGAGCTGTTGCAGGGTGAGATGGTCGGAGGAGAGAGAGGGAGGCGAGGGGCTGGAGGTCGCTAGTCGATGAGAGCAAAAGAGAGAGAGGGAGCAGTGGAACCGAGGCCGGTCACTAGTTGGACGAGAGCGAGAGAGAGAGAGAGAGAGAGAGAGAGAGAGAGGCAAGCAGGGAGATGGTCGTTGGTCGGACGAGAGCAGAGAGAGAGGGAGGCTGGGATATGGTCACTAGTCGAGTGAGAGCAGAGAGAGAAGGAGGCAGGGAACTGGTCGCGGTCGGGCGGGTTTTAATTTTCAAATAAATTGGGGAAATAGAAGGGGGGAATGGCTAGGATTTTTTTAAGTTTTTATACCTACCTAACTGTGTCGATCCAAGTTGAGCCGATTTGAGCTACATATCGATCCGAGTTAAGTTGAGCTGGGGCCAGCTTGAACTCAGCTCAAACTCATTTTTGAGCTCTAAAAAATGGCTCGACTCGGATCAAACTCAGCTTCGAACTGAGCCGATTCGAGCTTGTTCAAGTCAAGTCGGCGAGCTAACTGAGCTAGCTCAGTTCGTGTACACCCCTACTTATCATCAACAAATGTGTGCATTCGGTATCATGGCCTGGTGATCCAAACCCTTGATATGATGGTCCGTACAGTGGATAGGAGATGCGTGGAAAAATCTACCTGATTAAAAAGATCATGGCCCTTCAATATAGTACGGTACAAGTAGATGGTTAGGAGGAAAATACAACTTCAGTTCATATTCCACGAAAAGGGGCTGTTTATCCAAGTTCAAATGGACGTAGATCAATGAGTTGGATTACCAAAACATGGGCCACACTTACATGGAATCATATAACTGAGTTGTCTATGCCTTTTTTTTTAGGATTACACAATAATTTCACATACCCCCAACGTCACCGTATAAAAAACTTGAAAACTTAAACTGAGTATACTTGACTCATTTGAAAACTTGGATGAGTTTCTCAAACATGCTTTGACTCTTTATATTTATCAAAACATAATTCATATGAATGGAGGATGACAAGTCAAAATCACTATTAATGGGGAATTTTTGGCATAACTGAAATCCCAGGCACAGGTCAGGTGTTACTCGGGTAACAGCTTACCCTCACCTTGATGATATTTTGTATAACCACTCCATCCATTCCTTTTTCCAGCTCATTTTAGGATGTGTCCCAAACAATAAAGCATCTCCGTCCATTCTTTTTTCCAGCTCATTTTAGGACGCGGTCCCAAACATTAACCATATCCAAATCTCCAGTGGATAAATATGCTTAAGTTTTGGGATAACATCCTTAAATGAGATGAAAAAATAGATGGACGGCGTGGATATGGAACACATTCATCAAGTGATAAGGATAATACCCATTAAGCTGTTACCCAGGTAACAACTAATCCACTCCCCCGAAGCTCTATATTTCCCCGCTACGGAGCTCCACAAAATTAGAAGCCATGATGGCCGTAACTTGTATTTCTGAAAATCCAATCCCAACAATAGCTACATGACCTAATTTTAGGGGAGCCCAATTTGTGATTTAGGTGGACCATATTATTGGAAACAGTGTACATGGCGATGCCCACCTTCCAAGTTGTTTCTCTGTGTGACCCACCTAAATGATGGATTGTCCTAATTCTTTGGCCCTATGCTTAAATGTTTTTGTGGAATCTACTGATTGGAGTTAATTTCTTATAATCTTCCCAGTTGGCCCTATAAATAATCAACGTTGGACATCTCACCCAACAATTTCCTCTTATAAGGCCCATTTGTATCAGAGGTCAACCTTATTTTTTAGCCTTGGGCCTAATGTGGGATTACACAACTAATGTCAGAGTAGATTTCACATCCACATTGTAGTGAGCTTGGATATGCCTCTCATAATTTCTTTTTTTTTTTTTCTTTTTTTAACATATGAAAGCTAAATCTCTTCAATCAGTTACAGGAGTGACGTCACTGAATGTATGAAAGCTAAGGGCTCGTTTAGCATCTCTAGTCTAATTCAATAAGAGCTACTCCAATACATTCTTTTTGTTCTAGCTCTTATTTTAAATAAGCTTATTAGTAAAATTACTTTTTTAAGTTAAAAAAGTTCTTATTTAAAATAAGCATGTTTTGTAAAACTTTCAAATAAGAGTTTTTTTTTTAAAGGATAGTTGATGCCATTTTTAAAGATTATAACAACTTTATTATAAGAGCAATCCAGATGGTTGTTTTGTTGGATCTCACCATAGATGAACCATGCCCGAAATGACAAAAGAATGGATGGCTACAATCTTCATATTTTAGGACATTTAGGCCATCCATTATGTCATACATTAGATGTGGATCATCCACCATATGGAGCCCACCTTTGATGTGGACTGTCCATCGTGTTAGCTAAACCTTCAAAGTGGGTCATCCATCATGCATGGCCTGTCTTGGATGTGGACCATTCATCATTAGGGGCTCACCTTGATGTAGGTCATCCATCATGAGAGGCCCACCATCAATGCTAATTAGCCTTTGTGCGGGGCTCCTCGATGTCCATTACCCATTACTCATGATGTGGAGTCATTGATGTGTCCATAATGTGGGCCCTACTTTCCAAGTGGATTGTCCATCATATGGGGTCCACTTTTGATATCCACCATGTGGATCATCCATCATGTGGCCCACTTTGGATATGGGTCATCTATCATGCGAGACCGTGGGTGCTGACTGTCCATTAGATGGGGCCTGCTTGATGTGGACCATCCATGATGTGGGGCCTAACTTTTATGTGGGCCATCCATCATGTAAAGCCCACTCCATCCATTGTGTGGGCCCATGTAACACCCTGAAAATCGGGGGTCGAGTATGAACTCAACTCCCGAGTTCCAACGCATCACTTATGCAACATACACAATGATGGTTAAATGTTGTCTGAGTTAGCGCAATAAACATGAATGAGATTATACCAAAACAGTAAATCATACTCCAGTTCAATTGTATAAAGGCAAGCGGAAGACTGAAATTTTATATTCAAAGTATGTAAAGTAACAAAATTTTAGGAACTCCAGAGTATGAGTACTAACTGAGTACCAATATACATGTATTGTTTCTAAGTCCAAAAATCAAAATACGATCCTCAAGAGAGGCCATGAAAATCATGATGTGCCCGGCCTAACATAGCCGTCAGTCTTGCATAAGGAGAACTCCTCCCGATCCTCCTCGAAGTCGAGCTCGGCTCCCGAGCAGGCGCCATCTACACCTGCGACAGAGTCTGGTGGGTGTTGCGAACACCGTCCCGTAACGTGGGAGTGAGTAGCTAACTCAGTGGAACAATAAAGCATAGGTTAACATGTTATCAAATCAATCAAGCAGTAATGATAACGCAGTACAAATCAAACATTTCTAATTACTCTTGTTAAGTGCAAAAATGATATGACATGATACTGTATGCCCTTGCCAAACCACCCTCAAGCGACATCATCTTACGTTCGCGAATGCTTACTCCCTCGGTGCGCCACATCTACAAAGCACATGCGGTGCGATGATGCTCATGATTACCAAGTTTTTATTAATCCATTTCAACCAAAGAGTATTGGGAAACTAAGGTACCTCCCTTGTATCATTCCCAAACATGATCCATTCTAGGTCGTCAATCCTAGCTAATCTCATACGATATTATGGTTTGAGAAGCGTAGTGAAGGCATCGCAAAGGGCTCGTCACCCGTCACGCGACGGATACTGATCTCACCGTATACGGCTCAATTGCGGCCGTCACTCAAGTACATATCTCACCGTACTTGGCTCAATCACTAGCCGTCAGCTCAAGTACAGGTCTCACCGTACTCGGCTCAACTCATACTCTAGTTACTGTGAAAGACTCGTCGCCAATCACAGACACTTGGAGTATACTCGAAGATACTACGGAGGACTCGTCGCCCGTCAGCACGAGCATAGGTCTCACCGTACTCGGCTCTCGCCGTAAGTATCGATAGCTCGAATATAGTGTCCCATACCACCATAATCGGCTCACGAGTTTGGTTGCGCAATGGTCACTACGGGGAGGCACATGACCCCAGTGTAGGCCGACAGCTCGACCACGGTGTCTCATACCACCATGCCCGGCTCATGCGTCTTAGCGGATCGAGGTACCATGGTTAACGGGATCGCCACTGGTAAGTTTGGTACCCTAGGTTCAAGCAGTAGCGACCAAACATGGTGAACATACATATACACATATCGGTTTGCTTGACGAGCCTGACTAGCTCGAGCGCACCACAAGTTGAGCGATATGGAGCGCAAAAGCACTCCGTGTGGCCAACCACTATCGCCAACGGAAGTACGACTCGGGTTCGCCAGACACATCCGTTGTGGCGATATGAATCTCTACCACAACCGCAAGTCTGCAAGAATGTTTGGACTATAGGCATAGTCCCAAACTCAAACAGTTGTAAAGCATAAAGTAAAGCATGAGGTAAAGTATGTTAGCAGGCATATTATAAAGCATGAAGTAAAGCATGAAGCAAAGCATGTTATAAAGCATGTTGTAAAGCATGTTGTAAAGCATGTTATAAAGCACTATACACATAGGGATACAATTACATACGCATCACAAGTGAGTGGTTGTAGCGAACCACCGCATAGAGGGGACCCTACGTGTCTCTAAGGGAGTCGGGAATTCCATATCAGCGCCTATCTAAGGCACTAACACCCAAGCTTCTACGCACACAAGCATGTACACCAAACACTTAGAGTGTGCGATGCCAATATACATAACGTATGTTAGCAATTACGTATTAGGGCTATTCTTTTGCCAAGCGGTTAATTTACCCGCGTATATCATAATCATACAACAAATAATCATGACAATTACATTTCCAAATTTTACACATATGCGGTATTTCTGGAATACGCAATTTCAACATACTTGTCATTTACAAGGGAACATGTATTTTGGCGATTCCTTTTGCCAAACTAGTATTTTATACATATATTGTATAATCATATATTAAATAAACATGTCATACATTTTCCCAAAAAAAGTACATATACGGTATTTCTAGAATATACAATTTCAAGATACGTAGCATTTACACATGAACATGTATTTCAGCAATTCCTTTCACCAAATTAGTATTTTATCCATATAACATATAATAATACATTAAATAAACATGTCAAACTTTTTTCCAAAAAAAATACGTATACGGTATTTCTACGTACACCTAGAGTATGTGAAATTCCAATTTCTACAACGTTAATCGAAACAGGAAACGGAAAGCACTTTGTACATGTGCATTTACAAGCAGATTATGAATCTACCATTATCTGACATTGAAAGCGTTGAAAACCGTAACTTATACACTTAAAGTCCTCACCTTTGCCTTTTGAAACTCAACGAATCAGCAAGGGTAGTAGAACTTCCGTATACGGGAGATTTCTAGCCTAAAGAGCGGAATCGGTTAGTTGTTACACATCCCACATCGATTCCACCTTAAATCAGACCTAGGGTTAGGGTTTCTTACCTTCAAATGGGATGGATACCGCCGGGAAAGCGCCTAGAACGGGGCGGTGTAGGCCGTGTAACAATCCAACGCAGTAGGAGGAAGATCGGCAACAAAACCCAAGCTCTTCTCTCTCTTTTCTCTCTCTCCCTCTAGGATTTTTCTCCAAAATTCGTATGGCTGTGAGAGGGGCTGTTCTAAACCCCTTTTATAGCCAAAAATATTCTGAAATTAGACTCAGGTTCAAGGGGTACTGCTTATATAGGATATTCGTCGCTTTTCCAGCTCAAAAGGGAGGTTCTGGTAGCCCTCCTTGAACCAAACGTCAGACTTAAGCTCACCATCGATGGATCTACGTGGGATTACGTTTTCGACTTGATCGGATTCCCAGATCACACGTGGCGGACCACTTTCGGTTCACGGTCATGGGCCACGATCGAAATTCCAAGTACATGTAAATGTTCTGAAATTTTTCTTAATCCGAGGGTGTAATTTGGTCTGATTCTGACGGTCAGGTTGCTTAATACTGACGCGTCAACGAATGATGCCAGATCACTATTCCAGATATTTATTTTGGCATGGGAATAGTGTTTTTCACACTCCCTCGCTCCGAATCGAAAAGAATGGCCATGGAACATCGGATGGAGCTGATTTTTGAGATGATTGTTAAGCCCAGTGGGGCGGTCCTAGTTCCTTAGCTTCGGGTTAATGATGTGCGATCTAGACCTAATACAAAGTTTCGTTTCATTCCCAGAGAGCGGGACGGAAATGAGTTTGTTCTAAACTTTAGGGTAACCTAATGCCAATGATTCGCAACTTTTGGGTCTTGCAGATCATATTTAAAGCGATCCTAACGGATTTCATGGCTAATCGAGTTTAGTACTTAGTTAACTTTGTTAAATTTCTAAAGAATTTAATCCTACGTGATTTCTGGTCGAGGTGGTACTCGACCCAATGTACGGAAATTTTCAGGTCGTTACAGCCCACCTTGATGTGGACCTTTCATTGGTGGGGCCCCACCTTCAATATGGGTCGTTCATCATGTGGGCCCACCTTTGATGTCAGTCAACCATCATGTGGGCCCACCTTTAATGACCATCATCCATCATATGGGTCCCACCTTTGATGTGGATTTCCCATCAAATGGGGCCCACTTGATGTAAATGTTCTGTCATGATGGGGCACACTTTAATGTGGGCCATACATCATGTGGGGGCCCACCTTTAATATGAATTGTTCATTATGTGGGCCCACCTTGATGTGGACCATACATTATGTGGGGCCCCACATTCAATATGGGTTCATTCATCATGAGGGACCCACCTTTGATGTCTATCATCCATCATGTGGGTCCCACCTTTGTTGTGGACCATCTATCATGTGGGGCCCACTTGATGTGGATAGTCTATGATGCGGGGCCACATTTTTATGTGAGACCCACTTTTGATGTCCACCATCTATTTTGTAGGTCCCACCTTTGTTGTGGACCATCTATCATGTGGGTCCCAACCTTCAATATAGGTCATTTATCATGTGGGCCCACCTTTAATGTCAACTTTCCATCATATAGGGTCCCACATTCAATGTCCACCATCCATCATGTGGGGCACACCTTTGATGTGGACCGTCCATCAAATAGGGCTTACTAGATGTGAATCATCCATCATGTGGGGGCCACACTTTAATGTGGGCCATCCATCATGTTGGGCTCACCTTTGATGTGATTATGCACTATGTCGGCCTACCTTTGATGTGGACCATTCATCATGTGGGGCCCCACCTTCAATATGGGTCGTTCATCATGTGGATCTACCTTGAAAAGATTGTAAAGAGAAGACAAGAGTGCAAGATGGGAATTCCTTGAAAAGTTTAAGGACAAACTTGCCCAACAATTAGCAAAAAATTGCTGCCTTCTTAAGGCATATAAGCTCTTTTCCAAAAAGTAAACCCTCCGAAACTTATAAAATCAGAGCCTATTTACTACTTTTAAACAAATGAGCCCCCTAATTTGGCTTTTACCAAACAGTTTAAAAGCTTATTATTTTATAAATAAGCTAATAAGCTCTTATTGTAAAGATGCAAACACCCCTTAAATCTCTAACAGCAGATTGAGTGGTATGCACCCACCTTGGTTGTGTTGACGTCACCAAATTTTGTCAGTCCCACCATGATATATGTGTTATATCGACACCACCCATCCAGTTCTCAAGATCATCTTAGGACATGGGCAAAAAATGAGGTAAATCAAAACCTCAAGTGGATCAACCCACAAAAAGCAGTGAGGATTAAACTCCTACCATAAAAACTTATTGGGGACCCAAAGTTTTAACTTAAGTTTATATTTGTGTTTTCCCTTCACCCATGTCTATACGACCTTATGAATAGGTTAGATGGAAAATAAAAATCATGGTGGGCCCTAGGAAAGTATAATGGTGGGCGTCATTATCCCCAATGCTTTCTGTGGTGTGGTCCACTTAAGCTTTCGATCTATTTATTTTTCAGCCCATGCCCTAACATGATATCACAAAATGGATGGATGGTGTGGATATAAAACATATATCATGGTTAGGCCCATAGAACTTGGTTACATTAACAAATCATTGAGGTCGGTGGTGTCTCACATCACACAATCTGCTTTCTAAATCTCTTCAACTAGTAGTTACAGGAAGGACACCACTACTAATTTTTAATGGGGCCCACCTTACGTGTATGTGAAATCCACTCCAACCATTAGTTGTTTAATCTGACATTAGGCTCAAGGAAAATAAATCAAGCTTTCAGATGGGTCACACCAAAGGAGACAATTGGAAGAGATGTCCAAGGTTGATTTTCTTACCGGGCCTATTCTAAAGATTATAAGAAATCCACTCCAACCATTAATTTCCACCAAAATTTAGGCCTAGGACCCAAGAATTAGGACAATCCATGATTCGGGTGGGTAACACAGAGGAAAACACTTTGCAAGGTGGGCATCATCGTGTATACTATTTCCAATCATTTGGTCCACCTAAATCATGAATGAGACTCATCTTTTATACCTATGCCTAAAATTAGTTCATGGAACTAATGATCAGATTGGAATTTTAAAAATACCACACGTTAGGGCCAACATAGCTTCTGATTTCTGGGAGCATAATTTCCATCTGCACTTGAAAAGACGGGCTTCTGCGAAAATCTAACCATCAATAGTAATTTTGACTTTTCATCCTCGATCCATACAGTTAAAGAAATTTTTTGATGAATATGATCAATCAAAGCATTTTATAGGAATATCATAAGCTCCTAAGAATTTTCGAGTAAAAAACCCGATTAAAAAAAGTACAAACAATGTCAACTTCATCGAGTCTAAGTGAAGTTTCACCAAGTTCTTTGTTTTTCATGAAGTCAAGTTTTCTCAATTTATGAACAAGTTTTTTATTGTCTTTTTAAGTTATATTAGAAGTATAATTAGTGTATAAATAATTTCAAGTTTGTCGAGTTTAAGTCAAGTTTCACCAATTGTTTTTTCCTTTTTCTTGTTCTGTCACGCCTCGAAAATCGGTACCCGATTATGGAGACTCTAATCCCGAGTTTTCGGGTATGAACCTAACAAAAATGCACGTGATCAAGTTCCCACATGCCTACGCACTCTAGTTAACGTTCACCCATGATCATTAATCAGAGTAGCTATAAACCAGCGACATCATAAATTAAGCAGAGATAATTGAGCTCAGAAATAAATGGTTAGTATTCAAAATGTACAATTTCAAAAGTGGTGTTCGCCCAAATGGGGACTATACAAGGCAAAATAAACATTCAACAAAATCAAACCATGGATTCCTCCATGCTGGGGACTTTAATATATACATAACAAAATTTAAATAAAATATAGTCTTATATTTTCGTTAACACTCCTAAAACATTACAACGATGGTGCAAGTTGGTTTAAGCCTGCCAATCTGAGACCTCGGTGGTACCTGCATCCACAATATCTCCTGGTTGGTGTTTTAAAATACTATTCTAGGTGAGAGTAAGTAATTAACTCAGTGGTTATATTTTCTAAGTTATACATGTTATCAACACAATCGAGTATATGCAATGATAGTATTATAAAATAAATAATTCATAAGTTAATTATTTAAATGCATAGATGACATGATGATAAGTGCAATGATTGGCCCACAGCACAAGTCAACAATGTTTAGCATGATCGATGCCCGAGAGCGCAAAAGTCGTAAACATTGCACATCAACACTATTGCGAGCGAGGTCGTCAACATATAGGCAATGGTTGACCCGCAACACAACCCAATAATGTAATAATATGCATGATTAGCCAAGTAGTTATTATTTTTTATTTTCGTCAATATGTTGGTGAAGGTAAGATACCTCCATTCTATCAATAGTTGTTAAATGGATTCATATAGCTTGTGGCAACACGTTAAGGCCCCTCACCAATGTCCCTTAATCCAAATTTGAATTCATCACCAAAGAGTCCATACAACTCAATTAGGTTATTATTAGGGCTTGTCTCCAAATGACAAATCGCAACTAGGGAAAAGGTTGTCACCTAAGCCCTAATGTGGCGAGGGCACGTAATCCAAGCCATTATCAACATAGTAGGATCGCAGCCTTCATCAATGCTTAATGGTCATTACGGTGAGGCTCATCACCCAATGTTTTGTCGATATGATAAGCTTATCACCCAATGTTTTGTCGATCTGGCAGGGACGTCACCACTTCATAGGTGAACAGCTCGGACACAATGTCTCATACCACCATGCCTGGCCCACAAGTCTTTATAGGATCTTAACGCACTAACAGTTATGAATAGACTTAATTCAATGGTAATAATGGTATTTTAAATTCCTTTGAATTTTATATAACCACCAAACAAAAGCATGATCAAGCCATGCATTGGATTGATCCGATCAATAACAAGGGACCCTGGACCAAACCGGGATTGGGTGTAAAGCATCTCATGTAGCTCTAACTACTATTGATCGTCTATGTTTAACCTCGGTCGACTATATAAGTCTGGAAAAGCTAACCCAAATTAGGTTATCCACTTAAATTTTGTAGGGCTCGATCCACACGACTATAAAAGGGATTATTAAATACATAAACATAATCACGAAACAACTTAATACCCCAATAGGGTACATCAAATGAGCATATGTACAAATCACTACAATTCAATGTATGTCAACATCACTTATCAATTTGCATACAAGAATTCTAGTAGTAAAAATTTCATCTTGCATAGGCATTTCATCAAACATGTTGACTACCAACAACACATAAAATTAGAGTTACAATAATAAAGCAATCCAAGCATAAATAGCATATGGATATTATAAACAATCAAAATCATTATCTATCACTATTAAGAGTTGATAAAATGAAACCTAGAAGAATGGTTCATGCCTTAGAGGGTTTCATGTGACCTAATCGAGCTTAGGGTTAGGGTTTTTAGGGGGAATCACCAATTCCTATACAAACACCAAAAACTATGTGAGATTCATGTAATTCAACCTAGAAAAACTTAAGTTGGGAAGTATGGTTTGTTTCTTACCTCCTAATCGCGAGTGGGATGGATTCGACGGAGTAAAATGGTTGAGGCTAGGGTTTGATTGGAGGGAATCGATGAAAGGAAGCACCAAAACTTCCTCACTCCTACTATCACTCTTTTTTTCTTCCTCTTACTCTTTCTCTCATTCTCTCCTTTAGCTAAGGAAAATTCGTATGGGGAAGAGGGGGTGCCGAATGAGGGCCTTATATAGTGTCAAAAGTGGTGCAAATGGTCCAAGAGACTAGATATTCGATATTATAACCCTATGAGAGGTTATTTTCAACTATTGTAGTCCATTAGAGAGTGTATGGGTCAATATATGCGATAAGATAGTTATCCCTACTAATGATCTATGCACGGATACAATTAGCCCACTATTTAGATGTGCCAATCAAATAGTATGATTATAAGTTAGTTTGATGATCATCAATCATCGATCAAGGCCGCAGTTATAGGGATAGGTGCAGGATATTAACTTAGATTGGTGTCCTAAATTTTATCACGATCTAACGATCCAAAAGGCACAACTTTGACAAAGACCAGATTCAGACAATTGACTTAAGTTCTTGATTAATTTTAGAAATATTTACTTATCTTATGCACTGACCTCTCTCTCCCAATATATGATTTGCTTCTTCTGAATCCAAACAACGTAGAAACATTTCATTGTAGGATTTCTTGTACAGGACCTCATTATGCATAATGAATCTTTTCGATCTCTGTTTAATTTGTGACTTCAAAACCTGATCTTCTGGAAGGATCTCATATTTAAGATAATTGATGAAAGGTTGATGCCAATCTTCGACAGTAACTTCTAGACAGGATAGTGGTAACACTTCAGCTACTTAGTTTAAGAATTCTGCTGATGGTAGGAATCTTTGTTCTTTAATCGTGATTTGGAGAGGACTTCTGTCATGATAAGAAAGGACTATGGCTAAACTAGCCAATGCATCTGCTCTCACATCTTCATTTCATTGTCTATGCTTGATTTCGTCGTTGTGAAAGCCATCTAATTTTTATTGCGCTCGTCGATAGTAGGGTACTAATTCTAGCTTTCTTACCTCAAAATTTTTTGTTAATTGATTTATCGTCAACTTGGAATCATCGTAGATTTGCAGGACTTGTAGTTTCATCTCATGAGCTATTTTAAGTCCTATGATAAGGCCATTGTACTCAGCTTCATTATTAGTACACGTTTGATCCAATGCAAAGGAATATGGCATTAAATCACCCTGTGGACTGATGAATATTACCCCAACTCCAGCTCCTAATACCCGAGAGGCACCGTCAAAATACATTTACCATGAATTAGATGATTCGACCATCAACACTTGTTCATATGGCAACTTGTTAAAAATCTCCTCAGTATCTAGATGAGCTGCTAAAAAATCAGCGATTGCTTGTCCTTTCACCACCTTGGACGGCTCGTAAGTGATCATGTATTCAGAAAGAAGTAGCATCCACTTGGCTAGCCTTTCGTACAACATCGGTCTTGTCATCAAATATTTTATCGGATCTACTCGTAAAATTAAAGTTATTTCGTGGGAAAGGCAGTAATGTCGCAATTTTTGTACGACGAACACTAGAGCCAAGCATATTTTCTCAATAGGCGACTAATTACACTCTACTCCTATTAGGGTCCTACTTAGATATATAATAGAGGGCACTTTCTTTTCCTTGTTCGTTGCATTGAGCCAGCAAAGCTCCTAAATAGTTTTTGCATGTAGTGATATATAAGATCAGAGGTTTTCCCTTCACGGGTGTTGTTAATACAGGGGGTTGTTTCAACAACTCTTTAATGGATTTATAGGCATTCTGACATGCTTGATCCCATATAAATTCTACTCCCTTTTTCATCAGATGAGAAAATGGTTGGCACCTTTCAACTAAGTTTGAAATAAAACATCGGATATATCTCAACTTTCCTTGTAAGCTTTTGAGTTCTTTTAGTTTTTCGAGGGTGGCATCTCCTGAATGGCTTTGATCTTTTCCGGATCAACTTCAATTCCTTGATGCCTTACGACAAATCTAAGAAACTTGCCTGACGATACACCGAATGCACACTTTGTCGGGTTCGTTTTTAATTGTTTCTTTTTAAGCCGACAAAATATTGAAGATAGGTGCTCTCGATGTTCTTCGTGATCGTTTGATCTGACCACCAAATCGTCGACATAGCATTCCACATACTTATGCATCATATCTTGAAAGATGTTTTGCATCGCTCTTTGATATATAGTGCCAGCATTCTTAAGTCCAAAAGGCATGACTTTATAACAATATATTCCCAAAGATATTCTAAATGCTATGGATTCTTCATCTTTGGGGGCCATATGTATTTGACTATAACATATGTTTACATCCATGAAGGACATAACCGTGTCTTTCGTTGTACTGTCGATCAACGAATGTATTTCAACGTGGGGATGATCATTTAATAATAACAAATAAAATAGAAGAATATTCATCATCAAATAATTTATTGATTCTAGAATTCATTTACATCCTCATATTTTCCTTTATTCCAATATAGAATACAAAACATTGAATTAAGTTATATGGAATAATCCGAGTGATGATTTCAACAGCATTCCAACTTGCGATGCACTCATTTTAGTGAAAGAAGTGTTGCGCGGGTCTAAGAATCCTTTGTTTCTCCTTTGATTGATATAAAATGATAATCTTGAATGAGATGTCTGAATTCCAGTGAAATTTGTAGACTCTTCGAAGGATTTAACATCATTCACATAGTGTGTACATTGTGCGCGCGTAACAGAGTTCTGTTGCGCGGGTAGGCACAATGAATCTCTATTGCACAAGTAGGTGCAATTGAATCCTTGCTGCTTCTTCCTTCTCCTTCGCGGAGTACCATGAAGATGTTTTTGGACAACTTTATCTGAGACCTCTGAGCTTGCTTGTGTCAAATGAGGAGGTTGGAGGGGTATTTATAGGCAACCACACGTGCGAAGCATCGATCATTGTGTTGCATGGCCCACTGCACGCAACCAGAATCTTGTTGTGCGTCATGCAATGGGTCCGATACTGGCTCCATGTTGCTCGCACGCAACACTTCCCTACTGCTGCAAAGTTACTTTTTCTTCTCTTTTCTTTTCCTTTCCTGTTTAAATCTTTATACTTTCATAACTTCTTCTTTACTAATTTTTGTGCTCCAACACTTAGGCTAAAAGACTAACTGGGTCAGTTTGGTTATTAATTAAGATATAACCCCTATTTGTCTCAGCTTTAGGTATGTCTTTATTTAGTTATGGTTGTCTTAAATAGTCAGTTATAGGTCAGCTACATTTAGGGCCCTAAATGAATAAATCACGGGGCTAGACTCGAAGTTTAAGTAATAGAGTGGATTCAGTAGCTTCCTATGAGGAATTAACTGGATTTGTGCGGTTCTTTACTAGTAACACCCGCATATAGGCTAACATTGAGTGTTAATGGTTAGTAAGTGACAACATAAGTTAATTATAATGATTTTTTAGGATTTTTAAAATTCAAATAACAAAAATCTGAGACATTACATTTTCTTTTTAAAGTTGAATTGAGTTTTCCTTGAGTTATGGCTAAGTCAAGACTAGATTGAGTTTTTCTTGAGTTTTGGTGAAATTTGGTCAAGTTGATTTGACTTGGCGAGTTGAGTTGAGTTTTTCCCATTTTTAAACTATGCCCAATATGAATAACATGACAAAGGTTTTAAAGGTGGTTTATTTGTTATTTATATTATTAATTTTATATAATTATTAAGATTAATATTATTAGTATATAATAATTATTATTATTATTGGGAATGCAGCATAGGTTTTATGGGAAATCAATACCATTTGGAGGGAAAGAGAAGGCCAATAAAAATGCAAGTACACTTGGGTATTTAAGCTCAACACAAGCTTTGGCTGACTATGCCACTTTGATCATTGATTTGAAGAAGAATTTACGTGCACAAGGGTCTCCTGTGGTGGTCTTTGGAGGTTCCTATGGAGGAAGTATGATTTTCTTTTTCCTTTTTCCATATTTTTTATATTATTTTTAGAGGTTTCTAGCCCATACATACTGTGGAAGGGGTCCACAAACGGGCTCATGTATCATAATATGACATATGTCGGCATGGCTTTATGACTCAACGACTCGGACCAACTCATCTGTCAAGACTCAGGCGAGTTGGGGGTGAATCGTACAAGTTAGGCAAGTTGGCTCTATTAAGGGGTGATTCGTAGTATACTAAACCGGATCCAACTCTCCTAGTTAACTTAGATGAGTAACAATCTATGCATGTGTGAGATCTGATCTTTAATTTACAGGAGTGATTCTATATTGGCACTCAAGTGGCACCCAAACAGGCCTTATGAATTATTTCAGGGAAAGCTTAGATCTCACACACTTGTTTTATATTTCTACATCTATGCACATGTGTTAAATTATCAAACTCTCTTTCTCTCTCTTCATCTGTTTTAAAAGATTATTTTGGGATTGAAATGGACGGTGGGGCATTGCAGTGTTGGCAGCATGGTTTAGATTGAAATACCCACATGTGGCCATTGGGGCCCTGGCCTCTTCTGCTCCCATCCTTAATTTTGAAGGCATCACATCTCCATACAGCTTCAACGACATTATCACACGTGACTTCAAGGTTTCTCTCTCCCCTTCTTTCTCTGCAGTTGTGTGGGGCCACCTTGATGTGTGAGCAACCATGGCACTCCATCCATCAACTGGAATTTACATGTTTTCCTCTGAATGCAAAAGTCAGTTCAATGGTGGGCCACACCATACGAAAACAAAGTTAAATCATGCCAACAAAACTCCAAATTCAGGTAGTGTGAGGTCCACCTGAGTTTTGGATCACCCTGATTTTTTGGTGTGTGTCTCATCCTAATGAGGCACACCAAATGAACAGGTTGGATGGCATATACACACCACGTTAGGCCCCACAAAATATTGGACCTGTTGTCCCTGTGGTGTTATGGTCCAAGTACTAGCGTATAATTGTGCAATGGTTTCAAGTGTTTGCAGCATCCAACCTGTCCAAAGGGTTGGCCCCAACATGATCGAATACCTGATGCAAAAATCATGCCGATGCCTTCGTCATGTGGCGCCCACTGTATTTTGTATAATCAAACAATTGACAACTGCTGATCAAATGCAAACTACACAGGTACCCACCTTATGATGGATTAGCCTGATTGGTTGTGATCGTGATCTTTATGGTGGGCCTAAGATGTTGGACGGATTAGATGTCATACCCATGTTTCACGTGGGTGATTATAGGATGTTGGACGATAATGCTATTTGTCAAACTAGTATGATATTAATCAATTGATTAATCGCTATTCATTGTCAAACTAGATGTTAGTTGTATGATTAATTGCTATTCATTTATAAATCCTCACACACTAAATATAATTTGATAGTGTCAACGGCTATCCTAGTGAGGTATACCCTCAAGATTTACCATACCATCATAATATTTTAGAATAGTTTTAAAGTAAACTCAAGAAAATATAATATTCAATTCACAAGTATAATATAACCGTAATATCCTGAATTTTCACGGCCAGAGTTTATACTCGCGTTTGAGAAAATTGGATGTTAATAATTAAATGAATTGGATACTTTACAAATCGCACCTTATTTTTTAATTTAATTTTTTTATTTAGATAACATCTAGTTATATTCATGAAGTTAAACCATTCACGAGAATAAAATCGACCGTATTTATTATTTCATTAAAATAAAAGAGTTTACCAAATCATCAAATGCCCTCTCAATAGGAACTTATTACATTATCGAGTTCGCAGTGGAAATATAAAACTAAATCATAAAACTATCTTCTTTTTCATTCAGTATAATCTTTCATATAGAGATGGTCCTCTAAGTCTTCAATCTGTATATCACATGCATCATCTGTACGGTTGGAGAAGGTCAACGCCCTACTCATAGTGATGGTTATCCTTTAAGATTCACAATAATTTAAGAGATTCATAAAAGTAATGTAAGGTTTCTAGTATGTCCCGTACTCTACAACTACGAGAGGTCTCAACATGCGTAAGCAACCTACATGAGATGCATGCCTAGTAAAGTATATGCGGTTCATCACACTTAGCGATTGCCACAATGTAGAAAATGATTAAGAGTTATCTGGGTAGCCTCGCATTCCATTCTACAGAGATTCTTCGGCGTGTACCACGTTAACATGGATTTACACGGTTATCCCAAGACCACACAACACATGACTTAGATAAATTACGTGATATGATTTATTCATGGAGTGACTATTTGTGACATCCAATCTTGAAAGTGATGTAACACATTGCAAATTACTTACATCGATTTGTGCACCACTACTCAAAATCCATGAAATTACGTGTTGACCCAGGGGCCACTACTTGAACCGCATTACGTCTACAATATTTATTTGATCCCTAGAAGTGGGATTTCCAACATAGTACTTGCACTAAAGAGAAAATAAATTGAATTATGGGGGTTTTAGAATTCCAAGGCACATGCCCAAGCCATAAAGATAGATAGCTCAAGGCTAACGAATTAAAGAAGAGAGTAGTAATGGCTAACTCAACAGAGAGAAGAGTGGCAATGACCAACTCAACAAAGATGAGAGTAGCAATGACTAACTCAACAAAGAGGAAAGTAGCAATAGCTAACTCAATAAAGAGAAGAGTGGCAATAGCCAACTCAACAAAGAGAAGAGTAGCAAGGGCTAACTCAACAAAATTAGTAAAGGCAAGGACAAGGCTTGTATCCATCACCCCACATAAAAATAATGAAGATCACTCGTAATTAACATCATACCATAATTTTCAAGGATAAATAATTGTTAGTAGTAAATTAACAATTGCAGGGAGAGAATCATAATATCATGAAAGCACGTAAAAGGCAAGATAATTCATATCAACTTAAATTAATGTAAGCTTAAAGGAATCCCTTACCTCTTGAAGTCAGATTGTATCCCAGCCGAGGCTAGATGTTGATACACCCTCCTCTAATTCCACTCTTACCCTAGATCATACAATTTTGTAGGGTTAAAATTTAATATGAGGTTGTGTTTATGGTCTAGGTTTTAGCTAATGATTATCTAGATTATTCAAGGTAACTTTGTGAATACCTAAATTCACATAGCGATTGTATGAAACCCAACAACTAGGAATACTTACAATGGGATTTTGAACCTGTATTTTCCTCTAGGGGTACTGAACTCGACTCAACTATGAACCCGAGTTCAATGACTCAATGGGTAGTTGACACAACCCCAGCACCTCAGGCCGCTGCTTCCTCTCTTTCTCTCGCTCTTCCTTTCTTTATTCTTCTCTCCCTTTCTCTTTCTCTCTCTTGATATGCCTTCTTTAGGATCGGAAGGGGAGTGGAATTATAGAGTGCAATGGTTCTAGGGCTTTCTGCATAAACTCCTAGTTGTTTCGGTTGCGCAAGGATCTCCCTGTGTAAACCTCTACGTTGTTCTAGTTGTGTAAAGAGCGGGACGTGCGATCGTTGTCCACAGTCGTCTCGTTTCCAACCTCCTTGCTGATCTCTCCCTTTCTTTCTGGATATCCAGCAGGATTCGGATGTATTACTACCTGGGTGCCTTGGATCTTCTTGGTGGGGTTAGCGATCTTCATCTTGATCATCGTTTCTGGGCGAGGAAGGCACTCCTTCTGTAATGACGAATCGACTTCAGCTCTAGATTCATTCAAAGCGTTTCTTCTAGATTCACCAGGAGAGCTCAAGACCTCCTGAAAACAAGGGTCAGGATTGCTCCGATTGGTGGGTCCTGTGATGGTGCGTAACGTCCATTCTTCTTGTAACTTGTGAAGGGATTCACTGTTCCTAGAATTGTGGGATTCTTCCTGACTTTTCTAAGTTTTTGGTTGGAGTCGAATCTCCCTCTGGTGTAGCTTGAACGGTTTAGATCTAGTTTGGATCACCAAGTGTTGGATGGGTTGGTGGCGTAAGCCTTTCAGTTACATGAGCCTAAAATCCACTCTCGTGAATGGGGTTGTCGTTCGGTCTGCGGATCCGGTGGGGCCTACACAAGGTGGTCTTTCTGAGGATCCACACTGTTTGTTTATTTATCAGGGTGGGGACTATGTGTGACGAGTGGTCCTAGCCGTTTCCTTGTCTTGACGATGGGTTCCACTTTGGATAGTGGGAGTAGTTTTTATTTGAACCCAAGACTGGTGGGAAAAGGAGGGAGAGGTTAGTTTTGTATGGCTGACGAGATGGACGGTTTAGATTCTGAAGACGGATGATCATGGTGGGCCACAGAGGTTGCAATCAGACGTTGTCCGTTTGAATCGTCACTGGCGAGAGACTGAAAGAAAGAAGGATTCTTTCTTATTTCATCGAGTCAAAGCATCTTTGACTGGGTTTGCTACCTAGTGCAACGCCGGTGCACACTTTTTGGTGCACCCATGTGGTTAAAATGGGCCCCACAGTGATGCTTGTGGGGAATCCACTCCGGCCATCTGGTTTAATGGCCCAATTAGGTCCATCTGACCCTAGATGAGACGAATCCAAAGTTTTGGCAGGCCATACAACCTGATTGGAGGGTCCAGTTATGGATATTCACGGATTTGATGGTCGGATCGTTCTAAGTTTGAATGTCAATGGTCAAAAGGGTCCTAAGGATGTTCAAGTATGATATGGGGGTTGACTCGAAACTCAGGTGGACGGTCAGATATCTTTACCTATCGGTGGATAGTTGGTTGGATGGTTGTCTATGATGGACAAAGGAAATACTTGGGTGTAAGCTGATCCTACTTTGAAATCAACAGACAGATGGCTTGATCTATGAATGGAGATTATTCCCAGCAGTCAAATTCGTGTTGGAGAATAGATGTAAGGTTAGAATAGTTAGATTGGTATCATACACATGTACGCAATAAGTTAAAATTTATGATAACACTCGAAAACTTTCAATACTCAGGTATTGAAAAGTTCGGGGTGTTATAATAACATACTACAATTTTCAAACTATAATTTAGAAAAATAATATAAGAAATTACAATCCACATTTTTTAATTAAAATACAAGAAGACACAATCAACACTTCACAAGTAGAATGCAAGAAGACACAATCCACACTTTACAAATATAGCACAACAAGCTACAATATCCAACCCTCAATTTAATATCAAATCATGCATGGATGCATCAAATGCACATCAGCCTAGGGATGCACATTTAGCTGGCTTTGGGGAAATAATCCACCTTGCAAGAAAATGACTAGTCACCCAATGAAAGTATAACAAATAAATGCTCACAATGACTAGCCCTTCAAAACAGACATTCATACAATGTACTAGCCATTAGCGAAAATATGTATATGCTTACAATGGCTAGACACTCGATAACGCCCACATGCAATGTATGCATGACTAGTCCAACTGTTATTAGTCCAATTTATAGATAGTCATATTAAAGAAGCTCAAAGGTCACTATAGGGGGCTTGTCACCTAACATACACTGATAGCTCAAGCATACTGTCTGATACCATCATGCCTGGCTCATGAAACTTTAGCAAGTAAGATTATAATGCACTCTAATGGTTATAAGTAGTGGTTGTAATACAATAAATTCATGGTATTCCATTTATATAAACATATACAACTAGTAGCCACTCATGATTCAACACGTAGACATTACCATTACAAGTCTAGTATAGCTCAATAAAAATGGTCATCCCAACAAGCCACATTAGCACCAAATTCATTTAAGGACATAACAAAAGAATACAAATCACAAACGACAAGGGCACAAATGATTCACAAGATGGTAACACTATAACAATATTCCATTTTAATTCATTACACAAAATGGGCCACTAATTAGAGGATAAATTCCATTACATATGTCCATGAATATCTGACAATAGGTTCTCATACAACCCAACAATACAGTGGTAAATCCACAATACCAATCCAAATCTCCATGTGGCAATCCAAACCACACAACAAATCTAACTCACATTTTCATAGCCACAATATCGTCTTCTTCTACTACACTTGCTTCTTTTTTAGACTCACAATATCGGCAAACTCGAGCATAGTGCCCATTTTTTCCACAGACATAGCATGAGCATTTGAACTTTCCGTTCTTCTTTTGGGTGTTTTTCTTGAATTTTCCTTTATTGGGTTTCAGGGAATCATCCTTCCCGGAATTCTTGTTATTAGTATTTTCTAATGTATGCACTTTGGACGAAGAATTCCAGTTGTCATTCTTTCTATCACGATTATTGGATTCTTCCTCAATTCTGAGATGTTCCTGGATTTGTTCCAGTGTGTAGTCTTCAGTCTTATGTAGCAACTTCTTTCTATAGTCTTTTCACATTCTATAGTCTTTTCACATTGGTGGTGATTTAGCGATAATAGCCCCGACTTGGAATGATTTAGGAATATCAATTTTAATGGCTTTGACTTTGTTTACTATGAGCTGCAGTTCTTAAATTTGGGATAGCAGCGGTTTATTATCTAACATGTTATACTCGAAATACCTGACAATCAAAAATTTGTTGGTACTTTCTTCTTTAGCCTTGTATTTGAACTCCAGAGCGGTTCAAATTTGTTTTGCCGATGACGTTTGTGTGTACAGATTGTACAATCGGTCAAAGAGCACGTTCAGAATGTGTCCATGAAACAGGAGTTTGTCTTCAGCTCGTTTGGTGCGGATAGCGATCTGTTCAGGTGTGTTTGCTTCAGTTGCTTCAGGTAACGGCTGCAAATTTGGATCTAAGATGTAGAATATCTTCAGCATCGTAGAAGAAATTTGAGTTTGTCTTACCATCTTGTAAAATTGGTTCCATCGAACCAGTCAAGACGAATCAAGTCTTGATTCATCAACTTGATAGACGATACACTATCAGCTCCCATCAGGAATAACACTTTAAGATTGTTGGAAAAATTACAGAAATAATGATTTTTTGTAAAATATAGAAACCGAAAAATCCAAATTGATCTAATATAAGGACAGGCTGAAGCACGTATGAAACGCTGTCCTTAAAGCGTTATTTGTCCCTACTCAAGTAAATTGAGTATGTTTAAAGGTTACAGGAAAATTGCTTCTAGGATACGACGAGCCTGGTGTGGGTCTGCGTTCAGCAAACACAAAGGCCACCAATGGAACTCTGTTACACAGTATCTAGCAGAAATTAAAAAGGAAAATTTCCAGAAAAGAGAGAAGAAGAATGTGAATTAGACCACAACATTGGTCTGTTCTTCAGCTAATGGTTCAGATGAACCGTTCTTAGACCACACTACTGGTCTGATCTTCAGGCAATGGTTCTGATGAACCTTGCTGTATTGCTAGAATTTCTTGTCAGTAGGAGAGGAGTGGCTATGGTTCGTATGGGTTCTGTTAGAGTGAGTTGAGATGGATTAGAAACCCATCTAGGCCCTACTTATATAGGCATTGGTGGCTAGGGGTTATGGTCTAGGAAATAAATCCCATTTAACCAATTTCTGGCTGTTGGAGAAACTAGCCGTTATTGGTAGTTTCTAACTATTGTGCATGAGCCATAACAGCTGCTACATGCTGACTATTGTGAGAGCTGGCTAGCCGTTTCTAGCTGTTGGGTAAGCCACATGCAGCAATTTCAGCATGACTCTGCATTGAATTGCATGAGGAGTTACACCTCCCTGCAATAGTCACATTTCAACCTCTATATATACTGAGGGTCCTCTATAGTCCTCTAATCTTCCTACTAGCGTGCCTTAGCTTCTTAGTCATACCGCGACTCGCACACATCTCGCTTTGATTCGCGTAAGGTCGCGAAGGATCAACCATCTGCGACACGATGCGGACGTACAAAGTGCGCCACTAGTGCCTCTATAGCTACACTGCCTCACATGCCCATGGCCTCGTACTGAGCCCGATCTCGAGCGCGTGCGGGGGTGTTCCAATGCGTAAACACGCAAGCTCCAATTCTCCTTGAACTAGGTGGGTAAACATAACTATACTCTACCATTCTCATTTATTCCCAAAATTCCTCTTCTCTTTTTCCAATGTGGAACTATTCCCAAAACCCATGAAAAAAACATTTTTTCAAACCCTTTTTGTGTGTGTGTAGTTAAAATCAATATATATTAACACAATCTAATAACGATGAGAGGGGATAAATAATGCTTTAAGGAAAGAATATCAGGTACGTGTTTTGAACTTGATTCTAAAGTTTTTCTATCTGATTGATAAGAGGTTAGGACCACACAAAATTAAGCCGAAGGAGTCTAGATTAGGGAAAAAAAAAAAACTTCACAACTTCTAACGGCTATAATTTTACAACTAGTTATCCAATTCAAGCTATGATATAAGTTGAAAAGCTTCAGACGTCCTAACAAATTTGTTGTTAAAAGCCTATTATTTGAAGGATTAAATTGGGATATTAGGTTAGAGTCTATTACTTTTAGTAAGTTTTGTTTTCCTATTTTAAAAGCTTTAAGAGTCTGATTGTAGTATACGTTATTTGTTTTTGCCCATCTAGAATTATTTTGGTAAGTTAGACATTTTTTTACTCTTTTTAATATTTTTGAAAAGTAAACTATTTTGAACAAAATTAGGATTTATGATTATTTTTTTAATATAAAGAAAATGAGATATATTATAAGAACATACTTTCAAGAATTATTAAGAATATCATACAAATGGATAATTGATCCTAAATTTGATTATTAAAATCTCAAGAAGTCACGGGATCCTTCCTTCCATTGTCCAAATATGTTGAACCAATTTTGTATAAATACACCGTTGTTTTAGAATATTGAATATAGGAAAATACAGACAAATAACAAAAAATTCTCTTATTTATTTTAAATAATAACACTTTTATTATTTGTTTTTAGAGATTTCTCTCTTCTTATGTATTAAAGGACTATTTCATGAGAAAAATGTGATTTCTTTTCTATATCCACACAACTGCTACGGTAGATAGGCCTTTGTCCAAATTCCAAATTGGATACCCACTTCTTGATAGGCTACAATGTCCATTAATTGGACAGTTAAAACAATCATGGCTTGAAATTGCAAGAACCATCTGTTTGATAGACGGATTAGGCTGTGTTTTACATGATTCAACCATCAAATCAATTTGGATTTTGGCCAATTATGAATGTAACCATTCTATTATTTGGATAGCCAACAAATTCATGAATTATGTGACTAAGTATATTTGGACCATCAATTTTATTAACCATTGATTGGATGGTTTGAATAGTCCAATATCAAATGATTCTAAATCACTTAAAGAAAGATCATGAAAATCTACTCCAAAAATAAATTTAGCAAGGACAACCAAAAATTATTATCTGCCAAATCAATCAATTAATCAATAATAATAATAATAATAATAATTGTTCAAAAAATCAATTAATGAACTTCCAAATTTGTGAATTGACTAATTTCATGCATCCCCAACTCAGTAATGAGGTACTTGGTCCAACAGGTACAATCACCTAATGAGTGCCACTGAATGCGTGTAGGTTAGGGTTGTAATCGGGCCTGGTTGAGTCCTCGGGAGTACTCAACCGGCAACCTTACTTGACCCAAATTCCAACCAAAGGTGCCCAACTCGGACCTTACCCAAATTTCTTTATGCTCAGCCCTAACCCAATTACTTAACCAATCCATATATATATATATATATATATATATATATATATATATATATATATATATATATATATATATATATATATATATGGAAAAGGTACTATGGCTCGAGCGTAAAGCGGTCTCCATGAGGTCGAGCTAGGGTGGGCCCCACCGTGATGCTTTGTTTGGAACATCTACCCCCTCGGCCGATGCACCATCCTCGGACGGGCCCACACGGCCGAAAATCACCTCAATCCGTGACTTTTGTGGGCCACACCACGTACAGAAGTGGAGAGAGGCCGTGTACCATTGAAACATTCAAAACCAGTTTTGGGAGCCTTTCGAGAGGTTTTTTCATGATCAAAACCGTCCATCATGTGTGTCCTACTTGAATGTAATTTTAGACCACTTTTCAGGTGATATCCACATCTTAGGTGGGGCCCACCAAGTGCTTTTACATGTTTTTGTGTGTATACTTATGTTTTCAGAAGTTATGGCTCACCTGAGTTCAGTGGACAGTCGATTTCTAGCCGTGTGGGTCCCACTTGGAGCGGTGCATCTGGTGGGCGGTGTGGATCTTCGAAAGGAATCACGGTGGGGCCCACCCCAGCTCGACCTCATGGACGACCGCTTTACGCTCGAGCGCATAGTACCTTTTCCCATATATATATATATATATATATATATATATATATATATATATATATATATACTTTTTCGTGAAGTTATGGCCCACCGAGTTCGGTGGACGGTCGATTTCACCGTGTGGGTCCCACTTGGAGCGGTGCATCTGGTGGACGGTGTGGATCTTCGAAAGGAATCACGGTGGGGCCCACCCCAGCTCGACCTCATGGACGACCGCTTTACGCTCGAGCGCATAGTACCTTTTCCCACACACACACACACACACACACACATATATATATATATATATATATGACCAACCCTTTTACACACACACCTGCCGCACACCCACGCACGCCGTAGTCGGATTTCACCACCTATGGGTTTGGAAGCCAAGACCTCATATTCAAACTCCTCATAGTCTACCACCCGGGCAAGGACTGGAACCCAAATTCAAACCCAGCCTAATTTCAAATAAGGTCAGAGTTTTCCATCCCTAACCTAACCTTAAATCCTAAATCCTAACCTCAAGTTGTGTCAGGGGGTCCAACCCAGATTGCAGCCCTTACGAAGATTAACAAAACAAATATATTTATGTGCATATGTGCCCACACCACAAAATGACTAAAAAAAAAAAACCCATGCTTATCATTCAGATTTATTTATTTATTTTTCAATAATATCAGAGCGAGAGCGAGAACTGTTATAGGGTGATCAAAGGGTCATGGAAGTTGATCGATGATACTGCCAAACAGCCAGGCGGGCTCGAGGAGCTCCGAAAGTCCTTTAAAATATGCGAGTAAATGCCTAACTTGACTGTGGCCTTAATCAGGTTGAAGAATTACACTATTTCTATGGTATAAATCTCTTTCTTGGTGACAGGAACTATATTAGCGCAAATTCTCTAGAGGGTTGGCTCCGCACAGCCTATGTTTACACGGCCATGATGGATTATCCAACTCCATCCAACGTTTTGAACCCTTTGCCAGCTTATCCAGTGAAACAGGTACAAATCATGCTACATGTCTATCACTTATTTCATATTAATTTTCTTTTTCTTTTTCTTTTTCTCTTAGGATATGTTTGGTTGCACCAAATATTATGATATTTCATGATTAATTAGTCTAATTTCATACAAAATTTTATGAAATTTGGTACAACCAAACACAAGGTAAGAGAACAAAAGGACCCACACCGCTGGGTAGTTATAGAGAAGATGGCTCATAGTCACATACAAGTTAGAAGGGTTTTGGAAACTGATTAATAGCTTAAACCTCTGCTTCTCTATTTGGGTAGGGTCAAGGTTTGCCATATGGAAAGCTCTAATTCAATGCGTCAACTTGAGTAAGGTAGGCCCCACTTGTAAATGATGAAAGTAAGGGATGCGGATGGCGTCATACCTCTGCCTGGATGGAGACGATCTTGGAAGGGGCTCTCTGGATCCAGTGATATATATGTCTTATCCATCCTAGGCATGACCCCAAAAAGGAGGCAAATCCTAGGCTTCAAGAAGCGGCACCACAGGAAAAGGTTGATTGAACGCCTACCTTTGAAAGCTTCATGAAGGCCATGAAGTTTTTGATCAAGCTATATATATATATATATATATATATATATATATATATATATATATATATATATATATATATATATACACACACACACTCTTCCCATGAGGTCGAGCTCTGTGGCCCCACCATGATGCGTGTCGAACATATATAAACACCGTGCATTTGATGATGAGTCTCCTTCAAATTATGGGATATCCCAAAAATTAGCTGTATAAGGAACTCGGGTCAGCCATACCATCTAAAATCATGTGAAGACATGCCTAAAACATATAAAAGCACTTCGTGGGGCCCACCTAAAATTTGGATGCATCTAAAACTTGGTCAGACCCCTCATCCAAGTAGGACACAAATAATGGATGGGCTGGATTTGTGAACCACAACTCAGTGGGCCCAATAAATGATTATGAATGTTTTAATGGAGGGTAACCCCTCTCAACTTTTGTATGTGGTGTGGCCCACACAAGTCATAGATTGACTTGCCACATAGCTCGTCCTCATGGGAAGTTACCATGAGGTCAACCACATAGAACCATTTCATATATATATATATATATATGTGTGTGTGTGTGTGTGTGTGTGGGGGGGGAGGGGATATATATATATATATATATATATATATATATATATATATATATGTGTGTGTGTGTGTGGGGGGGGTTACCATTAGTCGATGCACCATTCCATCGTGGGTCTAGGTCTTAAAAATTAAGTCAATCTTAACTTGTGTGGGCCACACCATATACAAAAGTGGGGAGGGGTCGTGCACCATTAAAACATTCATAACCATTTTTTAGGGTCCACTGAGATGTAGTTTGCAAATCCAGCCCATCCATTATGTGTGTCCCACTTGAATGAGGGTTCAGACCAAGTTTCAAGCGCATGCAAAACTCGGGTGGGCCCCACCAAGTGCTTTTATATGTTTTAACAGTGTCTTCACATAATTTTAGATGATATGGCCCACCTGAGTTTCGTATACAGCTGATTTTTAGCATATCCCATAATTTAAAGGGTACCCATCAAATGCACGGTGTTGATGGTCGAAATACATCACGGTGGGGCCCACACAGCTCGACCTCATGGGAGCTTATCTTCGGCTCTAGTGCATTGTACCTTTTCTATATATATATATATCCTTCATCCATGTGTATGTCAACTTACGAACTGGTTGGATGGAAAATAAACATCACGGTGGGCCCTAAGAAGGTTTCAATGGTGGCATCATTATCACAACTGCTTCCTGTGGTGTGGCCCACTTGAGTGTTGGATTTGTTTCATTTTTGGAATCATGCCTTAAAATGATTTGTTAGAATGGATGGACAGCATGGATAAAGCACACACATCATGGTAGGCCCACATAGCCCCGCCAGGGTAGGAGTAGGACAAATCTGTTGGAATCATGCCTTAAAATGATTTGTTAGAATGGATGGGCAGCATGGATAAACCATACACATCACGGTGAGGTCACGTAGCCCTGCTAGGACCAGGGCAGGGTAGGACGTAATCAACGTCAAAAAATAAGCATTATTCAGCATCTATGATTAGAGGTGTACACAAGTCGAACCAAGTTGAGCTTGGCACAGCTCGGCTCGACCATTAGCTAACCCCAACTCGAACTCGGCTCGGTCCTTGAGCCTGACTGGCGAGCTTGGCTCGGTTCGGTCAGTAGCTTGGGCCAGTTTAAGTCGAATTCAAGCCAAGATCGAGCCAAGTTCACTTGTGCAGCATTTTTACAAACACATGGATTGCACTTTCAAATTCTCACTATATGTAAAATAGTAACAACGGTTTTACAGGTATTTCATCAAATACCTTGTAGGCAACATCAAAATCAAGAAAAAGGATATTTGTTTCATACACATACATTCATTGCCACCCCGACACTTCATTGGGTCATTTCATCAAACACTTGGTGAGAAACATCAATATCAAAGTAACTACGTGACCGAACAAGTTTGATTCAAGTTGGGTTCGATCCGAGTCAAGTCGAGCTTCGGCAAGCTCGAACTCAGTTCGAATTTTTTTCGAGCTCAAAAAATCAGCTCAACTCGACTCGAACTCAGTTTCGAACCAAGTCAAGTCGAGCTTTTTCGAGTCGAGTCGAGTGAGCTAACTCGGTTCATGTACAGCCCTATCTATGGTGGGCGGGGCGCGGATTGGATACTGACAATGTCAGTAGCCAAATCGCTACTGAAGTGACGTCACCAAGCTGTGGACCCCACCATGGTGCATGTGTTGTATCCATACTGTCCAACCATTTTTAGAGATTGTTTTATGGCATTACATAGAGAATGAGATAGATCTAAAGTTCAAGTGGACCCCACCATAGAAAATAGTGGGGACAGTGATATCCACCGTTCAAAAACTTCTTAGGGGCCACGGTAGTTTCTGATGAAGCTGAATTTAATTTTTTTTTTTTTTTTTTCAATTCATCTATCTCTATGTTAACTTATGAATAAGATGGATCTCAAAAATACATCACTGTGGGCCTTATAAATGTTTCAATGGTGAGAGTGACGGTTCTCATGGTTTTCTGTGGTGGGTCCACTTGAATTTAGATCTATCTCATTCTCTTTGTAATGCCATAAAACGATCTCTACAAATGGTTGGACCGTATGGATACAACACATGCATCATGGTGGGGTCCACAGGGGAGGTTGGTGACGTCACTTCAGTTCCAATTTGGCTACTGACCTATTCAGTATCCAATCCGCGCCCATGGTGGGCGTTACCATGGAAACGCCCTTGAAGAGCTCGGTGGATACCTGCATGCACCAAGGTTCGTGGATCTATCCACACCGTCAATCCATTTTGACAGCCGGTTTTAGGTATGTAAAAAAAAAAGGCAGATTAAATCTCAGGTGAACCAAAACGTTTTAGGGACCCCACCGTAATTGATAAGGTCATACTCATGAGCATCTGGATGAAGGGAACACACAAATATGAGCTTGATCCAAAACTTTTATCGGCCACAAGAAGTTTTTAATTGTCAATTACAGCTGTTTCTTGTGTAGTGGTCTACCTGTGATATAACCTTTTCATAAGATTAAAAATACCTGAATGAAGGCCTGCACGAATACCTTATTTAGATCAATTTCACTTTTGGCGTCATGCCCTAAATTGTGTTGTCAAAACGGTTGGACGATGACAGGTAGAGAACATAAGTCACAGCAGGCCCAGACCCGGACCAGTAAGAGTGAAAGACAAAAGCAGATTGGCTGGTGTACCTCACACCGGCTATATGTTGAAAAAAATTAGTGGTTTTTAACAAATAATAAAAACAAAATTCAAATTTTCAAATTTTCAAAATTTCGGGATTTTCCCGCCAAAACGTATTTTGAATTTTTTGAATTAAAAAGTGCGGTGTGTGTGCTTTGTCCCACATCGGAAATGTAAAAGAAAGTTTTGTGGTTTATATGAGATGTTGTGAAAGGTATTCTTACTTGGAGCTTTTTGGAGGAGATAAAACTTAGGTTGCGTGTTCCAAATGAATGACCGAACACACGCACGCGCGATACAAGCTGCTCGCTGCCTCGGGCTCGGGCTCTGCGCAAGGGCGAGGGCGTGGGCAAAGTGAGGTCAGAGTGGCGCTAGATGGGGCACTTTCGCACTTCGCACGTCCGCATCGTGTCGCAGAGGGTCGCTCCTTCGCGAGACTCGCGGCGATCGCGGTGCGATGGGTCCGTCGCCAGCCTTAGGCGGTGTGGATCCGAAATGAGCCTGGGTTTTATAGGTGATCGAGAACGGCCGGATCTTGAATCCGAACGCCCAAATTGCGTTTCTACAAACGGCTCTCTGCCTTGAAAGCCAAACGGTCCGAAAACGGACGGGCCAGGATGATCTAACGGTCAAATCTTCTGATCTAATGACCAGAAACGTCTGGAATTAAAGGACAACGGCCAAAAACGTTTTTCAAACGTTCTGGACCATTGATATCACACAGCAACGGGTCTAAAACCTGAGGCCTATATAAACCGGACCATTCCAGTCCGATTTCATCATCTCAAAATATCATCTCTCCCATCGATCAAATACAAATCATCCATAGCTCCTAAAGAACACCGTGATCATCTCGACCGCCTAAATCACGAAGAAATCTATTTGCGTTAAATTGTTCCATAGTGAACCTATCGTGATTGCCGCATCACCGGATCCAGATAAGGCTTGTCTTATCCTGGAAGCAATTCGTCTCAGTAACCCATCAGCAGTGATAAGGGGACGAATCACGCTTTAAGGACAGCGTATTTTATACGTGATTCAGCCTAGTGAAATTGCTATTATTTTAATTATTTTTTTTTGATTTTCGGTGTATTCAACCAAAGATTTTCAACAATCTTAAAGCGTGATTCCATGGACACCGAAAGTGTTGCATCAGTCAAACTGATGAACCAGGATCTGATCCGATTGGACCGATTCGATGGTTCAAATTTCACTAGATGGCGTGACAAATCGAAATTCCTCACGCCGACCGCTCAAGATCTTCTACATCCTGGACCCGACTCTCCACCGCCTCAAGCAAAGGAAACAGACACTCAGTAACAAGTGGTCGCTAGGATCAAACGCCAGGAAGATGAATCATGTGTCGTGGCCACATCCTTAATGTCTCTCTCGATCGATTGTACGATTTGTACACTGGGACCACATCAATAAAGAAATATGGAGCGACTCGAATACAAATACAAGGTCAAGAGGAAGGTACACAAAAGTTTCTAATTGCTGTGTATTTTGACTTTACGATGGTAGACAATCTACCGCTTGCCCAAATTCAAGAATTACAGCTTATTGTAAATAAAATAAAAGCCATAAAATCGATCTTCCTGAATCCTTTCAAGTTGGAGCTATAATCGCAAAATTGCCTCCGAGCTGGAAAGACTACAGGAAGAAGCTACTGCATAAATCTGAAGAGTTCACCCTAGAACAAATCCAGAAGCATCTTCGTATAGAAGAAGAATCTCGTAACCGAGACAAAAAGGATGACGCTAATGGTGCATCCTCATCCAAGGTTAACGCAGTAGAACGGCCATTTCAAAATAATTCCTATGAGAAAGCAGATTCCCTTAAACCTAACAAAGATCAAGGGAAATTCAAGAAAACCCAAAAGAAGAAAAACGGCAAACCTAAGGGAGCTTGCTATGTCTGCGGCAAGACCGGGCATTTCGCCCGAGTCGTAGGGACCGAAAAAGCCTAAGAAAGAGGCTAATGCAGTAGACGATGAAATCGTAGCAATGGTCACAGAAGTGAACCTAGTTCAAGAGAAAATTCCTGGTTGGTGGTATGATACAGTGCCACAAATTCCATGTATGCAACGATCGATCTTCTTTTAAAACCTATGAAGACGAGACCAATGGTCAAGAGGTTCAAATGGGAAATGAAGGACGATCGAAAGTCAGTGCAAAGGAACCGTGGAATTAATCTTTCTCCGGGAAAAAGGTAATTTCGATTAACGATCGCATGTCCCGTACATAAGGAGGAATCTTGTCTCAGGGGATCTCTTAAGCAAACCTGGGATTAGGGTTGTGTTTGAATCAGGCAAGTTGATCTTGTCCAAGAATGGGAACTTTGTGGGTAAGGGATATGCTTAGAATGGGATGATCAAATTATCTTTGAATGAAAAGAATTCTTCCGCTTACGTGGTTGAGTCTCAGTAACGCTATGGCATGGTAGACTAGCCCATATTGGCTACAAGCATCTTAAAACTCATGGCTAAGAACGCTTAATATCATATAACGATATGACAAAGATAAATGTGAAGTATGCATAAGGTCTAAAATAATCAAGAAACCATTCTCAGCGTTGAGAGATCGTCTCAAATTTTAGACCTAGTGCATACTGACATATGTGAACTAAATGGCGTTCTTACCCGTGGAGGTAAAAGGTACTTTATAACGTTTATAGATGATTGTTCAAGATATGTGTATGTATATCTGTTAAAATCGAAAGATGAAGCATTTAATGCATTCAAGATCTATAAATCAAGTAGAAAATCAATTAGATAAAAATGTTAAAATCCTTCAGTAGTGATCGAGGTGGAGAATATTTCTCTAATGAATTTTCTAACTATTGTGAAGAACACTAAGATAATTCATCAACAGTACGCTCTTTATACACCACAACAAAATGGTGTAAGGAAAGAAAAATAGACCTTAGTAGAAATGGTCAACTCAATGCTAATACAAGCACGCTTACCATTCAACCTATGGGGAGAAGCATCATAGCCAAGTGTCATGTTTTAAATGTAATTCCATCTAAGAAAACCAAGACCTCTCCATATGAAATATGGAAAGGAAGAAAACCAAACATAGGGTATCTTAGAGTGTGGGGGTGTCTTCATACATCGCAGAACTCCAGTAACCCAAAAGAACTAAGTTAGGACCAAGAGCTATCAAGTGCGTCCCTGTAGGATATGCACAACATAGTAAGGCCTATAGACTTCTAGACTTAGACACCAATGTAATTATAGTAGTCTAGAGATGTAGAGTTCTTTGAGAATTTCGTATTCATAGAGGAAAAGAATGCCGAGATTCAATCTCCTAATAGAATAATAAAAGAAACACTAATAGAAGAGACAAGCTCCAGTGAACCTCGTAGAGTCAAAGAGCGAGAGTAAAAAGAGTCTTGATCCTGATCAAATAGACTCTCAACGACTCTCCTTTCATCTAGTAGAGGGTGATAGAGAGAAGGTGATTAGGAAAATACCTATGGTTTTAACTATAGAAGATGAACCTAAAACCTTTAGTGAAGCTATGTCTTCAAGAGACTCCGCTTTTTGGAAAGAAGCTATTAATGATGAAATGGATTCCATAATATCTAACCAAACATGGGAATTGGTAAATCTACCCCTATGTTCCAAACCAATAGGTTGTAAGTGGGTATTTAAGAAGAAATATCATACTGATGGTACAATTCAAACTTTTAAGGCAAGATTAGTTACAGGGTTTCCGACAGTAAAGAAGGAATCGATTATTTTGACACTTACTCTCCAAAGATTTCGAATAACATCGATTAGGATCTTATTCGCTTCAAGATCCATACATCATCTTCATATCCATCAAATGGACGTGAAGACAAAGATTCCTAAATGGTGATCTCGATGAGGAGGTTTACATGGAACAACCGTAAGGGTTTGTTCTACCAGGAAATGAAAGAAAAGTATGTAGACTAGTTAAGTTGTATGGGTTAAAGCAAGCACCAAAACAAGGGCATGATAAATTTGATTCTAAAGTTCTGTCATTTTATGGTTTTCAACATAATATTGCCGATAAATGCATATATTCAAAAGTATGTAATGATTATATAGTAATCATATGCTTGTATGTAGATGATATGTTAATAATCGTAATAAAATGGAAGGTGTAATCAAACTAAAAAGTTTCTTTCTTCTTTTCAAAATGAAGGATCTTGGACAAGTGGATACCATATTAGGTATCAAAGTTAAAAAACATAGTGGGGTTTTCAGATTATGCCGGGTCTCATTATATTGAGAAAATAATAAACAAGTTTAATCACTTGAATATTAAAGAGGCAAAGACCCCGTTTGATCCAAGTATTAAGTTAAAAGAAAACAGTGGAAGAGCAAGACAACTAGAGTATGCTAGTGCTATATAGCGTCTTATGTATGCAATGCAATGCACAAGACCAGATATAAGATACGCTGTGAGTAAACTAAGTTGTGTTTACAAGTAATCCCAAGTGTTGAACATCGGAAAGCAATAAGTAGAGTTCTAGGTTATCTTAAAGAAACCAAAGAACTAGGGTTATTTTACTCTTAATTTCCAAAGCAAAGATTGGAAGGATATACCGATGCAAGTTGGATATCGAGTGCGTGGGACAACAAGTCCACTACAGGTGGATATTCACCCAGAGGTGCACCAGATCTGGGGATCCAAGAAACAAACATGCATAACGCACTCAACTATGGAATCGAGTTCATAGCTTTACTGCTACAGAAAAGAGGCTGAGTGGTTAAGGGATCTTCTTTTAGAAATCCCTTTCTATGCGAAGCCTATACCGGCTGTTTCACTTCATTGTGATAGTGAAGCCACTCTAGCGAGAGCCTATAGCGGTATCTATAATGGAAAGTCCAGACACATAAGTTTGAGACATGACTATGTAAGGCAATTGATTCAAGATGGAATCATTGCGATCTCATATGTAAAGTCAAGTAATAACTTGGCTGATCCTTTTACTAAACCTCTAACGAGAGAGGTAGTAAGGACAACATCTAGAGGGATGGGGTTGAAACTCTTTACTCAAAGTTTCACCAAAGGAAAGAAACCCAACCCTAATTTAGAAAATCTCTAAATATTGGGTTTAATGGGTAACAACAATTTATCGATTAGTGAAAAGTTTCAAAGACTAAATAAGATAATAACCTCATCCGTAATGATAAGTGCTGGTGTCAAGCGTTACAAGAGAGGGATGAGTATTAAACTCTTAATGAAGTCCACAAACAGACAAGTGTTTTAACTAAACACCTGGAAGGATTTCACCTATGTGAACGTAGAAGTGGTGCCGCTTCTCATGAGACTTAGAGTTATCTCGGGATCGTTCATGAAACAGATAAGCACATGGCCATTAAAAGTGCTAAGCAAGATTATAAAGGAACACTTAACGCAGAGCTATTATGTGTGTGGCATTTTCGGTTATATCATATAGAATAATGTTCAATGTCAAGCAACCAGAATTTCGAAATAACTTTAAGATGCTTACACTAAGGAAAGATTCAAATCGCAAGATATCTTTCTTTATGCATAATAACTGTTATTATTCTGACAGAGTTTTTCATTATTTTAAAAAACCAGTGGGGGATTGTTGAAAAAAATTAGTGGTTTTTAACAAATAATAAAAACAAAATTCAAATTTTCAAATTTTCAAAATTTCAGGATTTTCCCGCCAAAACGTATTTTGAATTTTTTGAATTAAAAAGTGCGGTGTGTGTGCTTTGTCCCACATCGGAAATGTAAAAGAAAGTTTTGTGGTTTATATGAGATGTTGTGAAAGGTATTCTTACTTGGAGCTTTTTGGAGGAGATAAAACTTAGGTCATGCGTGTTCCAAAGGCGAAGCACTGGAACACACGCACGCACGCACGCATGCGCGCGCCGGCTCGGGCACGGGCGTGGGCGTGGGCGTGGGCGAGGGCGTGGGCAAGTGAGGGCAAGGTGGTCAGTAGTGGCGCAGATGGCGCACGTCCGCATCGTGTCGCAGAGGGTCGCTCCTTCGCGACCCACGCGAACCCGCGAGACGCGTGCGATGGGTCCAAGGCGATGGGTCCGGTCGAGCCTTAGGGCGTGTGGATCCGAAATGAGCCTGGTTTTTATAGGTGATCGAGAACGGCCGGATCTGAATCCGAAACGTCCACTGTTTCTACAAACGGCTCTCGCTTGAAAGCCAAACGGTCCGAAAACGGACGGGCCAGATGATCTAACGGCCGATCTTTTCGATCTAATGACCGTAAACGTCTGGAATTAAAGGACAACGCCGTAAACGTTTTTCAAACGTTCGGGACCATTGATATCACACAAAGAACGGGTCTAAAACCCGAGGCCTATATAAACCGGACCATTCTAGTCCGATTTCATCATCTCAAAATATCATCTCTCCCATCGATCAAATACCCATAGCTCCTAAAGAACACCTGTGATCATCTCGACCGCCTAAATCGTCGAAGAAATCTATTGCGTTAAATTGTTCCATAGTGGACCTATCGTGATTGCTGCACGCTGGATCCGATAAGGCTTGTCTTATCCTGGAAGCAATTCGTCTGTAACCCATCAGCAGTGATAAGGGGACGAATCACGCTTTAAGGACAGCGTATTTTATACGTGATTCAGCCTAGTGAAATTGCTATTATTTTAATTATTTTTTTTTGATTTTCGGTGTATTCAACCAAAGATTTTCAACACTATATAGCTGGTGTATTGGCATCAGCAAGTTCCGTTGGTCTCATCATGAGGTATGTGTTACATCCAAATTGTCCATCCATTTTTCAAGCTCGTAGTAAGGCTTGAGACGAAAAATAAGACATATCTAACGATCAACTGACCACACTGCAAAAAGCAGTGGGGGATTAAATGTCTACCATTGAAGCCCTTTTGGGGTCACGGAAGTTTTGGATCAATATGAAATTTGTTTTTACTCTTCATCCAGGTCCTGTGACCTTATGAACAGATTGGATGGAAAATAAATGTTATGGTGGGCCCTAATAATTTTTTAACGGTGAAAATCATTATCTTCAGTGCTATTTGTGGTGTGGTCCATTTGATCTTTGGATATGATTCAATTTTTAGATAATGCTCTAAAATAATCTCAAAAAATGTATGAATGGTGTGGATATAATAAATACATCATTGTGGGGCCCATGCAACTTTGATCTCCTTTGAACCGTTGGGACAACTCGAAGCTCGACACGTACCTACGCCAGCTATATAGCTGGTGTGTGTTACACTTCCGTGAAAGACAATCAGCTTGGACGCGTGGATGCGGATTAGATACTGACAGGTCGAGTAGCAGACTCACTACTGAAGTCATGTCACCAAGTTCCATAAGACCCACTACGATGTATGTGTTGTATCCACGCTGTCCATCCATTAAAGATATGGATTTAAGGCATGAGCTAAAGAATCAGTCAGATCCAAAGATATAGTGGACACAATCACAGAAAACAGTGGAAAGAGTGACACCCACTGTTGAAACTGCCCTAAGGTCCACTATAATGTTTATATGTGATCCAACGTGTTCATAAGTTAAGACAGATAAGAAAGAAGAGAAAACACAAATTTAAGCTTGATCGAGAACTTTTGTGGTCTTTAAAAATTTTTAATGGTGAGTGTCACTCTCTCCACTCTTTCTATGGTGGGATCCACTTGAGCTTTGGATCCGACTTCTTCTATGGTTCATGGCCAAAATTGATATCTTCACATGGAAGGACGGCGTGGATACAACACATACATCATGATGGGCCTACGTAACTTAATGACATCACTTCATTAGTAAGTCCGGCTACTGAACCTGCCAGTATCTAATCCGCGTCCAATCAGCTTGGCGGGTATTATGGGACCCGACTCCTACACATGGAGGGCCTGCCTTGTGCTAACTGAGCACTACTTTACACAAACGCGTATCCTATCAACCACGTCCATCATATCTGCGACCACATTTTAACCGTGGATCCAAAAAATAAGTCCAAAAAATGAGTCGTGTGCTGCACACCACATGGAACGGTGTAAAATCATTCCTGAAACCTCAAAATTCATGTGGCGTGGCCCAAACGAGTTTTGGAATATACTTATTTTCAGCGAGTCCCATTCATCCTGGTGTGCCCATTCAAATGAGTGGACTGGATGGACTATACGTAGCCCACCTGAACGTTGAATCGGTATGATTGTTGGCCTCTCGTCGAGACATGGGGTGGAGCACTTGATGGACCGTGTGGATCTTGTCCACATGAATTCGTGACCACTAGTGTGTGTGTGTTGGGGTGGCGAGAGAGAACCCGTGGACGATAGTTCTCGGGTAGCCTTCAGACCACCAGAAGTTACTCTCCATTTTTAGAACCGTTGATTCATATTTCATGCCGCAGATGTGCAGGGCCATCGACGAAGCAACGGCTGCAGGTGACACATTCAAAGGATTGTACGGTGCAGCTAACATCTACTATAACTATACAGCGAATGCCACGTGTTTTGATCTCAAACACGAATCCGTTCAGTTCGGAATTGATGAATGGATATGGCAGGTGCGCCTTTTTGTGCCTTCCCCTGTCGTTTTCTGTTTCTATTTAGGGCCCGTTTGGCCGGGTGGATTGGAAGGGAGTGAACGGTATTAGGGTGGATGGCGCGGATTTCTAGGTAATGATGTTGTTGTCAGCGGATTGTCTTGAGATCCATGGGATTGCTATATCCTGGATTGATACATCCAGTCCGTTTACACGCCCGGCCAAGCCGATCCTTTCCAATCCCACGAATCAAACACGTCGCGCTGTATTTGGACGGATTGGGATGGATTGAAGGATTGTGTAATCTTATGGATTGTCGGAAGATCCATGATTTATCAGATCATCCTGTTTGGCACGCCCGGCCATTCGTACCATCCAATCCACTTTAAAAGCCATTCCAATCCAACCGGCCAAACGGGCCCTTAGACAAGGAAGCGGATTGGCTGGTGTACCTTACACCAGCCGTATACCTGCTGTATTTACGTCAGCAAGTATTCTGTCTTATGATAAGGTATATATTATATCCAAATCGTCCATCCATTTAAAGAGCTTATCTTAAGGCTTTAGACAAAAAAAAAAAAAAGACAGATCTAAGTATTAAATTACCACACTGCAAAAATCAATGGAGATTGAACTTCTATCGATTGAAACCCTTTTTGGTTATGGAAGTTTTGGATTAATATAAAATTTGTTTTTCCTCTTCATTAAGGTATCCGTGACCTTATGAACATACCGTATGTACAGTAAACGTTATTGCGAGCCCTACAAATTGTTTAACGGTGAAAGTCATTATCTCCACGGCTATTTATGGTGTGGTCCAGATGATCTTTGGATATGATTTATCCAAGATATGATTCATCTTTTGGATATTGCTCTAAAATGACCATAAAAAATAGATGTACAATATGAATATAATAAATACATCAATGTGGGGCATGTAATTTTAAGTCATTTGTACAACTCGGGGAGCTCGAGGAGCGTCAGTGCTAGTCTTCGCACGACTACCACCTGCAGCAGCTATATAGCTGGTGTGAGGTACACCAGCCAATTCGCTTCCAACAGACAAGCACCCCCAGCATATCTGCAAATGGGACCCATTTTGAGATTATACAGAGCATTGGTATCAGTGTCCCCATCTCAGATGGACCATGGCCTGGAAACATCCGTTATCAGACGATTGTAACCATTGAATTCGTTTAATGCGGTTAGACAGTCAAGAGAGAAAAATATCAATGGTCCACATTCAAGATATTGAAAAACTCCTATATTAGGCTTTTGAATAGATCAACAGTGTAGATTATCGAACTATGAGCCACTCTCTTACAAGCCTAGATCAGGAGTACACTATGCATATCCTCTACAGCTTTTGTTGAATTCATACAAGTAAAGGAAAGAGCAATTGACCACTGTAAGTGCTACCTTTTACCCAGCGTCTTTTACAAACGCTCTCAAACAAACTTTTCCAGTTTAAACCTTTCACACATGGAGAGACTAATTTCAGGACGAAAACGAAAATACCTAAAAGCACAAACTACCTTTTACCCGACGTCGTGGTATTTTCATCGTCGAATAGGCTGTTTGTACGTAAGAAGTTTAGACTGGAAATATAAGTTTGAGATGGTTCAGAAAAGACGCTGGTTAAAAGGTGAGATAGATAGTGATCAATTTCTCTAAAGAAAAAAAGAAATTTGTATCTTACATAGACGTGGGCATGCGCATCACATGCAGATGTTCATGGACGGTTTTGGTCCACGGCCAACCCAAGATAGGGAATCGATACCAAGACCACACTGTTGAAATGAGGTATCTTACATAGACGTGAGCATGCGCATCACATGCAGATGTTCATGGACAGTTTTGGTCCACGGCCACCCCAAGATAGGGAATCGATACCAAGACCACACTGTTGAAATGGGGTATCTTTCACTCAGTCTACCGCTTGAGTTTTGGTCCACGGTTTGGTAATTCAAACTATTGATCTATTGTGTCGCACCGTGGGTCGACTATGACTCGTGGATATATTTGATATTATTGTGGTTGCTCTGAATTCGACTATATATATGTGTACATATCAAAATAGGCAGACATGTAATGTATAACGGAAATATGATGAGATTAGCTGGCTATTCAGTCACTTGCTTAATCTGTAAATAAGATCAGGAGATCAAAGGTTAGGATTCATCCTCTGATGATGGGTTACACATTTACCTTCGTACAAAAGGACTTTTCAATATAAATAAAGTGAGATAAGAAATGAATTCTTACAGTCGGCCATGAAAAGCAGTTGCGAAAAACCTCCTATTATTGAACTAAATTTAACGTACATGTGAGCATATACACAAATTACAGATAAAATTATCAGCTACTTGATTAATGCTATGGATTACACTATGAAATGTAAATAACATGCGGAAAGTAAAAGATTACACTAAGTAATGTAATTTACTTGTCAGGAAAAGTAAAGGATTACACTATGGAATATAAAAAATTGGTAATTGAAAGATAATGTTTGATTTTGATTGGTTTGCATGAGACCAATTCTTCTTACTAAATTCTTTTTCTATTTATAATCTTAATTCGATCATTTGAATCATTCATATGTTCTAACAATTGCTATAACCGTTTAGCATTACACGACTTCCTTGCCACCTATCTCATAACTGCTCTTTTACGATCGATCATCTCCCGCATCACTTGATGCATTTTAGTTGCATTAATAAGAAATCATCTCCATACATTTCTACAAATGTTTAAACATACTATGTGAATGCATACATATCACACATAACTCGTTCTAATTGGTTCTCATAAGGAATGGTGACAATGGGGATGAACATTGCCCCCCAAGCTTCACCTTTGGAAAAAGGAAAAAGCGATATGCGACCCCTCATAAATGCAGCATTTATTATTTACACATAGCAGAAAGCCAATAACCATCCATTTGGTGGATTAATGACTGTGAGGCCCACCCTGATTTATATAAAAAAACATCCACGCTTTCCATCCATTTTTCCGGATCATCTTAGGGCATAATCCCCCCCCAAAAAAGGAGCATATCTAAATCTCGAGTTGACCACACCACCAGAAAGTGTTGACTGAAAATCCTGCCATTAAAAGATGGGACCACGAGATTTTTGGATCAAGCTGATATTTATGTATTCCTTTCATCCAAATCTGTGTGATCTTATCAACAGTTTGGATGACAAATAAAGATTATGGTGGCCCTAGGATGTATTAATGATGGACGTTCAATCACCACTTTTCCTGTGATGTGGTCCACCTGAGAGTTAGATCTGTTTTATTTTTGGACTTATTCCATAAAATGAGATGGAAAAACGGATGGACAGTGTGGATTAAAACATACATATCAAGGTGGGCCCTACAGTCACGAATCAAACGAGCTGGATCCATCAATAAAATGAGATGGAAAAATGGATGGACAGTGTGTTTGTGTTGTATTGATCATCACATGTACCGTTACGATTACCTGATTTACAGTTGAGAAGTGATCCAGTGGGCTCAATGTATGGAAACCTTTCAACGCACCTAGTTGTATTTGCACTAGTTGGTGTGGGCATCATCGTGTATCTGGACCATTCATTAGGTTTAGTCTACTCTTCATCTGTTACTTTACAAAAATCACAGCAATCTGTTGGTTCTAAACGTCAGTGGGTAGACCCATCTTTGAAGAACGATCTTACCCATCCACTTTTTAATCCCATTGATTCTACGGTTTGATTAATCCAATTCGTATGAGTTTTTCAAGGCAGCTTATGAATTGTGGAATAGATCTTATGGACAGACCAGATAGATGATGTGTATGCCAACGAGTCCAAAATGCAATTGAGTGAATAAAAGGTTTTCATGCACTTGGGCCACTAGAATTGAAAGACATGAAATATTTCAATTGTTTTGAGATTGGGCTTGTGAAGGGGCTGGCCCAATCAATGAAAGGCTTTTCCAGCCCAATCCAGTTAGAAGTAAATGCCATGGATTGATGACCCATCCGAGTCGGATGAAGACTTGAACTGAGCCTGAGTCGAAAGTCAGTCTGACTCTCCAAGTGTTTTGTAAGTATCTTTTATTTCATTCGCCATATATTTCTTCTCTAATGGTAAAGATTTAATGAACCTATGAAGGCTTGTACGGAGATGATATTGCCGACGAACGGGAACACCGATGAGAGCATATTTCCACCATCAATGTACAATTACAGCAATTGGGCAAAGTACTGTGAAGACGTGTTTGGCATAAAACCAAGGCCCAACTGGATCACCACAGAATTCGGCGGCCATGTGAGTATCTCTAAATCTTTTATCATGGTTCATATGGTCCATCGAACTTCCTGGCATGACCCACCATAATCGGTTGACTCATGCTGGATTATTAGCCCACAAGTTGGCAATGGGCCTATTGTTAGGCCCACAGAATTAAGGACAGACCTTATCATAGATTTAACAATGTCCTATGCTCGGGATGTCAATGGGCTAGTTCCGGCGTATATGAGAGTACTCATATTCATTAATGGGTACTGCGCTTGAAATGCCTATGTTGCGCTTGAAATGCCTATGTTGGGCTTGAAATGACACTCATATTAATACCTTCTAAGCTTCTAAAGCTTTATGCTACGCATCCAACGATCGGATGCTCATTTACAACTTTGAAATTTAGAAAAACACATAACACAAATAATAATAAAAAACACAAACCATTAATGCATATATATCGTGCAACATATTGCCCCTCCTTGAAAATTATATCCCATCTGAAAATGAGATGCCCTAAAATTTATGTTCATTCAATTATTAGGTGGGGGTAATACATAAAAAACCAAGAAGCAACACCTAAAAACTTTACATTCACATACAGCATACCATTTTCATGGTTGGATCCTCCTGATTTTGTGCGCATCCTACTTTTATAGTGGTAAAATGTTGCTGAACCGACAAGATGTCATACAAACACCATGGTGGCCTCCACATGTCAACTAGTTGGACGTGCACTAGTTGTGCGTAAGCATTACTCATACATACATATACACATACACGGGTCGACCTCGTACTATGAGGTCGACCTCATGGGAACTTCCCATGAGGTCGAGCTGTGTTGGCCCCAATGTGATGTGTGTCAAACATCAATATCGTGCATTCAAAGGGTCCCCTTTTGGTTATAGGATATCCCAAAAATCAGCCATACACAAAACTTAGGTGGGCTATACACTTGGTGGGGCCCACCTGAGTTTTGGATGCGGCTGAAAGTTGGTCGGACCCCTCATCCAAGTGGGACACACACAATGGATGGGCTGGATTTGCGAACCACATCTCAGCGGGCCCAATAAATGATTATGAATGTTTTAATGAGAGGGTAACCCCTCTCAACCGTTGTATGTGGTGTGACCCACCCAAGTCATGATTGACTTGATTTTTAAGTCCATGGCCCACCATAGAATGTTGCATTTGAGTGATGAGGTAGATGTTTGACACATAACACGATGGGGCCCACACAACTTGACCTCATGGGAAGTTCCCATGAGGTCGACTTCATAGAACCATTTCCCATATATATATATATATAAAGAGAGAGAGAGAGAGAGAGAGGAATTCTCGACTGCACACCAATTCTCACAAGTTCTCCAGAGAACTTTGGGAACTCATTTTCGGTGATATGAGCTCAAAAACTGAATTGTCCACCTGATGCACACCCCATGAAACCCTAAGGGCCCAAATTTTACTCTAATCCAAAATTTGGTGGGCCATGACAAAATAGAGAGGCAAATCAGGGGATGAAACTATTTTCTTTTGCCAGGGCCCACCAGAGTTTTGAATCGGGGTAAAAGTTAGGCCCCAAGGGTTTCATGGGATACTGTATCAAATGAACTATTCATATTTTGAGCTCATATCACTGAAAATAAATTCTCAAAAAGTTCTCACAAAATACAATTGAGCATTCCTCTCTCTCTCTCTCTCTCTCTCTCTCTCTCTCTCTCTCTATCTATCTATCTATCTGTGCGTGCACATGCTTCCAAAAAATATAAAATAAAGCATAATAGTAAGTTATTTTGAATTTAGAAAAATAATAATAAAACAACCTTTTCTCATGACCCATCGTGTGATTAAAAGCTAAAAACTATCGCAATGAAATTGCATACTATCCAAGTTATATTGCAATAAAATTTCATTTGGTTTTATTACTTGATGCACAGGTAATACAAATGTAAACCATGAAAATTTTGTGCCTCAAATTAGATGCAGAGTGAATGAAAAATTAGCATGTTTGATTATCCACAAGCATCCCCTCTCGATTATTGTCTATGGTGTTGTCGACTTAAGCCATGGATTAGCCTAATTTTAGGCTCATTACCCACCATGGGGGTACATCTAATTGAAGGGGTGGATGTCCAACGTAGATCATGGTGGGTGGAGCTCAACCTCAAGGGAAGCTTCCCATGAGGTCAATCTCTGTGCATTCATGGCAATTGAATGATCCTAAACTTCCAATTAATAATACTAAATAGACAATCAAGATTAACTAGAGAAACAAAGTAGCTCTAATTATTATTTTGAAACATTATTACATAGATCTCACTTTGATTTGATGATTCTAACCATGTGATTTATAAGTGGTAAATAACATAAGGTGCTAACAAATTATTGGAGTTAACTGACTCTTCTCTCACACCACCTTGATGTAATTTCAAGCCCACAACAAACCCAAATCAACCCTACATATTAGAAATTCAAATCTAATACAATTGTTAATCTGTGTGCTTTGTGGAATCACATTTAACAAAGATAAAACAATCAAAATAACTATAATAACTAAAATAATCAAGCAAACAAACACACAACACACCAATTTTATATGAAAAACCCTTGCAAGAAAAAACTATGACATAAAGCAACAGAGATCTCCACGATAATCAAAACTTTAGAGTTTCACCACTCACTTTCTTCGACTACAGGATCAACTTGATCTCCCCTTACAATGCACACCTAAGAAAACCCTAACCCCCTCAAAAAAATTCCTTCCCAAGCCCTTATAAGTGTAAAGAGCCCTCTTACCTTGCAAAACCCTTGCCTGTAGAGAAAAAACACTTGTAATTGGAGAGAAACCTCATCTCAAAGAGAAAACTTTGTTTCTTTCCCATCAAGCCCTAATCGCAATTAGGTTTAAATACTTTGATTTCCACAAAACTGCATAACTAAATCGGAGCCCGTCGATCAGACCGACCACACCTACTGTCAGACCGACAACTCACTATCGGTCGAACCGACACATCCCTACTTTCTAACTAAGAAATCCATCTCACACATTGTCAGTTGGACTGACAGTGCCCTAATCTGGCTCTTAAAACATGCAGAATCCAAGGCATGCGCATAACAATCACCACCTTGACTTGTATTCTATCAAGTCACCTTAAAGCGCCTCCACCTTGAGCGTAAACCGCTCCTGCATCCTTCACCTGCAATGTAGCTTCATCCGTACCCCATGTGCAAGAGTGCCCAATCTCATCAATGGTTAGTGAGATTGATCAAGCCCAAACAATATTTTAATTTCTTTGTGGTTACTGGCTTCGTCAACATATCCACGACATTCTCATTCGTGTGAATCTTCTAAAATAGAATGTCTCCTGAAGTAACGAGTTCTCATATCTTGTTGAACCTCACGTAGATGTGCTCGATTCTTACATGATACACCTAATTTATCACTAGATAGATAATACTCTAACTATCGCAGTGTAATCAAATCACCTCCTGCTTCAACCTTAGTTCTCCAATCAAACCCTTCAACCATAATGCCTCCTTTAATACCTCTGTCGCAGCCATATATTCCGCCTCAGTTGTAGACAATGCTATAGTAGACTGTAGCGTAGATCTCCCAATATATCAGTCTGTCTATTAATATGAAAACATATCCCATAATGGACCTCTTGTTGTTAAGATCTCCTATATAATCTGAATTCATGTAGCCTACTACTCCACTTAAAGCTCCATGTCCCCTAAACATGATCCTAGTGTTGACTGTACCCCCTAAGATATTTAAAATCCACTTAATAATATTTCAAAGCTCTTTACCTGGATTCTCCATATATCTGCTAACCACACTAACTGCATGTGAGATATTTGGCCTTGTACAAACCATCACATCCATGAGATTTCTCATTACACTCACACATAACACATGTGACATGTCTGAAATCTCCTCTTTTGTGCTTGGACATAATGTGGCTGATAACTTAAAGTGATATGCTAACTAGCTTAGCACTTTCCATATAAAACCTCTCTAGCATCTTCTACACATAACCCTTCTGAGACAGCCACAACTTTTCAGACTCTTTGTCTTTGTGAATCTTCATACCTTAGATCTTTTTCATAGTGCTTAGATCCTTCATATCAAACTCAATAATTAACAGAGATTTAAGCAAGAGTATCTCCTTCTTGTCCTTCATAACAATCAAAATGTTTCTAAATACCCACTTGCACCCTATAACCTGTTGACCTTATGAAAGTTTCACTAACCCTCATGTCCGATTCTCATATAAAGATTTCACATCATTTATCATGGCCGACATCCACTTATCACCATCCTTTCAAGACTTTGTCTCTTGAAAGGTGGAGGAATTTTCACTCACTGTGAACAATGCAAATGAAGTATGTCCTCAAACCCATATTAAATCGAGGCTCTAATGGTTCATTTCTCCTTATTCCCGCCTATACTCTCTTGGGTATCCTACTGATTATTTTGGTCAGTATCTTACTCTTCCTTAGTTTCACCTTCAGTAACTAGCTCAAATAGCTCCACTTTCACCAACAATTTCTCTACATCACCATGTGTTTACAACTTTCCTACAACATCCTTGTTGGTCTTCAATATTGCTACATCATCGAAGATGACATCTTTGCTAATGACCACATTCTATAAAATTGTATCCCAAGGCTTGTAGCCCTTAACACATTTCTCATACCCAATAGAGATGCACTTTCTAGATTTGGGATCCAACCTCATCAATTTTTAACTCTACACATGGACATATGCTGGACACTCGAAGTTCCCCAACCCTGAGTAATTAATGTCCTTATCTGTCTATACTTCCTTTACAACTTTGAAGTCCAACATTATAGATGGTGACCAATTCACAATAAATTATGTCGTGTTAACTGCTTTTACCCAAAAGCTTTTAGGCAGCTCTGCATGCAACGACATACTTCTCGCCCTCTCCAATAGAGTTTGTCCATCCTCTCGACCACTTTTTTTTTGGTGGGATCCCTGGATTTGAGAAGTGTTGTTGCAAGAATCTGGACCCCCCTCTGGCGAGCCCTGCGTGCTCAAGACAAACCCTAGTCCTGCACAGAATGATAAACAAAGGAACCCTGGCTCAAGCAAAAGACCCTCCGATGCCAAAGTCAGGCTAGGGATACTGGGTCTAAGTTGTGTAGAGTAGAGTGGGGATGCGAGATATTGTGCACCTGTTACAATGGGTTTCTCTGATATTTATACATGTGGATCGAGAAGGTCGATGCCGTTAAACTTGGCACGATCTTCTCCATCAAGCGGGCATTGCACACATAGAGATATCGGTCGTTACCCTTTAGATTGTGTTCCAGATTATTCTCTCATATGCCCTTATTGGGCTAAGCTTTATACGTGATCTTCGGCCACGTTCCTATCCGGGCTAGCCTCATAACTCGGATTCCCGAGCCCAAAGTGAGGCTAACCTTACTCGGACCTCCGATTCAACCTTTCCGAGCCTATAGTCGGAGTCTGCTAGGAATGCCCGTCTTATACTCGTTCTCTGGTCCAGCGGCTAGAGATAGGGCTCAGGTCGACCGATCCAGGACCGTAGTTCTTCAGATGAGAACCCAAGTCGGTCGATCCAAGGCCGTAGTTATTTGAATGAGGGCTCGGGTTACCCAAGGGGCCCAGCCTGCCCCTCTTCCAAAACCCTAGTTGTGGAACCGTAGTCTGGAGGTGTAGCCGGCCTTGATGTAGCACTGTCCTTCCATGGTTTTACTCATTGGTTCAGTTTGCCCGAGTCAACCCTTATTGGCTCGGCCCAAATTTCCCCATAAAAAGAAGTACCTTATGATGCCATTTTTCTTACAAAATTCCATGAATCCAACCTCTCTATATTCCATACCATTATCTTACGTAAGACACTTAACCAGTCTCCCAGTTTTCTTCTCTACTTCCACCTTTCAATTCTTAAACTTGGTGAACACTTCAGATTTGTGCTTTAAGAAGTATACCCAAAATTTCCTCAAGTAATCTTCTATAAAGCTCTCAAAGTATCGTGCTACTCGGATCCTTACTCCTGCTCCGGTGGTAGACTCTTAGGAGTTTCAACACCCGATCAAGGGTTTGAGTATCTATAGGTGGTGAAATCCCACTAAGGCATGAGTGTGTGGGGTGTGTGTGCGTGTGTAAAAAAAAAAGTATCGTGCTACTCCATTAGATAGTACTGTCAATAACCCCCAAATATTAGAATGTATGTAATTGACCACCCCGCTACTAGTCGTAGACACCCTACCTCAGGCTAACAAGCTGATAGAGTTTTGAACGAATGGATGAAACACCATACCTTGATCCTAAACTCTAACCTTAGAAGCCTAAATATTAGGAACCCCAATCCCAATCGTAAACCCTAACCCTAGAAGCCTAAACCCTATGAAACCTAGTCCTAAACCCTAAAATCAGCCTAGTCAACACTTCCATCCTAACCCTAAACCCTAAGAACCCAAAAATCCTAGAGCCTTGAGTCAACTCACCCGGTCAACCTACCAAAGCCCATAACCCAGTTAACTCACCTAGTCAAGCCCAAAACCAAGTCCGAACCCAAGCCCAATACTAAGCCCAATCAGAGAAATGGTCAAGCCCAATCGGAGAAATGGTCAAAACTCGAAAGCACCAACCCTCACAGTCAAGCCTCCACACGCTTGGAGGATGCTGCCTGCCAAAGCAAGGAGTCCAAGTGGGGACTGGCGGCAGCTTAATTGTTGCCGGCCACATGACATTCCCCCTCTTTCAAGCAGCATCCCTCAAGCATGTGGGTTGCTCCTTTTCAAGTCTTAAGTATGTGGCTGAGGTGTATTTACTCCGATGTCTATCTCCTTACCTAAAATTACCATTTTACCAAGTCATTCAACTAATGAGATGATGCCATGTAGAAATCTTCAATCACAACCATTTAACCATGTTTTTCCCTTAGGATCACTAGGAATTACAAGAAAACCGGGTTGAGAGACTATAAATAGCCCATTTCCCTTCTCATTTAAAACATCTCATCTAATTTTAAGAGATCCCTTTCCATCCTTAAGAATCCACTCCCATCTCTAGCCTTAACCATTTCTCCACAAAGGAGAGTAAATGAGAGAGAGAGAGAGAGAGAGAGAGAGAGAGAGCCCAGCTCTGGCCTAACCTAGCTTATCCAGAGCCCTAGCCTCCTGAGCCACCCAAGTTCAAATCTGAACCACTCAATTTAACTTTGCGACACTACCATTCATCCAATAGTTCAAGCATCTATCTGTTTCATCGAATTAGCGCATTCGCATCGTGCAACATTTATTCCCCTCTCAACCCCCTTTCTCCTCATATATGTTAGCATTATAGTGCATTTGCATTGTTTTCATCGCATCTGACCAGCGGGCGTATGCTCTATGGCTTGCCAATCTAATTGGATGTTTCCCATCAGAAACCTTACCCAGTTAACATATACATTTCATTCCATCGTTTTTCACCGTATCTGACTAACGAGTGTATGCTCTGAGACCTATCGATATAATCGCATCGGGTCCACCAGAAACCTTAGTTGGTTGGCTGTCATTTTACCATAAGCATTCATATATCATCAAGCATCCTTTGCACCCTATACTTGATCATTTCGAATGTATGCTCTGCAGGTTGCCTATATAATCAGATCCTACCCATCAGAAATTTGGATTGATCAAAATACCTCTACTACAACACTGCATTACATTCTCTGCATCGCATTACATTTACAACATGTGAGAACTACCTGTATTCTTCAAAAATTCATCAAATCTTATGAAGTAAAGACCGTATGTTTGTACAAGCAAAGTGGGTGCCTAACACCTTCCCTCTCTCTAATCTCAATCCCTTACTTGAAATCTCTGGAATGTAAACTCATAAGTCATCTTAGGGTTAAGAATCTTCGGGTTCTTAATATTAAGCGTTTCTAGGGGCTCTAACCGACTGTAAAATCATAATAGTTGATTAGTGGTGACTCTGGTCACATATCACATCTTTTCCCTCTTTATAAAAGCCCTCGAGCGAAGCAACGAGTGGATAAGAAGAGAATAGATTTCTCGCACCCTCTGGAGATCACGCGCTCCTCTGCTCCTCCAGCATCCACACTAATATGTGTAGAAAAGTTGAATCTTACACTGTATAGCTTCCCATAAACGTAATGTTAACAAAAATCTACCTTACTCACCTTAACTCCATTCAATAGTTTCTATTTATGTAGTTCCATCATGCCTCTCTTACTCATATGCCCTAGCTGCATATGGCACAGATTAGTGTCATTTGGGCCAAATTCTATGGGTAAGGTGAAAACAACCTGACCTATAACTATGCTCTCAACCAACTTGTATATATTTTCTGTGTTATGTCCTTTCATTAACACTATTACACTTATTTTGACTTTGATTACACTACTAGATGCAAGAAACATGCATCCATTTATATCTAAAACCCCCTAAGGATATCAAAATTTTCTCAAATCCAAGACATACTTGACATCACTTAAAGTCCGTGTAACTCCATCAAACATCATTACCTTAATGGTCCATATTTCAATGGTCTTTTATGTTGCGTCATTCTCCATCAAAATACTCCCACCATCATAGGACTTGTAAGAATCAAAACAAGTCTTATCCAGGCACATATGATACAAACATCCTGAATCAAGTATCCAAGTATTTAAAAGATGACAAGTCCTAGCCGATTACCTTTTCTTTTTAAGTCATCCTTCCTTTTCTGACAATCTCTCTTGAAGTACCCCTTTTATGCCTTAGTAAAAGCATTTATCTTTAGCCTTTGATTTTGGTCTAGACTTCTTTTTTTCCTATCAGATTGAGATTGCTCCACGGATCTCCCATGTCCATAACCCCCTTTTACGACTAACCATTTCTGCTTGAGAGTCCTCATCACTTGACTTCTTCCTCATCTCGTTAAAAATGAAAGCCGCAGTAATTTCTAACATATTCATTATATTTTTCCTATAAAACAAAGTGGTGACGAAATGGTCGTATGATGTGGGAAGCAATGCTAAAAGTAGCACCGCTTTATCTTCATCCTCAATTGTCACTCTGAATCTTAACAACTCACTATATACCTTCATAAATGAGTTCATGTGCTCTAGGATATCAGATCCTTTTTTCATCCGTAACTTAAAAGTTATTTCTTCACAAATAACCTGTTAGTCAGGGACTTCGTCACGTATAGGTCTTTTATTTTCTTCCAAATCTCTAGGGGTGATTTCTCATATAGAATGTTGTACATAACTTCATCTAATTGACATACACAGATCGTGCTCATAACATTCTCCCCGAGTTTGCTCTAGTCATTATCAAACAAGTTCTCTACTTTAGTATCCAACAATGCCTTATTCAACCCTTTTGATACTAAAATATCTTTAACCTTCCATTGCCACAAACTAAAATTATTCTTCTCGTCGAATTTCTAAATATTGAATCTCGACCCTTACATCTTCCCTGAATCCTTGAATGTCTTTAACCTGGTTCCCTGATACTACTTTGTTGGAGTTAACCTGCTCTTCTCTCACACTACCTTAATGTAATTCTGAGCCCACAACAAACCCAAATCAACTTAGGTATTACAAATTTGTATTTAACACCACTGTTAATCTGTGCACTTTGCGAAAACACATTTAACGAAGATAAAATAATTAAAATAACTAGAATAACCAAATTAATCAAGCAAGCAACATAAAACGATTCAATTTTATGTGAAAAAACTCATGTGAGAAAAAACCACGATACGAAGCGACCGGATCTCCACTATAATCAAAACCTTATAGTCACACCACTCACCTTCTTCAATTGCAGGATCAACCCGATCTCCCCTTATGATGTGCACCTAAGAAAGCTCTGGATCCTTGAAAAAATATCTTACCAAGCCCTTACAAGTGTAGAGAACCCTCTCACATCACAAAACCCCTACCCTTAGGGCTTGTTTGTTTCAGCGAATTCGCTGGAAATGCATTTTCCCCTGGCATTTATTACTTCTCAGGGAAATGCAGTGAAGTGCTGCACATTTCCCATAGCTGATTGGACGGCTTACTTTTTTCAACGTAAAAATGGGAAATATTTGTGGGTCCCACCATGATGCATATCATATATTTACACCGTTCACCCATTATGTCATATAGATTTATGATATAAGCTAAAAAATGAGGTATATCCAAAGCTCAAGTGGGCCACACCATAGAAAAATGTGAATTAAATACTTACCGTTAAAAACTTCCTTGGGCCATTGTTTCTTTTGGTTTGGGCCAATTGAGTGTTGGATCTAACTCATTTTTCTTCTCATATCTCAAAATGTTGTGATAAAATGGATAGACGGAACAGATATATCATATACATCAAGAAGAGGTCCTAAAATGACTACCGAAACTTTTGAACCGGTTTCCAAAAAATTGAAACTCCCACTAATATCCAAACAAGCGAAACGGTAATAATCACCGTTTCCAAGGGATTTACCATTTCCCAGTGAAACGGTGAAAATCAAACAGGCCCTTAGAGAGAAACACTTGTAATTGGAGAGAAACCCTCGTCTAAGAAAGAAAACCCTTGTTTCTTTCTCACCAAGCTCTAATTGCAATTATGCTTAAATACTCATATTTCTACAAAATTATGTGACTAAACCAAAACCCATTGGTCGGACCGACAACTCACTATTGGTCAGACTGACACAATCCTGCTTTCTAATTGAGAAATTCATCTCACATGTTGTCGATCGGACCAACGTGTTGAGATGTGGAGCCACATCTGAACAGCCGCTCGACCAGTCGAGTGCCCTACTCAACCGGTCGAGTGGCCCAATCGACTAGTCGTGGACTGACTCGACTCAAAGTCCAGTGAGCATCGGTTTTTTAGTTCCACGGTACTCGACCGTTCGAGACCCATGCTCAACCACTCGAGGGTCCGCTCGACTAGTCGAGGTTACGAAGATTCGTTTCCGAATTTAATGCGGACTGCAGATTTTTGAGTTGGTTTTCGCAGAGGTGCGAAAGGAGAGTTGCCTAAACTATAAATAGGGGTCCCTAGGGCTTTTCTAGGTATTATGAGAGTTATTTCAAGGTGTGGGCAAAGGGTTTTCTCTGTACTTCCAATGGAGAGGTTAGTATTTTGCCTTGTAATCTCATTTTTTTTCATAATGAAAGTTTGCATTCGTGGTTTTTTACCCTTGTGCGGGGTTTTTCCATGTATATCTTGTCTTGTGGTTTGTTTAGAATGCTTTGATTCTTTTTCTAGTTTATATTTCTTCTTGTTTATCGTTTATGGGTGAGACCGAAGATTGGATCTCGGTTCACTACGTTGTTAGCGTGCTGCGCAACAACTAGTATCAAAGCTATTGGTTTATTTCTATTGGGAGTGATGATGGAAGAAGAGAAGACTAGAATTGAGAAGTTTGATGGTTCAAACCTTGCCTTCTAGAAGATGCAGATGGAGGATTATCTGTATCAGAAAGACTTCTATATTCCTCTAAGAGGAAAAGAGAAGAAACCAGAAAAGATGACAGATGATGAATGGTTTTATTGGATCAAAAGGGTATAGAAACAGCCACCGTGTATGAAAAACTTTCAGCGTCCAACAAAGTTTATCTTATGAAACAACTATTCAATATGAAGATGTCAGATGGTAGGAGCGTGACTGAACATTTAAACGAGTTCAATATAGTCACGAGCCAATTGGAATCCGTTGGCATTATTTTTGAGGATGAGGTCAGGGCGTTATTGATCTTGTCCAGTTTGCCAGACAATTGGCATGGTTTGGTGATTGCTGTGAGCAATTCTTCAAGGTCGACAAAGCTAAAATTTGATGATGTGGCCGGTCTAATTCTCAGCGAAGAATCTATAAGAAAGGCATCAGGAGTTTCAGGGGATTTAGGGAATGCTCTAAACATTGAAGGAAGAGGAAGACCGCTGAACAAAGGAGGCAATAAACATAGATGTTCTAAGTCAAGGAAAAATTTCGAGGGAAAGAAAGATAAAGATAGGTGTTGGCATTGCGGGAAGAAGGGGCACATGAAACGTGATTGAATGGTGCTCAAGAAATAAGAAGGAAGCTCTCAAGGCGGGAAGGATTCAGTAAATCTATCTGAGGAGAGTGATACAGAGGCGTTGATCTTGTCTCTTTATGCAAGGAATGTGTCTTGGATCATAGACTCGGGTGCTTCATTTCATGTCACTTCATGTAAGGAAGTTCTGTGTAATTACGTATCAAGGAACTTCGGGAGAGTCTACCTAGGTGATGATGAGTCGTGCAGTATTGTTGGAAAGGGAGACGTTCATGTCAATAAAAAAGATGGAACAGTTTTGAAATTGAAAGATGTCAGATATGTACCGAGTTTGAAACAAAACTTGATCTCAGTGGGGCAGTTGGCCGATACCGATTATGTGACGACATTTACCAGTGATTCCTTGAAGATCACAAAAGGTGCCTTGGTGATATCTCGAGGCAAGAAGGAAGGTACTTTGTACGTGACTTCAGGATCGTATAGTTCACTCGTAGGCACATCAACTGGAGTGAATGGGCAGTTATGGCATCAGAGGTTGAAACATATGAGTGAGAAATGGATGAAAGTGCTATTGTCAAAAGGGAAGCTACCAGGGGTGAATTCTTTTGACTTGGAATTCTGCGATGATTGCGTGTATGGCAAGCAGAAGAGGGTAAGTTTCAAGAAGACAGGACGCGCTCCAAAGATGCATCTGTTGGAGCTTATACACACTGATGTGTGGAGACCGGCACATGTATCATCTCTTGGTGGCTCACGTTATTTTGTTTCTTTTATTGATGATGTTAGTAGAAAACTGTGGGTTTGTTTCTTAAAGTACAAATCTGATGTATTTGATGTATTTAAGAAGTTGAAAGTAATGGTAGAAAACGAGACAGGTAAAACAGTAAAATGTCTCAGATCTGATAATGAGGGAGAGTACTGTGATAAGTAATTTGAGGAGTATTGTGCAGGAAATGGAATCAAATATTAGAAAACGATTCCAGGAACACGGTAGAAAAACGGTGTGGCTGAGCGCATTAACAAGACCATCCTGGAGAGCGCCAGAAGCATGAGGTTACATGCAGGGTTACCCAAGACGTTTTGGACAGATGCTGTGAATACTGTTGCATAACTCATCAATAGAAGTCCCTCAGCACCATTGGATAGTGGGCTACCAGAAGAAACATGAACCTGGGAAAGAAGTGAACCTTGCACATCTCAGAGTATTCAATTGTACTTCATATGTTCACATTGATGCAGAGCACAGAAACAAGCTGGATGCAAAGTCTAGGAGGTGCACGTTTATAGGCTACGGGCAGCATGATTTTGGCTACAGGTTTTGTGATATAGACAATAGAAAAATCATCAGAAGGAAAGATGTAGTCTTCAATGAAAAAGAGATACATAAGGACAGTGTGTAAGAAAATAAAGCCGAGGAGAAAGAATTCGTAGAGTTGAAAGAGTTACCGGACACGGGTGTTACAACACCACAGGATGATCATGCACAAGAGCATTATGAGGCATAGCCACAGACACCAGTTGTGAGGAGGTCTACTTGGGAGAGGAGACCCACCGTCCGATACTCACCCTCCTTATATTATGTACTGCTGACAGATAATGGTGAACCAGAGTGTTTTGAAGAGGCATTACAGTCAGATACTCGGGTTAAGTGGGAGCAGGCTATGGATGATTAGACGGACTCTCTTGAGTCTAATCGTACATGGGAGCTTGTCACTCTACCTAAGGGTAAGAAAGCTCTTCATAACAAGTGGGTTTACAGACTGAAGGAGGAGCACGATTGTTCGAAATGGTACAAGGCCAGATTGGTTGTGAAAAGGTTTCAACAAAAGGTAAGTATCGATTTCACAGAAATATTTTCACCGGTAGTGAAAATGTCTACGATTCGCATGGTCTTGAGTATAGTGACTACAGAGGACTTACATCTAGAGCAGCTAGATGTTAAAACACCCTTTCCTCATGGGGACCTTGAAGAAGAGATATATATGCATCAGCCAACAGGATACGTGACACCAGGAAATGAGAACAAAGTGTGCAGACTGAATAAGAGTTTATATGGCCTGAAGCAGGCCCCGAGGTAATGGTACAAGAAGTTCGACAATTTCATGTCAGGAAATGGTTTTAGGAGATGTCATGCAGACTACTGTTGCTATTTGAAGAAGTTTGATAAGTCATACATCATCCTTCTTCCGTACGTATATGATATGCTTGTGGCTGGTTCAAGCATGAAGGACATCTCAGATTTCAAAAGATAACCGTCTAGAGAATTTGTCATGAAGGATTTAGGAGCTGCAAAACAAATCCTAGACATGAGGATAAAGCGTGATAGGGAAAACAAAAAATTAGTTTTGTCACAGGCAAAGTACATAGCCAAGGTACTTGATCGATTCAATATGGGAGGTGCTAAGCCGGTTAGCACTCCATTAGCTAACCACTTCAAGCTATCTAAAAAGCAAGGTGTAAAGATGTAGGAGGAACGAGACTACATAGCTAAAGTCCCATACGCGTCAGCTATTGGGAGTCTCATGTATGCTATGGTGAGCACGAGGCCAAACATTGCTCAAGCAGTGAGAGTTGTTAGCAGGTTCATGAATAATCCCGGGAAGGAACATTGGGAAGCTGTGAAGTGGATTCTTAGATACCTAGTAGGTATTAAGGATGTAGGGTAGTGCTATGGTGGACCGAAAATCAATCTACAAGGCTACGTGGATTCAAATTTGGCAGGAGACATCAAAAGCAGAAGAAGCACTATAGGTTATGTTTTTACTTTGGGTAGTACTGCAGTCAATTGGATCTCTCAGTTACAGAAGATAGTATCTATCAGTACAATAGAAGCAGAATATGTTGCGGCTCAAGAAGCGTGCAAGGAAATGGTGTGGATGCAAGGTTTCATGGAAGAGTTGGGTAAGAAGCAAGCAGATTACAAGCTGTACAGTGACAATCAGAGTGCAATACACTTGGCTAAGAATTCAACCTTTCATTCAAGAACCAAGCATATTGCCATCAGATATCACTTCATACATTCGTTACTGGAAGATGGATCGATTGTTCTGGAGAAGATTCATACAAGCGAGAATTCTGCGGATATGCTGACCAAGGCGGTCACACGGGAGAAGCTGAAGCTCTGTTCAGCTTTGATTGGTCTTCTGGCTTGAAGACAGGAAGGTGGTGTACTCTGGATGTAGAAGACGAAGGTTTACGGTGATGTGTCTCTAAGTGGGAGATTGTTAAGATGTAGAGCCACATCTGGACGGCCGCTCGACCAGTCGAGTGCCCTGCTCAACCGATCGAGTGGCCCACTCGACTAATCGTGGACTGGCTCGACTCAAAGTCCAGCGAGCATTGGTTTTTTGGTTCCGCGGTACTCGACCGGTCAAGGCCCATGCTCAACCAATCGAGGTTACACAGATTCGTTTCCGGATTTGATGCGGACTGTGGATTTTTGAGTCAGTTTTTGCAGAAGTGCGAAATGGGAGTTGCCTAAACTATAAATAGGGGTCCTTAGGGTTTTTCTAGGTATTATAAGAGTTATTCCAAGGTGTGGGCAAAGAGTTTTCTCTATACTTCCAAGGGAGAGGTTAGTATATTGCCTTGTAATCTCGTTTTTCTTCATAGTGGAAGTTTGCATCCGTGGTTTTTTTACCCTTGTTTGGAGTTTTCCACGTATATTTTGTCTTGTGGTTTGTTTGGAATGCTTTGATTCTTTTTCTAATTTATATTTCTTCTTGTTTATCGTTTATGGGTAAGACCGGAGATTGGATCTCGGTTCACTGCGTTGTTGGCATGCTGCGCAACACAATGGTACCCTAATCTGACTCCCACAACATGTAGAATCCAAGGCATCCTCACAACACAAATTGGACCCATTCAAGAGGTTAGATCATCCAATCGATGCGATACTTTCACGGTTGTTTTCTTCTAATCGTACAAATGCATTAATGGTTAAGATAACACTTAACGTGCGATTTAAAACTTTGGAAAAATCTCATATGCACATATTATTTATTATTTATATATAATCACGTTCCGATAGGATTCATGCATGGGGCGAGGTATACCCACACCTGGCACATTTATTAATTAAGATTTAAAAAAAAAAAAAAAAAATCTAGACCCACGTGCACACCTGTTAATCTACACCAATACCCTAGGGACAGGCGAATCAAGTGAGTCACAGATGAGCCAGATGTGACTCGTCTTAGTCGACTGACCCTCTGTCTACTTCAATTCAATTTCGCATTGTTAGTCGGGATTAAGACTGGAGCGTGACTCGGTCACTAGGCCCAACTCACTGAGTCACACCGAGTCAACCAAATTCACGTGGTTAAGCTTCTTTTTTTTTTTTTTTTTTTCCAAATAATTTACAGAATATCTCGAGTGTCTTGAAGCGTTTTGGTAGCAACATTATCTTCTTCAACGGCTTAAGGGACCCTTGGAGCGGTGGAGGGTATGAATCAACGCCTCTCATCACACCTGTCTATTGTTGTTTTTCAATATCAGCACATATGAATATAGAAATACCATGGGCAATTTGGCGTGGATGGTTTGAAGAGGCCATTCATTGACATTGTGCAAGTGCAAAACCCAGCAGTCGTGTACGGGATCCAGGCCATTCATTAGGTGGGCCCACCATGATCATGCCCTTGCCCCATGCCCGAGTAGGCGAGCCCACCCTTGTTTGACAAAAATGATCCACGTTCTATGTTCATGCACACGTGTGGTCATCTTGATGAGTGACCGAGGCTAGGGAATTTTGTTGGGGCGCACGCCTGATAAATGGCTGGGATCTCTCACACGTATACTAAGCACATTTTCTCATTTAAACATCTTTTATACACTAGCAATTATAGGATTCTTATGTGCCAGTTTGTAGATTCAACGCCCATGGTTAGGGGATCCCAACCGTTGATCTGAAGGGACCCCATTAGCGTGAGTGATGCCTTGATAAGGCCCCATATATATTAAATGATTACAGCCCTCGAATCAGTGGCCTAAAAAAAACTGTCAGGACAAAAACAGAGAAGGTCCAAAATAACAGCCATAGAATGGATGGATAGAATCATCTGACCTGAAATTTTTTCCAACCGTCCTCTAACCACTGATATCAACGGTCTAGATCACGGAACCGTGGGCCCCACTTGCCCAAATGGATACAAACTTACAAATCCTCTTTCTATTTGGTATGGCAGGGTATTGAAAAGCATATCAAAGAGCGTCGTGGCCATAGTTGCAAGAGAAGGTTAGTAAATCAACAGTCTCTATTCTCTAGAGTCGAAGCGGGCCATCTGAGCCCGACCGAAGCATGTTGAATCCTAGATCGAATTGCTAAGCCCGAACGGCTGAGATCGCACACGGCTGAAGTTAGCGGTTCGTTACACGCACTTCGATTGGTGATATGGCTGGCCCACCTGCCCTACTGGGACAGTATATGGGGCCCACTACTACCGCCTGTCCTGGCCAGATACGGACCCACATCAGATATCGCCCATTGCCTCGGACATGGATTTCCTGCGAAAGGCTTTCCAGGAAGTTCCTGCATTGGGATGCTAGGTGGGGCCCATCGTGGTGTCTGTGAGAAATCCACACCGTCTATCTATTTTGTGAATTTATTTTAATACATGCTACCAAAAATGAGCTGGATCTAAAACTCAAGTGGGCCGTATGAGATGGAAAACCGGGGAAAGAGTTTTCTACCGTTGAAACCTTCCTGAGATCTACCTTGATGCTTATATGCCATCCAAACCGTTTATAAGGTCATTACCACTCAGATGAAGTGAAAACACAAAAAAAATCGCCTGATATGAAACATTGTGACCATACAATCTTTCAAACCGTGGTCACTGAATCTACACTGTTTTCTCGGGTGCGGCCCACTTGAGTTTTGGGTCCACCTTGCTTTTTTGTTGCAGGTACTAAAAGGAGCTCCCAAAACGGATGGACCGTGTGGATTTATCACAAACATAACAGTGGCCCCACTTATCATCCCAGCTCAGGAAATACTTTGGCAGGAAATCCGCGTCGCATTGCCTCCCCCGGACGCGGATTGCGTCCTAGCCCCGCCCGGACGGTAATCCGTCCGGGCAGGGCTCTGTGGGGCCCACCGTGATGTAAGTATTTTATCCACACCGTTAATTATTTTTATATGATTATTTTAATACTTAAACCAAAAATTGAGATAGGTTCATGGCTTAAGTGGGCCACAAATTGTGGATTAAACTTCCACCATTAAAAACTTCCTGGGAGCTGGAGAAGTGTCGGATCAAGATGAAATTTGTGTTTTCACTACATGTAAGTATGCATGACCTTATTAATAGGTTGGGTGGTAAAAAAACATCACGGTGGCCCTTAGAAATGTTTCAACGGTGGCTGTCATTATCACTGCAGGTTCCTTTGATGTGGCCCACTGGGTCTGTTTATCTGCTTCATTATTCATTGATACCTTAAAATAATCATATAAAAACGATTAACGGTGTGGATAAAACAATTACATCACAATGGGCCCCACAGAGCCCTGCCCGGACTGATTACCGTCCGGGCGGGGGTAGGACGCAATCCGCGTCCTGCCTCCCCCCAGCAAATGAGTGCAAAACTCGCACCGTACAAGGGTTTGTAATGGAGAGGTTAGCTAAGCCCACACGCGTGTGCAAAGGATCTCATATACGTGCACCCACATGTGTCAACATGGAATAAGGGTATGAGATCCAAGCCGCACATCACGATGATCAGGCCATTTAGATCTGTCAATTCAGAAATTAGTTCAGTCTCTTTGTCAGTTGGACACAATATGTTATAAAAATGTGGAGAGCTTAGACGACCTTGCCGAGTCGGGGCTTAGGCCGAAAACTGGGATTCCTGGACGGTGGAGATTGGAGTCCCACCAACTCATGGTGCACACTACACGGACAAGATTTCTCCAATTGTTTGATATTGATTAAGAACCATATTTTCCTGATGGACAGTGATTATTTGCAGGGGCCCACCATGTGGACCTGAGATTTTCAAGCGAAGAAGATCCTGAGTGGCTTCAACGTGTGAGGAGGAAAGAGATCAAGATCATATCAAGGTGGCTGAAGCAATATTACAATGACATGGCCAATCTCTAGATTCTACCTTCTGTTACATGCATCTCCCCACACATGCCAACCTGGCAAGCGTATGACATCTGAGACACTCATCAGGTGGGACAAACCATGTGAATAACATGGAAAAATAATAATAAAATAGGCCGTCAACTTGTTAGGTGTGCCGCACATGTGCCAAAATTCATGAATGGTCCAAATTCAAGGTGACCGTACTACCCACCTGATTAATGGGCCATCCTGATTGTTTGGCCATGTCATCTAAAATAGTTACCCTTCTCGTTGGATGGCCCGGATGACACATATATACGCAGAAGGTTAGCACGTTGGTAGATTGCAAATTCCCCATTTAATTGGTGGGCCATTTCTATCATAAATGGAATGAATAAGGTTATAAATTATTCTGTCAAAATAATAGATGATGGTACACATCATAACATTTTCCAGTCCACTATAGAAGTAGATTACTGTAAAGCCATCTGTTTGCAGCACACGTGGCATAGTGATGCATTTAATCAAAACCGTCCATCTAATGCTAAGGGCCTGTTTGGAGACCACCAAATAAATTACATTTTAATTTATTTTAATTCAGAAAGTTACTTTTTATACTTAAATTAGCTTAGTAATCATCATTGTAAAAAGTAACTTAATATTAAAAGATACTTATTTCAATAATTTATTTATTTATTTTTATTTAATCAGTCACAAACCTTGTCAAAGGAGGCCGGATGTGATGTACTGTCCACATATAGTCGGGATTCCATGCCAAAGGAGGCAGCATGTGGTGGACTTTCCACATCAATAGTCAGGGCCCACATGATGGTCAGCCGCATCAAAGGTGGGCCCTACACGATGGATGGTCCACATTAAAGGCCCATTCCTAATGATAAAGAGTGCACATCCAATACAACATCCAATAGACCAGTATGATGGACAACTCACTTTAAAGGTGAGGCTTACACGTTGGACGGTCCATATCAAAGGGCTCCGTGTAGAGGGCATTAAAGCAGAGCCTTAGATGATGGATGGCCGACATCGAGGTTGGCTCCAAATGATGTTCGATCGACATTGAAAGTTAGCCATTAAAGATGAATGGCCTACATCTAAGGTGAGTCCCCGTGGTAGACTACCAGGTGGGCTTTCCAAGATGGATGACCTACATCAAGGTATGACCTACACCAAGGTGAGACCCACGTGATGGATAGTTCATGTTATGCCCTGAAAATTGACACCCGAATATAATACTCCAATCCCGAGTTTCTAGGTATGAATTTAATAAAGATGTATGTATGTCATCATTTAAATTCTCATACATTCTATACACGAATAATTAGAGTAACACATTTTAAGCTAGTGGAACTAAAGCAAGGTAGAGGTAACGAACTTAAAAAATATAAGGCTAATATATAAATATACAATTTCAAACATGGTGTTTGCACATATGAGAATTATACAAATTATAATAAATGAAATATTTATAAAAAATACAACTACTCAAAGTGATGAAGGTATTGGTCTAAGTGGGACACTCCAAGCGCACCACCATCTGGTTCTATTCCTGAGTCATCTGCATATGTCAAATAGAAGGCGTTAAATGCCAATATAGTAAAGAAATATCTTCAAGATTATACTTGGACATCTTAGTGATAAGAAGATTCACAAAAAATTAATGTATATTTCTACATGTAATGCTCTTAAGCATATTACCTCCAACGCACAGATACTAAGCAAGTTACACATGTTATCACCACAATCAAGTATAGGCAATGATAACAATACAAAACAAATAATTCTTAAGTTAGTTATTTAATGCATGATGTAATGTTATGCACAATGGTTAGCACAACCCAACAATAATTTCCATGATGATATGCACAATGGTTGGCCCACAGCACGATCTATCAATACTGTCATAATGCTATACATGATTAGCTAAGTTGTTATTATTCCCACTTTAAACAGTAGGTTGGCAAAGATAGGATACTATCATTCTATCAATAGTTATTAAACGAATTCACGTAGCTCATGGCGGCACGTAACTACCTTCTATCAATAGTTATTAAACAAATTTATATAGCTCATGGCAGCATGTAGCTGCCCTTCACTAGTGTCCCTTGATCCAAATATGGGTTCATCACCCAATAGTCCATACAACTTAATCAGGTTAATATTAGAGCTTGTCGCCCAAGCACAATCACATTTAGGGTGAAGGTTATCATCCATTGTAACATCCCGAAATTTCACAGCCATAGTTTGTACTCGTGCCCGAGAAAATTGGGTGTTAACAATTGAATGAATTGGATGCTTCAAAATCGAGCCATATTTTTTTTTTCATTTAAATCACATAGTTATATTCCCAAAGGTAACTGTTCACGAGAGTAAAATCAACCATATTAATTATTTCATTAGATTAAAAGAATTCAACAAATTATCAAATGCCCTCTCAATGGGAGCTTGTTATATTATTGAGTTTGCAGTGGAAATATAAAATTAAATCATAAAACTATCTTCTTATTCATTCAATATAATCTTCCATAGGGAGATGGTCCTCTAGGTCTTCAATTTGTACATCACCTGCATCATGTATACGGTTGGAGATGGTCAATATCCGACTCATAGTGATAGTTATCCTTTAAGATTAACAATAATTCAAGAGATTTATAAAAGTAATATAAGGGTTCTGATACATCCGTACTCTACTACTATGAGGGGTATCAGCATACGCAAACAACCTACATGAGATACATGCCTAGCAAAGTATATGCGGTTCATCACACTTAGTGATCGTCACAATGTGAAAAATAATTTAAAGTTACCCAACTCACCCCACATCCCACACTACGAAGATTTATCGGCGTGCCCAACGTTAACGTGAATTTATGCAGACATCCCAAGGTGGCACAACACATGGATCAGATGAATTACGTGACACAATTTGTTTATGGATCGATTATTTGGGACATCTAATCCCGGAAGTGATGTAACATGCATTGCGAATTATTTACATCGATTTGTACACCACTACCGAAAATCCATGGGATTAAGTGTTGACTAAGGGGGTCGCCACCCAAACCACATTACGTCCACGATGTTTATTTGATCACTAGAAGTGGGATTTCCAATATAGTATTTGCGTGCAAGATAGCGAATGTAGTGTTTTGAATTATACATTAAAATTCGCAGTGAATTCAAATACTTAAATCATAAAAGACAGGTGTAATCAATTCAGTTTAAAATTGTAAAGCTAAAGGAAAATGACCCTCACATAAATTCATAAAGATCATGCATAATTAACATCATAACTCAACCATAATTTCCAAAGGATAAATAATTGGTGGTGGTAAATTAAATATTTACAGGAAGGATTCATAATAACATGGAAGCATGTGAAGGAACAGAATAAATCAAACCAACTCAAGTTAGCATAAGCTTAAAGGAATCCCTCACCTTTACTAGTATGATCATCCACTATTAAAGTTATACGTCCGTATGTAATGCTTTATCCTTGTTAAGTTCTTGAATTTCGATCCTAAGGCCCCGGTCCAAGCTCACTCAACTGTTAACTCAACCCCGAATTCTTCTTCTCCTCCTCCTCCTCCTCCTTCTCTTAGAGGAATGGACAAAGATTCTGGACTGACCAGGACCTCAAGTCATCCAGTATCAACCGAGTTAACTCGGTTCAACGCCTGAGCTCCCTCGCTGATCGACCAAGTCTACAACTCGGTATGATAGTAAGTTGTTAGCAGGACCTCTCTCTCTCTCTCTCTCTCTCTCTCTCTCTCTCTCTCTCTAAATTCTCTTATTTCTATCTTATCTATTGTATCTAGGATTCATTTCTTCATAGAGAGACCCTTTTATAATGTTTTCAGATATGATTTTCACAGAAGGAAAACATGGTTGAGTTATACAACGTGTACAGGCATCTCTTCCGCAAAAAGTGTAAATGAGTAAGGTTTGCATTGTTTTCTTTTTGTAATTGCTCCCTAAGTGTTGGCCTTCTTTCAGTTGAATTTCAGGGCTTAGTTAATGCTCATCAGATCCATTTGATAAGCGATTTGAATCGTCGAAACATGGTCGATCAGAGATAAATGACTGCGGGTTTTCCTTGATGTAGAGGCAGCTCTTTAATGCAGTGTAACACCCCGTACTTTTCGGTACTCGAGTGTTACTATGTAGACTCAACTTGGTGTAAACATAGATCTATCCTACTTACACATTCAACTTCATGTTAGGATAAATCCAACCGTCAAGTACAATTGCCATCCATCCGTCGATTTTCAAGATATAACATCACATAAACATCCATACCAAAAGTTGGACAATCTGTTCACAAGACCCCATCGCTTGAATCCCAACCTGGACAAAACTAAGTGTGACACCTTATTGGGTGGAATGAACCGTCCTTACTCCATCTCGAGACGTAAATAATCATATCCACCGTTTATCAACTCCACAACACTTCCTATCCATCGACCTACCACCTGATCATCACCATTAGGCCACCCAATCACTAAAACTGCGGCCAATTTTCATGTGAACGGTCCCCAGAACATTTGGACAATTAGGATTCAGATTCGGAATTAATCTGACCGTTAGACCGATGGATATCATTTATCTAATATGGCCCACTGATCTTTGGATATGCCCAATTTCTGGTCAGGGATCCCAATAAAACCTTTATCATTGAGTGGTCGGAGTGGATTAGATCATACATCAAAATGGACCCCACATAGGTGTAATGTGTGCACGATAATGTGTGCACTTGCAGCACATAGGATTGGAAACCCAGCCAAACCGGGCGCTGGCCCGATGAAACCGAGCTCCCCTCCTATATTTCCCACCCGAGCCGGGATTTGAATGAACGGCTTCCACTGCCGTGATCGGTGAACCACCTTTGTCGACGACATGAGAAATCCAAGCCATATATCTTGTTCAGCAGGTAATTTTGACCAGACCCTGGTGTTTCCAACAGTATCCATGCACGCATGGACTCACAATCTCAACCGCAAATCGAGTCGTGTGTGGTTGGGCGTTCCGAAAGCGAAAACTCTGCTCTCAGTCGAGCTGGCAAAACACGTGGAAAGCTTTCTTCCATCTCAACCCTCCATTACAAACCATCTCAACCCTTTATCCATCCCATTTTTAGGGCTTCCTTAGCAATTAAAGAGCCACCGCCGCAAGAGAAAAATCGAGCTCGTTTAGATAAGACTCTAATCACCTCCCGTTTGGTGGGTCCCACAATGGTTATGAGACCTATCAACACCATCCAAATGCCTCAAATCGTAGGTTCAACCATCTAATGGCAACCTGCCATTGGCGACTAGATCATCTTCTCCGTATGTTCAAAGGACCCATCACCCGATGATGGAGCCCATTCGTCGATCTGAACTATCCATTAGGTGGACCGGGGTCCCAGAGATCCACCCCTGGTGTCTGATAAGGGCCACGCAAGCCATTCAGTGCAGCACGAATTAGATCTACGAGATTTTCATTCACATTATGTAAAGTCTGAAACTAGTTTAGCTTAAATGTAACGCCCTGAAAATCGGGGGTCGAGTAGCAACTCAACACCCGAGTTCCAAAACATCACTTATGCAACACAAATGCTTATGATTGAATGTTGTCTGTGTTAGTGCAATAAACATGAGTGAGATTATACCAAAACAGTAATCCATACTCCAGATCAATGTATAAAACGCAAGCGGAATACTAAAAAAACATATATAAATATGTATAAAAACAAAACGATCTCGATCTGTCTCCAGAATATAATTATTTCGCTGAGTCATCATATACATATACTGAATCAAAAACAAAATGTCAAAATAATAGTCCAACTGTCGTGATAGCCCAGTAGACCCATAAATCCGGATTGCCTAAGCAAAGTCGCCGGAGAACTGCATGAAGGAAAACTCATCCTGATCTTCATAATAATCAGGCTCAGCCTCTAGTAAATCGTCGGTACCTGCGTCTAAGACAGAGTCTGGTGGGTGTACAGAACACCATCCCATAACGTGGGAGTGAGTAGCTAACTCAGCGGAACAATAAAGCATAAGTTAACATGTTATCAATTCAGTCAAGCAGTAATGATAAAGCAGTACAATCAACAATCCTAAGTACTCTTGTTAATGCAAGTATGAAATGTTGTCATGATGCATGCCCTCGCCAACATACTCCCTCATGCGACACCATCTTACGTCCGCGGCATGCTTTCATCCCTCAGTGTTCCACATCTTTCAGGCACATGCAGTGCGATATGATCATGATTACCGAGTTATTATTAGTCCTTTTCATACAGTAGTATTGGGAAACTAAGGTACCTTCCTTATATCATTCCCAAACAATGATCTATTCTAGGGTCGTCAGTCCTAGACAATCTCATACGATGGTGTGTTTCTAAGTTGCTGCAAGGGCTACCAGGACTGTTACACGGAATCGTTACACCACTCCCCCATCACCTTATCAATACAGGCCTAGTTTATACTATGTTACTACGGGAAGGCTCGTCGCCTCACTGCAAATTTAAAGTATGCTCGAGGTCACTACACCGGGTACGGTCAGGGCTGTCAGGGCTATTACACGGAATTATTACACCACTCCCCCATCACCCATCAAAGCAGTGTAGGCCAACAGCTCAAATATAGTGTCCCATACCACGATAATCGGCTCACGAGTCTAGTTGCTCAATGGTAACTACGGAGAGGCTTGTGGCCCCAGCGTAGGCCGACAGCTCGACCACGGTGTCCCATACTACCATGCCCGGCTCATGAGTCTTGGCGGATCGAGGTACCACGGTTAACGGGATTCCACGGGTAAGGGTAGTACCTCAGGTTCAAGCAGTAGCGTCTAAACATGGTGAACACACATTAGACAGATCGAATTACTTGACGAGCTCAGCTAGCTCGAGTGCACAACAAGTTGAATGATATGAAGCGCATAAGCACTTCGTGTGGCCAGCCACTATCGTCAACCGAAGTACAACTCAGGTTCGTCGAACACATCTCGCATGGCGAATGAATCTCAGCCACGCATTCATTTTCGTTTTCGATTGCTTGGACTAAAATCATAGCCCCAAACATAACCAATCCTTATTCAGAAGCATGTAGAGTAAAGCAAAATAAACAAAGTAATTCAAGCATGTTAACAAGCATGTCATAAAGCATGTTATAAAGTACAATATAAACAGGAAAATACAAACACATATATTTCATAAGTAAGCGATTAAATCAAACAAACAACATGGAGGAACTCATATACATCTCTAAGGTAGTTGAGAATCCTATCTCAACACCTACCTAAAGCACAATCCTCTAAGTAATTACTCTTACAAGCATTTTCACAAACACTTAGGATACACACTTTCAACATACATAGTGTATACTAGCAAAAACATATATAAGAGCGAACCCTTTCGCCAAATAAGTATTATACGTATACATAGCATGTTCATACAGTGATTAATCATGGCAAGCACACTTGCAAAATTTATACGTATACGGTTCTTTCTACAAACACGAGGAATACAGTATATTCAACATAGTTAACGTCTAACCGGAATACAAAACGGACAACACTTTATACATGTGCAATAACATACAGATCATGAATCTATCATTATCTGACATTGAAAGCGTTGAAAACCATAACCTATACGTCTAAAGTCCGCACCTTACGCCGTAGAAGCGTAATAAACTCGATAGATTCGGTATGCTTTAGTATACGGCGATGTGGCAACCTATAACATGCCTTAGGTTAGTTATGTCATAACTTACAACTATCAAAACCCCAAAATAGGTTAGGGTTAGGGTTTCTTACCTAGAAACGATGTCGGAATCGCTGAAAAAATGATTAGAATGGAGTGGTTAAGCTTGCAGAATGGCAGGATAAGGTGGCAGGGAGATGCTCCCACAACTCTCACACTTTCTCTCTTTTCTCACTTCTCTCCCTAGGATTTTTCCCAAATTCATGTGGGCTGAATGAGAGAGGGTTAGAGGTCCTTATATAGCCTAAAACCTCACCGAAATAGACCTAAGGTTAAGGTATACTTAGGTTATAACCAAAGTGGGTCAGTTTTAGCTCAACGGAGGACTTCTGGTGGCCCCTTTTCTGCGTGCGGTCGGACTTAAGCTCACCAACCTTGGATCTAGGTGGAGTTAAATTTTCGTTCTAGTCGGATTCTCCGATCACGGGTGGCGGACCAGTTTCAGTTCAACGGTTACCGAATCTCAATCAGGGTTACAAGTACACAGACATTTATGGGAAATGTTTCCTGATTTGAGGGTGTATTTGGGTCAGATTTCGATGGTCTGATTGCTTATAATTGGCCCGCAAATGTCAAGTCTCAGATTACTTAACTTTATTAAATTCCTAAAGAAAACCAAGTCTTCTCACACTCCTCGCTCCGGGCTCAAGCGAATAGCCGTGGAACACTGTCTGGATTTGATCTCCGAGATGGTTGTCAAGCCCAGCGAGGTGGTCCTAAATTTATAGCTTCGTATCATTCGGACTTTCGATGTGCGGTCCAGATCTGATATGGAGTTTCAATGTGCTCCCAAGAGCAATCGAGTAATGAGTTTGATCCTAGATTTTAAGGCAACCTAGCGTCAATGATTCTACAAGTTTTGGGTCTTGCAGATCGTATTTAAAGTGATTCAAATGGATTTCGTGGCTAATCTAGTTTAACACTTAGTTAACTTTGTCGAATTTCTAAAGGATTTGATCCTGTGTGATTTCTGCCTGAGGTGGTACTCGGGCCATTGTACGGAATTTTTCGAGTCGTTACATTAAATAATCTAGCAATTAGGCAGTCGCAAATTGTTTAGAAGGAGATCAAAGATGCTTATAAAAGCTGCCCTTTTAGGGCAAACATCCAAAAAAAAAAAGAAAAGAAAAGAGAGAGAACGAGAGGGAGGTAGAGCTGTCGCAGGCTTGCTGCCTCATCAGATCGACAAGCCGAGTTCGGGCAGAGATTTCACGACCTACTGCTGGTTGCAGCATAGGAAGAAAATGGAGAGAGTGGATGAGAGAATGAAGAAGAGAAGAGGGAGACAATGAAGCAGAACTCGTCCAGCACCTCATTTTGCCACGGGGTCCATTACCAAGTCAGCACCATGCAATTCAGTTAGGCCCGAGCTCGTTCAGACATTAGTCTGAGTCTCAGCAACGCTTAGAGACCTCTGGATCCTTAAAGCGGAGAAGATGAAGAAAAAGAAAGGAAAGGAAGAAGATCAGTGTGTGCGAGGAGTGATGGCGGGCGAGTGTGCGAGGAGTGATGGCGGGCGAGTCAGTGACTTGTTGGCTCGAGTCAATCCGGTCGAGCCACGGTGAATACAGGCTGAGTAAGGACTTAGCTAGGGCATACAAAGAGTGAAGAAGAGAGAAATAGATGAAAGAAGAAGAAAGAAGGAGGAGAGGAAAGAGAGGAGTGTTGTGGCCGAGTTGACTCAGCTGAAACTCGCCGACTCAGGGTGGGTCTTGCTGAGTCCAGAAAACTTGCTGGACTGGCATTTTGAAAGAGAAGAAATAGAAAGATAGAGGAGGAAGAAGAACAAGATCGTGGTTTTCTTTGGATCCATTGAATTTTATAAAGCTAGTCATTGTTCATTCCAGTCCAGCATTTCGTCTATGCCTTTGATCTCTCTCCATGATGGAATCATTTGGTAATTGAATCAAAACATCAAGCATGTTGATCTAATTGAGTTAGTATTGTTAGGCTAGGTAAGTAGACTTAGTTTCATTACGCAAATCTAAGTTCAATTAGTTAATCCTTAAATTCACTAAGTGTGAAATCTAAATCTCCTAGGTTCATATCTGTAGGTATGAAGTGGATCAAAATCAACTTAGGTTGGAGGTTAAAAGATGGAGGTTTAAATCTAAACCGTAAATGGTGTGTGTGGAACATAGATCTAACCTGTTCAAGTTGAATTCAGGCATTAGAGCATTCGTGTTGCGATCATCTAATTTAAAGGTGAGGATCACCCTTCAAGCTTTTCCTACATCATAATAGTTAGCTTAGTGTAATTAGTTTGTTGATTTCTTAATATAGTGCAACGTGAAAATAATGATTAATGTTAGTTCCATTTGAGTAATCTTTTATGAATGCAACATGTTTATATTTAAATTCAAGAAATTTAACATGCTATGAATCTCTAGTATCTCTAATCTGATTTAAGATGTGCACTTTATGTGTGTAAATGTTAGTGATGTTGTACGTGACTTATTTTACCATTTGCGATTACTTTATGGCGTATTTAAAGGTCCTCGAATTAGTGGTCATTTGCATAATAGATTTAATGAAATTATCTGGTGGACTTGCCATCTTTTGGACCATCTGTTGCCTAAGTGGTTTTTGGGATATTTTCTTTTTATCACATCATTGAGACGGATTTGTTTGCCCTATGCGGCTTGATGTAATATTCACCCTAAGTGGCTTTAAGGAACTATCTTCATATATCCTTGCGATGATAAGTCCTACTTGTAGAACTATAATTGGCCACTAGTTGTGTAGGTTACCTTTAAACATCCTATTTGTTAGCCTCATGAGCCAGGGATGGTGGAATGGGATACTATGCCTGAGCTGTCGGCCTATGCTGGGTGACAAACCCCCCATAGTGACCTTTGAGCTTTCTTAAAATGATTGTTTGAAATTTGAATAATAATAGTTAGGCTAATCGTGCGTCTTCATGGCATAGGGTCTTTTCCGGATAACTAGTTCTCCTTAGGTATACCTTTATGTACTTTTCTGGGTAACTAGTCCTCCTTGGGCGATCTATTTATCATTATGGTCTTTTCCAGGCGGTTAGTTCTCCTTGGGCGTACCTTTGTGTACTTTTCTTGGTAACTAGTCCTCCTTGGGCGATCTATTTATCATTATGGACTTTTCCGAGCGGTTAGTTCTCCTTGGGAATACCTAATGTACTTTTTTGGGTGACTAGTCCTCCTTGGGCGATCTATATATCATAGTCTTTTCCGGGTGGTTGGTTCTCCTTGGGCATACCTTTGAGTACTTTTCCGGTTGGCTAGTTCTCCTTGGGTGACTTTTTACTAGTTGGATGTGCATCCCCAGGTCTGTGAGCATGTGCATGCATCCATGCATTTAAATAAGATTATTTTCTGTAATTTATTTAATAAATTCGTATCTGATGAACCTTACCTGATTTCCATGATAATCATTGTGTAATATTTGTTATACATTCTCTAATAACTGTGGTTAATTATCTTGATGATACGATAAATCTTGAGGGTTATACCTCACTGCGATAGCCATTGACGCTATCAAACCGTATCCAGTGTGCAGGACATGCAGAGGATGCGCATGCCGGTGATTATGTTGAATAGGAATAGCCAGACGATCTTACGACCTTCTATTCCTAATTTCATTTGTGTTTAAATTTATACTTTCATGTTTTGTAATAAGTTAAGACATTGGTTTGTATAAGTTTTCGAGTAACCGCTTGAAATATTTAGTTTTGTATACTTGGACTCCCTCTTATACTTGAATTATTTCCATCCCGCTATATTACTAACTCTGATAAAAAGGAAAAAAAATGTACGTGAAATGTGGGTGTTTTCAAAGGTTAACGCTTGGGTTTTTGGAACACAAGTAGTGTACTCGGGTTTCGGGAACCGGGGTGTTACAGGCAGAAACTACCTTGAGGCTTCTTTCTTCGTTCCACTTCTTGGGGAGAGATCGGATTTGATGTAGGAAACTTATGGATGGGAGAAATCAAAGGTTTAAATGTGTTTTCCCGGTGGGTCCTTCATTGGAAGCTTCGGACAGAAGCATGATTCCGCACACCTATTCGCTAAAAATCAAGGGATTTAGGAATTAATCTCTTTGGATTTTGTTGTTGTTGTTGTTATTGTGAGGTCTTGTTGGACCATGAGAGTGGGTCTCATAACCTCAAACGGTCTGGATTCACCTAGAATCGTTGGAGTATCTTACTATTGCCAAACCAGAAGAGAGAATCAAGTTGTCAAGCACCGCTCTTCTTAACCGTGTAATCAGCATAGTAGCTTGGAGAATGAACGGTTAAGATTGGGTGTTTATGATTTTCAATATTGGAGAGTTAGAGTAGAATAAGGAGAGGAGAGAGGATGAAACAAAAACAAAAGTTTCAAATAAGAAACCACCCCGTTCATGCACTGTCGTGTTCGTTTCTTAGATTCGTGGAGGCCGCCGGCGACACTCCTCACACTCAGATGGTTGTGGTCATCACGTCGTGTGGTTTGAATAGCTCGAGATGAACGGTTGAGATATGTCAAGAATGATCCTTCTCGGATCGAGTTTTGCGTTGGGAGGAAGAAACGGAGGCAGTTCCGTCTTAAACGCAACTGAGTGCAAACAGTAGGGCTGCACATCGAACCGGTAGAACCGTGGAACCGGACCGGAACTGACCAAATAGTCCAGTTTTGTCCGGTTCTAGAGTGCACCGGTTCCGGTTCCGGTTCCAAAAATCAATGAACCAATTACATCGGTTCGGTTCTCGGTTTGAGGTATGTATAATCGAATCGAACTGTGAACCGAACTGTGGATCCAAACCGCAAAACCGAACCATGGAACCGAACCAAGAACCCTTTGATTGTTTCCATATTTGACTCATGATTTATGGTTTACAATACACCATTTGATTGTTTTTATAAATGTATTTTAGCACACCTTATATAATATCTAAACCATTCATCAAATGGATCACAACACGAATGGACATGGGTAAGATTATAAAATAGAACATGCAATTAGGCTATATTATAAAAAGCCCAGAACCGTGGAACTGATCCAGAACCGAATCGGTTTTAACGGTCCGGTTCCGATTCCGAATATCCTAGAACCGTTGGGAACAGTTCGGTTCCGGTTTCACCCCAGAACCGGACCGAACCGACATGTGTGCACTCCTAGCAGACAGTGTGGCGGGCTTGGATAATGTCAATGGTTGTGGCATCAAGTGGGTTCCAACATGATGTTTGGTGAGCAATCCACTCTGTTCATCATGTTTACAGATCATGTTTGACCATAGGCCCAAATATGGGACAAATATAAGTCCTAGGTGGGCCACACATTGTAACATGTGTTGGTGCTAATTTAACGTGAAAACATCACTTCCGCAGCAGATTGCTTATGATCTTGGTATATACATGAGTAGGTTATAAGCACAATTCTACCCTTTTCTTTAGTCCAGGCTTCCGCCATCCGTATCTCGCAACTTCACCCTCTAAATGAGGTGAAATTTAACAGGTGATTATTATTTTAGAAGCCTCTCAACTAGTTAAATTTGAGACCTGATCTATCAAAGATGACTAAGATGCTCCTTTAGTGGCTAACCCACCACGTAATGCAAAATAACATTTATACACCTTTGATTGACAAGTTACCGGGTAGTTTGGACTTAAACCCTAAGATCTTCATGATGATCGATTTACCTTGATATTTGTATGACTCGTTTGACTGATCCAAACATGACGGATGGTCAAATGACTTGTTAAAAATAAAGGAACTTAATGGTTTGCACTCTGACCATGTATATAGGTAGATGTACGGTCAGTTTCGTAGATGGATGGACATAAAGTGGGTTTCTGGAGAGATTAGGGGATGTAATATGTGTATCGTTAGATTTGAGTGTCTTGTTCACATGTGTAAGTTTCTCAGATTGTAGTTATGATGGTAAGTTAAGCATATTCATAAGTGATGAACAAGATGAATGGATCAGAATCTCAACCTGATGAGTGTTTGAGCGGATGTAGAGATCAAGTAGTTAGTTTACTACGATCGGGTGGTCCAAGATCAAAGTGGACGGTTAGATGTCTCTATCTTGCAATGCATATTTAACTGAGCGGTTGGTTATGATAGACAAGTAAGAATATTTAGATATATGATGATCCTATCTTAAAATCAACGATTAAATTGCTTGATTTATGAATAAAGATTATTCCCAACGGTCAGATTCGTGTTAGAGAATAGATGTAAGGTAATGATAGCTAGATTGGTATCTGTCACGCCTTAAATTCGGGGACGGACAGCATCCGTAATGCCTCGAATCTGGCACTCGACTTCCATACACCAAGTCCTAAGTTTGGCGCACCACAAGGAAGATTTTTTATTAAATTTTCTTTATAATACCTGTACCTGAGCATGATGATCCGTAGTCACAATACAAAGCAACGGCCTCCATTATAAATCCTGATGGTTACAAGTACAATGCTTTTCCAGAAGGTACACAACGTCAATATTGTCAAATCACAAAATAGATACAATGCATCAAGAAAGCTAGTCCTCCAAGCTACTCCTGCCATGAAAAAAAAATGAGAAATAAGAAGTTTAGGCAAAAAGCCTAGTGAGTACACTCCTGTGTGCGTAGTGTACAAGCATACAATAACAATCAAACATTAGAGTACACAAGCTAAAGCATAGTGACTAAGTAATGCTACATAAAGCCAAGAGGGCATGTTGCAATGCAAGAGATGATATGCAAAAGTATGCTGGGTGTATGCAGGCATGCAAATCCAGCTCTAAAAGTCCACATCACAATATAGTTATCATCATTGGGAATCACCGGGGCCTGGTATCCAGAGCAAGTTTGAAACTTGTTGAATAGAGGCCTCGCATACCTGCCTTGTCAGTGGGGGGGGGCCCTATAGCCATGTCAATATCCACCAGGTACACCGGTAGCGGACCCATTTCAGGGGCTGGCCAAACCCAACCACATTCGCTCCAACTCTTCAGCTAGGATTGGTCGAACCTCTTCTCACCTGACCGCGTCAACGAGAGTCAGGCCTACTATGGTCTTCGGCACTAGGTGACCCATGGAATCCTCCCGGTCTTGATGATGAAGCGCAAGGGTACCACTTGAGGTCTAGGGTTTCACCCAGGGGTCTAGGACCTAGTATAAGAAACCCAAATTCTCGATGTCTACAAATACCAACCACGATGCCGCTGTGGTGGTCTCATCAGTATAACCATGATGTTGATGTTTTCAATCCATCGCATGAGGATGCTATGCAAAATACAATGATAATCCATAAGCACGTTATGCAGTATAATTATACTCAAGTAATGCTGTGCATGTAAGCCACATATGCATACGAGGCAACCCTAATACCAATCGGGCTCCTCTGCCAACCAATCTGATCTGCAATCCACGCTCATTGTGGAAAGGATATACATATAATATCAGTATCGGCATAAACATAAATTACAATGTAGCATCAAGTGAGCTTTAAGGACTTCAACCCAGGGACCATGCCCAATTTATTCGCTTAGGGACTTCAACCCAGGGACTAAGCCCGTGGTCTTTCGAACCAGATAACATCCGCACATACTCCATCATGTGCACCCCGCACCAACATCCTCTATCACATACTCCATCATGTGCACCCTGCACCAAAATCCTCTACCACATACTCCATCATGTGCACCCGCACCAACATCCTCTACTACATGCATATGATCTCCGCATGATCAAACTATGCACACTATGCACTCCTCATCTATGATGCACGTATATGTATATGTGCGTGCAGATGCAATATGCACAAATATCATAAGACTTGTAAAAAATTATCACGGTACCAACATGGAAAAACAGTGGTATAATGTGCACTCTCCCTCATGATCATAAGGCTGTGCCAGTGTCCACATCTTCCACGTCACAAGTGTGCACCAACCGCATGATAGCACAATTAGGATCAATCCATCACTCGGCACAAATTGCATGGCCAAAATCTCATACAGTGTCACCACAACAGATTGTATATCAAACATGTGCAAGGAATACGCACATACCATTACATGTATTAAATCCATATATAAAGATCCAAGCATTTGAACATAAGCTAGCATTATAACACTCAATCATTGCATCAAGCTACATGTATTACATCGCACAATCACCGCACACATGTCATCACCACATTCATAATTCGATTTCAATCCAACATCTCAACAAGTCTAGTTATCGTCTCAAGTGGACCAAGGCTCAGTTCATTGCCACACATGAATGGGTTGGTTAGTGAGTTGCTACATCCCATTCTTCTGGCTTGTTAGGTGGTCCATTTGATTACCACAAAGGTTCATTCGAGGACTCAATCATAACTCATTCACAAGGCCCAAATGGGACTTGGCATACATACCTCACAAGGAGTCTCATGCACTTACCAAGAAGCCCAAACATAGGCCCAATATACACTTCTCATGGAGTCTTAAGTTCTTAGTAAGAGGAAGTAACCTATGGGCCCGATAGGTTTACCGCTAATGGGCCCACAAGGCATCCACTCAAGGTGGGCTTTAAGGCTAATAGGCCCACTACTCTAATGCCATTGTGAACATATTAGTGGAGTCCACAAATCAAGCCCAATACTATTAATAAGATGGGTTCAACAATCAATTTGACACACGTCCTAAGTTCACATACCCAAGAGATTACATCATTGGCATAGTCCACGAGTCTGGAGTGACCACACAACTCTCATATGCCCACATGGTCCTGTGGCCATTCCGTTATCAGAAGTCCATATGGTTGAGAGGCCACACAAATATCACTCTACTTGTCATAATAAAGGACTTAGGGTTTGATGGTTACGTACTTTCATTACATCATAGCTCACATAATGTGGCAACAGCTTTACTAAACTTTCATATGGTCAGGCGGTAAGTGCCACAATTTCACATAGTTTAGTATATATACGATTACGATCATGACCTAGTATCCATGCATATTTCAAAATATCCAAACATAGTTGAACAATCACAATCGTACCCACCATTCATGGCTACACTACGTTACACTAAGTCTTATACTATAATCACTTCATACGCCACATAGTTAATGACTCATATTCGGTGTCACATGGTTAAGGGTCAAGGGCTACATTTCATCATACCATTTACGGTTTAGAGATCACATCGCATAGAATCCAGGACCTTGATAGCATTAGCTTGGGTAACAAAACCCTACATCACACTCGGTCTAATTTACAACTTGGTCATACATGATTCAAGTAGCGCTGTCTATGTCAATAAGCACAAACCCACGTTGTTGAATAGCCACCAATGCCATCATATTTCATATGGTTAGGTGGCCTTGTGAGTATTTCACATCGTACGATTAGATGGTTACATATACACCACCTTTGTACATGATTAGGTGACCATACTTACGCTACATGACCTCATGATCAAGGGGTCAACCCCAACTCACTATGTCGCATTGTTCATTCCCAACCACTCCACACCCTCACACAAACATTATTCACACACAAGTTATAATCGAAAATGTTTCAAAAATTAAACATGAATCTATGACTTAGGGCCACACTCCAATCACAATTCCACATGGTCATGGGTTGTCTACACATTAGATAACTACTTAATTAAGGGTCGGAACTCAATGATGCACAATTTATAACAACAACACAACACATGATCTTGTGATGGTGGATCTCGCCTGAGATTAAAACGACTTGCCAGATAGAGGAGGTAAATGAAATCCATACATCATGGTAGTCCTAGATGTGGGACCCACTAGATTAACGGTGTGGATATGACATACATCATGGTGGCGCAACCCTTAGCATTCTCTTATATATATATATATATATATATATATATATATATATATATATATATATATATATATTTTTTTTATGAGTCTTGCCCATCACAAGAACTATGCCAAATAAACATTTTGTAGACTTAGGAAAGGGAGTCAACAGTAGCAATCAATCTCCATTATTTCCTATGGTGTGGCCCACCTAAGGTGTCGATCTGCCTCATTCTTTTAATCATGTCTTAAAATGGTCTGAAGGAGTGGATGAATGGCCCATATATACTTTTCATCACCAAGGTGGGCCCTAGAAAAATCTTAACATTTGAGTACAATTCCTACTGTCCAAGTGGTATAGCCTGTATGAGCTTCTAATGGGCCTGATTTTTATACCATGCAATGGATAGGGCTGGTAAGATGGATGAATGGTGTGGATTTAGCACATACATCATGGTGTGGCCATGATCGGCCCCACAAAACTTTACCCCACAAGTGGACAAGGACCTCCTTATCTGGACGTATAACATCCAAGGAGGACGTCACCTCCTCCACACTCCTTTCTTTTCTATTTTTATTTTATTTTATTTCTCATCAAGGTGGCCCACTTGAGAGATCCAGTCCATCCATTATGTGCGTCCCACTTGGTTGAGGGGTCATTCCAAGTTTTAGATGCATCCAAATTTCAGGTGGACTCCAGTAAGTGTTTTTATATATTTTATCTAGTCTTCACATGATTTTATATGGTGTGGGCCACTTGAGTTCCGTGTACGATTGATTTTTGGGGTAACCCATTATTTAAAGGGGACCCATCAAATGCACAGTGTTGATGCTCGACATACATCACAATGGGACTTGTGGTGGGACCCACGGTCCTGCCTCATTCCAAGCAACAGGACGCTGCTTACTCAACGTCCTCTAGACGCTGACAGCAAGGGGTGTCCAACCCTCTTATTGTTTTTTATTATTTTTTTTGTTTCTGTGGTTTTTCATAGGTGGGGCCCACAACAGGACGATCCACTTCGTCTGTCAGGTTCTTTGGCTCGTGACAGGTCCAATGAGCCCAATATTCAATATGTTTAGGTGTACAGAAACATTACAGTGAGCCATAACAGATTTGATAGTAAATATCACTATTAAGATGATTTTTTATGGTGTGGCCTACCAGAGATTTGGATCGGCTTCATTTTTCACCTCAAGGCCTAAAATGAGCAGGGAAATTGGATGGACGGTGTGGATTAAATACATACATCATGGGGGGGTTGTGGTCCCACAGCCCCTCCCTTCTCTTTCAAGTAGCAGGGACGCTGCTTGCTCTGGATGCTAACAGCAATCAACGTCCACTCCCCTTCTCCCTTTTTTTTATATCTTTTTTGTGGTGTTGTGTGCACGTGTGTGCATGGGTGTGTGTGTGAGTTTGGCCAGCCCCCATACTTAGACGATTTGGATAACATACAAACATTGCAACGAGCCCACGGTAGGGCCATGGTTAATGAGTCTCATTCCATAATCATTATCATTATCATCACATCATCACCACAATTAATCATCCAAATAATCGAGAAAGAAAACAAACCATAAGAGTGGAGGGGGTTTTCTCACCTTGATTATCAAGATAGATGGTTGAGATGGATTGATGGAGTTGATGGCCTACCAAGATCACTCCACTCTCTCTTCCTCTCTCTCTCTCTCTCTATATATATATATATATATATATATAATCTCTTATGGTAAGAAAATGGTGAAAATGTTGAGGATTGAAGGGGTATTTGTAGAGAATTTACTAAAATTGTGGTTATGTTAGATTAATGTAGTTATGATTAACTTAGTGAAGGATTATGGCAAGTAATGAATGATTAGGACTTAATAGTGGATTAAATGAGACATGGGGTGGCATGGTATGATGACATCATGCATAAGTTGTTGTATGGAGAAGAGTTGACTTTGGGATACACATGAGAGAGTGGTGGTATGGGTGTGTGACATTGCACACATGGGTAAAGATTCTCTCACCCATGTGTGGCATGGTGCATGTGTGCATAGCATGTGTTGTGCACATATGTGGAATGAAATATATGGTGTCATGCACACATGATATACCAACGGTTCTTCGCAGCGTATCTCACTGATGAAGTGTTGTACATATGCACGGGTGGTACCTCCGCGATCACGGCGATGGGGCAGTCGATATGAAATAGGTTTCGAAGTCTTGGGTTTCTGGTCAGTTGGGTGGGCATTATGCACGACTAGTCCAGGTCTGCCCAAGGGCGTCGATCATCGTGCACATAGGCATAGAAAATGGTGCGGAATGGACGGGGTCTTACAGTATCGTATACATGTACATATTATGTTAAATTTCATGGTAACACTCGAGAACTTTTAATACTCGGGTATTAAAAAGTTCGGTGTGTTACAATCTACCCCTCTTAAATAAAATTTCGTCCCCAAAATTAAATTACTTCTACTATTTATATTAATTCATTGTGTTTAAGTTTTCACTGTATTCTTCATGAGATAGGTAGATATGTCTAGGCATGCATTGGCTACCTAAAATTGGGATGCTACATACACACCCTGAATGTGGAAAAGGCATGCCACCTAAATCATTAATAACATGGTAGGGTCGCGACATTCATCGGTGCTCGGTGGTCACTACAGAGAGGCTTGTCACCCAATGTTTTACTAACATGGGGGGCTCATCACCCAATGTTTTGCCTATGTGATAGGCACGTCACCCCAACATAGGCTGACAACTCAGACATGATGTCCCATACCACCATGTCCGGCTTATGAGTCTTTGTAAGATCATTACGCACTAATGGTTATTATTATACTTAAATCAACGGTAATAGTGGTATCCCATATTCCATCGAATGTTATATAATCATCATGCATAAGAATGATTAAGAATTGCATTAGACTGATGCGATCATTTACAGAAGACTTCTGGCAAACCGACATTGGGTGCAAGGCATCCCATGTACTTCCAACTATTGTCGATCGTCTATGTTTAACTTTGGTCAGTCATATAAGCTTGGGATAGCCACCCTAAAGCGGGATATCGAATTATTTAAATAATTCACAGAGATTGATTCCCCTTCCCCCTCACCCCCCCGGTGCGAATATATATATATATATATATATATATATATATATATATATATATATATATAAAGTTAAGGGTGACACCACATACTACATATATTGTTTGGTAATCCCAAGTACAGGACTGCGCTCTATAGTAATAAACTCAATAAGACCGAGGTCGATTCACAAGGAATTGGTGAGAACACAGGGAAAGCTAAATGGTTTTCTAGGTTTTTAATCAAACGGAAATGGAACTAAAAGGGTTCAAATAATAATAAAAGCAGCTAAGGATCCAAGAACTCCCAATCATTGAATTATGAATTCAGTTTGTCTTCTCAAGTTGATAACTCAACTAGAACTAGATTCCAATTTGTTCTAATAGGAAGATATAACAGTAAACTTAATTACAATATCCAACATACATTAGAATTAAGATAGGTTTGATCTCCTGTGAGATTTAGGCAATCAATTATAGGGAATCAAAAACATCTAATGTACCCGAAGGTGACAATAGATCAATCATTTTTAAGATTGATTCCTTCTCCAATTTAAGAGTTCAATCACATCCAATCACAATTCAACATAAAAACCTACAAACTTTCATTAAAAATGAATTAAATATCAAATATCCAACAAATTGTTCATCCCTTAGCCTTAAGTAAGAGATTAGCCAAGAATGACTAACATCTTAAATATAAAAATATATATATATATATGAAAAATAAACTAGAACTGAAGGATTGAAGAAGAACGGCTCCATAAAAGCTCTGTTGGTTTCTCTCTCAAACCCTAATTTGTATTTAGAATGGCCTAAAACATCTCCTTAAATAGAAAATCTCGCACTGACTTTGAACCGACTTCAAAATTACACACTTTTGTTATGCTTTGGTCACACCAATGAGGGAATTCAGTCTGATTGAAGTCGCTTCGAAGCCAGCTAAACGTTCTTTTAATTGGAGTGAAATTTCTCAAAAAAGTCTCTGAACTCTCTATCTCCTTTCAATCAGGCCGAACCGCATTTCGGTCACATCAAATATGAATCCAGTTGCACCGAAAAGTTTTTTAATTAGGTCAAATTATCCTTAAAATCCATTGTTTGTTATAGGACTATTGTTGGCACTTTCCATTGGATTGAACCTACCTTTGGTGTAATCTGTTATTTGACTACTTGATTTTTCATACTTTTCTCTATCTTCGGCACTTAGTTTTCTTAGATTTTTAAGACTTGAAATCTTCATACTAGAGTCCTCAATTCCTAAAATCTTCACACTTCATGAATTTAGGCTTTAAATTGTTCATTTAAACACGTATTCTTCTTTAGTTTTGAAATCACATCGCACATAGAAAACATATCTTATTAGGTCAATTTAACACTTAAATGCATGTGAAAACAATGCATATGAGAGGATAAATATGCAATATTTCTGTAACATCTTGAAAAAATCCGTACAAAGACCCGAGTACTACCTCAAGCAGAAATCCTTAAAGACCGTGTACTATGGAAATTAGATGAAAATTAATTAAGTACTAAACTAAATTAATTAGTGAATCTACTTGAACCACTTTTTGTACGAACTACAAGACCCAAAACCATTAAAATCTCTAGCTCAACATTACTTAAAAACCTAGGAGTAATCTCAAAACCCAATTGCTCTCGGGAGCACATTGAAACTCCATATCGGACCAGGACAGCGCGTCGAAAGTCTGATGACCGCGAAACTATAAGGTTATGACCACTTTATTGGGCTTGACAACCATCGCGGGAATCGAGCCCAAATAGTATCTAGAAACGCACAACTTGAGCCCTAAGCAAAGTTTGTGAGAAACGTGAATATCTTTAGAAAATGAACCAGAACTTAAGTGAATTGGACCGTTCGCTTGCGGGAAAAATTAAAGGTTTCAGACCGTCAGTTTCTGACCAAACTTTACCCATGGATCAGGGAAATTTCAAGAAAATTTCCCTACACATATCGGTATGCTTGTGGCCCTTATCAAGTAACGACGACCGTTGATCTAATACAGGTCCTTCTCGGCCGATCAGTTTGTCAGATCGCACCATAAACATAGTCCTGGCGTAGATCCATTGTCAGAAAACTTGCTTCATGACTTAGGTGAGAAATGGACCTTCTTAGGGGTCCTGTTTGCACGAAACGGATACCCTTTGGCTATAACCTAAGTGTAACATGGCCCTAGGGCCATTTACATCGCTTTTGAGCCTATATAATGCCCTTAAACCACCCCTCTCTCATTTTATACAAATTTTCTCAAACCTTAGGTGAGGGGAAGAGAGAGAAGAGGAGAAAAGTGTGAGGAGAAGAGTGAAAGTTTGGGAGATTGAGGCGGCGTTCCTCTCTTACGACTACACACACTAGATCACCTCTACATCTAGCTGCACGGGTCGTTCCAACTTCGATTTGGGTAAGAAATCCTAATTCTAATTTCATTTTAAGAATTCAAATTGAGGAATCGACGAAATAGCTAACCTATCTCGTGATTTAGGTTGTCGTTGTGTTATAGACGGGAATATAGTGTTCAAACCGAGTTCGAAATGAGCAAACCGACGAAAGGCACAGACTATTAACATTTAGGTTATGGTTTTCAAGGCTTTCAATGTCAGCTAATGATTTATGTCTGACTTGATTGCTACCATATGATCTTAGTTACGATGTATTCGATAATTTATACATGTGTGTGAACTATGTGAATATATGATGCATTCCATGTGTTTGTTGAAATGTTCGAATGAATATGAAATCATGATTTGTGCTTACCATGACTATTAACCTAGAATACATGATTGTTGTATGTATGACAACTCCTTTGTGAAAGGATTAGCCATAATATATGCTATAACTAATTTAGTTCATATATATGGTAATGTGAAGTCTAAGTGTTTGATAAAATGTCTGAATGAGAAATCATCCGATGAATTGTATTTATTAAGGGCGTTGAGATAGGATTCTCAACTACCTTATCTAGATGTATAATTTCATTCATGTAGTCTTAATTTCAACTACGTGATTTATGTATAAAATGCATATGTATAATAACATGTTATATGTGTTTGATAAAATGTCTGAATGAGAAATTGCTTGATGAATTGTATTTAATGAGGGTGTTGAGATAGGATTCTCAACTACCTTATCAATATTTATAGTTCCCTTCATGTAATCTAAATTGTTACTACGTGATTTATAGATGAAATGTATATGTATAATGACATGTTCAATGTGTTTATTAAAATGCTCAAATGGGATTTATATTAGAATTGTTTGTTAAATGCTATTATGACTATAACATGTGAATACCTATTGTATTTGAGTATGATTGGGACTACTACGTAGTCCAGGAAATCGGTAACAATTCCTATTGAGTGGTCAAACTAGTCTCGCCACATTGGATACGTTCGATGAATCCAAGTCATACGACGATTGTCGATAGTGGTTAGGCCTCATGGAGTGCTTATGCGGTCCATGTCGATTAATTCAGCGTGCACTCATACCAATCGAACTTGTCAAATAACCCGATTGGCCTATTGTGTGTTTACCATGTATGGATACTACTGTTTGAATCTAAGGTATCACTTCCCAATGTAAAGCCCGTTCAACCATGGTACCATGATCTGCTAAGACTCATGTGCTGGGTGTTGGCGGAGTGACCTCGAGTATAATCAATTAAACTTGCCTATCCACTGCTTTCATTAGGGGCGATGCCCTACAACTTGCCTATCGTATGTGATTAACTAGGATTGATGACCCTAGATGGATCCCCGTTAGGTTAATGATATAAAGGGAGGTACCTTAGCTTTTCGAATCTGATGTATGAATAAGCCTAATAAATTACTTGGCTAATACGACCATGCACAGCATTGCATGTGCTTTGGTGAGGAAGCACACTTTTCGGGAGTTTGCCATGTGCGATCGTGAGATGATGTCGCTGAGGGAGTGTAGGCGAGGGTATGCATCATTATGCATATCATTCCTGCATTAACTAGAGTAGTTAGGAAATGATTGTTGTACTACCTTATCATTATTGCTTGACTAAATTGATAACATGTTAACCTTTGCCTTATAGTACCACTGAGTTGATCACTCATTCCCACTCTGGGACGGTGTTTTAAAACACCAACCAGACTCTGTTGTATATGTAAGTGATGGCGGAGTCTATACATCTGAGATGGACTTCTATGACGAGGAGGAGTTCTCCTACGTTTAACTCTCAAGCGGGTCTGTTTAGACCTAGAGCTGCGTCGTCGGGATTACAGGGATATTGGATTAGTGGAACATTCACATTTTATCATTTTGTATAACTTGAAAAAAATTGTATATATATTCAGCCTGGTAGCACGTTCATACTCTGGAGGTTACGAAACACATATATACTTTATATATTCAATTCAGTCTTCCGCTTGCTTATTTACATAACTCTGGAATATGATATGTTGTTTTAGTGTAATCCCACCGATGTTTAATTTACTAATATGGACAACACTCAAACATCATTATCTATGTTGCATAAGTGATGCATTGGAACTCGAGAGTTGAGCTTTGCTCGACCCCCAATTTTTGGGGCGTTACAAGTTGGTATCAGAGTATGATTTGGATTAAACTGGACCTGGGTTATGGTAACATGATGCACACTGATATACTTTGACTTAGGAGGGGGCGATGGAATGTAGAAATAGTCGTAGGATCCCAAGTTTCACCAATAGGCGAAAGTGACCGTTGGATATAGCCCGTACGCGACTGAGACCATGTAAAATGATTTAATTCCTTCTTAGACTGTCCAAAAACGAGTTTAAACTATTACTCGACAAATCTCAAACTTGAAACACTCTAAAAGGCATGAATATGTGCTAGATGGGGTGAGAAAACACATCTCACGGTCATAAGGGCCCAAACCACAAAATACGGTGGGACCCAGGGGATCCCCCGCACATTTTCGGCACCCCTGGAGGGGGGTGCCCATAGCCCTAGGACGGCGGCACCACCCAAGGTCCAGCAGACCGCAGCATCACCGCGCTAACCGTGGCGCACCACGGTCCTCTCCAGCAGGCTGCGGCGGGCCTACGGGTCCAGTGCCTCGCTGCCCTTCACACATGTATGTGGGGCCCCCTCCACACATGTGGGACCACCCTATTTCCTCCCATTTGCTTCATTTCTTCCATTTCCCAGCTCCTAAATCCTCCAAACCCCTCTAAAATCTAATTTTTCTCTTCCAATCTCTCTCTCATACACACCAAACTTCATCTTCTTCCATATCTTCCATTCCCTCCACCATTTTCCTCAAACCCATCTCATACAACTCCCCATCTTCCCTATTTGAGCACAAGGCCTACATCTTTGTGTCTCATAACTCTCAAACCTCCCAAATCCATCCTATCCTCAAGATTTTCCAACTCATGGCTCTTTTGAGCTAGTAGCTGCCATCTTTTTCCTTCCCACACTCCTTTCCCTCATGGGAAAGAAGAGGGCGTCCGTAGATGAAGCCGGGCCTAACGCCCTACACATTCAAGGAAGCAAACAAGTGCTGAGGCGAGCGTCGAGCAAGAGCGAAGGACAAAGCGGGATCTCGATCCCCAAATTCCACTCGAAAGATCTCTATCGTCGGGCTTCGGTCTTGGTAAGTTTCATGGCCATAAAGTTGTATTTGAGGTGCATGTTGAAGAAAGGCTATTTGGGTTGTATCCATTGATGGACCTCCTTTTGGAATCTGGGTGCAGTCCCATATTTGAAAGCAAGTATCACGAGTGTGAAAGCATTGTCCGAGCCTTCTACGCACACATACGGGATCCACTACTAGAGCCTCTACAATTCACTATTCCCGTAGGAAGGTGGGAAGCCATAGTCGATGTGGGAGTGATGGCCCGAATTATGAGAATTGAATGTGGAGAGGTACATGCTAGTGACTCTCATCTCACTAGTGTGCGAGAGAGAGATCGCCGCACGTGGTTTCTTTGTGGCCGACTGATTCAATGGAAGCGAGGGAATTGCCTCCCATCGACCAAATTGACAAACGATTTCCGCCTGCTCCACCACATATTCACATATAATGTGTATTTTAAGTAGGGCAACTGTACCGAATGCACTCGTTTGATGGTGGACTTCTCGTACAGAGCTGGGAAGGGAGATAAGCTATGTCTGCCTACATTCGCCCTACTACAGATAATCCAGACCGTACGCTCTATTAGGGGAGATACTTCGCTCTCATTTGGCCGACTTATATGCAAGATTTCTCATAATTTTGGCTACATACTTAACATGGATGAGCTTACGCCGATCCACTTCATTAATGACACTATGCTTAACAACATGGGAATTGGCCCTCGACAACGTCAAGCCCGACTCAATGAGTATGGGGGCGAGACAGAAAGTGAAGAGGAAGAAAGTGATGAAGAAGACGAGGAAAATGAAATAGAGGAAGGAAGTGAGGAAGAAGGAAGTGAAGAAGAGGAGAAGTCCCAGGATTTAGATGGGGGACCTCCTCCTACTACAGAGAAAGACAGGCATGATCAGGCCACCCTGGAAGCCTGCCCGGCTCAGATTAAAGAGAACCAGGCCACCCTAAGACAAGAGGTCAAGGAGACCCAGGCCGAATTGAAGCAAAGGCTTAAAGAGAATCAGGCCAAATTTAAGAGGATGTCTCGTACTCTGAAGGCCTTCCTGTGCTGTATGCAGGACAAGGGTGCTCCTCCACCATCATCAGAGTCGAACGACTAGTCATATATTATGGTCGTCTTTGGGTTTTCCCTATTTCTTGTTTCCTTTTGTAATAGCCTTGGTAGGCTTGGTTGGTTGTTAGTGTGCTTAATGTTTAAAGCTTTAGTTAAATTAGCTCACATGCATCTTTTGTCATAATCCATGGAAGCTTCTTTTGTTGTGAAATATGTAGAATGCTTGGAAAATTGAGTGTTGTTACTCAAAACCTTACACTTGTGCACCCTATGTTGTATATATGGAATACCCCTTAAGAACACTTGAAGCACTGCACGTCTCGCACTTGGCGGATAGATTGACAGGGCACCTCCCCCAAGCGATAGCCATATGGACCCTAGCTTGGGCCTGGACTTTGAGACAATACCCGATTCACAGCCGGCCACTGGCCCCATAAATGGGCCAACACCTTTTGCACCACCAGTTCCAGAACAGAACCGTGCATCTTCATCGACGCCACCCGTGTCTCAGGCGATACCTCCCCCTGATAAGTTTGAGCAGATGATGCTCCTGATGCAGCAGCAGCAGCAGATTTGGACCACGATCGCAGGTGACCTTGCCCAAAATATGAATATGGTCCTGCATACACCACCTGTGCAGCCTGCTGGACATACGAGTACCAACAGTCTATTTGAACGCTTCCAACACTTTCGACCTTCCACCTTCGCAGGCACCCACAGGACCGAGGAAGCCGAGTACTGGCTAGATCTCATCTCTAAGATGCTGAAGCCACTGCACTGTAATAAGGCAGAGTATGTTGAACTGGTCACATATATGTTCGAAAAGGAGTCTAGTCTATGGTAGGACGGCGTCCTATGAATAGTTATTGTAGGACATGTGTGGACATGGGAAGCATTTAAGACCCGCTTCCATGAAAAGTATTTTTCCCTCACATACCATAATGAAAAGGAGGGTGAGTTTCTTCTCCTCCGACAGGGAGGAATGTCTGTGTTAGAATATCAGAACAAATTTATGAAGCTAGCCTGATACGCTCCTTTGATCTAAGCGAATAGCTGATGAAGATGCGGCGTTTCTCAGATGGTCTGCGGCCCGATATCTGCACAAAAATGTGTTGCGCTAGTATTCCCAACTATGCTAAGCTAGTGAACATGTCCCTACGAGCTGAGCAGGATGGAGATAGACTGTCTCGTACGAGTGTGCCCATGGGCCCAAGGCCTCGACTTGACTTGCCAAACCGACCATTCCTCGGCAAGAGGCCACGTCTAGATTCTCCTCCTAGGCTCATGGCTCCACCGACACAGCCTAGGTGATCAGATATGTGGTGCACCTACTGTAAGAGGATGGGCCATTCAGATTCCTATTGCTTTACTAAGATGAGAGACAATGGTTTCACGCCGCCTCAAAAGATCAGTCGTCAGCAACCTCAAGCCATATCAGCTCCACCTCTACAATCATCATAGCCAGCACAGCCTTTTATGGGCCAAATGTACCTCAAAATATGCCGCCTCAATGAACTATGACAACGCAACCGAATCGACCTCAACAGGCACGTGTACATGCACTTGTAACTGAAGCATCTGAGTCAGTAGCTACAGTGCCTTTAGCCTTTAAAGTCACTGCCCACATCCAAGGTATACCAATTTTTCTGTTGGTAGACACCGGGTCCACTATTTCGATGATATCATACTCTACAATCAAGTGTTTAGGGTTGAATACTACCCCTATGGTTGGGGTGAGAGTCATTGCGGCAGCAGGAACCTTCACATATGCCACTAAGCTTTGTAAGGGTTGTTTAGTAGACTTAGGAAGCAGGGTTGTGTTTATTGACCTGATTGTCACCACGATATACAATTACGACGTCATCCTTGGCATAGATTGGCTTACTGAAATGAAGGCAGATATCGACTGTGAAACCCGACTGGTGACGGCACACGAACCGAAAATATGACCTTCACTTTCCCCGTTCAGGTCAGTTACCCCTTCCGGGTTCTTTGTTATGCTTCCCTATTAAAAGATCATAATGGTCCGTCACTTGGGAACACGCTTGTGGTCCAGGACTTCTGGGAAGTGTTTAAGACTGTAAGTGTTATGGTCTCATACTCCTTTGATGGTCAAATTTTGATGTGTCAAAACATCTATCTGTGTCTTGTGCTTGTATGATGATTTATATGAATTCAAGACACTGCATAAACACTTCAAGAAGCTACAAGTTGAACTTTTCAAGAAGTTACATATTGAAGTTCAAGAAGCTACATGTTGAAGTCTCAAGAAGCTACAATGTTGATGTTCAAGTCTTAAGAAACAACTCATGACTTCAAGAATAATAAGCAATGCATGAAGTAGTTGTTATGCTGATGAAGATCTCAAGTTTGAAGCTACAACAAGTTCAAGTTCTCAAGCCTGATATGGTTCAAACAATCTACATTCGTTGAATAGTTGAAGTTCAATGTCCATACGACATGATTCAGGTTTGAATGACCTTAGGTTAACCCTTTAAGTAGGTCACTTTGGATACATAAATCAAATATTTATTTTACATAAGTTTGGTCTATTCTACGACCACCCTAGCTCTTGTTCGACCAGTCCTGGCATTGGTTCGACAGGTCAAGAAATTCCACGACGGTCTAAGTAGTTGAAGATTTTTAATTTTTGGTACGCCCACGACCACGGGGTCCCTGGAGGCCCTTCGACCGGTCGTAGGTGTGGCTTCGACTCGTCCACGACGGTCGTGGAGCTACGACTCAAAGTCCAAGAACGTAATCTATGGTCCTACGACCGGTCGTAGAGATCTACGACCGGTCGTAGGTGACCCACGACTGCAGTCGTAGGCTACTCACGACCAGTCGTGGAACGACTTTCAAAGATCGCGCTCAATATTTCAAAAATCTGTTAGAGCTACGACCAGTCGAAGGTTTCTACGACCAGTCGTAGGAACGATTTTTACTTCTATAAATTGAACATGAAATTTAGAGTTTTCACACTTCAACTCTATTCTATTCAAGAATTTTCAAGTGATCACTCTGAGATAAGTCTGTGTTTATTTTAAGCTACATTATGCTTATTTAATATTCCTTTTTGCTAGCTTATTTAATTTGATTTTGTTTCTATATTCCAATCTTATTTGATAAGAGGAATTATCTTATTCCTTCTTCTTAGAATCAAAATCAAATATAGCTACGCCCAACAAGTTAAATCTAAAATCTATTAGAATTTAGAACCTTATGAATGTGAGTATTAGAAATTGAACTTTGACATTCAATCATCTACTCCGATTGGTTCTCTCTTGGTGCTAAGAAAAGGAGAAATCCAGGTATTTTACAATTTGTAAAATTTATTTACTTTGGTTTTGTTTGAGGTTAAGCGAGAAAAATCTCATTGTATCTTGGTTTTGTTTGAGGTTGAGCGGAAAAATCTCATTGTATTGGTTGTCCGAGAAAACCGTAAAACTCGAGAAAAGAGGGGTTTTTGAATTGTGTAAGCCCAAGTGAAAAAGACACAATTGTAAAGGTTTTGGTGAACCTGTGAAAACCTATTTGATAGTGAACGCTAATATCCCCTGTGTGAGGATATTAGGAGTGGAGTAGCTTTTTGTGTGGCTGTTGGAAAACAGTTGGTGTACACACAGGCGAACCACTATAACTCTTTGTCTTGTGGATTGAATGCTTGCTTAATTTTCATATCTTTTATCATTCGATTGTGTGGAATGTACAAGTGGATGTGAATGTTGTAACTATTTACATTTCAAGCAAGTGTGGGGATTGTTGTAATAATTTAGATCTATACTTCTGCATTTAATTTCAATTCCTTGCTATTTCATTTACTTATATTAAAATTGAGTCCTTGATCCAAAAGAGGTTCTAGAAATAAGGTTGTCCTACCATAAGCCCTTGTTTATTATGGTGTAAGGTTGTCCTTAGAACTGAATTTGTATCAATCTCTCAATACTTATTTATCAAGGTGATTTAAATTTAGCATTGTGAATTGATTCATAATTGTAAGGATATTGGTTTACTTTATTTCCGCTGATTTTATTTTAAATTTGCCATAGTCCTATTCACCCCCCCCCCCTCCTCTAGGACATATAGCTTGGCCTTTTCAAAGACGATCTCTTGACTACCTCCTCGGTGTGAGATCGACTTTACTATCAACCTTATGCCTAGTGCGACGCCCATTTCTCTACCGACGTATCACATGCCTCTATGTGAAATGGAGGAATTAAGGAGACAGATTGATGATCTGTTGGATTCAGGTTTCATACGACCGAGTGTATCTCCTTGAAGAGCACTTATGTTGTTTGTAAAGAAGAAAGACGGATCGCTACGGCTGAGTATTGATTATCGCAAGTTGAACCAAGTGACAGTGAAGAACAAATATCCTTTGCCCAGGATAGACAATTTGTTCGATTAGTTGAAAGGGGCACAGTATTTCTTAAAGATCGACTTACAGTCCGGGTATCATCAGCTATGTGTCAGGGATGAAGACGTGTAGAAAACAGCATTCAGAACTAGCTTTGGGCACTACGAGTTCCTTGTGATGTTGTTCGGACTTACGAATGCACCGGCTGTATTCATGGACCTCATGAACCAGGTGTTTTGATCGTATTTATACCGATTCGTCATCGTATTTATAGATGACATCCTGATATACTTCAAAAGTCAGAAAGATCACGAAAAGCACCTACAAGCAGTCTTCGATAGTCTCAGGAAGAATCAGTTAATTGCTCAGTACAAGAAATGCGACTTCTGGAAGGAAGAAGTCAACTTCCTGGGACATGTGGTGTCCAAGGAAGGCATTGTCGTGGACCTTGCTAAGGTGACCGCAGTTCAGGACTGGGAGCAGCTCGGTTTGGTTACAGAAGTGAGGAGCTTCCTAGGACTTGCTGGCTACTACCGTCGGTTTATTAAGGATTTTTTCGAGATTGTCAGGCCCTTGTCTCAGCTCACACGAAAGGATCTTAAGTTTGCCTCAAATGAGAAGGCAGAAGTAGCCTTGCAGGAATTGAAGGATAAGCTGACGTCCGCCCCTGTGCTAGTATTGCCAAAGCAAGGGCTCAGATATATGATATACACCAATGCGTCTTGTGTTGGTTTAGGTTTTGTTCTTATGCAGAAGGATAGAGTGATTACCTATGCGTCGCGACAGTTGAGGAAACATGAAGAAAACTACCCTACGCATGACCTAAAATTGGCAGTAGTTATCTTCGCATTAAAGCTCTGGAGACATTACCTCTACGGAGAGAAGTTCAAGCTCTTTTGCGGCCACAAGAGCCTCAAGTACATATTCACGCAGAGAGACCTGAATATGAGGCAACAACGATGGATGGAAACCTTGAAGGACTTTAAGTTTGAAGTCTCCTACCATCCTGGCAAGGCCAACCTTGTGGCAGATGCGTTGAACCGCAAGAAGACAATATAGTTTGCGGCTCCACTAATGATAGAAGAATGGAACATGGTAGAATTTGTGCGAGACTTCGAACAGAAGCTTACAGTAGAGGATGAAATTGCGGTGAAGACCGCTTTAGTTAAAGTAGAAATATGCCAATATGTCCTAGAGAGGGGTGAATAGGACTTTTTAATAATTTGATAACGATTTAAAATCATATCACACTAATCCTAACAACAAGCATATATTACGATTACTCAAGAGTAACTCAACTGGCTTCCAAGCCCGGTAGAGGATCCAATCACAAAGTATTTGAGAGATGAACAATATGCAAACTAGTTTATGATGGATATGACTGTGAGTGTGTGGGAGGTGTGATCTCAGATAATCAGATATAAAAGTATACAAGGAAATCACATGAGCAAATGGAAGACAATAACAATCTCAAACACAATCATTTTTATAGTAGTTCGACTACTTGTCTACTCCACTCCAGGTAACCACACTCAACCCTTGAGTGTATCGGATTTCACTAAGGAGGTTTCACACGGTTTACCCCAAACACAAGGTTTTAAATCAGGTTCACCTTTAACCTTTATAACCTACACCTAGGCTGACTGTTTATGCTCTCACGAGTAAGGGTCAACACAAAGCACTCACTTTTAGGCACACTAGTCAAAGATCTTCCACAAGACTCTAACTGTTTATTCTCTCACAAGCAAGGGTCAACACAACACATCCACTTTTAGGCACACTGGCCAAGGATCTTCCATAAGACCATAACTATTTATGCTCTCCACAGAGCAAGGGTCAACACAATGCACCCACTACTTACACTCCCACCGGAAGCCTCCTAGAGGACTTGCAAGGGGTGAGAAATACCTTAAACCCAATCTTAGAAAGGAGTGATCACAAGAGTCCTCTGGACTCTGATAACTTACAGATAAGCAGATGAGTCCCTTTCAGCACTTTGTCAAAGATCTCCTCCTTTGTTGATGAAGAGTCTTCTGCTTCCTTGAACCGTAACTCAGAAGATGTACCAATGCATGGCGACGAGTTGGGTCAAGGCTATGATGGAATCCTACTCTCCTAAATGTTTTCCTATAAGGAAGATAGAGCGATTCCAATCATTTATGCATTCAAGGCATCCTAGCTTAATAATTTGCCATTAAGATGGTAGCTAGAGGATCCTTGAATGTGGAAGTTCATTCCCCAATCCACTCTATTGAATATCAATGGTGAGGGTGGATTGGAGGATGAACTTCCATGAGAGAAAGGGCTTTGGGTATATGATCTAAGGTTAAACACTCAAAAGAACTCTCTTCTTTCTCTACCAGCAACAATAGACAAGTCCTCTTTATATAGGCAAAAGGTTCCAATGGATATAAAACGGTCACATTTATGACAAAGTTTGATATCATTGAGTGTATACTCTCGATTGCATCGACTGGCCGCTCGATGACACAAACTCAATGTCATATGTTTTTTAAACCTTTTGCCAGCTGGTCGAGGGAATTGAGACAGGTGTCGATATCATCGGATTTCGAACTCCGATAGTATAGACACGAGGTTCGGTGAGAGAGACTTGCCTTGAAATATTTTAGGTTTACAAGAATGATCAAGGGACCTTCGATATCATCAGAATTTGAATGTCGATGATATCGGTAGCCGCGTCGATGCATCGATAAATCCAAAGGATTTTCCATTAAGCTTGATGGACAGTTTATGTCCTTGTTCGATGCAATCGATACTGTATCGATATTATTGATATTTGAATATCGATTCTCTCGAGTGACCCTCGATCAAAGATAAATAATCCTAAAATATTTGCTGGATATTTGTGAATCCAAGACCGATATCATCGAAGGCCTTCCGATATCATTGAGATTTGAATTCCGATGATATTGAGGATGACCTCGATATATCGACAATCTTATGATTTTTCTTAGTAGAAACAAGGACTCGTTTTCTCTGCTGTCGATTGTATCGAGTCAACTTCGATAGACTCGAGATTTGAATATCGATGATATTGATAGGTATATCGATACATCGATAATTCCGTCCAGATGAGTATGTGGTTGTTAGACATATTTTATCCTCATTTCGATGATATCGTTTAGTCATCAAGGACATCGACAGCACATGTTGATAATATCAATCAGTATATCAATAAAATCGATAGAGTTAAAAAACTTAGAGATTTTTTGAATTTTGAAAAAGTTTTCTAACTCAAAACCCTATGATGTTCTAATTTATTTTAAGGGTTTTAATCACCTGATGTTTTGGGACATGGGATGTGAGGCTTAGTTTACCTGTGGCGAGTTCGGGCCCACATCCAGTTGAGGTAGACGGTTGATTGATCTTCCTATGGAGCTTCTCTGTCTAGCCAACTCAACACTCACGCTAATTGACAAACCAAGGCACTTTCAATCTCCCTCTTTGTCAATTACGTAACAAAATACCAAAACACCCTAAAACAGCTTTTATACTGACATCCTAAATTATGTGCACATACACTTTACACAATTTTACAATTTAATCTAGTGGGCACACACATAATCATTCAGAAGGATTCAGAAGCTGCTCCCCCTATCTGCAAACTCCCCCTATCTTGGTGCAGCTGCTCCCCCTAACACCTGCAATACCATTCATAGACAGATATACAATTTTCCTTCCAGGGTGTTTGAGTTGTTCTACCCCTTTCTGTCAGTCATTGACAAAGATAAATATAGCAGTTGATATTGACTGAAGTTTGAAGTATTTGAGAGAACTAATCATCCAGAGAGCATACATATAGAAAGGATAGATGTATACTGATTAAAACAGTTTAACAAACATTATTTTCAAAAACTATGTATGCATAGCAGACCAAATAGAGCAGTGATATAAGCAGATAGACTAATCATCAAAAGAAGACCAGATAAACCAGGGGATCTTAACACATAATCATGGCAGTAAATAGAGTGAATGATAACCAGCCATTTTCAAAATTATCCAAAAATATATCTATACTGCCCAAGATTGGCAGAAGATTAACAGTTTTCCTAACAACATTACCAAGCCCATTTATAGGCACCCAAACACCAATCATCAGTTTTTAGCCTAACCATGGGCATATACAACACCAAAAAAAAAAGCGTCAGACTGTGCAGATTAATGAGTTATCACATACACCCATGAGAGCGTAGAACATCCAAAAAGATACTAATGTTCATACGTGGAAATAAGTGAGAGGTGTATGTGACAATGTCCAAAGACCAGCACTATGGAGCAGAAGAGGATAGCGTCGTGTCGTCTTGACGGCAAGTCATTAGATTAACCAATTGTTGTACAGTCTACTGCACTCCATGGACCAGCCGTCCCAAGACGGTAAGCTGCTCATTCATCGATTCCCTGAATTGGGAGACATCCCGCTGAATCACTTCAATCCGATCCTGATGGAGCTTAAATCATTTAGCATGCCCAGGAGTTGATGTCAACGGTGCTTGATGGGGTCCAGGAGCTTCATCTCCAGCTGTCTCAGCTCCTTCACCGGGAGCATCACCTTCATCTCTTGCTCCTTCTTCCTAAATGCCTTCCTCTGGATCCTTGGGATACTTGTGGAACTTCAAGTCCATTTTTTGAATGTTGTTTTTATTGAAGACTTGGAGGGGAAGTTCCAGATCACTAGTCATTGAGAAGCCGGTGGGATTGCATATCATGTTTATAATACAGGGATAGGGCAAGTGAAGAAACCTAGATGTATGAACGGCATAAACTAACTGATGTACAATCAGAGTTGGGAGGCAGATTTTTATCCCGTTGGCTATTGATGTAACATCCTGGATTTTCACTATTTTGGATTTCCAAAAATCCTTAAAATTTCTTTTTAAATAACTTATAAAATCACTTAATGACCATTATTACTCAATGTTAATTTATACTGGGGTGGACCAGTCTAGTTATGATGGGACCAAGTGTGGGCCGCCAAGCCAGATGGCCCGTTTACACTTAACAACAGCCTGTGTGGGCCACCCAGCGACCAAGGAGGGTCAGAAAAATCTAAAACCTTAGAAAATCATAGATCTCACTGGGCTTATGGTCCATCGCGGACTGCGGACCCAATGGACACCCAGAAGTACCATCTGGCGCTTGCCCAATGCGCCCCACCAATGCCTGAGTTAAAATCTGGCACTGACAAAAGAAACTGAGACTCTGGGCTTTTCAACCATCGTATTTCTTTCAAATTTACGATGATCGCAAATCTGGGACCCGATCGAAATCTGGGACCCGATCGTGGCCCGGTAACCGTCGATCGCAAATCGGACCCGTACGACCAAACCCCACATCCGATCATTCTCAAATTTTGCGTGACCCTTCATCAGGCCACTGAGCACCTACCCTATAAATTTCATGGCTAGAGGGCCACCAGAACCGTTCCAATCACCGAAATGGGCCTCACAGGGCCACTTAAAGGTCGAAAACGCTTACTCAGATCATATATCTGTTCATTCGTTCGTCCTCAATTTTTGCATGGGCCCTAGTCAGACCATAAGGCACCTACACGCTGAATTTGGTGGCCAGAGGGGTGTTAGGGCCACCCCAACACTAATAGGGAGTCCCATAAGTCTATTTTAGGAAATTGTGGAAGCTTGGGGCCATTTGCACCAAATCTGGAATTATAAAAAGGGCCTTATTTGGGCACCCCTCTCCCCATACGAATTTTGCCCTAAAAAAGAGAAAGAGAGAAGAGAGAAAAGAGAGAAAGAAGAAAGGAAGAAGAGGGGAAGAAGGAGAGTGGACCCTAGAATCGAGGTGGGGCCCAAGGAAGCAAACCCCACAACTCTCTACATCTCCTCCAAGAAGAAACCCCATCCGAAATCGCCCATCTTCTCTCCGTTAATCGTTTAGGTAAGATTCTAACCCACCTTTCCCTTGAAACCCTTGTGATGAGAAGGGATTTATTTCGGATTCTAACATGTAAATGTTGTTCTAGGGATCCCAACCAAACCACCCCCAAAATCCACTCTCTTAGAACGTTCCCAAGCCTTCAATGAATCCGAAGGTGCGGACTATTATCCTTAGGTGGTCTAACATCAATTATAATTTGAGTTTAATGATTTTGTGTGTATGGGATGTTGTTTGGAGGATCTAGAGGAAACCTAAGAATTTCATGTTCGTTGGAATCGTATGGATTTGCATGTTTAGTTCCCTTTTAATGTTGATCTTGCCTCTCATATGCTTGGTTACAATGAATGTTGTATGTTCATGTTTGATGGAGTTGTGTGTAATGTTCTTTATAACATGTTGTTTGCCTCTCACATGGTTAGGTAAAAAATCAAATGCTTACATGCTCATGTCTTGGTGATCTATGTATGTTGTTCCTCATAACATGTATGACTCATTCACATTTACGCATTTTGGTCCTATGAGATGCGGGAAGTGCTTCACTTCCGCACAAACACACACTACATACAAGCACCTTATTCAAATGTGTTGTTAGCTTACTTGTAGAAGAATTTCATATGGGTGTGATGAATGTGTATGCATTATATCGGCTATGCTAGTAGATAACAATGATGAATAACATGCCATGACTGTTTGTCGACCCTTGGGTTGGTCAGGAAATGAGGAGAGTGAGGATGGTCCCGTTGGTAGGACTATCCTGGGGCTAGGCCGTGGGTTTGGGCGAGTGCGGATAGGCGGCAGTAGTTAGACTACATGGGTCGCCCGTACCCGATGTTATCTGTTGTGTGTTTACCTGAACTTGTGCGGTATAGCCTAATACTGACCAATCTTGTCCATTAACCTTAATTGCTCACACATGTATGGAACCTGGCACACCCTACCACCGTTGTTAGCCCACTGATAGCGAGCTAAACATTGATCCACCGTCTCGTGAGCCGAACATGGTGGAATGGGACACTGTGTCCGAGCTGTCGTCCTACGCTGGGGTGACACGCCTCCCCGTAGTGACCGCGAGCGATCCCTTCCTCTCAGCACTCCCCATGTGCTCAGAGTCGGGGATGGAGAACCCGACGGGATCACGGATTGTGGTGCCCTGGCCTCGCGCATTGAGGGGTCTCGGCACTACAACTAGTTGAGGGCATTGATACGTGGGGTGAATCAGTTTCCCAAACCTGCTGGATGAACGGAATTAACTAAGAACTTGGCTAACATATCATTGCATCGCATTAGCTAGGGTGGCGACTCGGCAGTCGAGGTCGCTCTGAGGGAGTATTGTCATATGCGATCGTAAGATGGAGTCGCTTGAGGGAGAGTTGTGGCGAGGGCATGCATCATTTCATCCATCATGCATGCACATTAATAAGATTAGTTTAGTGACTGTGAATGATTGTTTTTCATTAAATTCGTAATATAACTGATGTTTGTGATAACTTGAGACTAATAGTTCACACTAAGTTGATCACTCACTCCCACTCTGGGACGGTGTTTTAAAACACCAACTAGATTCGCTCATAGATGCAGGTGATGCAAAATTGTGGAGCTGGGTGATGCGGGCCTCGAGGAGGAGGACGAGCGAACTCAGCTCTACTCTTGTGGACATAATGTTGTTGTGATTTTGTTGAGTAACGCCTTATGCGACCCATTTATTTTCCTTTGGACCTGTACATATTGATCTCTTCATTTCAGCAGACTAGTTGTGGTTGTGTTTCATGCTCCAAGAAATTTCAGGCTGCGCATTTAAACTGGATTAATCATAAAATTATAAAATTGATGATAAGTGACACTCGGGGACTCGGGAGTCGAGTCTATACACGACCCCCGATTTTTTGAGGCGTTACAGATGGTATCAGAGCAATAGTTTGGAATCCCTTGGGCCATGGGTCATGAACTCACCAACGCGTCCGCTGACATTAGGGTAAGCACAGTAGAAACTTAGAATGGTAGGAACCCTCCTTGAATCGGAACCGGCAATCTTAGATGGATGGTAAGACTTCCAAGAAATTAGTATTGGGGAGTGAGAGAGGGTAGTGGCGATAAGAAAGGAGTCCGAGAGACTTACAATACCTTGGCCCGATGGTAGGAACAAACCGAAATTGAGTGATTAGACGTCACAACCATAGATCTAGACCAAATGGGCTAATGTCGGGCCGAACATGATAGTTCAAACCCATTCGGGGACAATTAAGTAGGGGCGAATGAAATTCTATCAAAAATAGAGAGAATGTAGAACCAAAACTGAGGGATTAGAAGGTCGAAACCATAGTCTTATGCCAAATTTGATAGTTCCAACCCATTCTGGGATAAAGACTTGAGGGTGAATGAAAATTCACCGAAAATAGTGAAACTATAGAAAAAATCAGGTTTTGACCTCTAACCGGGGGGAATCTCATGAAACTAATAGGCCCATTACGTAGATCAGCTCGTTCTACCCCAAATTCATATATGGCACCTTCTGGGGGGCCACACCAGCGCCCCGGAAACAACGTTCAAAGAATGCCCTGCCGCTCCGTCGGCGTTTTTCACCCCGCCGTCAGCGTTTCCACCCCGCCAAGGCTCCAACGGCCCGCGTGGCCCCTGCCGAGGCCGCATGCTCCCCCCGCCGCCCACCCCACCGACTAGTGTTGCCCCCGCCAGAATTTCTGTAATTTTAGGTCAACTTCAAAAATCCATATATCCTTCGTTACAACTCCAATTTAGGTGATTTAAAAACCAGATTAAATATGAATAAGTCTAGTTTTATATAAAAATAAGAAAAAAATAAAATAAAAATTATAATATATCTAAAATTAAGCTGTTCTGTCAACTGTCCAAAATTTTTTTGATTTCAAACAGTTGTTGCTCCTAGAATTTTAATAATTTATTTACAACTCCAAATGAGATGAAATTTTGTGTGGTCTTTAAACTCAATTATAAAATATTATAAAAATTTTAAAAATAATTCAGTTACCAAAAGTATAAGAAACCTTATAAGAAATAGAGCCTATTTCCCACTACTCCCACTCCATCATCTTCACTCTTCCATACTCAAACCCATCTCTTCAAAATTCATCTTCTCCCCTAGAAACTCCCCATCTCCTCTTCCTCACCTTCAAACCACCTTCCCAAACCCTTTCTTAACCATTTTTTTTCTCTCAATTCCATTTCAAGCCCATCTACGAAGTTCCACCATTCACTCTCAAACCCACTTCCAACCCACCTTCCCATCTCCCATTCTTAAACAAATCCCAACCCACCTTCTCTTTCTTCCAACCACATATCACACTTCATTCATTCATTCTTCAAATCCTAAACCCATTATTCAAATCCCTCCCTTCCAACCAACTCCCACCAACATTCACACCCTTTCAACATTCTTTAAACCCTCCAACTTCATTTCCACAATCCATCAAACTCATTCCTTCCTACAAGACCTTCACCCCATTTCATCCCACTCCATCACTTTCAAAACTCAATTCCAATCCCAAACCCATTAAACCCATTCATTTCTCATTACTCAAAACTCATTCTCAATATCACTCTAAACTTCATTCCCAAACCCCTTTACATCAAACCCACTCCTAACCTCATTTCTCATAAACCAATCTCAATCCCTTCGCGAATCTCATATCTTCAACTCATCTTCAAGTTCATTTCTTTAAACCCACACGTAACTCATTTTCCTCAAACCACATCTTTAAGGTCCATCTTCCTTAAGAAACCATCATTCTCCCATATCACTTCCATCTCCCTAACCCATCTCCACCCTTTCATTTCCAAAAATTCCACATCACAAAACCAAACAACAACCATCCACATTCAAATCTATTCCTTCCCATTCCAAGACCATACTCAACTTCAAATTTTTAAAACCCATTCCATCCTCATTTCCCCAAACCCCCTTTGACAAATTTGCACCTTCTCAACAACTATCAATTTCCTTGCCGAGGGGAATGACATTCCTAGCAACCGTTGCCTTCTTCTTCTCCATTCAGGTGATTCTTTTCCTCAAGGGGAAGAAGTACCCCCATCTTTGCCCGATCCAGAAGAGTAGTAGCATAACCTTTCCGATAATTAGTAGTTTGCTTTAAGTCGATTAGGTCTACCTGCTTGTGTTGAAGGATAGTTAGGACGTTTGCTTGACTAAGTTGTTTTTTTTTTCCTTATGTTTGGAATGTCTAGAAAACTATGTAATCCATGTTGTATGATGTAACTAGCCATACTAATGGCACTTTGAATTTAATATGAATGTATGGATTGTTTTTAAATTTTCTTGTCGCCTTATAAATGCTTGTATGTATGATTGCCTTACTGCGTCCATCTTAACGTTATTAGCACTCTAAACCACCAGAATACCTTAAAACTTTCGATTCTTCCTTCACTGTTAAAATTTATGAAACCAAAGAGTGATTTGCCCATAACCCACTAGCCTTAGGATTGAAATGGTAATTCATATATAAAAATTTGTGACTTTAAAAAAACTTTTTAGGATGATCGTTGCTCGTAGGTATGTTGAGAGAATTATTAAACCCCAAATTGGATATAAATTAAAACGAGGACTCTCGTAGACAAAGACCCAATAGACAACCTTATAAATAGGAGATGTAAACTTTCCAATGATGGCTAAACAATTAGATTGATCGGACTATGGAATTACGGAACCACACATTTGCGAAGTACTCGCAGCTTAACCCAATTTTCATTCCTGGGTGAATACCAATGGACTCACTGCTTTGACCGAGCAAAAGACCAGGATCTACCGGGACTAAGAAGGAATACAACGATCTTTCTACCCTGGTCAGACAGATGATCGACGTATGGGATCAAAGTCTACCACAACTATCTTTCCGTATTAGCCTAATCATAAAAGAGTAAAATATACCACCATTAGGTAAACTTTACCAACAACCACTTAATACGATAATAATGATTTTGACATTTATTTTCAAACCTCAAATGTGAAAACTTTTAAGGGGGTAGAATATAATAAGGAAGACTAGTACAGTTAGTATGTACCCTACCATGCATATAAACCTCAAATTAATAAAACTTATGCAAACAAAATGATAATATCTTTATTTATTACCCTTAGGCAATTTCGGGGATGAAATTGTTTTTAAGGGGGGTAGACTGTAACATCCTGGATTTTCACTATTTTGGATTTTCAAAAATCCTTAAAAAAAATTTTAAATAACTTATAAAATCACTTAATGACCATTATTACTCAATGTTAAGTTATACTGGGGTGGACCAGTCTAGTTATGATGGGACCAAGTGTGGGCCGCCAAGCCAGATGGCCCGTTTACACTTAACAACAGCCTGTGTGGGCCACCCAGCAACCGAGGAGGGTCAGAAAAATCTAAAACTTCAAAAAATCATAGATCTCACTAGGCTTATGATCCATCGCGGACTGCGGACCCAATGGACACCCAGAAGTACCATCTGGCGCTTGCCCAATGCGCCCCACCAATGCCTGAGTTAAAATCTGGCACTGACAAAAGAAACTGAGACTCCGGGCTTTTCAACCATCGTATTTCTTTCAAATTTATGATGATCACAAATCTGGGACCCGATCGTGGCCCGGTAACCGTTGATCGCAAATCGGACCCGTACGACCAAACCCCACATCCGATCATTCTCAAATTTTGCGTGGCCCTTCATCAGGCCACTGAGCACCTACCCTATAAATTTCATGGCTAGAGGGCCACCAGAACCGTTCCAATCACCGAAATGGGGCCCATAGGGCCAGTTAAAGGTCGGAAACGCTTACTCAAATCATATATCTGTTCATTCATTCATCCTCAATTTATGCATGGGCCCAAGTCAGACCATAAGGCACCTACACGCCGAATTTGGTGGCCAGAGGAGTGTTAGGGCCACCCAACACTAATAGGGAGTCCCATAAGTCTATTTTAGGAAATTGTGGAAGCTTGGGGCCATTTGCACCAAATCTGGAATTATAAAAAGGGCCTCATTTGGGCACCCCTCACCCCATACGAATTTTGCCCTAGAAAAGGGAAAGAGAGAAGAGAGAAAAGAGAGAAAGAAGAAAGGAAGAAGAGGGGAAGAAGGAGAGTAAACCCTAGAATCGAGGTGGGGCCCAAGGAAGCAAACTCCACAACTCTCTACATCTCCTCCAAGAAGAAACCTCATCCGAAATCGCCCCTCTTCTCTCCATTAATCGTTTAGGTAAGATTCTAACCCACCTTTCCCTTGAAACCCTTGTGATGAGAAGGGATTTATTTCGGATTCTAACATGTAAATGTTGTTCTAGGGATCCCGGCCAAACCACCCCCAAAATCCACTCTCTTAGAACGTTCCCAAACCTTCAACGAATCCGAAGGTGTGGACTATTACCCTTAGGTGGTCTAGCATCAATTATAATTTGAGTTTAATGATTTTGTGTGTATGGGATGTTGTTTGGAGGATCTAGAGGAAACCTAAGAATTTCATATTCTTTGGAATCGTATGGATTTGCATGTTTAGTTCCCTTTTGATGTTGATCTTGCCTCTCATATGCTTGGTTACAATGAATGTTGTATGTTCATGTTTGATGGAGTTGTGTGTAATGTTCTTTATAACATGTTATTTGCCTCTCACATGGTTAGGTAAAAAATCAAATGCTTACATGCTCATGTCTTGGTGATCCATGTATGTTGTTCCTCATAACATGTATGACTCGTTCACGTTTGCGAATTTTGGTCTTATGAGATGCGGGAAGTGCTTCACTTCCGCACAAACACACACTACATACAAGCACCTTATTCAAATGCGTTGTTAGCTTGCTTGTAGAAGAATTTCAAATGGGTGTGATGAATGTGTATGCATTATATCGGCTATGCTAGTAGATAACAATGATGAATAACATGTCATGACTGTTTGTCGACCCTTGGGTTGGTCAGGAAATGAGGAGAGTGAGGATGGTCCCGTTGGTAGGACTATCCTGGGGCTAGGCCATGGGTTTGGGCGAGTGCGGATAGGTGGCAGTAGTTAGACTACATGGGTCGCCCGTACCCGATGTTGTCTATTGCGTGTTTGCCTGAACTTGTGCTGTATAACCTAATACTGACCAATCTTGTCTGTTAACCTTGATTGCTCACACACGTATGGAACCTGGCACACCCTACCACCGTTGTTAGCCCACTGATAGCGAACTGAACATTGATCCAACGTCTCGTGAGCCGGGCATGGTGGAATGGGACACTGTGTCCGAGCTGTTGGCCTACGCTGGGATGACGCGCCTCCCCGTAGTGACTACGAGCGATCCCTTCCTCTCAGCACTCTCCATGTGCTTGGAGTCGGGGATGGGGAACCCGACGGGATCACGGATCGCGGTGCCCTGGCCTCGCGCATTGAGGGGTCTCGGCACCGCAACTAGTTGAGGGCATTAATACGTGGGTGAATCAGTTTCCCAAACCTGCTGGATGAATGGAATTAACTAAGAACTTGGCTAACATATCATTGCATCGCATTAGCTAGGGTGGCGACTCGGCAATCGAGGTCACTCTGAGGGAGTGTTGTCATATGCGATCGTAAGATGGAGTCGCTTGAGGGAGAGTTGTGGCGAGGGCATGCATCATTTCATCCATCATGCATGTACATTAATAAGATTAGTTTAGTAACTGTGAATGATTGTTTTTCATTAAATTCGTAATATAACTGATGTTTGTGATAACTTAAGACTAATAGTTCACACTGAATTGATCACTCACTCCCACTCTGGGACGGTGTTTTAAAACACCAACCAGATTCGCTCATAGATGCAGGTGATGCAAAATTGTGGAGCTAGGTGATGCGGGCCTCGAGGAGGAGGACGAGCGGACTCAGCTCTACTCTTGTGGACATGATGTTGTTGTGATTTTGTTGAGTAACGCCTTATGCGACCCATTTATTTTCCTTTGGACCTGTATATATTGATCTCTTCATTTCAGCAGACTAGTTGTGATTGTGTTTCATGCTCCAAGAAATTCCAGGCTGCGCATTTAAACTGGATTAATCATAAAATTATAAAATTGATGATAAGTGACACTCGAGGACTCGGGAGTCGAGTCTATACACGACCCCCGATTTTTTGGGGTGTTACAATTGAATACACTATCATGGTCATGAAACCTGTGAGAACAAACCGAATGGTAGTTATAGGATAGATGTTTGTGGTGAAGATACCGTGCAAAACCCGAAATCATGGTTCCATGTACCTAGATTTCAACGCATTTCCTTGATACCAAGGAATGTCTCTACCATGACAGAGATATTTAGTAACCATAGGCCGAATTTCAACGTTTTCGAGGTCCATTTCAGGAAGACCATCGGGTGACATTTCCAGCCCTAGGATGTTTGCAATTGTAGCAAGAGTGATTAGGACATCATCACCGTTAAGAGAGACCATGATTAAAGGAGGATCAGACACGGGTGAGTGACAAGCGGCGAGAAAGTTGCGTGGGTGTTCAAGATGGCACGGCCCACCGAAGTATAGAACGGGCAACCAATCGATTACAGCAAACAGGGATTCCATATTGTATGGTTTTAAACAATCCCTGTCTACCTTCCTCTCGTGAATGAGCTTCCTACCCGTGTATTTTGCTGGACGTGGATTTAATCTAGCCGGAGGAGGTGCTGGTGTTTCGGACTGGGACCCGCCACGTGAAGTTTGTCGTGACCTCTGACGAGTGGGGGTCCCTCGTTCAGGAGCTCTTGCCATCTCTTTTGAAGCAAGGGTCTTTCGTCGAGAGGCTCTAGAGGACTCCTCAGGTCCAAACACCGTTTCTTTGTCCTTACCCATAAAGACAGATTTGGGAACAATGGACAAAATTTCTCTTTTAAAGAAACTAAAAATACCTAACCAAAAAGTAAGATATAATCTAGAATGGAAGGAATGGAAGGATAATACCAGTTTTTGAGGAGTTTTCAGGACCCACCGATGTACTTCCGACTGAGGAAATGAGAAAAAAATGAAAATGCCTTTTTGAAAAGAGAATGAAGTTCCTTTTTTTCTTTTGCTCGATCGCCTTTTATCGGGTGACAGTCTTCAATATCATCGACCAGTGTTTTAATGATATCGATGTAACTCCCTCAATGTTTATCGAGACCATCTTCGATATCATTCTCGATCATATGGCTCTTCATATTCAAAAGAGGCGTCGATGATATCGACCCTTGATCGATTAATTAAGAATGATTTATCAGCAGACATATCAAGGATGAATGATTTTCATTTTTCCACACTTCTATAAACTCATGTATAGAATAAAATATCTTTGAATCAGTATACACAGCAAAATTTTGTACAAAAATTGCACAAATCAAAATTATAAACATTAGGATGTTTATATACAAAAAGGATTGAGGTGAGAAACCTCAAATATATCATTAAGAGCTCAACAAAGTTTCATCATTCAACAAATATCCAGATCTTGATGCATGACCTGGACTTGTCTTTTCGTGCTTGATGTTTCAGGGTATATGAATAGAGTTAGTTATCAGACAATTCAGTTTTTCTTTTACTATCCATTTTGAGATAGAATTCTTTACTGTGGTAAATTTAGTTTTCATTTTTATCTCACCCACTTGATCCAATGACTCCTTCATTCTGTCATTCATTTTAGGTGGTGATGGATGTGCATTTCTTTTATCCAATCTCCTAGGTAGACTTTTGACATTTTGTATTTCTCTGGTCGATTTGAATTTACCAATATGATTTTGACCAAGGTTATGTGGAGTCCTGCTAGGTGTCAAGCATTCAAACTTATAATGACCCAAATCTCCACATAAATGACAAACTGGAGTAGTTCTTGTATTACTACCTGAAGCAGCAGATTTTTCAAATATTTGTGCTGCATTCCAGTTCTTGTTTTAGTTTTATCATACCCTAGGCCACTCTTATATTTTCCTCGTCTTCCCATCCCTAACAATTTTTCTAGCTTTTCACCACTCTGGGAAAATTTATAGTTTATTTCAGCAAATTTTCTGGATTTCTCTAAGTTAAACCGGAGTGTGTGATTCTCATTCTGGAGATGCTCATTTTCATCTTCTGATAATTCAACTTGTTTAGTAAGCTTTGATGATTTCGTTTTCAGGGACAGATTGATTCTTTCCAACTTATCATTATCTAAATGATATTGTTGTAAGTCATTAATTAGATGTGTATTAATTTCCAAGGTTTTGTCTAGATCTCTTTGAAGCAATTCTCTTTTGTTTTCAGACATTCCAAGTCTTTTAAGGATGTGGATGCTATGAATATAAAGTTGATTGTAAGCATCCTATAGTTTGTTTTGTTCTTCTTCTTCTTCCTTTTCAGATTCCTCATTATCAGATGGAAATGATTCAGTGGCTTGTGGTTCTTTCTTGTTCTCAGTTTCAATGGGAATGATTGGAGTAGTGAAGACCATAAGGATTTTCAAGGATTTTTGGTCTCCATCGCTCTCTGAGTCACTAGATTCTGAGTTTGACTCTTCTGTATCATCCCATGTAGCAGCCATTGCCTTGCCCTTAGTTTTTCTATTTGGGCATTCAGTAGACAGATGTCCAAACTTCTGACAAGCGTAACATTATGGTTCTTTGGTCTTTTTACCAAATTTACCTGCAAAAGGTCTGTTGTCCATCTTTCTTCCTTTAAGTGGATGGCCACGATTTTTCTAAAAGAAATTTCTGAATCATTGAACCAACAAAGCCACTTCCTCATCTTCATCTTCTCTTTCACTTTCAATGTCCTCGTTTGTTCATTTCTTTGAAGTTTTGAGGGCAGTATTTTTGGATTTTTGGGTTTATTTGAAGTGTAGTTCAAAGGTTTGTAGGGAACCTACCAGTTCTTCTACTTTCATTTCGTCTATATTCCTACACTCTTCAATAGTTGTTACTTTAGGAATGAACCGTTCCAATAGGGATCTTAGAATTTTCCTGCAGATTTTTTTTACCAGAACTTTCTCTCCTAATCCACCCATAGAGTTGCAAATGATATTCAACTTTGTGAAAAACTCCATAAAGGTCTCATGCTCTTCCATGCTGAGACTTTCAAACTGTGAAGTCAAGAGTTAAAGTTTAGATCTCTTCACAGTGCTTGTGCCTTCATGGGTGGTTTCCAATAGATCCCATACTTCTTTGGATGTCCCACATATAATTATTTGATTGAAAATATCTTAGGACACGGTACAGTAGATGGCGTTTAGCGGTCTATTTTTCTTTATCGAACGTCGTTCGCTTTTCTTTAGGTTTGGGTTTTGTGATGGTTGTGCCATTATTAAGTACAATTTGTTCAAATGGTGGCATATATCCACTTTTAGCTATCCCAAATATCATGATCCAAAGATCTCAGAAAGTAATGCATTCTAGTCTTCCAGTATGCGTAATTTGAGCCATCAAATACTGGAGGCCTAGTGACCGATGAGCCCTTTCCTTTGGCAATATTCCCAACTTCAGTCAAGATCACTCTCTAGGCGGTGAAGCCCTTAAAGAGAGACCCACTCTGAAACCAATTGAAATTGCGGTGAAGACCACTTTAGCTGAAGTAGGAATATGCCAATATGTCCTAGAGAAGGGTGAATAGGACTTTTTAATAATTTTATAACGATCTAAAATCCTTTCACACTAATCTTAACAATAAGCATATATTAGGATTACTCAAGAGTAACTCTACTAGCTTCCAAGCCCGGTAGAGGATCCAATCACAAACTATTTGAGAGATGAACAATATGCAAACTAGTTTATGATGGATATGACTGTGAGTGTGTGTGAGATGTGATCTCAGATAATCAGATATAAAAGTATATAAGGAAATCATATGAGTAAATGGAAGACAATAACAATCTCAAACACTGTCATTTTTATAGTGGTTTGACTACTTGTCTACTCCACTCCCAGTAACCGTACTCAACCCTTGAGTGTATCGGATTTCAGTAAGGAGGTTTCACACGGTTCACCCCAAACCCAAGGTTTTAAATCAGGTCCACCTTTAACCTTTACAACCTACACCTAGGCTGACTGTTTATGCTCTCACAAGCAAGGGTCAACACAAAACACCCACTTTGAGGTACACTGGCCAAGGATCTTCTACAAGACCCTAACTGTTTATACTCTCACAAGCAAGGGTCAACACAACTCACCCACTTTTAGGCACACTGGCCAAGGATTTTCCATAAGACCCTAACTGTTTATGCTCTCCACAGAGCAAGGATCAACACAACGCACCCACTACGTACACTCCCGCCGGAGGCCTCCTAGAGGACTTGCAAGGGGTGAGAAACACCTTAAACGCAATCCTAGAAAGGAGTGATCACAAGAGTCCTCTGGACTCTGATAACTTACAGATAAGCAGATGAGTCCCTTTCAGCACGTTGTCAAAGATCTCCTCCTTTGTTGATGACGAGTCTTCTGCTTCCTTGAATCGCAACTCAGAAGATGTACCAATGCATGGCGATGGGTTGGGTCAAGGCTATGATGGAATCTCACTCTCTTAAATGTTTTCCTATAAGGAAGATAGAGCGATTCCAATCATCTATGCATTCAAGGCATCCTAGCTTAATGATTTACCATTAAGATGGTAGCTGGAGGATCCTTGAATGCGGAAGTTCATTCCCCAATCCACTCTATTGAATATCAATGGTGAGGGTGGATTGGAGGATGAACTTTCATGAGAGAAAGGGCTTTGGGTATATGATCTAAGGTTAAACACTCAAAATCACTCTCTTCTTTCTCTACCAGCAACAATAGACAAGTCCACTTTATATAAGCAAAAGGTTCCAACAGGTATAAAACGGTCACATTTATGATAGAGTTTGATATCATCGAGCGGGTTCAATATCATCAAGCGTATACTCTCGATTGCATCGAATGGCTGCTCGATGACACAAACTCAATGTCATGTGCTTTTGAAACCTTTTGCCAGCTGGTCGAGGGAATCAAGACATGTGTCGATATCATTGGATTTTGAACTCTGATAGTATCGACATGAAGTTCGATTCCTCGACATTTAAAAATGAGAGAGACTTACCTTGAAATATTTCAGGTTTACAAGAATGATCAAGGGACCTTCGATATCATCGGAATTTGAATGTCGATGATATCAATAGTTGTGTCGATGCATCGATAAATCCAAAGAATTTTCCATTAAGCTTGCTAGACAGTTTATGCCCTTGTTCGATGCAATCGATACTGTATCGATATTTGAATATCGATTCTCTTGAGTGACCCTCGATCAAAGATAAATAATCCTGAAATATTTGCTGGATATTTGTAGTCCAAGACCGATATCATCGAAGGCCTTCCGATATCATCGAGATTTGAATTCCGATGATATCAAGGATGACCTCGATATATCGACGATCTTATGATTTTTCTTAGTAAAAACAAGGACTCGTTTTCTCTGTTGTCGATTGTATCGAGTCAACTTCGATAGACTTGAGATTTGAATATCGATGATATCGATAGGTATATCGATACATCGATAATTCCGTCCAGATGAGTATGTGATTGCAGGACATATTTTGTCCTCATATCGATGATATCGTTTAGTCATCGAGGACATCGATAGCACACGTCGATAATATTGATCAGTATATCGATAAAATCGATAGAGTTAAAAAACTTAGAGATTTTCTAAATTTTGAAAAGTTTTCTAACTCAAAACCCTATGATGTTCTAATTTGTTTTAAGGGTTTTAATTACCTGTATTTTGGGACATGGGATGTGAGGCTTAGATTTACCTGTAGCGAGTTCGGGCCCACATCCAGTTGAGGCAGACGGTTGATTGATTTTCCTATGGAGCTTCTCTGTCTAGCCGACATAACACTCACGCTAATTGACAAACCAGGGCACTTTCAGAGGAGCCGTTCATGTGCGTCGCACATATTCGTGTGCAACCACTCGTTGATGACCGAATCATTGTGGCTCAGAGAGAAGATGAATGGTTGGTAGAGATGAGAAAGCGAGCTAGTGACGATGAAGACTCTGAACGGAGAGTTGGTTCATATGGGGGTTTATGTTATCCTGGCCGCCTATGCATCCCGAATCTCCATGACTTGAGGAAGGAAGTTTTCGAAGATGCTACAATTCAAAGATGGAAATGCATCCTGGCAGTATGAAGATGTACCGAGATATGAAATGTTCATATTGGTGGGACAACATGAAGGCCTAGATTGCTGACTTTGTGTCCTGTTGTCTTACGTACCAGCAGGTCAAGGCCGAACATCGCCAACCTCCTGGTTTACTTCAGCCCATGCCTATAGTTGAATGGAAATGGGACTTCGTTTTTATGGATTTCATTTCTGGGTTACCAAAGACGAGAAATGGGCATGAGTCCATTTAAGTGATTGTGGACCGATTGATAAAATTGGCTCATTTCCTCTCGATTAGAGTTTCAAACTCAGCATATGATTTAGCCAAGCTGTACATCAAGGAGATTGTGTGGCTGCATGGAGTGCCTATGGAGATTGTGTCAGATCAAGACACGTGATTCATGTCTATTTTCTGGACTAGAATCCAATAAGCAATGGGAGTGAAACTGAAGTTCAGTACCGCGGTCTACCCTCAAACCGATGGGCAGATGGAACGGGTAAACCAGATATTAGAAGATATGTTGCGGGCGTGTGTGCTTGATTTTAAGGACAATTGAGATGACTGTCTTCCCTATGTTGAGTTCACTTATAACAATAACTTCCAAGCGAGCATTGACATGGCTCCCTACGAAGCCTTGTATGGGCGTCCATGTCGAGCGCCGCATTGTTGGGCAGAGGTTGGTAAGAAGAGTCTGATTGGCCCAGATTTAGTATAGGCGACCTCAGAGAAGATCGACATTATCAGGCATCGACTTCTTGCAGCCCAGAGCCGACAGAAGAGTTACGCCGATACTCGACGACGACAGCTAGAATTTGATGTTAGGGACCATGTATTCCTTAAAGTTTTCCCAATGAAGGGAGTCCTTCGTTTTGGCAAGGAGGGGAAGCTTATGCTGAGATTCATTGGCCTATTTCAGATATTAGACCGAGTGGGTGTGGTAGCATGCCGTTTCGCTTTGCCTACACCACTCACAAGCGTGCACAACGTATTTCATATATCGATGCTGAAGAAATACGTTCCTGACCCTTCCCATATTATTAAATGGGAGCAGGTATAGTTGAGTGAAGATGCTACTTATGTACTACGACCAACACGTATTCTTGATAGGAAGGAACAAGTGCTACGCAGCAAAGTGATCCCGCTTGTGAAAGTACTATGGACACACCACACAGAGGAAGAAGCTACTTGGGAAACAGTAGCCGAGGTCCATAAGAACTACCCTCAGATTCTCGAGAAGTACGAAAAGGTACTAATTTCGAAGACAATTTTTCTTTAAGGGGGGTAGATTGTAACGTCTCGAAAAAATTCGTACAAAGACCCGAGTACCACCTCAGGCAGAAATCCTTAAAGAACGTGTACTGTGGAAATTAGATGAATATTAATTAAGTACTAAACTAAATTAATTGATGGATCTGCTTGAACCACTTTCTATACGAAATCCTTAAAGAACGTGTACTGTGAAAATTAGATGAATATTAATTAAGTACTAAACTAAATTAATTGATGGATCTGCTTGAACCACTTTCTATACGAACATCAAGACCCAAAACCATTGAAATCGCTAGCTCAACATTACTTAAAAACCTAGGAGTAATATCAAAAACCCAGTTGCTCTCGGGAGCACATTTAAACTCCATATCGGACCTGGTCCGTGCATCAAAAGTCAGATGACCATGAAACTAAAAGGTTATGATCGTCTTATTGGGCTTGACAACCATCGCTGGAATCGAGCCCAAATAATATCCAGAAACGCACAACTTGAGCCCTGAGCAAAGTGTGCGAGAAACGCGAATATTTTTAGAAAATGAATTAGAACTTAAGTGAATTGGACCTTTCGCTTGTGGGTGAAATTAAAGGTTTTAGACCGTCATTTTCTAACCAAACTTTACCCGTGGATCAGGAAAATTTCCATACACATATCGGTATGCTTATGGCCCTGATCAAGTAACGGCGACCGTTGATCTGATACATGTCCTTCTCGGTCGATCAATTTGTCAGATCGCACCATAAAGACAGTCCTGGCGTAGATCCATTGTCAGGGAACTTGCTTCATGACTTAGGTGAGAAATGGACCTTCCTAGGGGTCCCGTTTGCCTGAAATGGACATCCATTGGCTATAACCTAAGTGTACCATGGCCCTAGGGCCATTTATATCGCTTTTGAGCTTATATAATGCCCTTAAACCACCCCTCTCTCATTCCATACGAATTTTCTCAAACCCTAGGTGACGGAAGAGAGAAAAGAGGAGAAAAGTGTGAGGAGAAGAGTGAGAGTTTGGGAGATCGAGGCGACGTTCCTCTCTTACGACTACACGCACTAGATCGCCTCTACATCTAGCTACACGGGTCGTTCCAACTCCGATTTAGGTAAGAAATCCTAACCCTAATTTCGTTTTAGGAATCCAAATAGAGGAATCAACGAAATAGCTAACATACTCATGATTTAGGTTGTTGTTGTGTTGTAGACGGGAATATAGTGTTCGAACCGAGTTCGAAACGAGCAAACCGACGAAAGGTGCGGACTATAAACATTTAGGTTATGGTTTTCAAGGCTTTTAATGTCAGCTAATGATTTATGTCTAACTTGATTACTACCATATGATCTTAGTTACGATGTATTCGATAATTTATACATGTGTATAAACTACGTGAATATATGATGCATTCCATGTGTTTGTTGAAATGTTCGAATGAATATGAAATCATGATTTGTGTTTGCCATGACTATTAACCTAGAATACATGATTGTTGTATGTATGACAACTCCTTTGTGAAAGGATTTGCCATAATATATGTTATAACTAACTTAGTTCATATATGTTGTAATGTGAAGTCTAAGTGTTTGATAAAATGTATGAATGAGAAATTGTCCGATGAATTGTATTTATTAAGGGCTTTGAGATAGGATTCTCAACTACCTTATCTAGATGTATAATTTCATTCATGTAGTCTTAATTTCAACTCCGTGATTTATGTATAATAACATGTTCTATGTGTTTGATAAAATGTCTGAATCAAAAATTACTTGATGAATTGTATTTAATGAAGGTGTTGAGATAAGATTCTCAACTACCTTATAAATATTTATAGTTCCCTTCATTTAATCTAATTTGTTACTACGTGATTTATGGATCAAATGTATATATATAATGACATGTTCAATGTGTTTGTTAAAATACTCAAAATGGATTTATATTTGAATTGTTTGTTAAATGCTATTATGACTATCACATGTGAATAGAACTAAGTTAGTTAAATGCTATTATGACTATCACATGTGAATAGAACTAAGTTAAATGCTATTATGACTATCACATGTGAATAGAACTAAGTTAGTTAAATGCTATTATGACTATCACATGTGAATAGAACTAAGCTGTACACGAGCAAACTATGGCTCGAGTACTCGCTTGACTCAACTCGGAACACTCGACTCGTACTCGACTCCTCTGAGTTAGAGCCGAGTACGAGCGGGTTTCATCTACTCGTTTAGATTACGAGTAAAGTACGAGTCTGGAGGTACTCAACTCGGCATTTGACTCGATACTCGACTCGGTACTCGGCTCGTACTCGACTCGTACCCATATATATATAAGCAAAAAAAAACCCTACTTCACTCACCTAGTCACCCGTCATTTTCAAGTACCCACTCGAAACCCTTTTTCCCTATAGCGACCGTTTTCAACCCCCCCTCTCTCTCTCTCTTTCTCCCCTCCCTTTTCCAGCGTCATCCGGCCGTCCCTCTTCTTCCATCTCTCCCTCTCTCACTCGCCCGTCCACTATCCGGCGGTGCTAGACGCCCGTCCTCTGTCCGCTCGTCCCTGCGGCCTATCTGGTGCCCCTGTCCGGTGACGGAGCTCCTCCCTGCCACTTGTCCGGTGCCGCAGCTCGTCCCTGCCAGGCTGCCACTCGTCCAGTCATCAGTCATCGCCCTGCCTTGCACGCAGCTGCCGGTCATTCCTGCCCAACTCGCCCGGTATGTGTGGGTTTGATTTTTTATTTTTTATTTTTTATTTTTAAAAATTATTTAATATATGTTAATATAGAAATTGTTTAGTATATATTTGGGATTAACCTAATATTTGTGTTTTCCCTAAATATCTCAAAATCAGAAAGAAACTCGAAAACTCGGACTCGACTCGACTCGTTTACTACTCGTACTCGGCTCGTACTTGGGCGAGTAGAGTACGAGCAGGGAGTCCCTGCTCGTTGGCTGAGTAGAGTCGAGTACGAGCAGCACTCGAGCGTTAAGAGCCGAGTACGAGTAGGACGATACTCGACTCGACTCGACTCGTGTACAGCTCTACATGTGAATACCTATTGTATTTGAGTATGATTGGGACTACTACTGTGACACCCCAGTTTTCGAGACCCAAGTATATCACTCGTCTCTTAAAAACCCAGGTGTTAATTGATAAGCAAAAGGGTAATCAAGCCCAAATCAAAGTGCAATTAATAGAACCAAGCATAGTATAGGTAAAACCCAAACAATAATAATATCCTGGGCCACTCAGTTAGGGCCCATATACAAAAACTTAATTCTCAAAATGAACCGAAATGTTGATAAGTAGATAGACTACTGTTTCAATCCAAAATAAGCAGCCGCCTCCTAGTACGGCTCCTCATTGTAAGCCTCCTCCTCGACTTTCGTCGCCTCCGGCTCCTCCATAACTTCCTATATCCCTGTGTCCTCTGTACAGTTGAATACTGATGAATAAGTGTCCAACTCAGTGTGATCTCCCACTAAGATTACACACTGCCGCCCTAAACAAGGAATAACATAAAAACATGCAGATAATCCAAAACACAGTAGATGCAGTCTTATTAAGTGCATGGTGAGTGAATGTAATATTGTCCCGGGTAAAACATCCAGACGAACATAGGGGTCATCACCCATGAAAATCATCGACCCGGGTAAAACATCCAGAGGTCTATGCCTCGAGTAAAACATCCAGACAAGCGAATGATTACGATAACAACAGATGGTAGTTGGTGCCTCAAGTAAAACATCCAGACAGGCGAATCTGTATGTTACATATATCAGCAATAGATGTTGGTCTGTGTCATGCATGCATGATTATTCATCCCGTTATTAGTCCAATTGCAACCAACCAATTTAAATAAGCTCACGGTCACTACGGGGAGCACATTGCCCAGCGTAGGTCGACGGCTTGGGCATAGTGTCCCATTCCACCATCCTCGATCCATGAGACTACCATCTCAGAGTGTGTGTAGCACCCACTAACATGTGGTCAATCAATTCAACATAAAGGGGCTACCACCAAATCCGACTAGGGGTGAAATGTTGAAATTACCAAAAGTGGCGATTTAAACATGTCGACATGAATGATTCGAAGACGGGTAAACATCGGTATTTGAAAGGGTTATGGAGTCCATCCCAAGTCAGTTAGGTGAAACCACACATGGATGGTAAACCCCATGGTCAAGTGCCACAACCAAAACCTCCATGTCAAAGGCCTACTTATGTCACAATTAATCTAGTTACACCCCAAGTACCGGCTATCCTTTACTAGGACTTCCCATGGAGAGGTTTTAGCAGTATGTGTGTCATAACAGCATATATTATGATATGAAAGGAGAATAAGGAACGACACATGTTTTTTTATCAATATACCACAACTGAATATACATGACATAAATGACTAGATTATTTACTTAAGCAGTTCAAGAATCTAAACAATAATAAGCATGAGAATTATCATTTTTGACAGATAAATCAAATGAATATAGTTTATTTCTATCCATAGTTTATCATTAGCCTAGCTAGCCATTAACACTAATAAAACTACCATTTTTGGTCTAGTTAAGGATGGAAAGCTTAAGGGGAAGAAATCATCACCAGGCAGGTTGTAGTAGCTTCCTCCCTGAGTTCGCTTCCTAAGGTTAGCAGATGGTCCAATGTCGCACGAGAGACAACCTAAGATCATGTCAAGCAAGAGTTGTACCAATAAGTTGCTTATTTGAGAAAACGGATAAATTCGGCAGATCCTTGTATAATTGCACCCCATAACTAATTGTGTTTCGTGAATGAGGTCTAAGATGATTCTTATGAGAACCAATTGACAGCTACATGATGGTCAGATCATTCATCAGGTGGGACCCATCTTTCCACCAGAATAACTGCCATATCAATTAGCTCATACTGGGTACAGTCGTAGGCAGTTAGAAGGATGTAGCCCATAATGGCACGAGTTCCATATGTTTTCCAAGCTGGGCCTAGCTTGTACTACTACATGGAAGGGAAAAGAATGAACCCTCGGGCCGGTTTTGGCCCACGATCCAAGGCTTGATCTGGTCTACCCCCGACCCACTTTAGCTCTCGATTTCAGCCTAAACTGGGCCCGATTAGGGTCCACATCTACTGTCCTTAGCCGACCCAAGAGCTGAGCCCTGGTGGGCTCTATTCGACCCTAGCATGGTAGCTTACTAGCAGATTGTGAGCTAAGGTGAGGCCCACCGATGTTTTGAATATGGGGTGGCCCACCAGATCTTTCCTCCGAACGTGGCCTGTCTGACGCCAGCAGGGATAATACACATACTTCATGGTGGGTTTCCCACTGGCCAGTCATCTGGACAGATAGGGAATATCTACATCAAGGTGGGTCCCACGTGGGGCCCACCACTTATGGCATATCACGTATATGAATAAATATGTATATTCATTTATAGTGATATGATATTATAGAAATAAAGCCACTGTTGGTAACTGACGTTAATACACAGTTACCCACTGGACCAGTCGTGAAATTAAAACACGTATATCATGGTGGGGCCCACATGTGTGATTCACCAACTAAATGGATGGACGGTCTGGATATGCCCAAGGTGGACTACGTCCAGACCTTAGACGGCCTACATTGAACATACGTATGAGGTGGGTTTCACGCATGCAGGACTCACCATGCATGAATATATGAGGCAGGGCCACCCACGCACCATGCACATGTGCACCTTTACACATGTGTCATGGGTGTCGAATCTGAACGGTCCATAATATGTGGAATCCCAAGAAACCCTAGTGCATGAATTTTCACCCTGATTCAAGATTCTGGTGGGCCATAGCAAAGATAATTTTAAATCAAAGGAAGAAATCGTTTGCATTCCTTGTGGCCCACCGAAGTTTCGGTTTAAAGTAAAATTTGAAACTAAGGGATTTCATGAGGTTCTGCTCCAAGTGGACCATTCAGATTTTCCTGACTCATCAGTCATGATGAGATCTCAAATTTTTATAATCAGTCTATGTGAATTGATTGGCAGAGGAGCGTTCACTGTATATATACAACACCTTCTGTTTCAACACCCTGGTGCATGCATGCGCCGTTTATGCATTTCACAGGTGGGTCCCAGGTGGGGCCCACCACTTATCTACGCATACTATCAGGTATATATTCCTATAAGTATGTATATATATATACATATATATATATATATACATATATACACATATTAAACAAAAATATAACGAAAGAAAGAACAAGGGAAATTGCCCAGTACTAGACATCCAGCCTAGGCCCCTTTTTTTTTCTGGATATAATGTCCCTGATGGACGGTCTAAACTTGAATGGCCCATGGTGTCCTGGCACTAAAGCAACCCACCAACATTTGGTGGGGCCCACTGTCGATGCAAGGCTCACATTCAGGGTCGGCCCGCTAACATTGGGTGAGGCCCACCTGCACTTGTGCAAGCCCAAGACCAGCCCATCAGTGTTTTGGCGAGGCCCACGGTTGTTTGCCATGCACGTTGCAGGTCATCTTCCAGCTGAAGCTTCAGCTATTTTTGCAACCTATTTTCATGGCAGCACTGGAGTCGAGCCTTTGTTATTCCTTTGAGTGGAATGATTAACTGTTCGCGGCTCTATTAATGGCCTAACTGAGAGCCATCTCCATCCCCGCTTAGCAGCTCAAAACATGGCCCATCCTAGGGCCATTTTTCAACCCATTTCAGAGCTCGAACAGAGCTTGTGTTTCTCTCAGTTTTAGGACCGACGCATGGCCATTGTTTGGCTGGGTCTTGGCCCGAATTAGGTGCTACAGATGGGTTGGTTTCCGGTTCAAAATAGAGCCATTGATTGGCTCAGTTTCTTGACCAAAAATAGGGACCCAGTTTCTCCTTTCTCGGTTCACTCACAAGCATTTATCGGCTTGTTTTTCTGAGCTGATTCGAAGCTCTACAGAGAGTTCAAAACAACATAAATAGGGCCTGTAATGTGGTTTGCAACGGTCATTGTTTGGCTCATCCCGACGTTACTTTGGTTGGACCGAACCCAACCATTTACTTGGCATGGTTCCGGTTTAGATGGGTATGACATGAAGCTATGAGGAAGAAGAAAAAGAAATAAAAGAATGAAAGAGAAGACGGTTCTCCAGGGCTGTCCATCTTACCTATGTTTAAAACAGGGGGTGGGTTTCCTCTCCACACTCTTTCCTTCTCACTTGGTGCGAGTTCAAGGGCTACAGTGTCCTCCCTTTATAGTTAGCAAGAGAGAGACGGACGGTTGTGATCGTCCTTACCGTGGACGGCCGAGCTTTGCCCTTCCCAAAGAGGAAGGGCGGTCTTCTCTCTCCTTCCTCCCACAAGCACTCATCTGGTTATTTTTGGCATGAATTGGATGATGGCAGTCCATCTCTTTCCTCCATTTACAAAGGGTCAAACAGCTATACCATTTGGTTAAGCCAAGCCCCACAGAGAAACTGAACGGCTTGGATGGTTAGGAAAGTGGCCGTGGTGGCCCACTTATATGTTTGGAGTAAGTCGGTTTAAATCTCTATTGGCGGTAGGTATTTGCATTTTGCAAAATGGTCGGTCAAGGCACGTTTGACCCAGCTAACGAATTTGGTGTACCTCGCACCTAAGTGTTCTTTGGTGTACATGAGTCGTGCACGGACCCCCTGAAATATTAGTATTACAATCTGTTCTGTCTATTTGTATTGGGGACCCTTCATGGGGACCCTGGACCATGCTGGGGTGAAGGTGAGCCCTAGGTGACCCGTTACATACATCCTTGGGCTGTCATTGGCCCATATGTCGTGACCCGTTGATCAGGTGGGCCTGATAAACTTTTTCAACGATTAATATATGGTACTAGTTATGATGAAGGCTTCGTTTGTTACCAACCAATTCTCAAGTGTTGGTGACAAGTGTTTTGTAACAGTATTAACTACCTAATAGCTTTAATTTTAGAGTGTGCGAGTAGCCTTACTTGTCCGATTATTGTAGGGCGTGTTCTGACTCTTAAAGACCCTGAGGGATGGCTTTAATGTCGACCAGAATCCCCATCTTGTGTATGTCGAGACAAGTTTTTGATTAACCCAATCTGTTTTAAGTTAGTGTGGGTTTAAAAGGTAACACCCGTGTACTGAAGGTACAGGATGTTACAACTACGTAGTCCAGGCAATCGGTAACAATTCCTATTAAGTGGTCGAACTAATCTCACCACACTGGATACGTTCGATGAATCCAATTCATACGACAATTATCGACAGTAGTTAGGTCACGTGGAGTGCTTATGCACTCCATGTCGATTAATTCAGTGTGCGCTCGTACCAATCAAACTTTTCAAATAACCCGATTAGCCTATTGTGTGTTTACTATGTATGGACACTACTGTTTGAATCTAATGTATCACTTACCAATGTAAAGCCCGTTCAACCATGGTACCACGATCCGCTAAGACTCATGAGTTGGGCATGGTGGTATGAGACACCGTGGTCGAGCTATCAGCCTACGCTGGGGTGACGAGCCTCTCCGTAGTGACTAGTGAGCAACCCAAAGTCGTGAACCGAATACGGTGGTATGAGACACTATATTCGAGCTGTCGGCCTACACCGGTGCAGCCTGGCTGCGGTCCCAGCGTGGGTTGGGGTGAACCGTCTGATTTGGACCCCCTTCAAAAATAACGCTCCAGTTGGTAGGGTGTTGGTGGAGTGACCTCGAGTATAATCAATTAAACTTGCCTATCCACTGTTTTCATTAGGGGTGATGCCCTACAACTTGCCTATCGTATGTGATTAACTAGGATTGACGACCCTAGATGGATCCCCATTGGGTTAATGATATAAAGGGAGGTACCTTAGCCTCCCGAATCTGATGTATGAATAAGCCTAATAAATTACTTGGCTAACACGGCCATGCACCGCATTGCATGTGTTTTAGCGAGGAAGCGCACTTTTCAGGAGTTTGCCATGCGCGATCGTGAGATGATGTCACTGAGGGAGTGCAGGCGAGGGCATTCATCATTATGCATATCATTCCTGCATTAACTAGAGTAGTTAAGAAATGATTGTTGTACTGCCTTATCATTACTGCTTTACTGACTTGATAACATGTTAACCTTTGCCTTATAGTACCACTGAGTTGATCACTCACTCCCACTCTGGGACAGTGTTTTATAACACCAACCAGACTCTGTTGTAGATGCAGGTGATGGCGGAGTCTATACATCTGAGATGGACTTTTATGACGAGGAGGAGGAGTTCTCCTACGTTCAGCTCTCACGTGGGTCTGTGTAGACCTAGAGCTGCGTCGTCAGGATTACAGGGACATTGAATTAGTGGAACATTTTTGTCATTTTGTACAACTTGAAACAAATTTTGTATATATATTCATCCTGGTAGCACGTTCATACTATGGAGGTTATGAAACATGTATATACTTTATATATTCAGTTTAGTCTTCTGCTTGCTTATTTCTATTAACTCTGGAGTATGATATGTTGTTTTAGTGTAATCCCACTCATGTTTAATGTACTAATGTGGACAACATTCAAACATCATTATCTATGTTGCATAGGTGATGCGTTGGAACTCAGGAGTTGAGCTTTGCTCGACCCCCGATTTTCGGGGCTTTACAATTTGAGTCTCAACATATATTAAGGTGTACAAGAAGGACTCGTACTCATCATGATTTACGGCTAAGATCAACCTTATCCTAGCCACATGGCTAGTGGATTAGGGCTCATTTTCTAAGGAATATACTCCAACATCTTCAACGTAGGCATAAAATAGCTTTAAAGCAATCTAAAATATACAATCTTAAAATCATGAGTTCGTATAACTAAAGACTTGCATTGAGAAGATAATAGTAACCATTTGTGTTTTCCATTGAAATTTGAACCATTCACTATTTTAATTTTAACTACTATTTTGATATAAAAGATGAGAGGCATATAGAAGAGGTGGAAAGAAAAGAAAATACACTTAAAGATAGGCTTAAGATACATTACAATGTCCCTATCTTTAAGGTAATATTCACACCCAGCTACTTGTTAAATTAGTTTGCAATAGGGTTACAACAAATCCACCTCTAGGATACAATAAGCCTCTTCTCCCAAACTAGAGAAAAGCAGGTTTCATACTGTAAAATTGAAAAACCGCTCCCCGAACATATTTTTGCAGCCAATACCCTTGACTTCTATATTTTCATATTTTACCTACTGAAATTTCTACGATTTCTTCAACTTTTCAAAAAAAAAAAAAAAAAACTCAAAAAGAAAAAATGATGGAGAAAAGAGATTACTGGACTTGTTATGTGTTGAAATGATCTAAAAATAGATTTTTATAAATCAACAAGGGACACTTAGAGCCATTTTCATGAAAAGGTACATGGTGACTTTTCATTTAAATGACAAATTGCCATGTAATTCACTAATTTAAATGACAAGTCACCATAATTTCAACTATAAAAGACACCTAATTCACTAAAAGTTACCATGATTCACAATCCAATGGTCACTAACAGTCACCAAAATCCACAATCACTTTTTATTTTATTTTATTTTATTTGAACAACCCAACATGACAACGACATTTTGATTGTTGCGATTTATTCATCAATTTGATTTTAAAGATGTGATCCGTCAACTTTACTCTTATGGAATGAAGAAATGAGTGGAGAGATGACATAGAAGATGAGAAGAGAATAAAAGGTAAGATGAAGAAATGAGATGGAAGATGAGAAGAGAAAGTAAAAGGTGAGATGAAGAAATGAGCGAAGAGATAAGAGGAGAAAAATAAAAGGTGAGATGAAGAGATGAGGTAAGAGAGATGAGATGAGTGGTTGCGATAAAGTAAAGAGAGATGAGAAGACAAAATAAAAAAGGAAAGATGTGATGAAGAGATAAGAAGAGATGGAGTAAAGAAATGTAAGAAATGTAAATCAAGAAAAGAGAAGAGACAATGAAGAAAGGAGAAGTGAGATAAGAAGTTGAGATGAAAGACACTTAGACTTGCACACATTTACGCACACATTTACCCTCAGACACCTCGTAATAACCTTCAAGACCCAATATATCATTATATACCCGATTCGTCAGTAAACCACCTATTGAAATAATTACACGTTACTACGAAAAGACATTTGATCGCTCGCTTCACTTTTGAACTACTCGATCATGGTAAACCAACTACAGGAGCCTTACATCTATCCATATTCACATCCATCTGTGGATCTGACCTGATCATCTTACCTACCACCATTGTATGAGTTTACTACTCGTCAAGGTTATTGTCTAACAACTCCGTTCACAAGTATATGCATATACACACCCTTCTAGACATCTCGAGCTTTTATATCATTTCTCATTTGATCCATCATGGATCTGAGCCATTGAAAATACTCTTCATAGATAGTTTGAGCTATCTAACCATTCGATTTCAACAATAACCATAACATCATCATAAAATCTATAAAAATCTAATTTGGGCTATTTATGCTCAATCATCCATGATTCTAAACCTCTCATCGTTACCCCTGCTTAATAGAATCATAATCAAACCATTGATTTAGAAGGGATTCTGAACATCGATGTGTTGACTCCTCAAAAGAAACCCATGATTCCTGCTAATTTGCTTTTTAACATCATCCGACCATTCTTTTCTAACTTGATCTTTCACAACTAATTAAAATCATCCATCAACGATCCAAATCGTTCATTAACAGAATCATCATGGACCATAACCTGTAGCCATCAATTTTCACCATTTAAAGAGTGAACCACTTAAAACTTTGGATCTACCTCATTTTAAGCCCATGTTCTGACATGACCTGAAAAACAGATTGATAGAGTCGATTTCGCATAACACCTCGGTGGAGCCCACCAAATATATATATATATATATATATATATAATTTTATAACAGCAACGTGCGCTAATGGCAAAGCACGTAATTGTGAGAACTAATGAAGCCTTACACACCCTCATATCTCTCCTTCCTCTTCTCCCACACTGATGCAATGAGCCACAAACCCACCATCGATCTGGACCCTCTATCAGTGGGACCCACTAGCACAATCTAATCCATCCATCAATAGTCCAAGTGGGTGTTCATTCTCTCCACTGTTTCTTATATTATGACCCACCTAAGTAATGGACCTGCCTCATTTTTTAACTCATGCCCTAATATGATCTACAAAGAAGATGGACGAAGTGGATTCTCCCAAAACATTGCATTGTATTTGACACAACAATATCAGTAGAAATAACCCAAAATGGGATTCTCCCCGTTTTCCTTGGCGAGCAGTGCCATTACAGCCCGAGTGAATCTGAAACCTATCCAAAGCATTCAAAATTCGAATTTCTTACACCATCCGATGACCCTCATCACACCAGCACCCCCTAGTGGAAATCATTTCACTCTTGAACCTGTTCGTCACTCTTTTCTCACACATTGGGTGCGAGCGGCTAGAATTGACATTGAGGTTCTAATTCAAACCGAACAATAATGACCTCGAATGAAAAAGTAGGCAGACATGAAGTATGATCAAGATCTGAAGAGATTGGTCGCCTATTCAACCACTTGTGCAATATGTAAATGGATCAGGTGATCGTCGGAGGGTGGGGTCCGTCCTCTAATGATAGGTTACTCCTTCGCCTTCCATACGAAAGGACTTTTCAGTATAGATTTAAATAGAATGAGAAAGAAATCCTTACAATCGGCCGTTGTTAGCTGGTGAAGGATAATCCTCTGATAGTCAATTGAAATCTAGCGTGTAAGTGTAAACTTCGATTACAACTAAAATTATTAGCTACTGAATTAATTATAAGAATTACACTAAGGAATGTAAATGGAAAAATTCAGAAAGTAAGTGATTATGCTAAGAATGTAATTGACTCGACAAAGAAAGTAAACGATTACACTAGGAAATGTAAATTAACAAGATAATTGTAAGGATAATTGAAAGATAGAGTTTGGTTTAATTGGTTTGGTATGAGACGAGTTCTTCCTACTGAATTCTTTTACTATTTATATCTTCGATATGGCCATCTGGATCATTCTCACGTTCTGACGGTTATCATAACTGCTCATCCATCATCAGACTTCTGGATGTTTTCCACGTTCTTGCTTCCTTGGCTTCTCTTTCAACCACTTGTCCAACAATTATGCAAATTTGACCATTGGCCACCTGTCATCTAGTCATCTAAATTCGATCACACCCTTCTCGACCGCTTTAGTGTCGTTGGGTCGTAATCGATACGTTATGGCTCTGCTTTCATATCCACAGAAAATCCCCTGATTGTACCATGTGTATCCATACAAATCACACGTAAATGGCCCTGAGTGGCTGAAACAGGACTCGGTCGAATCGGTACAAACATTGCCCCCCTCGTCGATGTCCTTTCGGAGAAAGTGACAATGACATTTGATGTTTCATTAATGTTGTCATAAATGTCCTCACATGCCACATGAATTGCCTTCAACTGTTCTTTTCATTAATATTATCAATATTACTCTATTGCCATCAAGCACAACAATTGTTAGAAGGGTTTTATGATGTTGAAATTAAGCATGTGCACTGACATGAAAATGTAAAAGCAAATGCATTTGCTAGTTTCCCTGTGGCTCTCTCTTATCCCGACATGAGCCATCTTCAAGTGACAATCAAAGAACGGAGATTTCTTCCATCACTTGAGTTTATGAGCGAAACCATCAAAGTGCAGCCAATATCTACCTTCGAAGTTATAATTGATGACTGGCAATAGCCTTTTTTTTATTATCTCAAATACAGAATCGTACCCGAAGAATAGTCATTGAAATTGCAAGTTAAACGGAGGTCAAAAATATTTATTATGCACGATGAAATGTTTTACATAAAATCTTATAATGAATTATTGTTGCGGTGTTTAGACACAGAAGATGCCAATTATGTACTACGGGAAGCCCATTCAGAAGAGTGCGAGGCTCATTAGGCCGGTAGAAATCTATTTCACCGTATACATCGTATGAGGTGTTATTGTCCCTATATGTTTAAAGATGTGGTAGCTTATACCAAGCAATGTCATGAGTGCCAGATACATGGTGACATCATAGATGTGCCACTCAAAGACCTGCACCAGTCAGTGGCTTCATAGGTTGGGGATTGGATGTCATTGGCCCCATTAATTTGCCATCCTCGCGAGGACGCCAAATGTTATACCAGCAACAAATATTTCTCCAAGTGGACAGAGGTTGTCGCTCTGCGCAATGTCAAGGAAAATGATATTGCCAATTTTATCCGTCACGCAATCATATATTGACATGGAATTCTAAAAAGAATTAATAGCTATAATGGCACTCCTTTCAAGAATAGAAATATGGAAAAGTTGTGTTAAAAGTTCGGTATTCAGTATTCCCTTCCGACGTCCTATTACCTGTCAGCAAATGGATTGGCGGAAGCTTTTAACAAGATAATAGTCAGAATCCTGAAGAAAATAATCATAGGAAATAAGCATGACGGGGATGAAAAACTATAAGAGAGATATGGCCTCCAAATATCCTTTTAAATATAGTCTTGCAAATAAAAGAATATGATCGCCAATTACATTATTAAAAAGAGAATTTTTTGTCAGTCTTCTTAGACAATAATTGTTAATAGTAACTGTAACACTTAGAACTTTTCAATACCCGAGTATTGAAAGTTTTCAAGTGTTACCATGAAATTTAACTTATTGTGTATATGTGTATGATACCAATCTAGCTATCCAACCTTACATCCATTCTCCAACATGAATCTGACCATTGGAAATCATCTCCATTCATAGTCAAGCCATCTGACCGTTGATTTTGAGATAGGATCATCATATACCCAAGTATTCTCACTTGTCCATCATAACCAACCATTCGGTCAACTATTCACCGCTAGGTAAAGATATCTGATCGTCCACTCCGAGTTTGGACCACCTGATCATAGTAAACTAGCTACTTGATCTCAGCATCCACTCAAACACATATCAAATTGAAATTCTGATCCGTTCATCTTGTTCACCACCTATGAATATGCTTAACCCACTATCGAAACTACAATCTGAGAAACTTATATATGTGAACAAGTCACTTAAATCTAACAGTATACATGTTCTACCTCTTGATCACTTCAAAAACTCACTTGTGATCATTCGTTTATAAAATTGATCTTACATCCACTTACATATATGATCAGAGTACTAATTATCAAGTTTTTCTATTTTTAACATGTCATCTAACCATCCATTATATTAGTTGATATATGTACATTCCCTTAATTAGTTTGGTGAATAATTCCTTATTCATAATGATTTAGATATAAGTTCTTTTGTAAGAATTACTTAGAAACGTGCGTACAACCATGTAGAACCATTAGTTTTTCAAAACTTTCATATCAACAATAATTACGAAAATGTCATTAACCTAGACCCCCGAATTTTAGATCACATGGTTCCCACAATTTGTTTAATGTGAAATTTTATATCATGCCTATGTATCATAAATTAACCATACATATCAAATTTCGGCCCTTAGATAATTGTAAAAGTGACCCAATTGACAAATCAACCCCTTAACCATTGATTTTGGTATCCATCGAGTGAAGAAACCTTGTGGGTAGTCATAATAGGATATTTCTCTTTATATGAACGACTTCGATTGCCCATTATATGGACCAAGTGTGAAATATAAAGACTCCACTTTGGCAGGGTTTTCCTTAGGCGCGAAGTTATCCTTTCAAAGCATACTAACTCCTTATAAATATGGATCTTCCAATTTAACTACTTTCTTTGGTCCATTGCAACTCAAATTTGGACCACACTCTGGTCTCATATGACTACGAGGTTATACAAAATTTAGGCGCTGATCTATGATCCTACACCGTTGAAGATTGAAGCTAGTTCCTTTCTTTTGGTACGAAAGGTGAAATTTTAAATTTAGGTTTTTTCCCCCATCAATCAACCACCAAATTTTGTCCAACCGTTTGCCTATCCTGATTACACAATTTTCCAAAATTGGGCCCTGATCATCAAGTGTAGACCATTAATTGAAATCAAGTTCGTTTTGGCACCCATAGGAAGAATTTTCAATATAGACCAATCTAAATTTCGGATCACCAAGAAAATCATATACCCGACTCTATTCAACGACCCTGATACGATAGATGAATTAGATTTAAAGAAAGATCGTCAGAAGAGGGTAAATTGGAAAAACTCAATCCAAGTGAGATGGGAAACACACCCCTCTCATACGCTCACTCCTTTTATAAAGGAGTGTGCGTCCCCTCTCACTCACACGCCCACCTTTCAAATGTCCAAGGAGAAGGAGAAAGAAAAAGAGAGAGAGAGAGAGAGAGAGAGAGAGAGAGAGAGAGAGAGAGAGAATGAGAAGCCTAAACGCCCTCTTTCTTCTCCAAATGTATGGTGTTTCCCTCTTACTCAAGAGATGTCGTGATTCATGTAGAAGCTTTTCATATACAAGTTTTTCTATATAGATATCTAACTAGGGTTTAGATCTAAGGCTAAGCTGAGGGATTCTTTTAAGCTTACATTAATTTGAGTTAATATGATTTATCTTACCTTTTACATACTTTCATGTTACTATGAATTTCTCCCTACAATTGTTTGATTTACCACCATCAATTATTTATCCTTTAGAAATTATGGTATGATATTAATTACATGTGATCTTTATTAATTTATGTGGGGTGATGGATACAAGCCTTGCCCCTTACTTTTACCAATTTTGTTGAGTTGGTCCTTGCTACTCTTGTCTTTTGTTGAATTAGTCATTTCTACTCTCCTTTTTCGTTGAGTTAGCTATTGCTACTCTCTTCTTTTATTAAGTTAACCATTGCTACTCTTCTCCTTTATTATGTTAGCCTTGTGCTACCTCCCTTTATGGCTTGGGCATGTATCTTGAAATTCTAAAACTCCTATGATTCAATTTATTTCTCTATCGATACAAGTGATATATTAGAGGTATCACAACTAGTGATTCAAATATTTATCGTGGACGTAATGCGTTATGGGTAGCAACCCTCTTGGTCGGCATGTAATTCTGTGGGTTAGTTGGCGTGGTACACAATCGATATAAGTAAATTGTCATACATGTTACATCACTTTTTAAGATTGGATGTCGTAAATAGTCGCTCCATGAACACATCATGTTATGTAAATCCCCCAACAACGTTGTTGTGTCACGTCGAAATGTTCGCATAAATGCACGTTAACGTTAGACACACCGGCGAATATCCGCAGTTATGGGATGCGGGGCGAGTCGGGTTTTTTTATGAATTATATTCACATTGTGATGATCACTACATATGATGAGCCGTACACACTTTGCTAGGCATGCATTCATATATATTGGTTATGCATGTTGATACCCCTTGTACTAGTGGAGTATGAGGCGTATCAGAACCCTTACATTACTTTTATGAATCTCTTGAATTATTGTTAATCTTAAAGGATAACCATCACTATGAGTAGGGCATTGACCCTCTCCAACCGTACAGATGATGCAGATGATGTACAGATTAAATACCTAGAGGACCATCTCCCTATAGAAGATTATACCGAATGAATAAGAAGATAGTTCTATGCTTTAGTTTTATATTTTTGCTGCAAACTTGATAATGTAATAAGCTCCCATTAAGAGGGCATTTGATAATTTATTGAATTCTTTTACTCTTATGGAATAATAAATGCAGTTAATTTACTCTCGTGAATGGTTACCATCGTGAATTTATCTGGATGTGATCTAAATGAAAAAATAGGGTGTGATTTCAAAGCATCCAATTCATTCAATTATTAACACCCGGTTTTCTCGGGCATGAGTATAAACTCTGACCGTGAAAATTCAAGATGTTATGATAATGTTACAGAATGACAATTGGCTGGAAGTATTACTGTAGCTGAATTATTATCATGACCTTTGGAAGGTCTTCAAAAACAATTATTACTAAGACGAATCGCCGATTATCTCCAATTATCAGAGAGTATCACCGATAATCTCCAATTACTAAAGAGTATCAAGTGTATTATCGATTATCTCTAATTACTAGGGAATATCGACAATATCGTCGATTATCTCCAATTGTCAGGGACTATTGTTGATTATCTCTAATTATGCATAAAACTTACATGGCAATATGAGGGAAGCAACAGAGAAAAGCCCCTACTAGTAATAAAAAGCATCGCTGATTTTTAAAATATTATGCGGTTAGCTGTGAGTGCCAGTGGCTCAAAGTCCATGAGGGCCAACCACGCATAAGACGTATTTGTATCGTCGATTCTCCAAATATTACGCAGGGTAGCAATGAGTGCCAGTGGCTCAAAGCCGATGAAGGCCAACCACGCTAAGATGTATGTTGTATCACCGTTTCTCTGAATATGTAACTGTAAGTGCTAAGTTATAAATCTAGCACCTTGAGTTGTCAAATTTTGTTGTCCTAAAACACTTCAGTATGGTTAACTTATTTTGATAGATGGAAAGTTCACCTTCAAGTTCAAATTGATGAAAAGTTCACCTTCATTCGAAGATCAGTGTGGTGTTATCTACATCGATGTTATAAGTGTTGCAAGTACACATGTTCAACTACAACAACAAGTTGAAGATCATCAAGTCGAGGTACTCAAGCCCAAGTGCATCATTACTTCAATCTTCAAGCTTAAAGTTCAAGCTTATGTTAAAGCTTAAGATCAAGTCTCAAATTCAAGCTCAAGTACACTACTTCAAGCTCAAGTCACAAGAACAAGCTCAAGTACATTTGCTCAAGTCTCAAGACACAAGTTCAAGACAAGTTCAAGTGTACGAGGTCAAGCTTCATGTGCTTCAAAGTGTCCTATCTACCGAAGCGACCGATGTTTCAATTTCATTACTCACATTTAAGGTATACATGACCCTAGAAAGACCTTAGGATTAGGTCATTAACATTACATGTTTATTTTGGGTTATAGTACTTATTTTAGGCTTTGCTTCGACTAGTCCTAGCCTTGGTTCGATTAGTCCAGGCACTGGTTCGACCAATTCAGATTTAAATTCAAATTTTCAGAATTTTCTGGTAGGTCTTCGACCAGTCGAGTACCCTGCTCGACTGGTCATGGAGACTAGTTTGACCAGTCGAGTGTGGCTCTACTCGAACTCCAGCAACGTGATTTTTATTCACTCAACCAGTCGAGCGCTGTACTCGACCAATTGAGCTGGCCACTCGACTAGTCAAACGAGTTACTCGACCAGTGGAGGGTCTGTTTTATCCAATCGTGACAGAAAATTTGAAATTTCTTTCGGTTAGGACTAGTCGAGCCAAACCCAGGACCAGTCGAGTGAACCGATTTGCAGCCTATAAATAATGGACATTTCTCAGATTTATTCATTCATTCCAAGCCAATTCAAGCCACCACTCTGAGAGATAAGTCTCCACTATTGTGAAGCTATTGTGAGGTATTTAAAATTTATTTTAATAGCTTTTTAGTTATTTAACTTCTTGATCTCTTGATTCCATTCTATTGATGTAAAAAGGGATTTTGCTTTAGCCCTTTTTGAGATCCAAGAAATTGAATCCAAGTAGCCAAAGTTGGATTTAATTTAAAATTCATTTAGACTTAGAACCCCTTCATTTGTGAGATTGAACTTTGAACATCTTCATCTGCAAAGAAATAGTTCTACCAGCTACATTGAAGAACAGTCTTCAAATAAGTATTATATTTCAATTTTATGTATTTTTGGTTTATGAGATTCAACCAAGAAAATCTCTATTTGTGGTATTGACTGAGATCAGCTAGGAAAATCTCAACATGGGGTTTCTGATTGTGTAAGCCCATTGAAAACACAATTGTAAAGGTTTTAAGGTGCACCTTGGAAAACCTTATTTCTTAGTGAAAGCCAATATCCCGTGGGTGTGGATATTGAGAGTGGAGTAGTTGTGTGGCTGTTTTCGAACAGTTGGTGTACACACACGAACCACTATAATTCTTAGAGTTGTGGTGGACAAGAAGCTACATATTTGATGATTGAAGACATGGTGGAGATTGTTGTATTTTATGTCTTAAATCAAGTTAGATACAAGATCTGCTGATGTCATCGACAGCTAGGGGTGTACGTCGAGTCGAACCGAGTCGACCTGGCCTCAGCTAGACTCGGCTTGGCCATTAGCTGACCCCAACTCGAACTCGGCTCAGCTCGGTTCTCGAGCTTGACTAGCCAGCTCGACTCGGTTTGGTCAGCAGCTCGGGCCAATTCAAGTCGAGTTTACCTGCGCTGCATTTTCACAAACACATGGACTGCACTTTCAAAATCTCACTGTATATAAAACAACAACAATGCTTTTACAAGTATTTTATCAAACACCTTCTAAGCAACATAAAAATTAAGAAAAAAAGTTATTTATTTCATATACTTACCTTCCTAGCCACCAGCCACACTTCGTTGAGTCATTTCATCAAACACTTGGTGAGCAACATTAATATCAAAGTAACCGAGTCACAGAACTGGTTCGATCTGAGCTCGATTTGAGTTGGGTTCGATCCGAGTCGAGCTGGGGCCGGCTCAAACTCATTTTTGAGCTAAAAAAATCAGCTCGAACTCAGCTTTGAACCGAGTCAAATTGAGCTTTTTCGAGTTGAGTCGACCGAGCTAACTGAGCTAGCTCGATTCATGTACACCCCTTTCGACAGCTTGTTCGATGTCACCTTCGATGGCATCGAACATTTCTTAATCTCATCGATATTTTCTGGATTTCTTCAGTTGGTCTTTGGACTAACTGGGCACCTTTTCGATGCCGTCGAGAATTTTCGGAAAATCATGTTTTGTCTCTAGACGATTGAGGTGTTAGTTCGATGACATCAATGACTGGTCAATGCCATCGAAGGATTAATTTCGATGCCATCTATGAGTGTTCGATGGCATCGACAGATTCTGCGCAGTTTTTTCGCAAAGCTGCGAATTTGCGGGATTTGTTTCTAATTTCATTTGAGATTCTTTCCAAGGCTATATATATGGTGTAAATGGGATTGAGAGGTATTCTAAGGGTTTTTAAATCGTCCTATGGTGTCAAATGGTGTAATAAGGGTGAGATTTGAGGTTGTTCGAATCGAGTAAGCTCTTTCTCTTTATAATTTCTAATTTCATAGTGATTATCTGTCACTTTGTGTCGTGGTTTTTCCCGAAAGAGTTTTTCCACGTTAAAATCTCTATGTTCTTCTTCCTTTTGCTTGATGTTATTTGATAGCTATCCTTGATTCATCTTTGTATGCTTCCGCGGTCCCCCAACAGGGGCAGGCTTGGGTAGTACCCAATCCGTGTTGGAAGATTTCTAGATTTGGATTCAGGAGTGACCCCTCTGGTACCTCCAATACCGAGCTCAACACCGGTTGAAATTACATGGGCCCACTATAATGAATGTGTTTTATCCACATAGTTCATCTATTTTTCCATCTCATCGTAGGATATCATCTAAAAAAATAACATAGACCCAATTCTCAAATGGACCACACTATAAGAAAACTGAAGATTGAATGGCTACCGTTGTAAACTTTTTGTGAGCCACATAAGTTTTACGCGCGCACACACACACACACATATATATACATATATATATATTCCTTTATTCAAAGTTTATGTGACTTTATGAACTATGCATTGGATGACAAATAAATATCATGATTGGTCTTAGGAAAGTTTCAAGTTTTTCATATCATATGTCGGTCTTAGGAAAGCTTCAAGGAACTTCCGATGTACCTATCCTTTTGGTTTCATACCTGAAATGAGCTGGTAAAATGAATGAACTATGTAGGTAAACATTAATCATTGTGGGGCTCACAGAGATTTTACAAGTACTGACTAGTACTGAGTTTGGTAGTGGAGGGTGACTAATGAATCCGAGTCCAATATTTTTAGGCATGCAGCACTGGAATTTGGATTGCATAAACTGTGTTACTTGTACAGTTCATTCAGGGGTTAAGCCTAAAATTGAAGCATATCCAAAGCCCAAGTGGAAATACTACATGAAACATTGAGTAATGATTTCTACCATTGAAAACTTTCTAGGCCCCACATTGATGTTTATTTGTCATCTCAATCTGTTCATAAGATCATACCGACATGGATGAAGGGAAAACACAAATATAAGCTCGATCCAAAACTTCTATGGCTCCTAAGAATTTTTCAACAGGAGATGTTTAATTCACACTGTTTCTTGTGGTGTGGTCCATTTGAGCTTTGAATATACTTCATGATTGGTCTTAAAGCCCTAAAATTATGGAAACGGATTGGCTACTCCCCCACCAGCTGGTGGTCGGTGTTATGTGGGCCTCATCATGATGTATGTGTTTCATCCATTCCGTTCCTCCATTTTTATAGATCATTTTAGGGATTGATACAAAAAATTAGAGGAATATAAATCTCAGATGGACCACACCACACGAAAATAATAGCGATTGAATATCCACCATTAAAATCCTCCTAAGGCTCACTATACTGTTTATTTGACATCCAATCTGTTGATTAGGTCATACGAAGACCCAGATGAAGGTAAAAAACAAAGATCAACTTGATCCAAAACTTTTATGGCCCTCAAAAAGTTTTTAATGGTGTACGTTCATTTAACATTGTTTCTTGTAATGTGGTCCACTTGAGATTGGGATATACCTCATGTTTGGTCTCATACTATACAATGATCCAGAAAAATAGATGGACAATAAGGATGAAACACATACATCATAGTGGGGCCAATAGAGCACGACCACCAGCCATTGGCCGGTGGCAGAGGGAGTAGCCAATCCGTTTCCTAAAATTAAATGCTAAAATGGAAATTAAAGAGAAATTTGGGACTATGGACCCCACCTTTTATCCAGCTGTTTTTATGAAACAATACAAACTTAGTTTGGGAACTTAGACCTTCTCGTACGGACAACGAATTTGAGGACGAAAATACCCCTCCCTTCCTTTCGAAGACGAGTGCTGACACTCCTCCAACCGAGAGTTGTACGAACGACTCAAAAGAGATCAAAGTTACATGGCCCCACAACTATGTATTTATTATATCCACAACGTTCATCCATATTTCGAGATCATTTCAGAGCATTGTCCAAATAAAAAATAAAAAATTCATATCTAAAGATCAACTGGACCACACCACAAAGAGCAGCGGGAAAACTGATTTTCATCGTTAAAAATTTTGTAGGGCCCACCATAACATTTATTTTCCATCCAATCTATTCATAAGGTCATAAAGGCCTGGATGAAGAGGAAATTTTTTTTTCATAATGATCCAAAAGTTCTATAACCCCTAAAAGGGTTTCAATGGTAGATGTTCAATTCCCCACTGCCTTTTACAGTGTGGTCCACTTGATAGTTAGATCCGTCTTATTTTACGTCTCAAGCTTAATATGAGCTCGCCAAATAGATGGACGGTTTGGATATAACACTCATGATGGGACCCACAAAAGGCAATGGGGATTACAACAAAAAAAAAAAAAAAAAAATTTAAAAAAAAAAAAAAAAAAAAAAAAAACCAAGAACCTATGGCTACGGCGTTTTCTATGGCTATGGATTATAGCCGTAGCCATAGCCGCAGCCCCTACTTTTTCGATATGTTTCGAAGGTCTTTCGATATATCGAAAAAGGTCCAGAATTGTCCAGTGAGTTTGCCTAAAAAATCCTGTAGTTTCCCTATGGCTACGGATTATAACCGTAGCCATAACTATAGTCCGTTGTAGTTTGTGCATTTTTTTTTTTTTTTAAACATGGAGAACTTTATTCTACCTACATTTTTCTTTAATACATATTTATATAAATATGTATATATAACCATATAATTTTTTTTCTCTCTTTTAATTTATTTCTTTGTCTATTTATTCAACAAGCATATCTCCTAAACTAGAATGATTTACTTAACATACCACATATGATTTTGGGGTAGGAGAAGCTAATTTAGCCAACAAACCTAGTTATTTTCCAAGATTCCATCGGGTCGATGGTCGAAAATCCATTTCATTAACTTCGTGGTCAATTTTAATCACTTCGCGGTCAAACTGGAAATTCAACGGGGTAAAAATGAAATTGAGCGGGGCAAACTAGAAATTGAGCGGGGCAAACATGAAATTCAGCGGGGCAAACATTAAATTGAGCGGGGCAAACTAAAAATTGAGCGGGGCAAACATGAAATTGAACGGGGCCAACGAGAAATTGAGCGGGGCAAACTAGAAATTCAGCGGGGAAAACATGAATTTCAGTGGGGCAAACATGAAATTGAGTGGGGCAAACACGAAATTGAGCGAGGCAAACTAGAAACTTAGTGGGGCAAACATGAAATTGAGCAGGGCAAACTAGAAATTGAGCGGGGTCAACATGAAATTGAGCGGGGCCAACGAGAAATTGAGCGGGACAAACATGAAATTGAGCGGCGTAAACTAGAAATTCAGCGGGGCAAACATGAATTTCAGTGGGGCAAACTAGAAATTGAGCGGGGCAAACATGAAATTGAGCGGGGCAAAAGGTGTGAAACAAAATATATTTATGTTTTCCCTTCATTAATGTTTAAGAGACCTTATAAACCAGTTAGATGACAAATGAACATGTTAGGCCTAAGAGCACTAGTCTGTTTGGAGCTCAGAACTGGCAGGGTAGTACCTAATCCACCGTTAGGCTTTCTTAACATGTCAGCGCCTCAAATGATTGCGTGTTATACCAGAGAGGGAAGCTGATTGGCTGGTGTACAGCTGCTGTAGGTACGTGTTGTTGGAAGAGGAGCACTGACGCTCCTCGATCTCCAAGTTGTACGAACGATTCAAAGGAGATCAAAGTTACATAGCCACACAGTGATGTATTTATTATATCTAGATTATTTTAGAGCATTATCCAAAACTAAATCATATCCAAAGATCATCTGGACCACACCATAAATAGTAGCAGTAATAATGATTTTCACCGTTAAACAATTTGTAGGGCCCGCCGTAATGTTTATTTTACATCCAATCTTTTCATAAGGTCACAAACACCCGAATGAAGAGTAAAAGTAAATTTCATATTGATCCAAAATTTCTGTGACCCTAAAAAGGGTTTCAATGGTAGACGTTTAATCCTCTACTAGTTTTTGCAGTGTGGGCCACTTGATAGTTAGATCTGTCTTATTTTTCATCTCAAGCCTTAAGACAAGCTCCCCAAATGGATGTACGATCTGGATATAACCCATACCCCGTGATAAGACCCACAAAACTCTCTCCCATAGCCACTCCCCTATATAAAATGCATTCGGTCCCTAACACATACCTCATATTTGCCCCGCTCAATTTCATATTTGCCCCGTTGAATTTCTAGTTTGCCCCGCTTAATTTCTAGTTTGCCCCGCTCAATTTCGTGTTTGCCCCGCTCAATTTCATGTTTACCCCACTGAAATTCATGTTTGCCCCACTAAATTTCTAGTTTGCCTAGCTCAATTTCATGTTTGCCCCGCTAAATTTGTAGTCTGCCCCGCTCAATTTCTAGTTTGCCCTGCTGATTTTCGACCATCGACCTGATGGAATCTTGAAAAATAACTAGGTTGGTTGGCTAAAGTAGCTTCTCCTACCCCAAAATCATATATGTACGTCAAGTAACTAATTTTGGTTTAGAAGATATTCTTGTTAAATGAATAAAGAAAGAAATGAAAAAAAAAAAAGAGAGAATTTTTTATATGCTTATATATACATATTTATATAAATATGTATTAGAGAAAATTGTAGGTAGAATAAAGTTCTCCATGTAAAAAAAATGTTAAAAAATAAAAATTTGCATAGACTAGTTATGGCTACGGTTATAATCCGTAGCTATAGGTAAAATCACCTTCGATACATATCGAATACTCTTCGATATGTATTGAAAATTGCAGGATCTTTGAGGCAAACTCGCTGTATAATTCTGGACCTTTTTTGATAATATCGAAAGACCTTCAATATATCGAAATACCTTCAATATATATCGAAGGACATATCGAAAAAGCAGGGGCTACGGTTATGGCTACGGTTATAATCCATAGCAATAGGGAAACCCAACTTTCCGAAATCACATTTCTTTTGTGGGTCCCATCATGAGGTCTGTGTTATATCCAAACCGTCCATCTATTTGGCGAGCTCATATTAAGGCTTGAGACAAAAAATAGGATAGATCTAACTATCGAGTAGACCACACTCTAAAAGGCAATGGGGAATTGAATGTCTACCATTGAAACCCTTTTAGGGGTTATAGAAGTTTTGGATCATCATGAAATTTGTTTTTCCTCTTCATCCAGGTCTTTGTGACCCTATGAATGAACTTAGATGGAGAGGATTTCTCACAAACATCATAGTGGGCCCCCAAAAAGTTTTATGCCCCAAAAAAGTTTTTAATGGTCGACGCTCATTCAACACTGTTTCGTGTAATATGGTACACTTGAGATTTGGATATACCTCTTTTTTGGTCTCATACCATAAAATGATGTGGAAAATACATGGACGGCATGGATGAAAAGCATACATCATGGTGGGGCCCACAGACCACCGACCATCCGCCATTGGCTGGTGGCGGGGGAGTACCCAATCCGTTTCCATGAAAGGAGGGGTATTTTCGTCCTCAAATTTGCTGTCCGTACGAGCAGGTCTAAGTTCCTAATCGAAGTTTGCATTGCTCCGTAAAACCTACTGGATAAAAGGTGGGGTCCACGGCCCCAAATTTCTCGAAATTAAATGCTAAAATGGAATTAAATACATAAATGATGGTAACCTCACAGAGTTTACTAAATGTGCTAAGTGTGCGCTTGGTGGCACTGATCAGCTGGACCAATAGACCATGGGGCCGCACTTGAGCGAACACTGATTGCGTCCTATCTCCACCCGTCTCCAGCTAAGACTGGGCAGGAGCTCTGAATGGCCAGCCTGATGTATGACTTTTATCCACACCATCCATCTAGTTGTCCATGACATTTCATCAAACATGACCAAAAATTAAGAAAAATCCAAAGCTTAAGTGGACCACACCACAGCAAGTAGTGGTGGTGATGATGGTCACTGTTGAAACTTTCCTAGGGCCATAGTGATGTTTATTTATCATTCATCCAATCTATTCATAAAGTCGTAAGAGTTTAATTCCAATTGTGTGATCCACTTGTGCCTTGGATCTGCCTCAGTTTTGGACCTACATCTTGAAATGATACAGATCAATGGATGGACGGTGTAGATAAAACCCACACATCACGGTGACCACTTAGAGCTCCTGCTCGTTCCCGGCTGAAGACGGATAGCTCGGTTTGACATAGATGCCTATATTTTTCATTTTTTGTAATCATTATTAAATGCATACATTCAACGACACCACGAGTTTGTAATTGTAAAAGTGAAGAGGAGCCAGAGGAAAACATCTCACCACAGTTCGAAACCAAAGCTTAATGGCCCCACCATGATATATATGTTATATCCACCCATTCATTTATTAGTATAGATCATTTAATACATGGGTCAATAATGAAAAGATTCAAAGATCCATCATAAAATACTAGAGATTGAATGTTAACCATTTAAATATTCTTCCCATGGTGTGGTCCGTTTGAACTTCGTATCTATATCAATTTTATAGAAATACCCTATAATGACCTGGAAAAATGATTGAACAGTAGGGTAAAATATATAAATTATGGTGGGACTCACATGGGTCATCTCGTTTTCCATACGTAATAATGAACGCTGTCGATGCCATACAACATCCCTTCCGTCATAGAGGCTGATTGCGTGGGAATGAGCAGGAGATTTGAGTGGACACCGTGATGTATGGATTTTATCTGCACTGTTCATCTATTTTTTTCATGGTATTTTAGAGTATAAGCCCAAAAATAAAGCAGATCAAAGGCTCAAGTGTACTAAAAAATGGGGATTAAACTTTTACAGTTGAAAAATTCTTGGAGGCAACGGAAGTATTGGATGCAGCTGATATCTGTGTTTTCTCTTAATCCAGGTCCATGTAACTTTATGAATAGGTTTTAGCTTTTTATATGACTAGTTTTTGGGATTATACCTTAAAATGATACGAAAAAATGGATGGACGATGTCGATGAGACCCATACGTCACGATGACCTCTCAAATCTCCTGTCCGTTCCCCGCTGGAGACGGCGGGGGTAAGAAGCGATCCGCATACTTCCATCATGTAGTATATACTTACAATGTTTAAAAGGGGTAAAATAGATTGCAATTCGCGTAAAATACATCCAACCAAGCAGCCCTAAGAGAGGGAACGGGAAGGAGGTAGAGAGAGGAATGGAGGGGAGGAGAGTGTTGGTATCAGCTCTTCAGTTTGCTTGCACGGATGATGTCTCTATTAATGTGGATAAAGCGGAAAGGTATTCTTTCTCTTTTGCTCTTTCTTTTTCTTCTACTCCGTAATATTTCCATCTAATTTAATGTATATACCATCTCTTTTCATAATTCAATTTTATCTTCTTAAATGGTTTTTTGTCAAAAGAAGAAGAAGAAGAATCCCATACACAATGTGATTAGAGTTTATAATACAGTATGGGTAAAAGGCAGTCTTTTTCTCTTTTCTTCCATTGACTAATGTTTACTGGGCTAGATTGCGTTGTTTGGCACTACCACGTTTAAGCCATAGCTCAATAATTATACTGATCCATAATCCTAACCATTTTGAATTGGAGGACTTTTGCGATAAAGAAAATGGACATTTAAGAAACTAATCCACCCAAGTTAATATTTTCTCTCCATATTTTCCTGGGAAATATGCCATGTTTGGATAAAATCTGATTAGTGTGGGTTTTTTTGGGCTGTTCCCAATCTGTGGCAGCCCCACTGTATGAACTCATCTGTTCATTGCATCCCATATTTTGCTAGGAAATCCATCATATAATGGGGTAGGATAATCCACCATTTTTTTTTTGGTTTGTTTGTTACTGACCATAAATCCCAATACACTGCAAAATGAGAAAAGAAGAGAAAAAGAAGAAGAAGACAACTACCTTTTTTGGACAACCTCATATTCCTTTTTATTGGAGTTGTGACAATGGTGTTTGCCAAACTATGGACATGTGCCACAAGTTGAATAAGGCTGTCTGAATGGAACATTTTGGGTGACCAAATAGGCCCATAGAAATTCATAGCATCTTTCACACTCTTGTATCTGCAATTGTTTAAAGATAGAGGGTAAGGAAGAGAAGAGGCAAGGGGTTCCTGTCCAATCCAAAGATCTTCCCAAGACCCTTATCTCCTAAAAAAGAAATGCTTTTCAATAGTTGTATTGGTTTGTCGAGGACCTATTGTGGAAGCCAACATCAGATGGCGTCTTCTCAGTTAAATCAGCTTAGAATTTTGTTCAAGTTAGATGCATAAATCCTGTATGGAGTTGATGGGCTTGGAATAATTTTATTCCCATTAAAGTTGTGTTTCATGTGGCGTTTACTCCATGCAAGATTTCTGTGGATGATGTGGTTTGAAAATTTTGCATTTCTTTGGTCTCTTGATTCTATCTTGTATTTCTGCACTTTCCTGTGGGATTTCCGACCATTTGTTTCTAGGAAAGTGACTTGACTCATCACATTTGGAACTTCTTTGGGCAATTATTTAATGTTCATGTGTCTCAGATGCATTTTGTTTGTGAAAGATATTCTCATTGCATGTCAGAAGCCAATTTTAAGAACCAGCTTCACGTCTTGCTGGGAATTGCCCTTTTTTTTTTGGGAGATTTGGAAAGTTACGAGATCTCTCTAATATTCGTACTTAAGCAATCCCTAGTATTGTGTATTCCGGTGTGAATTGACCCACTATGAAGTATCATTGGCTGGAATCTCGCATATATCAACTTTTCTTACCAAGCTTCCTTAGAAATTCTCTCCTCTCAGTTACCATAGCATCATTAACAGCAGCCTTCAATGTATTGTTTGGCATTTCTATCCAAGCCATAGCTCTTTCCAGCATCTAAGATGCCATTGACACCTTATTAGATGGATGTCCTTGTTGACGTGGTGCTAGCATTCCATCTCCTCGATGTTGGAGGCCAATCTTCTCCTAAAAGTAGAGTTCCGACCTCGAATTGAAATGGAATAAGGATAGATACCAGATTCTAGCTCCAACCTATCTCCAAAACGCAATAGTAATTATTTTGATGGATGTGAATGAAGAACTAGAAATTTAGAGTACACTGCGGTAAAAGTTATCTTGCTGATTTTTCTTTCTTTTCAATGTAACCCATCCTGCATGAGCACATACAAATTACATAGAAATCACTCTTTTGGATCTGGAGGTTGAGATGCTTCATATCCCAGCTAATTACATCATCAATTTCTTTGGATTAGACCTGCCTCCATCTTCCTTTATACTGGTTGATGATGAGTGTCTGACCATGGTGAAGGCCAACCCCAAAAGTACTTTGGTTTGATATGCTAAATCAACCATATGCCTTATGATGTAGGCTACATGACGTTCCTCCATAGGGCCCAATATGTGGTGATTCTTGAATTGTTTATTTATAGATTTGGGGCCTAAATCAAGGATTGCATTTTACAATTTGTTGAAGATTTGGGGGTTGATTTAAAAATGTGATTGGAGGTATGGAGGGAATGATTGAAGATATTAGACTAATTTAAAGATGTAATTTAGATTATTTTCTATGTTTGCTTTTTCTATTATTAAGCTTTTACCATATTAGGTAGATTAGATTGATTTGAAGTAAACTATGATTGATTTGAAATCAATCTCTTAGTCAAAGGGATTCTTATTAGAGATTCACTTAATAGTCTATAAAAAGGGAGGGTGGTGTATGAAGTAGTGCTTCTAAAATTTTTGAAAGTATGAGTTCTTTTCTTAAGCATTGTAAGAAGAAGTTTAATATAATAAAGTTACTTCTCCTCTACTCAAAAATTCTTGTGAGTGTAATTCTTGTCTACTTCTTTGTGATTTGGTGTCAATATCTCATCGATTTGATAACTGGATTGCACCATTTTGGTATCAAAGTGGGTGGTTAATGCAGGGGCATTTTTACACCAAGCTCGAGTGAGGTGGCCTGTGGGTTGCGCACACTCGGGGAAACACCATATGATGCAATGGCATTTTATTTTATTTTTGGTGATTTCCTATTGGAAATGTTAAAATCAAAAGGGGAAACACCAAGTCGATATAATCTTGCCAAAATTTCTTGTGTTCCTTTTTTTATTTTTCATTATTTTCGAAAATGGATTGTTTTATGAAAGAAAATGGAAGTTTTTTTTTTTTTTTTTTCGATGCTTGATGGTTGTAATGCATGTAGGATACTTAAAAAGTATAATAACATGCAATAGATCAGATTTGGTTATACATTTTTCAAAATTTTTTTTTTCTATTTTCACACTCATTTTCCAAGATTTTGTAATGCATGCAAAGGATACTTAAAAAGTTGTTTTTTTTTCCTAATAACATGGTTGCAATGCATATAGATCTTGAGTTCAAGTTTATACATTTTTCAAATTTTTTTTTTTTCTATTTTCACACTCATTTTCGAGAGCAAGATTTTTTGAAAGATGATTAAAAATGACTAGTGTTGGTGGTGTGTGTGAGTGACACAAAGGGTGTGTCGTGTAAACTATAAATGTGTAATAATAATATTTTTTTTTTTTTTTATTTTAAAATTTTAACCCTCCATGATGGTGAGGTGAAAAATGCATAGAGAAAATGTGGTGATTGCTTTCGGTTTCAAGTTGAGGGCCATTATGCATTTTTCAAAAATTTTAATTTTTTCTATTTATGCACCTAGAGTTTTTAAAGAAGCGGGAAGGGTGTTGGAAGTGATGCATGGAGGTTCATTCAATTATCTCAATCGAAGAGGTGGGAGCAAGATTTTGGTTTCATCCACAAAAAAGGTGAGGGTGATTAGTTCAACCAAAAGGAAGAGATCGAAGAAGTACTTGACTAGTGTTCGTTAAAATCTTTTGCGATGGTGGAAAAGGTGTGTGTGAGTGACACAAAGGGTGTCTCGAGGGAGAAATCGAAGAATGGCTTGTAAACTATAAATGTGTAATAATAATATTTTTTATTTTTTATTTATTTATAACACATTGTCCATATTCACCCTCCATGTAAAGCAATCGTTAAAATCTTTTGAGATGGTGGAAAAGGAGTCTGATGTTTATTTGCAGAAGGGAGTCTCGAGGGAGAAATCGGAGCAAGGTTTGGTAGTTTGCATCCACAAAAAAGTGCTTGAGGAATCGTTAAAATCTTTTGAGTATTGTTTTGTGGCTACGGTTCAACCAAATTGTTCCCGAGGAAGAGATCGAAGAATTGCAGAACCACAAAAAGTGCTTCAAGTGTGAATCGTTTGCATCCACAAAAAAGTGCTTGAGGAATCGTTAAAATCTTTTGAGATGGTGGAAAAGGAGTTTGATGTTTATTTGCAGAAGGGAGTCTCAAGGGAGAAATCGGAGCAAGGTTTGGTACTTTGCATCCACGAAAAAGTGCTTGAGGAATCGTTAAAATCTTTTGAGTATTGTTTTGTGGCTATGGTTCAACCAAATTGTTCCCGAGGAAGAGATCGAAGAATGGCTCCACAAGAACCACGCGGTAGAGATGGAAGATACAATGGTGAAGAGACTAGATCCCTCTCGTTCTCAATGAAAGATCCACAAAAATGGTGTTAAAATCTTTTGAGATGGTGGAAAAGGAGTTGATGTTTATTTGCGAAGAGTCTCGAGGGAGAAAGAGCAAGTAGTTTGCATCCACAAAAAATACATATCCCTGTGGCTGGTTCTCAAATTGTCCCGAGGAAGAGTGGAAAGCTTCTATGGAAGATACAATGGTAGAAGGATACATACGGTGGGAGGCATCCACAAAAAATGGTGAGATGGTGGAAAAGGAGTACGATGTTTATTTGAAGGGATCTTGGTTAGGAGGAATGTTGGTTCCAAATTTGGGATTTGAAGAATCGAAGAATGGCTCCACGAGAACCATTTAGAGATTGCCATATCCCTTGAATTCTGGATAAATGAAGTAATCTATGAAGTAGTAGGATGTGCGGGGTCGGTGGTGATGATTGATCCCCGAACGATGAATTGTAAGATGATTCAGTTTGCCAGAATTCTTATCAAGAGGAGGAAAATCCATGACATTCCAGGCAAAGTGTTCATTTGTGTAGGGCAGGTGGTGCAACTTGGTTATTGAATCAATGAGATCTCCATATCTAATTTGTAAAGAAGTTAAAAAAAATACTCACAAGAACAACGGAGTAGAGAGTGAGAGAAAGCTTAAAGAAAAAAACCACACTTAGAAAAATATTTAAATCTCCCCACTCTTACACCACTACGCCCCTTTTCTAGATCATAAAGAAATCCTTGATTGAAATCTCTACAACTAAAACAATCTATCACAATTCATTGCACCATAATCTAATCTTTCTTCATACGACAAAAGTCTAAAGAAAAGCAAACATGGAGAGCAATCAAATCTCTAAATCTAGCCAATATCTTCAATCATATCAATTACATCCCCATCACAATTTTAAATCAGCCCATATATCTCCCAAAAATAGTAAATTATAATCTCCAAATCTGTAAATAATCAGCTCAAAAATCAACACATGTTGTGATGCAGGACAATTAACCACTTGCTTTAAAAGCTTAAATTATTATAGTATGGCGAATCAATCCATTTATTTTATAGCTCAGACCCCACATCTCATGAGTTAGGACTTAGGACGTCGGCCGAACTCCCCTCGTGGGCCCCAAATCATATGAGTACCGGCTCACACGAGTCGAGTGTGCCTTTGCATCCCACGGACCCATAGGCAACCCCACTCGAGCCTGGTGTGAAAATGCCCCTGTATTAATCACCCCCGGTGAGGAGTCTCGAACTAAGACCTCCCGCTCTGATACCACTTTGATGCAGGACAATTAACCACTTGCTCTAAAAGCTCGAATTGTTAGAGCACGGCGAATCAATCCCTTTATCTCATAGCCCAGGCTCCACATCTCATGGGTTAGGACCTCGTTCGAACCCCCCTCATGGGCCCTAAATCACATTGATATCGCCTCACTCGAGTCACCCCCCTCACACGGGCTGCCTACCCCGAGTGTGCCCCTGCATCCTACAGGCAACCCCACTCGAGCTCGGTGTGAAAATGCCCTTGCATTATGTTGGACCTACGTTATTGGCGGGTCCTACAATGAGCCTAGATGGGCCGTGGGCCTACATCAGCAGGAGAGGTTAACAGTGAGAATTTGTCGAGAAGAAGATCTTCAAGTGGCAGACATGGCTTCAGTTTAGACGGCAATGGTGGAAGAAGCCGTCAAAGATGAGGGTGTAGAGATTAGAGAGCCTTAAAGAGCACCGTTTGATAATTTTTCACGGTGTTTGATTTCCATTGGAGCGTATGATGGAGCATTGAAAGGAGGTGAGGAGAGAGACACGTGGTTGCATTGGGCCATAAAACCTGACTTTGGCAAAAGTCAGCAATACATGTCAAAATCAAACGGCTATAAGCCATCCTATTTAGTCGATAGGTGGCAATCCAATCAATCCAGAAGGGAGAGAAGGTGACACCTGGATTGATGATGTCAGTAATGCATCGGAGGAGGAAGTGACATGTGTAAAAAGAGAAATACAGATGGTGGAGGGGATTTTCTTTGCACATGCGGCTCTAAATTTTAATGACCTCACGTGCGTGAGCGATGGATATAAGCAAACTGATAGGGCCTCAATGTTTTTTACTCTCGACTGAGAGAGTGGGATGAGATAAAAGGGTTGGAGAGTTGTTCGAAGCCCTAAATAGCACTCACCTTCACCGGCGAAGCAAAGAGATAGTGATGGAGATGTTGCAGAAGGTGTCGTATGAAACTCCAATAGCTTCAAAGATGCCGGATGCTACGAATTAGTTGGGGTTTCCTTTAGGGTGCATGGAATCTCAGGAAGTGAGGCTGTTAACAAAGATTAGAGATGGGGACGAATAGGGGAAGAGATAACTCAGCGTCAGCGGGGTTGGGTCGGGAAGAGTCACGATGAGTTGGAAAATTAAGGGGAAGAAGATTTCGATGGATCAAGGGATGAAAGGGTCAAGAGGGTCTCAAGGGAGATAACTTGTCTGCTAGGGGTTACCTTTGGGGACAATCTAGAGGACTAGGTCGCACTTTTCGAGTTCGTTGAAGAGAGAGGTCGTCAAAATATGGTGCATGTGTAGAAGGACATGGATATTCCTATCTGTTAGGTGACACTGGAGTTGGTCTCCCCGCAATAGGCTACCAACAGTTGCCAGTCTGGGCACTGGTAAGAATGGGCAAGTGTTTTGTTTTCCTATGAAGATATTAAGTTGGAAGGTGTGGGGGTTGCGGTGTTCGTAAAAAAGACTTCAGGTTAGGGATATTTGTAAAAAATACAAGTTTTAGATGGCAACATTTTAGGAGACAAAATTACAGGGCATTGACAGGAATGTGGCGAACTCATTGTTGTCAGGTCAGTCGAAGGCTTGGGAATTAATAGACTTATTGTGGTTAGGTCAGTCGAAGGCTTGTGAAAAGGAAGTTCTCAATAGGCGAGAAGAGGAATAAATGTCCATATTGAAGGATATTCAGAATTTAGTCCTAAAAGAAGAGGGGAGAGTTGACAAAGGAAGATAGTGCCTGGAGAGATACATTTGGTGAAGTACAACGCTAGACTGAGAGAGAAACAGATAAAATGGAGACATCAGTAAAGGACATTATGGTTAAAAGAGGGTGACAAAAAAAATACTAAGTTTTTCCATGCTATGGCAAGTGCAAGGGCGAGAGTAAATAAAATCAAATTAGTGGAAGTTGAGGGAGAAAGGTTGGAAAGGAAGGCAAATGTGTGCGTGGCAATAGCGAAGTTCTATAACAAACTCTTAACGAGGGAAGATTGGGATTGGTTGAAGGTAGATAATCTGTCATTTGATAGAATTTCAAGGGAGTAAACTGATTTGTTAGGTTAACTAGGTTGTGGTGATAAATGGCATGCCTAGATTCAGTCTTGTGTGTCATCAACAAAATTTTCTGGTTGACGAGTTGTCAAATGGATTCTTCTCACCCTCTAGAGGGCTTTGCGAGGTGATCTTTTATCTCCTTATTTGTTCGTGGTAGTTATGAAAGCTTTTCGCAGAATGATTGACAAAGGTGCGGAGGAGTTGGTGAGAGGCTTTACTATAAACAACTTGGATTTTCAGGTGACACATCTAAAATATGCGGATGAGTGATGACACACTTTTGCTATGTGAGGCTAAGGAAGAAATGGTAGAGAATCTTCATATGATCATTGTTTGTTTCGAAGTAGTCTCTGGTCTAAAGCTTAATTTATTCAAAAGCGAGCTATTGGGAGTTGGTCTAACAAAGGAAGAGACGGATTATTATGCAAGCCTATTTGGGTGTAGAATGGGTTCTTTCCCGACCACATCTCTTGGTCTTCCTTTATGTATAGGAAAGCCACCGAAACACTTATGGGATAAGGTGATTGAGAGATTTGAAAAGAAGTTGTCTCAGTGGAGGACAATGTATTTATCTCTAGGGGGGATGATAACTCTTGTAAATGTGGCAATGTTGAATTTTCCTATTTGTTTCATGTCATTATTTAAATGTCCTAAATTGGTCTTGGTCAGATTGTAAAGAATTAGGTGGGATTTCCTTAGGAAAAGTGCGGAAGATAAACAAAAGTTCTATCTTATGAAGTGGGAGGTCATATGTAAGCCTTAGGAGCAAGGGGGTGCCGGGTTAAGAAGCTTGGAGGGAGTTAATGTAGCCTTATTAGGAAAACGGATATGGAGGTTCAGGTTGGGAGAGAGTTCAGTATGGAGGGAGGTGGTGGATAGGAAGTATGGGTTAGATGAGGGGGGATGGTGGACTCGGTCTTTGTCGCTATATAGGGCATTTTGGGTTTGGAGGGTGGTAGCGTCGATAAAAGGCAAGGCGTGGGAGGGGATTAGGTTCTCACTAGGAAATAGGTCCAAGATTAGGTTTTGGGATGATATTTGGGTGGGAGACCAGAAATTGAGCGAGGTGTTCCCTAGGTTAGTAGGGTTGGTGATGCAGGACTTGAAATTCAAGTATGATATGCATGATTTTCAGGCTAAAGATTACACTTGTTCAGAAACAATTATACAAAATTCCATATCCCACACAAAAGTTCAAACACTCGATCAAGGGGAATCTTATGCGGGTCTAGGCCCACACATGCTAGTGGATCAATCAAAATTATAGACCAAACAAGAATCAAATGAGGGTAAATTCATCCACACATGCACAAAAATAATTCCCCCAATCCAGGGGATTCACAAGTTTCAATTCGGGAAACCCTAAGGTTGAAAAAAGAGCATAACATTGGGAATTTGAGTAATTTAGGGTTAGGTTTAGGGATTTTGGTTGAAAGAGAGGAAAGAGACGAACCAGAGAAGTACCGCACGTGTGGACAACAACAATAAGCCCAGATGCACGTGCGTGTGATCCTGGCCACACGTGTGTGGGGGCCACTATTCAAAAAAAGGCCACCTTGGCCCTGGTCGGCCAGGGATGGACTCCAAAATCCCCAAATCTCAGCTCGATCCGATGCACGGTTTGTGCGTGGTGCTCCGCCGAAGTTTAAGCTCTCCTGCAGGGCTAGATTCTGGAAATTTGCTGTAGATGGAGAAATGCCTGCAAATATTGATGGATTTGCAGATGGAATGCTTGTAGGAGAAGAGAAATATTGATGGAAGAAGGTGGGGGCGAATCGTGTGTGGCTTCGCACCACGGTAGTCAGCCCTTCGAGAAATGGAGGTTTCGCACCCAATTGAATCTCCACAACTTGGGAATTTAGAGGAGCAGAAAAACGCATAAATTTTATTAATCTTCATTAAATCAAAAAGACTACAAGGGGTGCCTATTTATAATTAAACACTATACTCCAAAACTCGTGCCATGTGCGCAATCTATTATTTAACGACGAAGTAATAAAAAATAACAACTAAGTAAAGCAATATAAACTGTCCATGATATTCCTAATAACAATAATAAGCAAAACCCAAAGTACTATATTAATTAGAATAGTGGGCCACGATCTTGAGAACCCATGGTGGGATTCACATGACTATCGGGTCCACTCCAACAAACCAAAATGCAGCCCTCTAACTAAGAGGCCTTCCCTGGACGTTGTCATCGATCTAGATTAATGGTGGGGTCTCCTTCTTGTGCACGTGTGGGGGGGCGGCCCGTGCATGTGCGCGAAATGTCCCCATCAGTTGACGTTGGGGGGGGAGTTTAGTGGTAGTGAGTTATTTCTCTATCCAAGGAGAGGAAGTCATCTGGGCCCCGTCATCCAAAAGGAATTTAAATGACGAAGAGTTCAAGGAATTGGTCCTTCTATTGCAGCTGCTCTCCAAGGTGAGACCGATATTATTAGAATTGGACTCGTTGGTCTAGGAAAAAGAAAGGTCAGGGAAATTTTTGGTTAAATCTTTCTTCAAGATGCCAAGTGGAAGTTTGTTAAGTACTAAGGTCAGCGCATTTGTTTTTGTTTGGCAATATGGTGTGCCTTCAAAGGTGGGCTACCTTTGCATGGCTAGTAGGGAGCAACAAGGTCCTCACTGTTAATAGCCTGCAGAAAAGAAATTTGGTCCTCCCAAATGGGTGTGTCATGTGTTTCCAAGATGAAGAATTGGTGGATCATGTATTCATTCATTGCGGCTTTAGATGGTAACTATGTGAAAAGTTCTTCGTTCTTTTTGGAGTATCGTGGGTGTCACCAAAATCCATCAGACTATTTTTTATGATGTGGCATGGAGGCTTCTTAAGTAAGTCAGGGTTAGCAGTTTGGCGATTCGTTTTACTTGTGGGGATTTGGTTTATATGGTTGGAAAGGAACAACCAAGGTTTTAGGAATTGATCGGGTTGCGTAGAGGAGGTGTTTCATAGGATGAAACTGCATGTAATAGAATGGGCTCTTGCTTCGAAGGTTAATTGGAAGGTTCCCAGAAAGTGAGGCAGAGCTATAAGGGGTCTTCGGTGTTATCTGTGAAGTGTTATCTTGGGTGTTATCTATGTAGTGTAATCATTGTGTATATTGGTTGTGGCCGTTTCTTTAATTTAAAAAAAAAAGGGTTTCTCAGTGTTAAAAAACAAATTGTCAATCTCCAATCCATTAACTTAATATGTTACTTAAATGGTATCTTTATATGACATCCATCATTGTCTCATTAATGTTCATATTATCTTATCTATATTGAATCATTGAGAAAATATATTTAGATAATGAAACATAGGAGTTTTGCAGCCAATTGAAGCTTGTTAGGTTCATAAAATCAGCTGACGGCTGAGGGAAACAACTTCTTACCAAAGAGTTGACCGTTATGCCATCATAAACTTGTTCAAAGCTAGGAAAGAATACATATTTGCAATCCTCTAATTAAATGGGATTTTTTTTTCTCTCCCCATATTTTTCCAAAATTTTATGCCAAAAAAAATTCCAACCATTATGGGGGGCATAACGGCTATCAAAAAGAAATAAAAAAAATAAAATAAAATTTGTAAAATGCACAACCAAATCTAAACTATTGTATGTTATTCAAGGAATGCCAAATCGGTTACGTATCGGCCGATACGGCCGATGTAATCGATAATTGACGGCCGATATATTGGGTCGTATCGGCCGTTATTGTTTTGTACCGTCAGATCGGCCGATCGGGCCGTTCTGAGCGTGAACGGCCGTTTACGGACCATAATAATGGTAACTTTTTTTTAATGGTTGTTTTGTTGTATTAATCATGCCATATGATGTGTTAATCATAGTAGAACATGTTAATGTGCATTTTACATATTTGGGGTGCCATTTTATATTTTTTTTATATTTTTTTCTATTTACGCATTTATTTTGGCCATTTTTTTGAAAATTTGAAAAATCATTTTTTAATGATTCTTTCGCTGTTTTAATCATGCCATATGATGTGTTAATCATAGTAGAACATGTTAATGTGCATTTTATAGATTTGGGGTGCCATTTTATATATATTTTTATATTTTTTCCTATTTACGCAAGAATTTTGGCCCCTTTTTTTAAAATTCGAAAAATCAATTTTTAATAGTTGTTTTGCTGTTTTAATCATGCCATATAATGTGTTAATCATAGTAGAACATGTTAATGTGCATTTTACAGATTTGGGGTGCCATTTTATATTTTTTTTATTATATTTTTTTCTATTTACGCATTTATTTTGGCCCTTTTTTTGAAAATTTGAAAAATCATTTTTTAATGATTCTTTTGCTGTTTTAATGATGTCATATGATGTGTTAATCATAGTAGAACATGTTAATGTGTATTTTACATATTTGGGGTGCCAATTTATATTTTTTTAATATTTTTTTCTATTTACGCATGAATTTTGGCCTCTTTTTTTAAAATTCGAAAAATCAATTTTTAATAGGTGTTTTGCTGTTTTAATGATGCCATATGATGTGTTAATCATAGTAGAACATGTTAATGTGCATTTTACAGATTTGGGGTGCTATTTTATACATTTTTTTCTATTTACGCATTTATTTTGGCCATTTTTTTGAAAATTCGAAAAATTATTTTTTAATGATTCTTTTGTTGTTTTAATGATGCCATATGATGTGTTAATCATAGTAGAACATGTTAATGTGCATTTTACATATTTGGGGTGCCATTTTATTTATTTTTTCTATTTACGCATTTATTTTGGCTTTTTTGAAAATTCGAAAAATCATTTTTTAATGATTCTTTTGTTGTTTTAATGATGCCATATGATGTGTTAATCATAGTAGAACATGCTAATGTGTATTTTACATATTTGGGGTGTCATTTTATATTTTTTAAAATATTTTTTTCTATTTACACATGAATTTTGGCCCTCAAAAATAATTGCAAACACCTAAATGTAAGATATTTTCATATTACATTCATTCTAATATATCTATCATTGATAGTAGATAGTTAGAAAACAAAATATATGAATTTTGTAGTCAAATGAGTTATCCGTTCATAAATTCATGATCGATACAACTTCTCACCAAAGAGTGGACCGTTACACCACCATAAACATGTTCCAATTTATAAATGAATGCATATTTGGAATGCTTAGAATATTCCGGATTTAATCCATATTTTTCATATTTTTTCGGCAAAAAAAACCAGATCGCCGTTACGCGTATGATCCAAACGTTTTGGAGGGCATGTTACAACCAAATCCGAAACTGGACACCTTGAATTGTTATTCTACATTCATTGTAACCATGAAGCATCGAAATCGAAAAAAAGAACCAACTTTTTCTCCTTTTTTCTTTTTGCATTTTTAAAAATATGAAAAATAGGTGCAAAAATAGAAAAAATAAAAATAAAAATGAAAAATGCATAACTAAATGTGATCTTTTGCATGTCATTCTACATGCATTACAACCATCAAGCATCGAAATCGAAAAAAACAACAACTTTTGTAACAGTTCATTTTTGAAAATAATGAAAAAGAAGAAGAAAAGAAATATCAAATTGAGAGAAATTTCAGCAAGATTATGTTGATTTGGTGTTTCCTCCTTTGATTTCATAATTTCCAGCAAGAAATCACATAAAAAATAAGTACCAACCTCTGTTTTGAAAACCCTCAAAATGGCCCACTCGAGTTTTGATCTGTCAAATCGTTATCGATTTAAAGTTCTAATCCTCAAATATGGCACAAAAGTAGTTGAATTCATCTTAGAATGAGTTTAGGAATTAAAAAATCCCAGAAAATCGAGTACAAATGGACCTCTTTATAGAAAAAAATAATAGCTGTTACCAGACCGGTACGCATGTAACATCCGTTACTCGACTATATTTTTGGGAGGTGACCATTACACTCCCGTATCGCGTAACGGATAGTGCTGTTACCATTACGTAACCGTTTTTGAATATCTTACTCATGTACGTTCCCACAAAGACGTGTCAACCATATAACACATGTCAAAGAAATAAAGAAAATAATAGAAACATGTCAAAGAAACAAAAGAAAGGAGAGACACCGTGTTTTTTTTTTTTTTTTTGAGAGTTAGACATGTTCAAGTTCCATTAAAAATAAATAGATTTCTATCATTTTTTTGGAAGGTAAGCAAGCTTTGTTTATCAACCAAGAGAGGCCACAGTCCAATTACAAGCAGCAAAGACAAACGAAAAGGTCTAAAGACCTGAGAAAGAGCAACAACAGGGAACTGAACAAGGCTATGAAAAGGAAAAAAATCTAGAGCACAACTCTCAAAGGGAAAGCGACATGGCCCAACTAAGCCATTCTCTCCAATCTCATATCAAATCCAACACTTTAATACACTGTTAGTAGGCTCCCTCTGATTTGGGCAACTAACATACAATCTGATGGACCTTTTTGAGTGAATAGATTCCACCTCCCTGGTAATCTTTATTGCAGCAAAGTCCTCACACAGCCTATGACATTGCGTAACTTGCATGCGAAATCTCAAAGGGGTTGCAATGGGATTAGATATAACACGAATCAATTGGCTAAATTCAATCTGACTCTAATAAGAATGGAGCTGCTACCTTCTATGCTATAGTTTTCGTGAAGGACCTTGAGGAATGAGTGAAATATAGCGCTACCAGCTGTGTTTTGGACCCAGTTTCTTTGCAATCAGGATCTGACCAACATTGTTCCGAAGGATGAAGAACAGGTTGGGGCTAGACTATTGTGGAATAGAGGCTACCATAGCCTGAAAATTTTGAGTGTGCTCATCACACCATTCCTTAAATTTGATACACCAAATTTGATTGTAATCCACCTTTCTTCTAAATCATCTAATCAACCTACAATCCAGAAACTTCAAAGAAGTACAGAAATTACCACTGCCAGTAGCATCATGATAGTTACAGGAGAACAAAAGCTTTTGCTGAACTTCTTCCGAAATCATTTGCCATAAACATCATTAGGACGAGAGTTACCCCTGGAGAGTCGGCAGTTCCTTCGGTCCACGGATTGTGATGGCAGCATCAAAGACCAGTCTAGCAGTGTCCAACTAAATGGATTTCCACGAAAATTGTGAATCAACTGGTTGAAATAGTCCTCCAGACTGGTAGCAGAAATAAGAGAGCATCTAAGTTTACAAAGAGCTTTGTCCTGAAGACAAACAGAGTAATCACATGCGAGGAAGAGATTATTGACTGACTCATGCTCACGGTGGCAAAGAATACATGTGTGGAAGACGTGCATGCCCAAATAAATCAGTTCTTCTATGGTATTCTATTTGTTCTGGATGGAAAACCAGAGAATGAAGGAATGCTTGGGAATCCGAAGCTTGAAACAGATGTGTCATGCCCACTGTTTGATGGGTCTTCTTGAAAAGACAAATCAGAGTATGCCTTGAACTTGCCTGAATAATTACTGTTCCTGGCATTAGCATCCTCTATTTGAATAGGAGGATGCTCAACCCTTCTAATATCTGCACATATCATATGCTAAGTAGTGAGGCGGACAGTGAGATTCCATCTTCTTTCCTCTATGAAATCTGCAACCTTCAGGTCTTTGCCAAGACCAAGGTTATAAATATAGCTCTTGCCATTTCTGTCATGCAAGCTGCCATATTGGGGCCATGGATCATATGAAATGAGGTATTCTGACCAACTCCAATAGGATTAGAGATCATCAGCTTGACACCACTTCTCATGCTTAGAATAGATTTCCAGCTGGTAGAGGTGTTTGTAGGCACCTCCATTTTATGTATGTAGCTTACATCTAGCTAGCATAAATGATATTACTTCCTACAAGGATTTTTGAAAGGTGATGGATGCATCGTAGATGCTTCATTCCACGTGCACAGATTATGGATACCCAACCTGCCGACATTAAAGGCTGACAATTGGTTTCTCAGTTGACCGTGTGAATAGACGTTCCATTCCAATCAGCCGACAAGAAGCTCCCGGTAATCTTATCGACTATTTGAAGAAGACCCTGAAGAAGAACAATTGAAGCCCAATAGGAATTGAGCGACATAATTACTGAGTTGATAAGTTGTAGGCACCCACCAAAAGTGAGGCTCGTGGCTTTCCTGCTTGGAAGGTATTCCTGGATCTTATCAATAAGCTCGCCACAATCTACCATTTTTGGTCTTCTAGACAGGAGATGAAGGCCAAAATATTTGATTGGGCGCTGACCCTCCGGCATGCCCAGCACATCAAGTTCTTGCTTGCCATATGTCTTGATTATTGGAGAAAACATATATTGTAATTCACTCGTGGGCCTGACTCCTGAGTACTTGTGAAATACCTCCAGAACATGCTTGAGATACTTGGTTGATTCTATGTCTATGCTATGAAACAGCATCAGGTCAGCAAGATGGATAAGGTGAGCAATCATAAAACCATTCCAACATGATTCTACACTCAAGAAAGGTACAAAGAACATAAATAATTAAAGGAATCTTGTATGCTTGTAAATTTCTTGAAGGACCAAAAAAAAGGCCTGTAAATAATTCCAAAGAATTGTTTCTTGAGACTTGCTTATGCAAAAAACTGCATGTTTAGTGAACATATAGAAGAAAAACAATTTCTTGCAAAAGGCTTCAATGGTTCACGTCTTATCCCCACTTCTCTCCATAGTGTGGCCCACTACAGTTTCAGATCAGCCTGATTTTTGGGCACATCCTAAAATGAGCTGTCTTAAGTAATGGAGTGGATGTATCACACACATCTTGGTGGGCCCCACACTTTTTTCTTTCATGGACACAATACGTCAATATGTATGTGAGAGAGGCGTCCTTCTGTTGTAGGGCTTTTTCAAAAAGAGAAAAACTTCCATACTCTGCTAGAGTGTGATGGATGATATGCAGTAACTTGTAAATTACTGAAAAATTGCATGTGGAATGCAACTAATTCAAATTATACTGTACAATTTGTGACTTCCATTTTGTAGATGTGTCAAGAACCAAAAACTACGCTTATTTAATGAGCTGAATATTTGATCATTGGAATATATTGGATGGTTAAAAATGAAATATCCAACAGTCTTATTTCGACAATCAATCGTCCATGAATATGAGGCTAGGATTGCTAGGCCAATCTGATTTTCGGACTGTGACTCAGTGAGTTGCAGTAAGACCCACAATTTAGTCGGTTTAATGTGAGGTAATGCATGTCTTTTGTCTGAGCGCCTGCATCTGATGCGTCGTACACAGCTGGAGTATCAAACAACTCTCCTTTCAAAACTAGGGGAAGTTGGTCACCAATTTCCTGCAATGGGAACTTGTATGATCAAAACCTCTGTGGGGCCCACTGTGATGTCTCTCTTATATCCACTACGTCCATCCCATTATGCCAGCTCATGCTAGGACGGGAGCTTAACAATCACAGAGATTCAACATTCAAGTGGACCACTCCATAAGAAACAGTGGGGATTGAATGCCACCGGTGAAACCTTCGTGGAGCCAATTGGGATCAGGCTGATTTTGGTGTTTTCCTTTCATCCCGGCGCAAATCAACTTATGAATGGGTTGGATGGCATATAAACATCACAGTGGGCCTCAAGAAGGTTCCAATGGTGGGTGTTTCCATTCCCACTGTTTCCTTTGGTGGCCCATTTCAGTTTCAGATCTGCTTCATTTTTGGGGGTTACATCCTAACATGAGCTGGCGGAACTGATGGAGGGAGTGGATATCACCTAGACATCATGGTGGGTCCTATAGAGCTTTTGGTTGAACATGCTAGATGTGATAGGAAATTCAGTCCAACAATCTCTCTCTCTTGCAGGCTAATCCTAGAGCCTGCAAGAAGGATATATATGTCAGGAATGACAATTCATTAAAGGGCGGTTTTCTAATTACATACGTGTGTGAGAGCCATTGACATCTCTCACACGTGGTCGGATCCAATCCATTCATTATTGTGAGTCCCACCATGATTGTAGGATGAACAAAATAAGCCTACGAAGTCATTAGTTGGGCCATACCATGAAAACAATGGAAAACCATCCAAAACCTCTAAGGGCCTGTTTGGCCGGGCGAATCCAATGGGATTAGGAGGGATGGGATGGATTTTAAGGTAATGATGGTGGTGTCAGTGGATTGGTTTAAAATCCATGGGATTGTTATATCCCGGGACAAGTTCACTAGGTCTGTTTGGCACGCCGGGCATATCCTGGGATTTGACCATCCAATCCGTCCAACCAAGGGATGGGATCAATTTTATGGTAATGATGGTGATGTCAGTGGATTGTTTTAAGATCCATGAGATTGCTTATATCCTGGGACAAGTTCACCGGGTCTTTTGGCTCATCATGCATATCCCGGGATATCGGGATCCCATCCCTCCTAATACCATGGGATTGGTCCGGCCAAACAGGCCCTAAATTCATGTGGTGGCCCATGTGATGGTTGCATTAACACGATTTTTGGGGTGTCCAACTCTCACGGTGGGGTGACTAGGATGGACAGGTTGGATGCTGTAAAACCACCCTAGTGGCACCAGCACAAATCATTTGTATGATAAGCTTACAATATTTGTTCGGGCTTCCATGAGACATTCTATGCAGTTAATAAAACAGGTTTGCTAATTCTTGTACACATTCACATGTGGAAATGGAAGTACCTCTTGGAAATGGGGGCTAGGTGCTTTGGTAAAAAGAGCAAATCCTAAGACGCATGTTTTAAAATCAATTATTTTGGTGCTAACCAAATTTACTTAATGGTTAAAAAAGTGATTTTGAGAATCAAAATCACAAAAAGTAAAAAAAAAGAACGAAAGAAAAAATGCAATTACTTGAGCAAAGCCAAACAGTCGCTGAAGGAAAGACAAGAATCCTTTAGCACTAGCACTATATGTATGGTGTATACAAGTTCTCAATTGCTGTGTCCAGCTCCTCAGGTGAGCTGGTAGAGACACATCCCCATGAGAGACGATCCTGGGCTTTGAGTACCGCTGACCATAGAGAGCTTTGGAAGTTCCTAGGCTATCAAACAGAAAAAATGTTCTCAATTGCCAATATCATGATATGTATTAATTTTCTTAGGTGCATGTTGATGGGAAATGGATGATTGAAGCACTTTTAAACTATATATAGATATATAATTTATTTACTTATATTTTTCAGTGTTCTATTTTTAAGAAATTTGGGAAAAAATCTCATGATTTACGATACAAATTGCAATTTGATATGATTTGACCTTTTACAATTTGTTGTATGATAACAATTTTGTTTGACAACATTTCTTGCAATGAATTTTATGAAACATGCAAATGTGGGTTATGAGTGTCAACTTTTGAAGATGCTGTAAAATTTTTGATCTATTCATTTGGAAGGCTCTACTCATAAGTATTTGACATGGTTAGTTTTTTCATGCTCTTCTAGTCTAGCTAAATAGGGGAAGTGGCACATGCAACATATGTAAGGAGAGGAAGGGAGAGAGATTTTCGAAGGGGGAGATAAAATAGAAATGGAGGGAAATTTTCAAAAAAAAAAAGAAGAAGAAGAAGAAGAAGAAGAGAAAAATGGAGGGAAAGGATTGCTGCTACATTCACACTCACATCCAAAGAGAGAAGGTAGCCAATCATGGGCTACCCATTCCCATTTTTATTTTTTTTTGGTTCTGTGGCCCACTCGAGTTTTAGATCTATCTCTTGTTTGGGCTGATGGCCTAACATGAGGCGGTGCAATAAATGTACATATGGATGTTACACAGTCATCAGGTGGGTCCCACTTAGCTTTTGTTGGATGGGTTCCGTATCGGGTGGCATGCAAATGTAAAGAGACCTGGGAGTGGGCTACTCGTGCACAAAAAGGAGGGGAAGAAGTGGGTAAAATCCAAGCCATTTGTTGATGGTTAAAATCCAAGCCATTGGTTTATAAGCACAGATTTTCAAATTTCTGTAAATGCCCTTATCTATATTGAAAATCTCATTTAATGCCCCGAAAAATCTCAAAGACAATGACTCTCCTAAAACTAATTGCATGGGAAAAAATGTCCATTTGCTCCTCACATTATATGTAGTAGAGATGCAATTGTGCTGCTTAATTATTGTCAATAGCTTCCTGTCACGTGGTTCTATATCTTTTCCATATATTTCAACTGTTGAGCAATGGTTTTAGTGACTAACTTTTTTGCAGGCTGGTTAGAGCTGCTCAAAAGAAAGGGGCAAACATCATTCTCATTCAGGTATAAGATCACAAGACTTGTACTGTATGACACCTACCACTATTATCAAACACGTTTTCTATCTTTTTTGAAGTGAGAACGAATTACCTGCAACCATTTGTAGGCTAACCTAACCTATTACCAATTTTTACATGCTTTTTTCCCTTGAAAATTAAAAATATTTATTTTCAAGGACATTACTGGATAAAAATATTCTGAAGGCATAAAAAATGGGTTGGACGACTTGGACCGTACAACCAGAACCAGTAGTGGGTGATCACTAATCATCTCTTTTGAAATACTTGCGGCTAATAGTTATTGAAATTTTAGTGATCTATTTGAAATCAGTTTATCTTAGTTTTGCTCCATAAGATCATATCCTGGTACTCCCAAAAAGAGCTTTGCTTAATCTTGCCTTCAGAATTTTTTGAGGAGAATGTTCACCGGAGCTTGCATAGCGTTGAGCAGATTGGGCCAACCATGATGTGTTGTAGACATCCACCCATCCATCCTATTTAGGGCTAGAACCCAAAAATCAGCTTTATCCATAGCTGTGGACATTGAATGCTCAGTGCTGGTTGTTGTGTGGGGCCCACTGTGTTTTAAATGCCATCCAACCCGTTCATTCTATGGGGCCCACCTGACTAAAAATCAGGCCATTCCAAAACTTAGCTGTCCCACCACACAATTTTAGTTGTTTCAGGCATGATATCACTCTGTTCCTATAGTGTGGCCCACCTGAGTTTTGGATCTGGCTGATTTTTAGGGGTTCCCATGTTAACAATGGTCCTCATCTGATGCACGATTTAGATGGCACACACTATCATGGTGGGCCCACACCAACTCGAGTGCATGGTACACTCGACACTACTCAAACACTCTCCTCTATGTGCTTGCATACGTGTGATAATATGTGGCCCTAGAATGTGATCCCCTAAAATGTTTTCTTGTTCTCCAATCCCCATCTCTCTCTCTCTCTCTCTCTCTCTCTCTCTCTCTCTCTCTCTCTCTCTCTCTCTCTCTCTCTCTCTCAGATACACACCCTCATGCATACACCTTCCTCCATTACTCTCCTCTACATATCAATGTGAGATGTCTGGTCCAAGGGATGTTGGACCATAGTTCAGCATGTTGCTGATTTACATAGTATCAGAGCTGCTATGGTTGGGCTGATTCATCCTTGACTATCCTCCCTCCGATCTACAGATTCCCATTGTGACAAGGAGCGTTCTCATCTGCAGTTTTGAGAGTCAGAATCTTGTCTTGATCGCCCTTCTTTTTGTTTGCTCCGACTACACCAGTTGGGTGTCGGAGCAGTGTTGATGTGCTTGTTGGTGTGTGGACCAGTTGGGTCCCCTAGGCGAGTAAGTGTTGTGTTGTTGTTTGTGATTCAATTCTTCTTTGTGAACCATATCGTTGTGGTGTTGTTTGATTAAGGGTACAACGCAAAGATCTAGAGAAGTCGATACAAGATTGTTGTTGACCCTTTCCACCACCCTATCCAACAGCTTTGGAGGCTTTCCAATGCACAAAGGCAGGGTGAGGTAAGAAGAGGGGAACTTGCCCACCTTACATCTGATGATACCCACCAACACAATCATCTCCCCCCTTTTCCACTCTAATACCCCACATTTCACTCATGGCAATATTGACCTTCAAACCCGACACTGCTTCGAAACAGGTAATAATCATATAGAGCCTATCCACTATGTTGGGGTTGGCATCGCAAAAGATCAAAGTGCTGTCTGCGAACTGAAGATGAGTCATCCGGATTCTATTTCTATCTACTTTAAACCCTTAGAGGAGACCCAATTGCTGCCCTCTTAACAACATTCTGCCCAATGCTTCCACCACTACCCAGAAGAGAAGGGGGGAAAGTGAATCACCTTGTCTCAAAACTCTTAAACTTTTGAAAAAACCTTTGGGTTACCCATTAATGACCGAGAATCTAGCAGAATGAATGCATTCAATCATCCGACTCCTAAACTTGTCGCCACAACCAATTAGGTGAAGCATATAGTCCAACAAGCTCCCATCAATGTGATCATAAGCTTTTTAAATGTCCAACTTGCAAAGTAATCCCTTCGATCCTTAAATCTTGAGTCAATGCATTCGTGAGACAAAAGAGTACTATCTAATGCCTTCCTGGGACAAAATCACATTGATTTATCGGATATAACACACTCCAGCACCAATCGGAATCTGGATGCTAGCGGTTTAGCAAGAATTTTATAGGGGCCACTATTCAAGCTAATGAGTTTAAAGTCCTTGATATTTTCCATCCCATAATTTTTTAAAGGGAATTTTACAAAATAGTACCTCATTAATACCATATTTACATCCTGGTACGTTTTTAAATTATCTTTTCATTAAGCTACCTCATTAATCATGACAATCGTCAAATGGGTACCTTCCGTTACATTTCTGTCATTTTCGTCATAGTTTTTCATAAAATGAAAAAAAAAAAAATACCCATCTTAATGATGTAGCTTAATTACATGAACGTAAATAGGATATTTACTAGGTATTATTATTTAAAATTACTAAAAATAGAAAACACAACAGTTACGCTGATTGCCTACCAATGTTGTTGTTGGTCGATGCTCTATGAGCGCACCATAATGAATGCCTTTTATCCATACTGTTCATCCATTTTGCCAGACCATTTTATTTCATGATTCCAAAAAATGAGTCTAATCCATATCTCAGGTGCACCACACCATAGGAAAAGGTGGTCATTGAGTACCCACCGTTAAAAACTCATTGGAGGCCACAAAAGTTTTGGATTAAGCCGATGTTTGTGTTTTTCCTTCATCCAGGCCTGTGTGATTTAATCAATAGGTTGGATGGAAAATAAACATTACATTGGCCCTATAATGATGGGCGTTCAATCACCACTGTTGTCCTGCGGTGTGGTTCACCTGAGATTTGGATCAGACTTATTTTTGGGACTATACCCTAAAATGATTTGAAAAAAATGGATGGACGGTCTAGATAATACACATAAATCATGGTGGGCCCACGAAGCATCGACCAATATCTGCATCAAGAGTAGGCAATTGACGTTTGATCTTTCTCGGACGTGGATTGGGTACTACCCTGCCTGTGTCTAGGAACGGAAGGGGTTTTGAGGGGCCACCGTGCTGTATCGGTTTTTTCCACACCGTCCATCCGTTTTTCTATATCATTTTAGTATTTGAGCCTAAAAACGAGGTATATCTAAGCTCAAGTGGACCACACCACAGGAAGCAACATGGTGAACCTTCCTAGTGCCCACTGCGATGGTTAATTGCTATCCCACCTATTCATAAGGTCATATAGACCTGATAGACCTTGATGAAGGGAAGACACAAATATTAACTTGTTCTATGGTCCCCAAGAAGTTTTCAATGATGTATGTGGTGAGCGACTATTAAAAACTTCTTATGGCGACAAAAGTTCTGGATCATGCTGATATTTGTTTGTTTCCCCCTTCATTTAGGTCTGTGTGGCCTTATCAACTCGTTGGATGGAAAATAAACATTAGGGTGAGCATTACAGTGGGCCCTAGGAAGATTTTAATGGTGAGCGTTGAATCACCACTGTTTCCTATCGTGTGGTCCACCTGAGAATTGGATATTCTTTATTTTTGGATCATTTCGTAAAATGGGCTGGAAAATGGATGGATGGTATGGATATACAATACATACATCAAGGTGGGCCCCACGGTCAGGGCCACACTGGGTTGGGTGAGGCTGGAGCTGCAATTAATGCGCTCCCCTATTGCCAAAACCACCCAGCACCAATAGTGGTGTGGTGAAGTGTTGGGTGTTGTGGGGCCCACCCTGATGTTTGTTTTTGCCATCCAATCTGTCACACAGACATATATGAAGGGAGAAAAAAAAACAATTATCAGCTTAATCTAGAACTTTTGTGGACCCTAAAAAGTATCTTAAGGGTGGACGCTCAATGACCACTGTTTCCTGTGGTGTGGTCCACCTGAGATACGGATCTTACTCATTTTAGGGCTCATGCCATAAAATGATCTGGCAAACTGGATGGACAGCATGGATAAAACACATATATCATGGTGGGGCCCAAGGCATCGATCAGTAGCAGCATCGGTAGACAAAAGACGGCTCTTGGGTAATTAAAAGCTACATCATTAATGATGGCCTTTTTTGTCATTTTATAAGAAAACTTGATAGAAATGAGAGAAAACTAATGGATGGTACCCAATTGACAATTATGTAGATTAATGAGGTAACTTAATGAAAATATAATTTAAAAAGGTACTAAGATGTAAATATGGTATTAATGAGGTACTATATTGTAAAATTCCCTTTTTTAAATGATCAAATAAAATAAGTGCCAATATCTGATGACAACCTACTCCCTCCTGAAATTTTGATATAAAACCCGTAAGTTCTCCTTTAACGACCTCCCAGAAAACTTGGAAGAAAGCAATCGAAAAGCCATCCGGACTAGTGCCTTGTCTTTGAATAAAGAATCAACCGCTTCCTTCACCTCTTTAACTGTAAAAGGTTGCTCCGAATTTGCCAGATTCTGAGACAACATGCTAAAATCAAGATTATCAATCCTCAACCTAACCCAACCCTTGGATGAAAGCTTGCTTTCGAAATACTTCACTGCCTTGCTTAGATCATCCTTCCCCTATACTCTAACCCCTTCCACAATCAAACTGGACACCTTGTTCATTCTTGCTCTAGCACTTGCCCTGCTGTGGAAGAATTTTGTATTCTTGTTCCCTTATTTTAACCACACTACTCATTGATGCCATTTGATTTCTTCTTCCTTTAAACGGTTGCAGTACTCTTGAGAGTGCTTCGTGCGTGCTTCTATTTCTTCTTCCGAAAGGGCTGACCGAGCTTTCCTTAATGTCAAGATCATGGATTCTTGTCGAGATGCTTCCTAACTCCTGCTCCCGACTCCCCAAAACTTATTTTACTCTCGAGCATGCGAAGCTTTTGGCATAACTTGAATCCTTGAAAACCTTCTACCACTAACATACCCCACCATTAATCAACAAGCTCCATGAAGCCCTCCACTTCCTGCCAAACCAGCTCGAATCTGAACGGCTGAGGGCCCCAATTTTTGAACTCTACTTCAAGCATAATAGGGCAATGGTCAGACACTTGCTTTGGCATACCACGTTGGGATGCCAACGAAAACTTTTGATCACAATCTATTGTTCGCATTGAGCTGGAATGTTTGATAAGTAGAGGTACAAATACAAAATCTGGGACAGCCGCATCTGCATCCATCGCCAATTCAGGTAATGCCTTTATGGCATCCATTGGTACATCACTTGGGTGATTGACTCAGGGGCCACAGAACATATGACAGGTACTCAACTCCTTTTCTCCTCTATTAATGAGTATATTCGATCTTCACCTGTATTCTAGCTGGTGTGTCCTTTTCCAACACTCTGGGAAAAGGCATTGTTCAACTTAGCAATAACATTTCCTATCTATCTTATTTGCACCTAAATTCCCACCTGTATTCCAACGTATGTAGACTTCAAAAAGCAATCTATGGGTTGAAACAATCACCTCATGTGTGGTTCGAAAAATTCAGCAATGCTTTTCTCCTTGTTGGATTTTGTCGATGTCATGTGGACCACTCAATGTTCTTGAAGCAAAGCATTTAGGGAATTGTGATTCTAATTGTGTATGTCGACGGTAGTGTAGTCACAGGAAGCGATGCATCAAGAATTACTGGAATTAAGCACCACACTCAGCAACAATTTTAGACGAAAGATCTGGGTCACGTAAGATATTTTCTTGGAATTGAGGTGGCACACTCTGCAGCGGGCATCACACTTAACCGAAGGACATGCTCTCGACCTCCTAGAAGAGACTGGAATGATAGTGTGCAAGCCAAACGACACTTCAATGGAGCCGAATTGTAAACTGTTTGGTGACCAAGGGGAATTGTTCGAAGATCCTGAAAGATATTGTAAGCTAGTTGGAAAGTTCATTAATCTCACCGTGACTTGACCAAATATATCCTTTGTGGTAGGGGTCATGAAGAGGTTCATGCATTAACCCAGACATAGCATTGGGAGGCAGTGCTTCATATCCTGCAATATTTGAAAGGAGCAGTAGGACGAGGACTGATGTATAGGTTCAATGGCCACCTTTGAGTAGAATGATATGCTGATGCTGATTGGGCTAGATCTATGACGAACAGAAGATCCACCTCTGAGTTGTGTACCTTTGTTGGGGGTAACTTGGTCACATATAAGAGCAAGAAGCAGTGTGGTGGCAAGGTCCAACGCAGAAGTGGAATACATGGCCATGGGCCATGCAGTCTACAAAATGATTTGGGTAAATTTTCTTCTTCAGGAATTTGGACTTTTCGACAAGTCATGTATGGTTCTTCGTTGCAACAATCAGGTGGCACCCCATATTGCCAATAATCCAGTCTTCCACAAAAGAACCAAACATATACAAGTGGATTGTCACTTCATTTGGGAGAAGATTGTATCCAAAGGGATTGCTACTAGACATGTTGATTCAAAGTCTCAATTGGCCGATGTCTTCACCAAGGCATTACCTTGAGCTGTGTGTGTCCACATTTGTAACAAGCTGAGCATACAGAATATATATGCACCAGCTTGAGAGGGTGTGTAGAAAATGTGGTTTATGTAATGTGTAGTGTCAGTGGGCCTTGGGCCTAGGTTTGTGCATGTGTCATTGTGGACCTGGGTGTATTGCTTTTCCCTTTTTGATATAATAAGAGGCCCTGGAACGTGAAGCCCCAACTCTCATGTTTTCCAGTTCTCCAATCCCCACCTGTGGGCCTAGGTTTGTGTGTGGTGTGCATGTTGCTGATTTACACTTTCTTTTGCTTTTCTCTTTGTAAATGCTAAGATCATTTTCTTGTAGCATTGTCCCTGTGCGTGTGTAGGCTCAGCATCTTGTTTTGACTATAGGATTCCAAGATAATGCAATAGTGGTTATTTTTCTTTGAGAAGAGACAAAGCATAAGATTCATCATAATTCATTAACATGGACTACTGTTAGTAGTGTTCTCTGTTATGTGACTTCTTATCCTCACTTTCTCATGGGGTTGGCTATAGTTATGCATACCATGTATTTGGTTGTGTTTATGAATTGTTTGCTTTATGTAATCACAAGCAGCTTGTCCTCAAGATAAACCTTTCTGTTCTACTTTCCATTTCTACATTTGGACCTTTGACTGTGTTTGAATGCACCACCAAATAATATTGCAATAGTTTGTTCAGTAGGAGGAAGTGGAAAAATTGCAGTTACCTTTCATTAGTATTCATAACGAGGGAATAGGCGCCTACTGCATTTACTTACTACTTGGATTAGAAAGGAATGTGACTGCAATTCGAGGACTACTTCCTTCCTCACAATGAGTACCATGGAAGGTGGTTGCAATTTGATCATTTTCTCTGTTGAACCAATCGTCACAATTTGATTCAATTGTGTATTAAAATAGTCCTAGCCAGTAGATGTAATTGAGGTTTCCACAGTCAGTCCCTCCTGGACCATGTCTGCAGACGACATTGATGGACACCAGATTGGTTCTTTTAATGAAACTGTGATACAGCTGTAGTTTCCTTCTTTTTGTCATATTTCTGCATTCCATGCAACTCCTTAAAGAACTGGGCAGTTGTATTATTTTATTCATGTGTTGTTCTGTGCAAGGGCTTTAAAATATGGTCATAAGCTAACAACAACATGTTTGATCTAAAATTGGTAGATCTAGTATCTACAATACTGAAGAAGTTATGATACGATGTCCGTTCTCATTTCTGTGTCTTGTTGGATGAGTTCAGGAACTCTTTGAGGGATATTACTTCTGTCAAGCCCAAAGGGAGGATTTCTTTCGAAGAGCTAAGCCTTATAAAGGACACCCGACAATTCATAGGTAAATGGACGAGTGTGGCTATTCTATATACTGTTGTTGAACCATTTTGCTATAGAGCTGTTGCCAAAACAATAACACCTATTCCCTCATGCACTCTGCATTTGCCATATGCATCCAACAATCCAGACATTCCGAATTGTGGGCTGAGAATGCAGCCCAAACATATATTAATCATTCAATTTGGGACTGCTGGCCAGTTTATTTTAAACAGTCCATTTGATTGATTGCAACCAATTGAATGGTGGTCATCATATGATCAGTCCCTATGATTTGAATGTCCTGGATCAACATGCATATATGCCATGCATACGCAACGTAGTGAATAATAATTATAGTCTCGTTCCTTTTAGTAGGTCATACGATTGCATCCATTTTCTAATTGTTCATGCAGGATGCAAAAGCTTGCAAAAGAGTTGGGTGTTGTGATACCTGTGAGTTTTTTCGAAGAAGCAAATAATGCTCACTACAATTCAATAGCTATAATTGATGCTGATGGGACTGATCTTGGGCTGTACAGGAAGTCACATATCCCGGATGGACCAGGCAAGTATTTATGGCTAGATTGTTGTATTGCTCGAATATCATACCCTTCATTTCTGTTTGATTAAAATAAATATGCTGCTATTCAGGCTACCAAGAAAAATTCTATTTCAATCCTGGTGACACTGGCTTTAAGGTGGAGTATTGTCCAAAACAATCTCAGCACTTTTCTTTTTCTTTTGGAATCTCTACGAATGTCAATCCGAGTTCATACTTCTATGCAAGTTTGATTTACCATTCCTTTTTTGGTTGAAACTAATGGACAACCTTGATGCTATGGAAAAGCAGGTCTTTGAAACCAAGTTTGCCAAAATTGGAGTAGGTAAGAACCAAATTTGAGAGGTAACATGTTATTGATGTTACCATTAATATTACAATTTATTATTATTGTTGTTGTTGTTTCTGATTGTGAAACTTACAGCATGAAATGGAAAATGTGAAAAAGAGATCCACAGAAAGTTAGTCTAAAGAGGAGATTCATGATGCACGTACCAACATGGCATGGTTGTGAGCAATGTTCGTATTGTCGACGAGAAATCGATAATATTGGCGATATTATCGGTGTCGTTGAACTGGCGATACCAAAACCCCAGGTTTTCGTTTCTCTTCCAAATATCGACGAAATATCGGTGATATTTTCGATTTTATCAAAAAAATAGCTATCGTTCTCCTTATTATTGAAAAAAAATTGAAATAAATATAAAAAATATATACAAAAAAGCTCTCTTACCTTTTTTTTTCTCCAGATCTACCCGCGGAAGTGGATTTCGGCTAGATTTAGTGGGCCAATCGCTGTTGATAGCTCTGAATTTTCCAAGATAAGAAAACCCTTTTGTTTTCTTCAAAGAAAGAGATTTGAAAGAGAACTTGATTTCACCGAGATTTACGGAGAATTTGGTTCGGATTTGAAAAAGAAAAGGAAAAAGATAATTTCAAGATGAGATTGATTGCAGATTTTTGAGAAGAAGAGAGAATTTCGTAAAAACGAAAGCTCTCTCGCGTCCGCTCTGGGCGGGGATTAGCTAGGTTGAGTATATTGACAGGTTGAGTAGCGAGACTAGCTACGGAAGTGACTTCGGCAAGTTCCGTGGGCCCCACCATGATGTATGTTTTGTATCCACACCTTCCATCCACTTGGAGAGATCATTTTAGGGCAATATCCAAAGAACGAGTTAAATCCAAAGCTCCAGTGGACCCCAAAGACCAAAAACAGTGGGGACAAAGTGGACGCCCACCATTAAAAACTTCTAAAGGCCACAAAAGTTTTAGATCAAGCTGATATTTGTGTTTTCCTTTATTTCATGTCTTTTTTAACTTTTGAACAGGTTGGATTCAAATAAACATTATGATGGGCCTTAGGATAGTTTCAACGGTAGGAATCACTCTCCCCACTGTTTTCTTTGGTGGGGTCCACTACAGATTTTTATTTGCTTTATTCTTTGGTTCATACCCTAAAATGATATCTAAAAATGGATGAACGGTGTGGATATAACACATACATCATAGTGGGCCACAGAACTTGGCGACGTCACATTAGTAGCCGACTCGCTACTCAGCTTGTCAGTATCTATCTAATCCGCGTCCTCTCACACCAGCTGTATAGCTGCTGTATTGACGTCAGCAAGTTCTGTGGATCTGATCATAAGGTATTTGTTATATCAAAACCGTCCATCAATTTGGCGAGCTCCCCTTAAGGCTTGAGACGAAAAATAAGACAAATCTAACTATCAAGTGGACCACACTGCAAAAAAGCAGTGGGAGGTTGAACGTCTACCATTGAAACCCTTTTTGGGGTCACAAAAGTTTTAGATCAATATGAAATTTGTGTTTCCTCTTCATTCAGGCGTTTGTGACCTTATGAACAGATTGGATGGAAAATAAGCGTTATGGTGGGCCCAACGAATTTTTTAACGGTGAAAATCATTATCTCCGCTGCTATTTGTGGTGTGGTCCAGATGATCTTTGGACATGATTCATTTTTTAGATAATGCTCTAAAATGATCTCTAAAAATAGATGAACGGTGTAGATATAATAAATACATCAATATGGGGCCCATGTAACTTTGATCTCCTTTGAACCATTCGTACAACTCGGAGCTCAAGGAGCGTCAATGCTCGTCTTCGCACGACACGTACTTGCAGCAGCTATATAGCTGGTGTGTGGTACACTAGCCAATCCGCTTCTAGTTTTAAGGGAATGGAATCCACTTCCAGTTTAATGGTGGGATTTAATCGTTGTTGTTTCCTCTGGTGTAGTCCACTTGAGATTTGCAACTACCTCATTTTTGGGACCATGTACTAAAATGATATGCTGAAATGGATTAATGGGGTTGATTTCTCGCATATATCATGGTGGGCCCACGAAACACTGTCTAGTAGCCACCTCGTTATTCACATTGACAAAACACATGCCATACGGTGGGTACCACAAAGTCCTTGCACCAGCAGGACGTGATTTGGCTAGTGACGTTACCACTGTCAAGATGGCTAGTGGTTGGTGCTATGTGGGCCTAATCATGGTGTATGTATTTGATCCACATTGTCCATCTATTTTTTCAGATCATTTTAGATCTTGGTCCAAAACATCAGGCATATATAACTCTCAGGTGGACCACACCACAAAAAATAGTAGCAATTGAATGTCCACCATTAAAAACCTCCCAGGGTTTAGTGTGATGTTTATTTGACATCCAACCTGTTGATTAGGTTATACAAACTAGTTTGATACAAAATTTGTGGCCCTCGAGAAGTTTTTAATGGTGTGCATTCAATCAACATTGTCCTGCGATGTGGTCCACTCGAGATTTGGATCTATCTATTTTTTGGGCTTATACCATAAAATGATCTGGAAAATTGGATGGATGCGTCAATATGTCAAACAAGTGCCATATCCAAGCCATCAATCACCAAGTATACCAATATATAGATTCCATGTCCCAAGAAAGGTGTACTTTTTTAGTTCATTAACTTTTATATGTCCTAATTATTATATGTTAGCTGCATTTGTATTATATGAACTCATTTTGATTACAATTGGAGCGATTTCTTATGGCAGCGTATGCTTTTTGAGCTCCATTAAATGAAAACTTATTATTTAATGCATTATATATATATATATATATAATTTTTTATTCCTAAATATGCAAATATGTGTATTTAGGTATGCCCTGAAGTTTTATTGAAAAATTCCATCATTTTCCCCATTATTCGCCATTTTTTTTTTCGCATTTCCGGTTATCGGCCATATTATCGGCGATAACAATATTGTATCTTTATCTCCAGTCAGCGAAACTTGTAGCAATACCGACAACTCGAACACTGGTTGTGAGCTCCACACCATGGTTCAGGTGGGGCTCATCACGAACTTGCATTGTCCTAAAAGTCAGCCTCATCTATTCGTCAGGTGGGCCCTTCATGTATGTTGAATGCAGAACATAGGTCATATTTGTCCTATCATCCATTTCTCTCAGGCACATCTAGCCTAAGCTTTGGCCCAAGTCATGTTCATAGTGGAGCCAGCCTGATGAAAGGCCAAGACTCCCACACATTTGCCACATTGGTGTGAGTTGTGTGAATCACCTCTTTATCTCCCTTCACATGAATCTCCTTAGCGTTTCCATTGGAAATATGTAGAATTTTAACATATTGTATGCCAAATATCAATTTTTTTAGATTATATCTTCTCCACAAAGACAATATAACAGAGAAGCTTGCTTGTAGTTTTCTGTGATTATGCATCACCCAAGCATTTTGTTCACTTTTTATGGCAGCCATTTGCTGGGATCAATGGTTTCCAGAGGCAGCACGATCAATGGTTCTTCAAGGTGCAGAGGTATTGTTCTACCCCACTGCTATTGGATCAGAACCACAAGATGATGGACTTGATTCCTGTGAACATTGGAAGCGGGTAATGCAAGGGCATGCTGGAGCGAATTTGGTAAGTTGTTATATTCATTGGTAATTGTAGTTTGAGGACCATTTTGGTGATACCTGGTTATGTGGGTGGACCTGTGTGTCATCTGCCCTACGATGAGAATGTGCTGGTTACAGGTCTGATCATTACCACTACATTTCATTTTCTTGGGTTTCTATAGATGGCAATATTTGTCACGCCACTATCTCACATTATGGGGGATGGTACCAAACAGCTCCACTTCAAACCCCTACCCAAACAAAGAAGAAGAAGAACGCATGGGAGCATCATTCCGTTTTATTCTATTTCTTAGGGCTTTTTTTTTTTTTTTTGGGTTAGCTTGTTAGTACACACCCCAGTGTCAGTACACACTCCACTGTTAGCCACCCCCCACTAGGGAATTGATACCAAGACCTCAGTGTTGAAAGGAGGGTATCTTCACTCAGTCTACCACTTGAGCTATGAATCAGGGTTATTTCTTAGGTTAATTTGTAGTTAGTTTGGGTCTTTCAGTGGGCTTCTAAGATCCAGTCATGTTGGCCTCAATGGCATGTTCTATTAGGATGTTTATTAGCAGTATTTTGTCATAATAAATCCCTTATAGAAAGTGTCAATCCATATGCATAACCAAAGTATTTTGAGGTGAACACATAACTGAAGTATTTGAATGATTGCTTTACTCACTTCACCATGGGTGAATTTGGATACACGGAATTCAAGGGGGAAAAAGTAATAGTTATCCAATGATTATTTCCGTGAGCACTATTGAAGCTTGAAATCTAGTTTAAGATTTTGTTTGGATAGCAGCTGAAAATATTATATTTATTAAACAACGGTCACATCGTATCCTGTACTAGAAAATCCTAACTAATAGAAAAAGCTAATGATTGTTTTGTGGAATCCACTTTTTATTTTTATTTTTGAACATTGGATATATATTAACAAAAACAGCCAAAGCCAAATATACAAATGTACATAAGAGAAGGAATTACAACTCAAGCCATCAATCTAGGAAAAGATCACCTTTGAGACAGAAGCCCATTCCATCACATACATTTAACTCTATTGAAAACCTCGGAAACTTGCCCCGACCAATTCTTGAAACATCAATTATTCCTTTCTATCCTATGAACCAAACTCCTGCAGGTAAGCATAGCTGCCACAACTTTTTCGCCCTTTTTTCATGTACTCCATGCCACATAAAGAAAAACTGCAGAATGGAAGATGGCAAAACCTAGGCTATTCCAAATAGCTTGAAAACGCCTTCCCCCATAGCCTTTGCGAAAGCACAATGAATAAACAAATGCACAATAAGGGAGAAATATATAATATTTCACACGCAACACACCCCCAACCAACATTTTGTTAGTGCCGAGCAAAACATGTGCAAAACCCAAATTTCAAACATCTCTCAGAAAAAAATAACATTTTGTGTAATCCTATGCATATGTAGGTAAAATTCAACGATATGAGGATGAAATATCGTCAATATAAAACCTAATATCACTAGTAAACCATTAAACTAAATTCCCTTTCATCAATTAATTAATAGAATGCATTCAAACATCAAGTTCCTAGTGTGCTCAATGAATTCCAACTTATAATCCATAAGAGTTATCATTCTCTCCATGATGTTAACTATGACTATTACCTCAAAGTGGTCAAATCAACACAAGATACTAATTCTGAACCCATCACCTTTTTCACTTTTTTTTTTTTTTTTTTCATTGACGGCTTTCACACTATCATCTCTCTCTTTTTTTCTTTTTTCTTTTTTTCTTTTCTTTTCTTAATATTGCATCTCATATATGCACAGTAATAGGTAGCCATTTTCAATTCCAACTTTTTAAGCTGGTTCTTTTTCTTCTTTTCATTCAAGGTAGATAAGGATCTCCAGACTTTGTTCTAACACTCTTTAAGTAATCATCAAGCTAAATACTTAAGAATTCCAGTTAACTTTAAAAGATTATGAATTAGACATGAATTGAAATAGGCTAATTGATGTTTAAATCTTCCTATCAATCAATTCATTAAAAAGAACTTGTTCAAAAGTCTACTAATCAACTAAACTCTTTCTTTTCTTTTCTTTATTGTTTTCTCATATATGCACATGTAATAGGTAGCCATTTTCGATTCCAACAGTTTTTTAGCTGGTTCTTTTTCTTCTTTTCATTCAAGGTAGATAAGGATCTCCAGACTTTGTTCCTAACACTCTTTAAGTAATCATCAAGCTAAACACTTAAGAATTCCAGTTAACTTTAAAAGAATATGAATTAGACATGAATTGCGAAATAGGCTAATTGATGTTTAAATCTTCCTATCAATCAATTCATTAAAAAGAACTTGTTCAAAAGTCTACTAATCAACTAAACTCTTTCTTTTCTTTTCTTTATTGTTTTCTCATATATGCACATGTAATAGGTAGCCATTTTCGATTCCAACAGTTTTTTAGCTGGTTCTTTTTCTTCTTTTCATTCAAGGTAGATAAGGATCTCCAGACTTTGTTCCTAACACTCTTTAAGTAATCATCAAGCTAAACACTTAAGAATTTCAGTTAACTTTAAAAGAATATGAATTAGACGTGAATTGCGAAATAGGCTAATTGATGTTTTAATCTTCCTATCAATCAATTCATTAAAAAGAACTTGTTCAAAAGTCTACTAATCAACTAAACTCTAGACTTTCAAAAATTACTTTATATCTTATCGTCTTACACTCAAATATATTCAGATACACAAAATATTAATCTTTAGTAAGGGTTTTGAAATCTAAAAATTGAAAAGTTTTGAAAAGTTTTGCTAAAAAACTAAGAAAATACTAATTAATTCCATCTAATCTTACCCCCCAACCCAAAATCTATATTGTCCTTAATGTAAAAAGATATGCAATGCATTATAACGTGAGACAACAAAAATAAAAGAGGAATGAGTAAGAGAGAAAGTTCCTGAAGAAGATCATTGAGACGGCATAAAGTCTCCACCATCTGACGGGTTTTCAACTAGGCAAAAATAAACTAAAACAAAACCTAAACTATTCTTAAAGTAATCCTAAGAAAGTAGAAAATGGATGGATGGACCCCCATCAGACTAGAAGGTCAGTCCTGATAGGCAAGGATCATTCAGAGGGATGGACATATCCTCTGAATCAAATTTCTCAGCAAATGGTTTTAGTCAATGATTGTTCACTTTGAAAATGATACCATTCGCCGGATTTTCTATCTCGACAGCCCCATGAGGATAAACCGTTTTGACTTTAAAGGGGCCCAGTCCAGCGAGATCTCAGTTTATCAGGAAAAAGATGAATTCTCGAGTTACACAAGAAGACTTTCTAGTTTTGTTCAAAAGTTTTTCGAAGTATGTTCCTATTGTGGAACACCTTCATCATGTCCTTATATATTTGGGAGCTCTAATAAGCCTCATTCCGAATTTCTTCAAGTTAATTAAGTTGTAACTTGCACAACGAGCTGGCTTTGTCAAGATTGAAGTTGAAATTCTTTATAGCCCAATACGCCTTATGTTCCAACTCTACAGGTAAGTGGCAAGTCTTCCCATAGACAAGTCTATAGAGTGACATACTAATAGGGTTTTGTTGGTAATACGGTAATCTCACAACACATCAGTTAGTCGAAGTGACTGATCCTTGCGATCTGGGTTAACCATTTTCTTAAGAATTTGTTTAATCTTCTTATTTGATATTTCAACTTGGCCACTTGTCTGAAGGTGATAGGGGTGCTTACTTTGTGCGAAATACTGTATTTATTCATTAATTTTTCGAATCGTCTGTTGTAAAAGTGAGATCTTCCATCACTTATGATGGCTTGAGGTGTTTCGAACCTAGATAAAATATATATATATATTTTTAAAAACTTAATGACTGTGCGATGGTCATTATTCCAGCACGGAATTTCCTCAACCCACTTGGAGAAATAATTTACGGTGAGAAGAATATAGAGATTTCCAAATGATGGGAGGAATGGTCCCATGAAATTGATGCCCCAACAATCAAATGCCTCAATGATTAGAATGGGGTTCAACGACATCATATTTCGATGGGATAATCCTCCCAATTTCTGACATCGCTTGCATGCTTTGCAGAGTTCATTTGTATCTTTGATCATAGTGGGCCAATAAAAGCCGCACTGCAGAATTTTTGTTATTTTCTTCTTAGCCTAGAAGTGGCCACCACTACATAAGAATGACAAAAGGAGATGACACTATTTTGTTCGTTATCAGGCATCCATCTCAATGATTTGATCTGTGCAATATTTGAAAAGATGTGGATCATTCCGGAAGAGCTTGCGTACCTTGGCAAAGAATTTCTTCTTGTCTTGTGTAATCCAATAAGTAGGAATTGTACTTGTGGCAAGATAATTGGCAATGTTAGTGTACCAAATTAATTGGGGGACTTTAAAAAGTTATTCATAGGGGAACATGTCATTGGTAAATGTCATCTCCATGGAATCGGATAGGACAAGTTGAGAGAGATGTTCAGCCACTACGTTTTCTACTCCTTTCTTATCTTTGGATTTCAAGTTCGAACTCTTGGAGTAGAAGGATCCATCTTAGAAAACGAGGCTTTGCATCCTTCTTAGAAAGAAGGTACTTCAGCGCCGCATGATCGGTAAAGATGATGCTCTTGGATCCTATCAGGTAGGACTGAAATTTTTCCAAAGCGAATACTACGGATAGGAGTTCCTTTTTTGTAGTAGATTAGTTCACTTCGGTAGAGTTTAGAATTCTACTTGCATAGTATATAACATAGGGCTTCTTCTCTTTTCTTTAGCATGGCACCGCCTCAATTGCAGAGTTGCTTGCATCACACATGATTTCAAAATGTATACTCCTATCAAATGGTTGCATTATGGGAGCGCTTGTCAACATGCCTTTGAGCTCGATGAAAGCTTTTTGGCATTCTTCACTCCACTCGAAGGGAGTTTCCTTTCGAAGAAAGGTTGCATAAAGGACGAGAGATGAGACTTAAGGTCCTTTATGAACCTTTGGTAGAATCCGACGTGTCCTAGGAAGGATCGCACGTCACATATGCTCTTGGGTAGTATTAAGTTAGAGTTTAAGTGGATTTTAGCTTTATCCACCTCAATTCCAATGGACGATATAATGTGTCCAATGACTATTCCTACATCAATTCTAATACTAAGGTAGAAGAACTTAATATAGAAACACATCGAAAACTAATTCTACACCAATTCTAATACTAAGGTATTTCAGAAAGATGCAGCCGAAGTCCCCAACAACGACCCAAAAAACTTGATCAAGACAAACCCCAAGTGCAGGGCTCGATGTAGTTTTACATGGCGAGACTTATAATTGTACGATTCCTGGAACACTTCATAACTAGAACTAAAACTAAAACTAATTTATGAAATTTGATTTAAGAATTAATGATGCAATTGAGAAGGAAATCAATAAAGATAAAGCACTACAGCGCCAAGGATCCACTTATAGCCATTCTTAATGTTTAATTCACTTGATTCATTCTTATAACTCAATTGGAATTGAAGTCCTATCCTATCCAGCTGGATAATAGAGCAGTTAAATCATCATTTATAAACTAACATAGATTTGAACTTCAATTGATTTGGTTCCCACATAAAGCATCAAAGTATTGATTGCCGGGAATTCAAAGCATCTATCGTGCCCTTAGTATACGATAGATCAATAGATTTTACAGATTAATCCCTTGCAAAATAGATAAGCAATTACTCTTAGCTTTCCTAAGCATCCAATGTACTTGGAATCGACAATGGATCAATGTAAACTAAAAATAAATCTTCATTCAAACCAAATATCAATTAATTGTTCAACATTCAAACCAATTACTTGAATCAAAGTAAATTAAGACATTAAAAATCAATTCAAGCTTCACTTCTTAGCCCTAGCTAAGAGATTTAGCCAACCATAGACATGAATCATGATTGAACTAAACTCAAAACAAAAACATAAAAATCGAAGAAGAACCAAAGGATTGGATAAGGACTTCATAGAAGCTCCACAACTTTTACTCTCTCTTTTACCCTAATTCGTGTATATTAAGGCTAGAATTATCCCTCAAAATGGGAAAAATTCACACAGACTTAGAATCGACTTCAATTTTACACACTTATGTTATGCCGAAAGCACAGATGACAGCCTTCGGTTGCAACCGAACATACCTTCAGTCGCATCAAACCTTCTTCCGATTGCAACCGAATTTCTCCAATATAGGTTTGAAGTCTCTGTCTCCCTCAGGTCACACCGAACTCTCCTTCGTAGCACCGAACATGGCTTCGGTCATGCCTAAGTGAGAAGCCGAATTTCCCATGAAAATCTCAATTCTTGCTGGACCGTTCTGTGCACATTCGGTCAGACCGAACAGTCTGTTATTTCTATTGACCCACTTTGTGATTTTTTCAGTCTTTTTTCTCTCTCTTTACGCTTGGTTTTCTTGGATCTTTGACACTTGAATTCTTCATTAATTACATCAAAATCTCAAATTCTTTACTTGGTCATTCTTTGAGCAATAAATATTCTCTTTAATCATTCTTTTCATCATAGCTCTCCAAATCACCTCGCATAGGAAAACATACGTAAATAGATCAATTAAACACATCTATGCTTATAAGACCAGTGCATAATAAGGAGGAAATATACAATATTTCACACTTAACAAAGACCAAATAACTTCCTTGCCTCAAATAGAAAAATAGTTTGCCACCCATCCATTCGACTCAACCGAAACCCTAGCTACCCTATGGAAAACCTCACTCACCTTCTGGTCCTCACTTAGACATCCTCGAAAACTTTTTTTTAGCCATTTACTAACAAAAGACCTATCCCTTCCGATACCTTTCTTTTTATGGAAGCAACAAACTTCCAAATAAAGGATGCTCTATATAATGACGAATCCCGCGTCCACCATCCCCCCTCTTCAATCCCATATTACCTACTCACCACCTCTCTCCATAAACTATACCCTCTTTTATCTTGAAACACCAAATCCATTTCCCCAATAACACTAAATTCATTTCACCCAACCTTCTCAACCCTACCCCCATGGCTTACACACCTCATCCCACTTTAGGAGATGGAACTTTTTCCTATCCTCCGCTCCTTGGCACAAGAAGTCCCTTCTAATTTATTCCAACCTATCCACCACTGATTTCAAACATTTAAATAGTGACGAAACATAGATAAGAAGATTCAACATTGCCGACTTAATTATGTTCAATCTCCCTCCTAGCGATAAATGCCTCCATCGAGATAATTTTTCTGAAATCTTTCCACCAACTTATACCAAAGATGTTTTGCCGGTTTACCCAATCATAGAGGAAGGTCCAAATACATAAATGGGAAAGAGCATTCCCTACACTGAAATATATTCACAAAAAAACTTGACTCCTCTCTTGATAAGCCAACCACCAATAACTCACTTTTACAAATGTTTGCTCTAAGCCCCGAAACCACTTCAAAACAAACTGTAATCATTCGAAGGTTATCCACCTTTGTTTCATATGCCTCGCATAACAAGGGAGTATTGTCCGCGTACTGAAGATGAGAAATATGGTAGTCTGAATTGTCTATACCAAAACCTCTCAAGAGCCCCACCTCTGAGCCTTTCCCAATCTTTCTGCTCTTTGCTTCCATCACCACCATGAAAAAAATATAGTGATAACAGATCCCCTTGTCTCAAACCTCGGGAAGATGAGAAAAATCCATTTAGAGAGTTGTTTATCAAAATCAAGAATCTGGCCGACTGAACACACGTTTGAATCCAAGCTGTCCAATTAGCACCACAATCCAATTGACATGGTTGTAAGCTTTTTCTAAATCTAGTTTGCAAACCATCCCTGTAGCACCTCTTCTGTTACTTTCATTGATACATTCATGCGCAACCAGAGCACTGTCCACTCTCTACCGGCCTGCCACAAGTGCTCGTTGGGATTTAGAAGTCACCTCCCCTAACACCACTCTGAATCTTATACGACCCTTCCAATAAACTTATAGGTCTATAATCCTTTAGGCCCTCCGCCCCCTTATATATATATATATATATATATAGAGAGAGAGAGAGAGAGAGAGAGAGAGAGAGAGAGAGAGAATTAATGCTAGGAAAGTCGAACTGAACTCCAGTGCAATTGAACCTTTTTCATAAAATTCATTGACATAGTTGATGATGCCCCTATTCACAATTTTCCTTTATTTATTTATTTATTTATAGAATGTTATCGGAAACCCATCCAGGCCAAGTGCTTTGTCACCAACCCAAATCTGCAATGGCATTCTTTACTTCTTCTTCCGAGAAAGCTTGTTCAATAGAGGCTGCCACCTCGATTGATATTGAATCAAAGCACAAATTATCCAGATTCGGTCTACATCATTTTTCCTTTGATAAAAGCTTCTCGTAGAAATTTATACTGCCACACTAACTTTATCTTTACATTCCATTCTACCTTCCTACCACCACTGATTTAATCTTGTTTACTCTCACTCAAGCACTTGCCACTACATGAAATAATTTTTTGTTTTTATCACCTTCTTTTAACCAAAGGGCCTGGCAACATTGCCTCCATTTATCTCCTCCTCTCCTAACCTTGTGTTCTATTTCGCAATATATATTTCTCTCTAACCTATCTTCTTCTGATAACTCTCCATTTTCATCTAGAATATCGAACCTTTAAATCTCTTGCAGTAACCTATTCGACTCTGCTTCTTTGCTTTTCAATACCTCCTTTTTGCACACATTAATTTTACTCTTTAGCATTTTAATTTCTGGAACAATCTACTCCTTGCACCACCTTGGACCGAAAAAGAACCCCACCATTCCTGCATCAATGCTGAAAAGCCCTCTACCTCCAACCATGCTAACTCAAATCTGAATGGCCGTGGACACCAATTCTCTTTATCTACTTCAAGCAACATTGGACAATGATTTGATATGGGTCTTGGAAGAGCTCTTTGATGCAATAAAGGAAACTACTCGATCAATTCTGGAGATAGAAGAAAGTGATCAAGTTTCAATTTCGTAGGCCTATCCCGGCCATTCGACCATGTGAACTTTGCCTCTCCCATTAGCTAATGTACCAGCTCATTTCTATCCACCCACTCCGAGAAACCTCTCATGCTTCATGTGATCTTAACCCCATTTGACTTTTCATATGGGTATCTAACCACATTGAAGTTGCCTCCCACACACCATGGTAACATACATTTATTTCTACAAGTATCAGTTCATCTCAAAATTGGACCCTCAACCTTGGCTTATTAGGTCCATAGACCACCATGAAGACCCACCTAAAACTAGACGAAACATCTTTCAGAAGCTGAGATAGAGTAAACTGCTCCCTAAAGGAGTCGTCGATGCACCAGATATTTGTGTTCTAGATCACCAATATACACCCTGCTGACCCTTCTGTCATGCTCATGAATGCCCCCCCCCCCCCCCCCCTCTGCGGCACACACATAACGAGTCCACCATAATATTATCTATAGCTGGCATTTTTGTTTCTTGAAGAGCAATCATTTGAATCTTGTATTTCCACCACAAGTCCCTAATTTGAAGTCTTTTATTTTTTTTGTGCGCATCCCAAAACCATGGATATTCCAACTATCTCCATTTGCACACACTTGTCCCAGTTTTACCTTGATCGCACTTTCTAGCTATGATACCCGATTAGGGGATTCCAATTCCCTTCCCTATCACTTCATTACTCTGATCATGCCTCACAGCTTCTTGGATTTGGTTCGTATTCTACCCCTTTCTTCCACAAACAAAAATTGATTGACATAATCCTCCGGTTTCTTGCCAGAAGTTACCCCTACTAATCTTGCAATTTATTTAGTCACCCCTTTTGTGTGTCTCATACTTTGGGCCATCATCAATTTCTTCCTTATACGCTTCCTCAACAGCTTGTTCTTCCCAGAAGAACTCCCTAGAGCCCCCATCCCCATAGTCCCTTGGTCTTGCACTTATGTAGCTCTTACCTTTGCCATCGGTTGATCAATTTGGATTCTAAAGCCCTGTGTTGAGCCTTCCCTTGCTAACACCTGTGTTGCTGACTGTCAGTCCCCACCCACTATGATCTGAGTTGAAGAGTGCAGAATCTGTTCTGCCAAACATTGCAAATGGTCCTTTGATCTTGCTGTCTTCTATACTGACCTTGTTGTCAACAAACTCCAGCATTAGGAGGAATGTTTTCGTTCCGTCTTTCTGCAGCCAGTAACGCCAGACTGTTGTTGCTTTGCTCGTGGCTTTTGTTTCGGTCGGGAGAAGAAATGAACTATGCGTCTTCGATGTTACAAGTCTCCACATATGTACAACAACTTAAAGTGAGCTGCCATGTGGGTGAAAAAAGCCACATGTGCAATATAGCATCATCAACATGCTTCGCATGCTCTTCGAAATCGGCTTCGTAAGGTAAAGCGTGGTGCTACCGACCCCCACTATGTCGAAACCCGATATAGACGTTTCTCCCTTTACATTAACTTCGTGCTATGTGTCGACATGTTATTTAAATTAAAGTCGTTTTGGCTGACTGTATCATGAATGCCTTTTGATTGCATCATCTCTCATGCCATCTATTGAGAGCAAGGTGTACCAAATCGGTTACGTATTGGCCGTAACGATTGACACGTAATGGTAACGGCCGAGGCCGTTACACAATAAGGGGGTCGAAACAGTGAACCCCAGTTTTTTGCTCGAATCGGTCATTATGGGAGCTGTAATAGCCGTTACACCCCATAACAGCCGTTACCACCATGTACTGGTCAGAGCGTAACAATTATAAACGGCTAGGTTTTTTTTTTTTTTTTAAATGTCTTTTTAAGTTGTAGTTTTTCTCATTTTTTGGGCACTTTTCTCTTCCAAATTCTTTTCTAAACTATTCTACTGCAAATTCCGCTTAGCTTGAATTTCAGGATCTTATTTCAAGGATTTTGTTAAATCGAAGCTCCGTGGGCCATTTTCCTAAAAATCTTCAAAAATAGGCATTTATACATTTTTTAAATCTCTATTGTTATGATTGAATATGATACGTTATTCAAATTAGAATATATGAATGTGCATTTTACAGATTATGCAATTGATTTTCTACTTTGTGTGTGTGTGTATGCGGAGTATTTTTGGTCAATTTTTAAAAATTAGCAAACACCTACACGTGAGATATTTTGATATTAATATTCATTCTAATATATCTATCCTTGGTATCAGATAGAAAAAATCTATGAGTTTTGCAGTCAATTCTAGGTTGTCATGTTCATAAATTCATTAAACCACTCGATACAACTTTCTCACCAAAGAGTGGACCATTACACCACCATAAACACGTTCAAAATTATAAATGAATGCATATTTGGAATATTTAGAATTTTCTGGATTTAATGGATAATTTTTTTAGAAATTTTTTTTTTGGACCGTTATAGGAGACGTATCGGCCGATAAGGCCCGTAACCGTATCGATAATGGTGGGCACCGTCACGCCTACCATTATCGCAATGGTACACCTTGATTGAGAGGAGAGACTTCTCCCCACGAAAGCGAATTAGGTGAGACCCCATACTCACCTAAGATGGTACGGCCCTTACCGTGGGGCCTACCTTGATGTATGTATTCTATATCCACGCTGTCCATCCGTTTCTCCATATCATATTAGGGTACCTTGATGTGTGAAGTGGATCCAATTATCAGGTGGACCATACCATAGGAAACAATGGTGATCAGTGTTATTAAATGCAATCGCATATTTGCATATGCGAATTTGCATATGTAGATCGCATATTCGCATATGTGGATCACATATGCCATCATGGCATATGCGATCACAATGCATATGCAAGATATGCGATCGCATATCTGCCAACGGTCAGAAATTTGATCATTGGCACTTAAAATAATCAACTTTTTGCCTATAAAAAGGCACCCAAGCCCCCACCATTTGCAACATTATCATTCCAATCTCCCTTTTACTCCGTACATTTGTACTTCCAAGTGCCATTATAATCTCTCTCTCTCTCTCTCTCTCTCTCTCTCTCTCACATTACTAGCTACTACTTCCAAGTTTCAAGTTCCTACTTCTCTACAAGATTAAAAGAAGATCAATCAAGAAGAGAAGCTTCTCTCTCCGAGAAGATCAAGCTTCAAGCAAGATTCAAGGAAGATCAACCAAGCACTCTCATTCTACATTTCTCTCTCTCTCATCGTAAATCTTAATCCTATTTTTCTTCTTTGTTCATTGACTGCATCTCGTCATTCATTCATTGTATTTATCTTCATTCATTCATTCTTTAGATTCTAGAATTTACGATTCTACGTAGTACATGCATACATTCTAGTTCTTTCTACATTCTATTTCTCTCTTACATTCTAATATTCTATTTCATCTTCATTCATTCTAATCTACATTCTACATTCTACATTCTTTCTCGTCTCTCTCTCTCTCTCTCTCTCTCTCTCTCTCTCTCTCTCTCTCTCTCTCTCTCTCTCTCTCTCTTCAAGACAATCATTGTCTACATACATTCTACATTTCTCGCTCTTTCTATTACATTCTATTTCAAGTGTAGGCTAGAATCTACAACCTACAACTTACTACTACAAGTAGAGGTGTTCACGAGTCGAATCGAGTCGAGCTTGGCACGGCTCGACTCGGCTTGGCCACTAGCTAACCCCAGCTCAAACTCGGCTCGGCTCGGTCCTCGAGCTTGACTGGCCAGCTCGGCTCAGCTTGGTCAGCAGCTCGAGCCAATTCGAGCAGAGTTCGAGCCAAGATCGAGCTGAGTTCGCATGTGCAACATTTTGAGAAACACATGAACTGCACCTTCAAATGCTCATTGTATGTAAAACAGCAGTAACAATTTTACAGGTATTTCTTCAAACACATTGTAGGCAACATCAAAATCAAGAAAAAAGGTATTGTTTCATATACATACCTTCCTTGCCACCAACCGACACTTCATTGAGTCATTTCATCGAACACATGGTGAGCAGCATCAATATCAAAGTAATTGATTCACTGAACTGGTTTGATCCGAGTTCGATTCGAGTTGGGGTTCGATCCGAGTCGAGTCGAGCTCGGGCAAGCTCGAACTTGGTTTGAACTTTTTTCGAGCTCAAAAAATCAGCTCGACTTGGCTTGAACTCAGTTTCGAACCGAGTCGAATCGGGCTTTTTCGAGTTGAGTCGAGCGAGTTAACCGAGCTAACTCAGTTCGTGAACGACCCTAACTACAGGACTCTCAAGACAAGAATTTAATTCAAACCTGTGGTGTACTTGTGTAATTGGTTTGTGTATCTCTCTTTTCTACAACTATAAGTGTAACTCCCTCTCTGTTTACTATTATTATTATTATTTTTCTCTCTCTCTCTCTCTCTCTCTCTCTCTCTCTCTCTCTCTCAATCTATCTTCCCCTCTCTCTCTCTTTCTATTTTTCTCCTCTTCTACAAGACTACAACAAGTCTAGAAGCAGTGTTCGAAGTATCGGTATCGCTACAAGTTTCGCTGGCTAGGGATACGGAAACAATATCAATATCGCCGATAATATCGCTGATAACCGGGAATGCAGGGAAAATGGTGGAATTTTCAGCGAAACTTTAGCAGATGTTAAAACGTACATATTTGCATTACTAGAAATTTTTTTTTAAAAAATTGCAAAAAGAATGCGTACATAATAAGTTTCCATTTAATGGGGCCTTAAAAGCATGTGTTGTTGTAAGAAATCAGTCCAACCATCCTATCCGGCCGATTTAACCATCCAACCTTCCATCCAAACATCCATTGATATTGCAAAATATTAACAACACATGATATTTCACCAAGAAATCATCAACAATTGTAAAGGAAATGAAAGATCGTGGTCTCAATATCGCGCATATTGCGATATCGATAATATCGAGATATTATCAATATTATTAATGATAAATTAAACACTACATAAAACCATGTGCCCATGAAAACAATTTGAAATAAAATTTTTTCTAATAAACAAAATTTTTACGATATCAATATGTTGGCGATACTATTGAAATAGTGTCGATACACTTATGATACAAGCATTACCTAGAATTTACATAGTTGAAAATATTGGTGATACATTGGCGATATTGATGCATTGGCAATACAAGCGACACCTAGAATTTAGGTAGTTGAAAATATTGGCGATTACATTAGCGATATTGATACATTGGTGATACTTAGCGATGCATTGCTAATACTTGGAATTTCTGATACTACCAGCGTTATCGGTATCGCTGAGCTAAAAATAAAGATAATATCGGAGATAATTCGAACATTGTCTACAAGTACCAGTGTAAGTGTGTAACTCTCTATCTCCCTAGTCTACAACCACAACTCTATGAGTGTGTGTAAGTATCTCTCTCTCTCCCATTTATTCTCTAATATTTACTTTAGCCTTTAGTCTTTACAACTAAGAAGAAGAAATCACCATTTATTCTTCTTCCCAATATTCTTCTTTGAAACCCAAGTCGAATGACATGTGTTGGAAGTACAGGCATTATTGTAGTGGTACGGAAAAGACATACATAGTATGTGACTTATGTGGGTATGTGAGTTATGGTAGCATTGCGCCGCACAAGCAACACCTTTGTACATACATCGGGATCAAGTGTAAGAGCATGACCCAATATTACTTCAAAAATTCGAAGGAAAATCACATAATTAATGGATAAACAAACAAGAAAGAAATGTGATAGTGTCGCATTTCGAGAGGAATTTATGGAACAAGAAGTATATGAGAATATAGATGTAGTTGATATGAATAAACCTAGCCCTACCCCATATATCAATAGGTTAGTCTAAACCACCGGCCTAAAAAAGAGCTCGTGGGCATGGGCCCATGAATAGATGGTGTAGACCATACTCCGAGGATGTGCTCGACTAAAGGAGTCGGGGCAAAGGGCCCACTCAAACCACATTAGAAAACCAATATAAACAAAAATATATATATATTCAATATATTGCTAAGTGGTTTTACTTAGCCAGTGTTACTTTCAATACTGTTAAGTTGAAAAACTTTGAGGTTATAGTTGAGGCAATAGGTCAATTTGGACATAGGTTTAAACCTCCTTCATATCACGAAGTGATAGAGACATGCCTCAAAGTTGAGGTTGATTATACACAATCTTTCATAGCCGAATATAAGAACTCGTGGAAAACCTATGGTTGTACACTCATTGTGTTGGTTTTATGCTAGAAGATATAAGTAGATTATATTTAATATTGATTGGAAAGGCTAAAAGAATATCTGTTGTCGGTTGTCTTCTTATAGAGAAGATGTGCCAATTATTTTGGACCCCTCATGTGGCTCATTGTGTTGGTCTTATGTTAGAAAATATAAGTAGATTATAGTTAATACTGATTGGAAGGGCTGAAAGAATCACGGTCTTTATGTACAAGCACACCCTTCTTCATCAACTGAGAAAATACGTCGGGTGTAATTTGCTACGTCTAACAGTGACTTGTTTCTCTATAGCCTTCTTAATACTACAAAGATCACATTTAAATATATATTTTTTAAAAAATAATAATAAAAAATTCCGAACTTGGAAGCTTTATGGTGTCGACCGATTGGACTAATGGGCCTTAGTCAAAGAAGGCTAAGGGGAAGCTAGGCCAATACATAATCTTTTTGCAATCTTTTTATGGACAAGTGGTAAATGCAGTAAAAGCGTCTGAACCCTTGGTCACTATGTTGCGATTGGTGGATGAGATGAGAAACTACTAATGGGTTACATATATGATGTGATTGGGAGGGTGAGAAATAAAATCATGGACCATTTTAATTATAGAGATCGTGATTACAAGTCAATTTTAGATATTATAGATAGAAGATGGGGTAGCCAAATGTCGTCTTCACTGTATTCGGCCGCCTACATCCTTAACCTAGTTTGTTTATTCACTTCCCCCGATCTAGTAGAATCACAGACTACTCATATGGTTAGATTTATTGACATGTTGGAAATAATAGTTCCAGATAAAGAAGAACATGATAGGATCTCAGTTCTACTGGACTTTTATATGAAGAGTGATGGCATATTTTGAAGAGAGATAGTCATCAGTCATGGGACAATGAAATTGCCTAGTAAGTATGAACGTCTTATAGACTCTTATAAAAGTTTTTTACAATCTAATTTACAAAGTATAACTTAAACTGTTTTTCCTAGCTAATCAATGGTCTACCTATGGAGTGGACTCGGAGAGGAATGATCCAACTCTAAAGAAGCTGACCATGAGGATTCTTGGACTCACGTGTTCTGGTAGTGGCTGCGAGTACAACTGGAGCACATTTAAGGCGGTAAGTTTAGAAAATGTTATAGTTAAGGAGTTAAAAGTTATAACTTATTAATTATAAATAAGTCAGTAAGCTAATGCACTTTCTTTCATGCAAATTCACACCAAGAAAAAGAATCGTCTTGAACAAAAGAAAGTCAATGATTGGGTCTTCGTCCAATATAATCAGAAACTGCGAGAACGATTACAAGCTAGGTGAGAAAAGCCTAGTTTCTATGACCCTATTTGCTTAGAGGAGCTGAATGCATATAATAAGTGGCTCGTAGAGACGAAAGACTTGGTCTTTGTTAGTGAAGAGCTTACATGGGCCCAAGTTAAAGATTAATGCAGTGCGTCAAAGATGTCGCATTCGGCTCAACACTTGAAAAAAGGTACTTCCGCTCGAAGGTGGAGGAGAGGGGGACAAGCAGTAGCACTCAGCTGATGGAAGAGATTGAGGAGATAGAAGAAGGAGATGATCAAGTTGGAGATCAACTATTGGATATTGATGAACTACTAGTGCGTATAGAAGATGAAGAAATAGAAGGAAATGATACGTAGGAGTGATGACTCTGATGATGACGATGGTGGTGATCAAATGCCATAATGGCTAGTGTATCAATGTATAGGGTATTAAACATTTACACTATTAGTTTTATTTTGTAAGTAGTGTATAGATAAGAAATATTAAGATGTAACTTGAAAATTGTATTTGTACAATAAATAACTTATTGATTGTGTTGTTAACTATATTGTTGAATGTTGATGTATTTCATTCATTGTTTAATTGATCTTTTTTCTCATAGCCGAATTTTATATATGTAAAATTACTATATTTATCTATTAACTTAGGAAAGTTTTCCCCAACTTATTATAATTTTTAATAATTTTTTTTTCCAAAATTTTCCTTATCTTTTCGTTTTTTTTTTTAAAAATTAATTTTATTTTTTTTATTTTACATCACAAGGTGTCCTTGCCCCCTTTTGGGCAAGACTATTCCCTGTGGATGCACGCAATCTCCCGCAACCACGTGCATCAAGTAATGCCTGGGAGGGGAGTCGAACCCACACCTGTAGGGAGCAAATCCATTGTGCTAGCCGCTTGCCCAAACCCCGTTGGATTATTTTTTTTGTTTTTTTAATTTTTCAAAAAAAAAAAAGGAAATATGCGACCGCATATTCAATTGTGCGATCACATATGCGAACATGCATTGGCGGTCGCACAGAACCGCATATGCGATTTGACAACATTGGTGGTGATTGAACGCTCTCCCATTAAAAACTTCTTAGGGTGCACCCTAATGTTTCGATAGTGTTTGTTCATCATCCAATCTGTTGATAGGGTCACATAAGCTTGGATGGAGGGGAAAAACAAATATCAGCTTGATCCAAAACTTTTGTGGCCCATTAATGGTCAATCATTACTGTTTCCTATGGTATGGTTCACCTGATAATTGGATCTACCTCATTTTTGGCATTATACCCTAAAATGATCTGGAAAAACGGATGGGCGGCGTGGATACAACACATATACATCAAGGTGGGCCCCCAAGGTAAGGGCCGCACCGTCTTGGGTGAATCCGGGGTCTCACCTAATCCGCTCCCCCTCCCCTCTGACTTCTTCTGCCCACCCATTCTCTAGCTGACACGGATCCATCAAAAGCTCCTTTGTTCTTCAGGAGAATACACCGGGTACTCCATCTTCGACTCCGACCGTAACCACCATTATCGCACTGCTCGAAGCTCTCTGCGACCTCTCCATCCTTTTCCGACAGGATTTTCATGTGAAAAGCCATTTTACCAACCTTTATACTGATCGCTTCACCACCAACCCCACACGGCTTCCTATTTCGGAGAGAACCTCACTTATCCAGAACTCTAATGGGAGGTCCCATATTTGGATCCATATCTCCTCCCATCCAAACTCCGACCAGTCTTCCCAGCGCTGGATGGCCCGGACCATATCATCCCAATGCAGATCACATGTGGAGAAGAAACTCTCTACTTCTTGTTGCTAGCACAAAGAGATATACACTGCATCAGTCTTCAGAAACTTCACTACCATGTCTTCCACATCGATGCCACATTTCTACAGTAACCATTCTCTGATCTCCTCTTTCAGTTTTCCTAGACTTACCATAGCTACAAAACAGAATTAGAAAGACAAAGGATTCCTATAGAACCTTCTCGTGAATTCTAACCTCCATTCCATTCTCCACTTCCACCTTCCATACCCCCTTTTCATTTTGCCATTGAGAGGAGCCCTTTCCCGCTGCTCGATCTCCGTCGTTTCTATTCCTTTCTGTCACCACCTCCTCGTATGATTTTCTTTCTTCGAAGGCAACAGAAACTGAAGACGTATTTGACCGGTGGGGCTTCTCTTTGTTTGTCTAGGCGATTCACATCTTGTGCATGCATGCTCTGTGGATCCATATGCCTCCCCCCTTCCCTATTCCTCCTTTCTGGACTGAATCTGGCTCTTTGAACCTGTAGCTGTCACCCTCCGAATCTTTCACCATTTAAAAGCTTCACCGCATAATCTACCTCATGCTCCTCACTCATCCGAACAAATGCAAAACCAGAGTGATCTGATGAGTTCCGCTCTCTCGGGATGACTACCTCCATAACCGTTCCAGCCCTCCCAAAAACCCTTTCGAAATTAATTGACATCCACTCGACGGGAAAACCTACTACAAACAGCGTCGGATACTCATTTAAACCTCGCGATGTTGATACATTCTTCGATTTGGGTTCTCCTCTTCTTCCCCAAACCTCTGTCCATCCATCCTCCCGCATCTCTCTTTCCTCACCGTTGGAGCCATCACAGTGGGTGTTGTTCCCATCAGAAACTTCTTGTGGTGTCTCCTGGTGCTCTGAGCTGACAGTGACGCTATCGTCGACACTTGCAGCTCCATTTGCAGGAAATCTTTTTTGGTTTTGTTTTTTTTTGCCAAGCCAGTTCCATTCCTTCATTCAATGAGGAGCATGAAAGGTCCCGCTAATGGAAAACCTTTTCCATTTCTCTGAATTTCCCATGGTTTTCCTCGTATCAAAAGATGCTAAAGAAATAGTTGCTTCAAACATAAACTTCTGAAAAATACATACATGTAATGTTTTGGTGTACCTTCAGACTATGGTTGGCAGAGCTCCCTAAGTGTACATAAGAAAATGGAACTGGCATAACTTTCTCCTACCCTTTACTGCCAAATCACAAGTTACACAAGAACAGGATGGTCGCATTCTCACCTCAACCATGGTTGGTTGTAGTGCACCCTGCTGGTCTTGTGAATCTAGAACACCCAAATGTGATGTTAGCTTCACATCAAATACACTTTGTTGGTCTTTTTACTATTTTAAACCCAATGCAATAAAAGTTGGAAATTTCCAGCTGTCTTCCAACCATCCCAATCTGTTCCTTTTTAGGGGAATTTTCATTACACAATAGAAGGAGAAAACATGATTTAGAGGAGATGGGTAGAAACTTCAACTCTTTTTTCTTTTTCTTTTTTACTGATAACTGAATTTTATTGAGAAACAAAACTAGCTACTTAAGGGGTACGGAAGAACCTACAGTGACCCTCTCATTCACCTTCTCTCTCATGAGCAAATCCGGTTTGCCTTCCTCAAAACATGGGATGCAATTATATTGAAGTGACAGGCTAACACTCTATTCTCAAGACGAACATAGCATCCGAGGCCCAACTGAAGAGGAGACCCACTTAATAAATTTATTAATAGGTGCCCTTAACTGTTAAGCCCCTGGAAAAGAGTATTTGAGATAGAAATGTTGTCAAGCCCTTGGGATGAGCAAGAGTTTATACTTGAATGGGGCAGCGACCACATCTATGGTCTGGAAAATGACACTGCAATGACTTGTCGTATGTGACAACTTTGATCGTAGATAGACTCAGGCTCCAATTTAAATGGCCACCTAATAGTCTCATTCCTATACGCATCCTTGAATTCTATTTTCACAAACTCCCGACTGAGAGTTCAGGACAAGATTCTTCTTTTTACTTCTCCAGAAGCACACTAATGCATTTTGAGTGGCCTGATAGTCAAGCCCAGGCTCGCCCATTTAGTACTATGGCCTTCCATGTTATTGCCCAAGCTTACCCATTGAAGTCATGAGACCCTTTCTCATGTTTGGCTGGGCCTTGTAGAAAATTTGAACAACCTCTCGAGGCCCTACCCATTTCACACCTGCCTCAAAATGAGGCCCGGATTTGATAGGAACTGGGCAGGGACCTGAAATGTGAGAGGCTGATCCGGCCGGTTGCCAGCCTACCTGGCCCCAGCCAAAACCAGCACATTTTCACCTCTAAATGTCGTGGTCTGGTTGTTGAGGTAAGGGACTGATCAGTTTGTGACTATGCAGGTGCCTCTAGTAGCTTCAAATCGGATTGGAAAAGAGATAATTAAGACAGAACATGGAGATAGTGAGATCATGTTCTATGGCAATTCATTTATAGCAGGTACGCCTTTGCATCTGTTTGGCATCTGTAGGGTCTTGTGCCTTGGCTTATGAATTGCACATGATTGCTCATCTAGACGGTTAATCTGGTGGGTCCTGAGTGGATGGAGGATATGATCAAACTCTCCTACTAGATTGGAAGTTCCTAGAATCTGTAAAATGGAAGATCCTTACCTTTAGATGAGTTGTTAGGATCTTTGAATCTGAAGAGTTGTGGGGCCTCCAAGATCCAAATTCCCTTATGAGGAACAATCTATTATGAGTAGAGGAGCCAATATGTAATTATACATTTGTTAATGACTAGACGCTATAATTTTTCTCTGCTGAATTATGAGTGTGCACTTACATATCAATGACCATGCAAAAATCAGGTCCAACAGGAGAAATAGTCGCAGCAGCCAATGAAAAGGACGAAGACATTTTGATTGCCGAATTCAACCTGGACAAGATCAAGTCCAAGAGGCATGGTTGGGGAGTGTTTCGCGATCGACGTCCAGACCTTTACAAGGCACTTCTGACATTAGATGGCTGCAGTCCTCCTCAGTGATTTAAATGCACTGCAGATGGGCCGGTCACTTGTTTAGTACTGTAGAGGTACTTTGCCTAGCTGCTATGTTAAAGTTAGGGAATAAGTGTTTACTGATGCTCTCCATCTTTGTAACGTTTTATCATTTTTATATTTGACTGTAACATGGGTTTTCCCTTAGATGATGATGGCTTTCAGTTTCAGTAAAAAAGACTTGCAATATCTGCATGTGGTATTATTATTATTATTATTATTATTTATGATTCTTGGTGCAAATTACTGTTGATCAATTCCCACAGTTGGGGCCTGCATATAATGATCCAGACCGTGGATCTTGTGGGCCCCTCTTGTGCATGTTAAATGTGCCAAAAATCTCATTGGAATGTTTGAGCCACATGCTGGTGGACTTTTACCTATTGCATATTAGCATTGATTATTCTTTTTATCCATCCGCTTGCAGCCCATGATCAGATGGGCTCAGATTGGTTGATGGGAGGGGTTTCTGTGAGCATTGACCCAAGTCTCACCGTAACGAATGCTGGGCTATAATGGAAATACCAGCAATTTGGCCCAAACATTGATTAATTCTTCTCTATTAGGGAAATTTGGTGTTAGTTTTGTATGATTAGCATTTATCTAAATAAAAACAGATGTTGGTTTGGTTGGGATATAGATGTGCTTTCATCATCACCTAGCCATCAAAGCCATGTCATTATTTGGGCTGGCGATCAAAAGTCCCAAAACTCAAGTCTGGGTTGGCCCGAAAGAGAGTCGACTCAAATTGGCTCGATATCTAATAATTAGATTACGGGTTTCTAGATTAATAATGTATGTTAAAATAATATAGAATATAATGGTTTCAACTGGTCAGGTTTGGTCCTATATATGGTACCTGTACCTGGGATAACTCGCTCAGGTATTGCTGGAACTTGGTCTGGATCTATTTCTTGAATGCCTGGAGGTGAGTATGATCGTGGTTGGGTACCTTTCAGCACTCATTCGGTCTATGTATCTAGATTTTGAGTCACATATATGCCACTTTGACGCATATGATGTGCAAATGAGCCCTCTTACCTAAGTATGGCTTAGGAAACCACATCTTGTTGCTAAATGATTAATTATATTAAATATTATAAAAAAAACTAACGTAAGCCGATTAGACCAGACTTGAGTCAACCTTAACTGGATCCATCACATGAACCCAACTTGAACCTCATCCGATTTTAACTCGGTCCAAAAGGTGAGGCCTGAGTTAAACCCAGTTTCTTGACAGGTCCAAAAGATGGGATCCAGACCCATTAAAATCTGGTCAGGTCCATTAAAATCCGGTACCCATTGACTTACAGAAACAATGCACGGCAAGTTGGTTATGGCGCTTGCTGGTAGTTCATGAGGTTGGGTTCGTTGAGCGCATCTGGACATCTTGGCTCACTAATTTTGGATTATTATTATTGTTGTTGTTCAATCCGGATTTGTGGTAACAAATGTGTGTGATTAGGATAGTGTCAGGCATGTCAGAGTCATATTCGACTCGAATCGATTGAACGCTCGTGACCTCAGGTGCCAAACTAGACAGATTAGAATTGGACATGTAAAGGTTGATATGATTGTTCAATCACCAATTGTTAGAACAATCATGCGTTTTAAAAGGAGAGGGTTGGTCCTTCAAAATGTGATCTTTTCACATTGAGCTAATGACTTTTTTTTCAACAGTAATATTGTATTAGGTTTTTCGGAATATTAATAATGGACAAATAAGATTAAAAATAAGGCTATCATCGATTTTATTGATTTGGAAATTAGAACAATATAATCAATAAAGGAAAAAATAAACTAAAGCAGAAAAAATAATACGTAGGGCTGCTTGTGCTAGCAAAATGGTTGTGAAAAATATCAGATGATTGTGAGACAGTCGTGGTGTGAAATTCGCGCAGGATGTGACCTGTGATCTACCAAGTAAGGATTAGGTGATCGGGGATCTGACGATAGTGGTCGTGGATATTTAACTAACTCTTAGGGCGTAGTGTAGCAATGATGTTGGAAAATAACATATCTAAGCTAGGGATTTCGAACTTGCTGCAATGTGCTAGACAGAAGTGGAATATCTAAGCCAGGAAGCTAAACTAATAATAAGTTTTGTTTTGCAATAGAGAGATTGATTGTTTGTAGTGAGGGCTTGGATCTCTTCGTCAAATGTTTCTTTTATAGACTTCTGGGAGGCCGTGGTTGTGTGTAAGTTCCTTGTGAGTTTCTGATTGCTCATCGACCATATCTTAGTAGGATTTGGATTCCTCGCTATATGATACCATCGTGTACTATTTGCTTCTATTTTCAAATGAACTCTCCAATAATTGCTCTAATCTTTTGCTGACTTCGAGAAAATATCTATCGTCTTGGATTTTTATTTTTTCCTTTTTATGAATATGTTTCTGATTTGGGATGGTCGTGTCATAAGCGAATTCGATTACAAAGAATTTGCCATCGGCAGGTCTTTAAAAATTTCTTGTGCATGCTAAAGACTGCACATATCGTGATTATGTCGGTCATATGCCCTTCAAATGATACCCGCCTTTTCTACTATAAACGTTTGTATGACTCTGAGTCAGCTTGCTTTTGGCAAGCCACGTGTCCTTGATCGCTAAACCCTTGCAGATCTTCTCTGGCGTGAGTACGATTTCCTCCCATTATTTATATATGAGTACCGACACATAACAATTTCTCACTAAGCAATGTGAACTTTGATAGGCTAGGTGTAAACTGATGAGATTTCATCAGAAATACACAAATGAATTTGTTTTTCTCTGAATCCAAAAATAAAATCCTAATCCTAGGATCTCTCGAGTACGATCATCTACAATTTCTACAATTAAAGAACTAATTTGAGAAGGTTATATTATACCTGAAATCTGATGGTGTATGTTGATTCAATGTTGACAATGGTCCTCGACCTTAAGAGGTATCTCTCCGATCTATTCTAGTACCAAAGAGATCTAGATAACCCAAGAAATTTTCTTTGATAGGTGTCAAGGAATTCCACAACCATCCACTAGGATACACCACACCGAGATGGAAAAGATGTGGAAGATGGATGAAGATCTCATTCTTTTGCTCTCTCTACACTCTCTTCTCTCATTTTTTCTGATATCAGTGTGTGTGCCCATGCAACAAGGCATGATATCCATTATAATAGATATGTCATCAGTGTATCTTATTAGGCTAAATATATCAGCATGTTATCAGACATATCAGGAGAAAATCGACCTTAATTGGCACATCATATACAAATAGTGGGAACCGAAGGATAGGCCCCACTAGAAATATAGAGGCCCACTTGGTGTAGCCCACGTTAGACTAACAATGGCTCCTCATGTAAGCTGTAATGCATGAATAAAATACATTTACCTAGGTGGGTCCACTGTGAGTGACCTGACAGGACAGCTACATGTACAACATGCGTGCCAATAGGCTACCAATACCAATCTATTTGGGCATATGGCCCACTGATAATATCCCAAAGCGATCAAATTATCATCGGCTTTTAGGGCATGATCCAAAAACCGGATCAGATCTAAATCTCAGGTGGACCAGACTGCAGGAAAGTGTTGACAGAAAATCCTGCCATTAAAAATTGGGGCCACGAGAATTTTGGATCAAGCTGATATTTTTGTTTTCCTTTCATCCAAATCTGTTTGACCTTATCAACAGTTTGGATGACAAATGACAAATAAAGATTACGGTGGGCCCTAGGATGTATTAATGGCGGACGTTCAATCACCACTTTTCCTGTGGTGTGATCGACCTGAGAGTTAGATCTGTTTTATTTTTAAGCTTATTCCATAAAATGAGGTGGAAAAACGGATGGACGGTGTGGATATAAAACATACATATCAAGGTGGGCCCTACAGTCACGAATCAAACGAGCTTGGCCGTTGTTCCCGGATCCAGTCCCACCTTATGTTTGTGTTGTATTGATCATCACATGTGCGGTTATGATTACCTGATTTACAGAGGAGAAGTGATCTAGTGGGCTCAGTGTATGGAAACCTTTCCACGCACCTAGTTGCATTTGCACTAGTTGGTGTGGGCATCATCGTCTATCTGTACCGTTCATTAGGTCCAGTCTACTCTTCATCCGTTGCTGTACAAAAATCACAGCAATCTGTTGGTTCTAAACGTCAGTGGCTAGACCCATCTTTGAAGAACGATCTTGCCCATCCATTTTTAAATCCCATTGATTCTACGGTTTGATTCATCCAATTAGTATGATTTTTTCAAGGCAGCTTATGAATTGTGGAATAGATCTTATGGACAGACCAGATAGATGATGTGTATGCCAACGAGTGCAAAATGCAACTGAGTGCATGAAAGGTTTTCATGCACTTGGCCCACTAGATTTGAAAGACATGAAATATTTAAGTTGTTTTGAAGGGGCTGGCCCAATCAATGAAAGGCTTTTCCAGCCCATTCCAGTTAGAAGTAAATGCAATGGATTGATGACCCCGTCCGAGTCGGATGAAGACTTGAACTGGGCCTGAGTCGAAAACCTGTCTGACTCTCCAAGTGTTTTGTAAGTATCTTTTATTTCATTCGCCATATATTTCATCTCTAACGGTAAAGATTTAATGAACCTATGAACGCTTGTACGGAGATGATATTGCTGACGAACGGGAACACCGATGAGAGCATATTTCCACCATCGATGTACAATTACAGCAATTGGGCAAAGTACTGTGAAGACGTGTTTGGTATAAAACCAAGGCCCAACTGGATCACCACAGAATTCGGCGGCTATGTGAGTATCTCTAAATCTTTTGTCATGGTTCATACGGTCCATCGAACTTCCTGGCATGACCCACCATCATCGGTTGACTCATGCTGGATTATTAGCCAACAAGTTAGGAAGGGCCTATTGTTAGGCCCACGGAATAAAGGACAGACCTTATCATAGATTTAACAATGTCCTAAGCTAGGGATGTCAATGGGCTAGTTCCAGCCTATATAAGAGTACTCATATTCATCAATGGATACTGCGCTTGAAATGACACTATTCATACCTTCTAAGCTTCTAAAACTTTAATCTACACGTCAAACTATTGATGCCCATTTATAATTTAGAAATGTAGAAAAACACGGAAACAAATAATAATAATAATAAACACAAATCATAAATGCAGAAAGTGTTCTCTTTTTGTAAAAATAAATTTTAAAAATAAAAGTTATTTTTAGAAAGTAAATAAATATATTAATTATTTAAACTTTCCATAAATAGTGTATATAGCCAGTCGATAAGATAATGGGTTTTTACTTCTGTAACCAGGGTTCAAATCTCCTCGAGGACAGTTCACACCGTCCACGCGCGTGCTCGGCATGGGCTATAGGGCTGCTTGGGTGCTTTTTGGCACTTTATTAGGCACACTTAGCACTTCGCACAAGCAAAAAGAGCCTTAGTCTTTTTGGCATAGAAATAACTTCTATATGACAAAGGGTCATGTCTTTTCATGGAATAATATTGTCTACTGCGAATGGGTGTAGATATCTTGAAAAGGCACATTAGTATCTCTTCAGGAAGAATTCTATGACCATTCAATTGCTATAAGTCCTAAATACGATAATCCAGAATTATTATTACATTCTCTCTATTTTCAGATATATCATCCATTGTGAAGTTCTCTCAAATCTGATCTCTTACTGTGTTTATTCAAAACCTTTTTTAAGGCATATCGGTATCAAGATTAGAGATTTGTTCAACACTTAAATGTACAAATTTTCGTGTTGAAATTCGGATTGAGAGTTCATTGTATCATGAAGACAATTTGTAGATTTCATTCGTTTGCACTTGTTGGAACTACCAGAAAAAGGGTAGCAAATCTATCTTGAGAAATTGACTATTCAAGTCGAGCCTTGAACTCGATAGATCCGATCATTTCATTATCTTTTTCCTTTATCCTCTTTTTGTTCCAGATTGTTACTTTTCTAACATTCAAAACAGATATTAACTCTAGTCACAATGGAGACAATTCATTCCATTCAAGTTATGAACCAAGACTTTGTACGATTGGATCGTTTCGATAGTCAATTCTTCTCAAGATGGCGGCAAAAGATGTTTTTCTTTCTGACAACTCTTAAGTTATCCTACATCCTTATAACGTCTCGGAAAAAAATTCGTATAAAGACCCGAGTACTAGCTTAGGCAGAAATCACTAAGGACCAAATCCTTTAGAAATTAGACGAAGATTAATTAAGTGTTTAACTAAATCACCTGTTGAATTAGCTTGGACAGCTTTCAATACGAACTGTAAGACCCAAAATCAGTAGGATCGCTGATGCTATGTTACCCTGAAACCTAAGATCAATCTCTAAACTCAATTGCTCTCGAGAGCGCATTAAAACTCCGTATAGGACTTGGATCGCGCGTCGAAAATTCGATAACTATGAAACTATACCGTTATGATCACCTCACTGGACTTAACAACCACCTTGAAAATCAAGTCCAGATAATATGCCGAAACGCACAACTTGAGCCCGGAGCGAAGTGTGTGAGAAACGCGAATATCTTTATAAAATAAACTCAGACTTAAATGAATTGAGTGTTTCGCTTGCAGGCCAAATCTAAGAATTTAGACCATCAGAATCTGACCCAACTACACCCTCGGATCAGAGAAAATTTTCAATACACGTCAGTGTACTTGTGGCCCTGATCGAGTACCGATGACTGTTGAACTAAAACTGGTCCCCCGCGGTCGATCTGTAAATCTGATCGGACCAAAAACTCAGCTTGACCAAGATCTAATGTCAGGGGACTTACTCTCAACCGTATGTAGAAAATGGGCCCCCAGATGCACTCCGTTGGGCTGAAACAGACGAGTTTTGGCTATAACCTAAGTATACCATGGCCCTGGGGCCATTCCCATCAATTCTGGGCCTATATAAAGACCTAAAACCCTCTCTCTTCCATGCCATACGAATTTCAAACCCTAGGGGAGAGAAGAGAGAGAAAATAGAAGAAGAAAGTGAGGAGAAGAGAGAGTGTGTGAGAGTTTGTTCCTGGGATTCGATCCTACCCCTCCACATGCTTAATCATCGCTACTGTATCGCTATACCGGCGATTCTAATTCCATTTTCGAGTAAGAAATCCTAATCCTAATCTGTTTTAGGGATTCAAATAGAGTAAATAGTGAAATAATTAACCTATTTCATGTTATAGGTTACCGTTGTGCCGTAGGCGAGGATATAGTGTTTAAATTGAGTTCGTTACGAGTCTACCGACGAAAGGTGTGGACTATAAATGTTTAGGTTATGGTTTTCAAGGCTTTCAATGTTAGTTAATGATTTATGACTGATTTGATCGCTATCACATACTTAGATACGATATTTCCTGCGCTTTACACATATATATGAACTATGTTGAATATAGTGCATTCCATGTGTTTGTTGATATGATTGAATGAGTATAAAATTTGGATTCGTGCTTGCCATGATTATTTGTCGTGAATATATGGTTGTCATACGTGTGATAACTCCTTGGTGAAAGGATTTGCTCTAACACCTGTTATAACCAACATACATCATGTATGTTGAAGTGTGTAGTCTAAGTGTTTGTAAAAATGTCTGAATGAATATGGAATTTAGATCTGTGCTTACCATGATTATTAACCATGTGTATTGTGAATATATGCTTATTGTGTATGTGGCAACTCCTTTGTAAAAAGGGCTTACCAGGATATATGTTATAACTAGTCTAATACATGTATGTTGAAGTGTGTAGTCTAAGTGCTTGAAAAAATGTCTAAATGAATATGAAATTTGGATCTGTGCTTGCCATGATTATTAACTATGAATATATGCTTGTTGTGTATGTGGTAACTCCTTTGTAAAAGGGTTTGCCAGGATATATGTTATAACTAGTCTAATATATGTATGTTGAACTGTGTAGTCTAAGTATTTGATAAAATGTCTGAATAAGGAAATGCTTGTTGGAATGTATTTAATGAGGGTGTTGAGATAGGATTCTCAATCCCCTTCTCTATAATTACAGTTCCCTTTATGTAACATATCTTACTACTATGTGTTGTACGGATGAAATGCCTATGTAAGATAACATGTGTATTATGTCTTTGTTGAAATGCTCAACTAAAATTTATATTTAGATTCGGTTGTCACATGCTGTCATTGATTATTACTTACGAATGATATCGTTTGAAATGTGATTGGGGCTACGATGTAGTTCAGGCAATCGGTAATGATTCTCGAGTAGTGGCTGAGGTCATTTCGCCACACAAGACACGTTTAATGAATCCGAGGCATACGTGATTGTCGACATTGGTACCATGTCGATTAATTTGGTGTACACTCATATAAGTCGAACTTATCTAATAAACCTATTAGACATACTGACAAAAGAAGATGTTACTACTACATTATATTTCTAAGTCATAGGTCATATTGAGATATGTAAATGAAGTCTGACTTGATTTATGAAAAACTTGACATGCATAGACATAAATGTTTATTATATTATGCTTTTCAATTATCAAAGCATGGAGTTGAAATATAAACATCTGTAATATATATATATATATATATATATATATATATATATATATATATATATATATATATATATATATATATATATAAACATCTGTTATTACGTGACATTCACACTTAGAAATCACTTTGAAAAGGATACTAAAATTTCTTATATGTGGAAATGTTAATACATATCAATCAAGAAAACATTATAGTTCTTCAGAAATTCCCAAGCCAGTCATGTATTTCTGTAGATCTTGCTTGGATTGCACTTGGGCAGCTGCAGTGTTTAATTCAACATCAATAATAAGCCTGGCCTGATCAGGAACATCGGCCAATCCCTGTTCTAAGGAAACAACTGCGGCTTCATCTCTCAAAAGTTCTGATTTCTCGAGCTCAGCAATACATGTGTTGTCTTCGATATCAGCCTTGATTTTGCTCATCTTCAATTCTTCTTCTTGTCGTCAAATTTCAAGATCGGTCATTTGCAACATTCATCCATTTCAAACATTCTTCCATTTCAATTTTCCTTCATTCCCTTATTTCAACATTCTTCCATTCCTCCATGTCAACATTCTTCCATTTCAACATTCCTCCATTCCTTCATTTCAATATTATTCCATTCCCTTATGTCAACATTCTTATATTTCAATTGTTACACTATTTCGACATCCTTACATTTTTTTTTTTTGTTAGCTTGTTAGTACACCCCACTGTCAGTTCACACTTCACCGTTAGCCACCCCCACTAGGGAATCGATACCAAGACCTCAATGTTGAAACGAGGTATCTTTCACTCAGTCTAACAATTGAGCTATGGATCATTCACTACACTAACCCTTACATTCATCCATTACAATCTTGATTGGTGTTTTTCGTTGTCACTTGGAGGTTACATACATCGGCTAAGTGAAAAGAAAGAATAAAAAATGAAGAAACCACTAAATGGCCTTATGTAGCAAGGGCCCACTGAGTTGTCGGGAAGCAAATCCAACTGGTCCACATGTAATGTATTTTAATTTCATGTGATCCGTCCTATTTGGAGGGTAAAACTCATAAAAAATGGACCACACTGAAAGAAACAGTTCAAAATTAATGCACAACATTAGTGTAGTTGTGGGTTACAGACATCTTGAAACAAAAAACTGAAAAATTCCTTATGTGGGTTCATGACTGTCCGATTAAAATGAACGGATCGGATCGACCAAAGGGTGAGCCAAATTATTTTTTTGGTGGCGCCACATCCCTTAAAAAAAATGAATAAAGAGGGAATTTCGTTCTCTAAGAAACGAAAAATATATTAGAGGGGGAATTAAAAAGTGTGAGTTTGTTCCGCATGGGATCATGACATGATTAGGTAATAGTGAGGGGCCATTTGGATTAAAAAAAACCCCTCTTTTGCTGCTCCCCTGCCACCAGCCAATGAAATCGGATTGCGTGCTGTGTTACTACGCTCCTATCGTACTGAGTAAACTCTGTTGAGCCCACTATGAATGCACGTGGTTTATCCACGCCGCCCATCCATTTTTCCAGATAATTTTAGTGGTTGATCCCAAAATTTAAGCATATCCAAAGCTCAAGTGGACTATACTACAGGAAACAGTGAAAGTATTGATTCCACCGTTGAAACCTTCCTAAGGCCCACAATGAAGTTTTCTTCTCATCTAACCTGTTCAAAAGATTAAAAAGACATGGAAGAAAAGAAAAAACAAATATCAGTTTGATCTCAAACTTCTGTGGACCCAAGAACTTTTCAACTGTGGATGTTCAATTTACATGGTTTCAGGTGATTTGGTCCACCTGAGCTTTGGATATGCTTTATTTTTAGGCAAAAGCTCTAAACTTTTCTGTACTGAGTTACTCTTCGGGCAATCGGCTGAATGTATGAAACACATACATCATGGTTGTCTCACGGAGCACTGACCACTCAGTGCTCCGTGAGACAACCATGATGTATGTGTTTCATACATTCGTCAGTGCTCCGTGAGACAACCATGATGTATGTGTTTCATACATTCCATCTAATTTTATAGATCATTTTATAAGATGAGAAAAAAATGAGATATATCCAATCTCAAGTGGACCACATTAAAGAAAATAATATTGAATGCACGTGGAGCATTAAAAACTCTCGGGAGGCTATAAAAGTTTTGGATCAAACTGATATTATTTTCCCTTCGTCTGTCTTTATGACTCAATCAACAGATCAAATCAACGGATGTCAAATCAACAGTACAGTAGGCCTTTGGAGGATTTTAACGGTGCATATCCAATCACTATTGTTTTTCAGTGGTGTTGTCCACGTGAAATTTATATACCTCTCATTTTTGCCAAGAAGGCCTGAAAGGATCTTTAAAAATAGATAAACACATACATCATGGTGGCCCACGGAGCACCGACCACCAGGCACCGGGCTGTTGCAGGGACGCGGATTTACTGCAAAAGCCTTTCACGGAAAGTTCCTGCACGCGAAACCTAGGTGGGGTCCACCGTGATGTTTGTGAGAGATCTACTCCGGCAATCCGTTCTGTGAGATCATTTTAACTCATGGGACCAAAAATGAACCGAATTCAATACTCAAGTGGGCCGACAAAGTGAGGATTGAACGTCCACAGTTGAAATATTCTTGGGGCCACAGAAGTTTTGAATCAGGGTAATATTTGTATTCTCAGCTCGATGACGTTATGAACGGTATGAATGACATTTAAACATCACTGTCGACTAGAGAGGTTTCAACGGTAGGAATTTCCTTACCCACCTTTTCCTTTAGTGCGGCTCACCTGAATCTTTTATCTTGTTTTATTTTAGCCTTAGGTCTTAAAATTATCTCAAAAAATAGATGGACGGAGTAGATTTCTAAAAAACATCACGGTGGGCCCCACCTAGGTTTCAGCGCAGGAACTTCATGTGAATGCCGCGTCCCTGGTGGCAGGGGAGTAGCCAATCCGTTTCCCTTTTCCGCACCTACGGTACACTTGCGGCAGCACGCGTTCCTGAGCGGTAACGAACGAGAGAGAAAGAGAGAGAGAGCAAGGCGAGGCATTTTTCTACTTTCCTCGGGGAGTCCATCGTTTTCTGGGAAGAGAGAAATGTATCATCCTTCCAGAGGAGGTGTCCGCGGCGGTCGAGATCGTACTCTCTCTCTCTCTCTCTCTCTCTATATATATATATATCTAACCTAGCTATTCAAATCGATTGAATCCATTTTTCTCGTCTGATTTTCCCACTCCATGCCCTTTATTTCCTCATCTACCATTGGTTGCGGAGATCTAGACCATGGATTTTCATATTCTCTGTTTGATCTGGCCTTTTAAAAAAATTCTATCTTACTTTTACTTTAAAAAATAATAATTAATTTTTACAGCATGCTGATTTGAATTAGGGTTTTTGATCATGCGTAGAGAACGTAGAAGTTGTTCTATTCGCATATTCTCTTGAAATTCCATCGAATGGCGACGTTTCTCTATTGCATTTGAAACGACTAGTTCCTCTCCCACAATTCATAGTTCCCCTGTTGATTTTCGTTCATCTGTCTCTTGATATTCTTGTGCCAAGCTCAAGCTTCATATGTAAATCTAGAAAGAACGAAAAAAGTTGCTCGTTTAGCTGTTATGCTTCTTTAACTGCTGGTACTTAGAATAAGGGTACTCGGACCATTGATCAACTCAATGATATCTTATCACTTCATTTTGTGTTTGGATTTTCTTCTGTGGGGCCCAAGTGCGTCCACCTATGATCAACGACAGTCTTACAATCACAATGTTTTGAACACAAGATCAAATAGAATGAAACTAATTGCAAAAACTGAATTCTACATACAAGATTGAGGTTCAAATCAGTAACATGAGTGTGCTGTCAGAAGAAACACAAGCAACAGGTGCAAGAATAAATAAAAGTCCGCTGGGCAGAAGCTCAAAAGTCCTCTAGCCCCGATGTTAGAGGTCGCATGAACCCCCCTTATCAAGTCTTCTGACATAGAGAAAAAGAAAAATTCTCAGCAATATTCTTTGAAAATATCGTTGATGTGTTATACATGTGGCCATGAGGGCCTATTTATGAGTTTTGCACAAAATGGACTTTCCAGGAGTGCAAAAGACCCAATTAGGAAAATTCCTAAAATTAGTTGGAAACAAATAGGAAAATTACTTAGAGACAAATAAGGACACCTGCTATGTGTGATTAAATGGAGCCCCAATTGGCTCCTTTCTTTTGCATGTGCGTGGAAGCATTTGTCTTTGTTGAATTGTTGGCAAAGTAATCCTAATAATGCTCTTGGTTGATGCATTTAAATCTTCTACTGAAATCTTTGTGATGTTCGATCTTGGCCGACATCATTGCTTGATAAGAAATATCTTCCTATTAAGTTGGCGTCTTGGTGCGTCACCCTGAGTATTTGGATACTGTTCTTCTCTATTCTTGTTTTCATGGCGTCCAGAGTAAACGGTTAAGGACTTCCACGTTAAAGATAGGGCTGAATTCCATTTCTAGTGGAAGCTCTATCAAGTACGTGCTGTTGCCTAGCTCCTTCAGGACATATGGTAAGGACTTGCCTTTATGGATGGTGATTTGGTATAGTTACCTGCTAGGGATCTCTTAGCTTGAGCCGCACCAATCCAAACAGGCCCATAATTAAGGGCTTATTGGAGGCTTCAGGGCAAATTTATCGAATTCCAAATAGCACATTTTTAGTTCGTGTACAAAACTGAAAATCTTTATGATACAAATACTCAACCGATTATGACTTTGAAAATGTATATTCAATGATTCATGTGTTTTGAGGATACAAGGGATGAAAATCAATCTCACAAAAAGTGAGCATTTTTGGTTGTGAAGATGGAGAATAGAGAGGCAGAGGAATTGACTGAGCTGTTAGGGTGTTGGGTTGGCTCACTTTGGTTGCTGTGCCATGTACTAAATCTCGATGTTTCATTTTCTGGCAAGTGTCATTAACAAATTGGAGAAACTTGAAAGGGACTTTTTGTGGCATGTATCAAGAGATATCCATAAATATCAGCGTACTTAACGGTAGGAGATTTACTACAGAACCATTCTCCAACATTATATGCTTGACTTGCTTCTCATGAATGTAGCTAGAGTGACCCATAAGCGGTCGGTTGTGCTCTTTCTTGCCCATCATTAAGCCGTCATTAGAAAATGTAATAACGGGCATATAGTCGGTCGCCTCTATCTTTTCAGATATGGCATTCTAACGTGTACTGTCATCTTTTCCCGCTTCTACGTTTTCCATCTTGGCGAGTAGTGCTTCTCTCACTTCGTCATCTGACAAAGTGTGAATTAACATTTGTCGGAAGTCCTTAGACAAGTGTAAAGCATCATATATGCTTAATCAGGCAGGGATCCTTTTTGGGTGACTGATGACATCATAAGTCACTCCCAAGGCCGACTGTATCTCAGTGCGTAATCTTTCATCTATCTTATTTCTTTTACTACATAGGGGTTCCTTTTCTTGGGAGCCTTTCGAAGCTCCTTCTCGTGATGCTGTTGGACCATGCTTTCTCTAAGGACTCACTATTTTCTTTCTCGAGTGCAAAGTTACCACAACTATTTCCTTAGCACTTTTCACTGGAGAGCTATCCGACTCTTTCACTGACTTTATAGTAGCTATATTATAATCCTCATGGAATTGCCTTACCAACACTTCTAACAAATTCTAAAAGAGTATGTGACAACTCTTTGTTCCTTGGGAATAACTCGTGTTTGAGGACGGTCACTTGGATACATTTTTTCACCATAGCTGCTTCTGATACAGGTATCGAGAGGTAACAGGAACGTACATTCCACCATCGTCGAATGAAATCTAACACATCTTCCACATCTTCTTGGGGATATTGGACAGTTTGTCTCAATTGCATTCCCAAAATTCGAGTGTTATACTTGTAAAATTGCAGGATGAAGGCTGCCTTCATTTCTTCCCATGACTGAAAAGCTTCCGCCGGCAAGGCTAAATACCAAGCCATTGCCCTACTTGATACTGCCAACGAGTATACAAAATTCCTTAACAGATAATCCTCTGAGATGTTTCCTTTGAAATAGGTTGCCTTCTCATAAGATATCAGATGTTCTAACGGTGACCGTGTTTCTTCTTCGTACAACATAAACTTTGGAAATTCCGAAATCCGTCTCACTTTTGCAGATTGCCTCGTCTCAAAGGGTTGAGATGATATTGAAGTTAGTAATTGTTGCACCTATCTTGCATGTGACTCACTGAAGAAGTGTACCATAGGCGGCGCATTATTAGGGGCTGGCCCCACAACTGCCGCTTCCTTCGTAAGGCTGAAGAGCATGTGAGGCTCATATCTTGCTTCATACAACTTCACACTTTTCGCTCACGATTCTGTCACTTGAGTCTTAGAGTATTCCACAAGCTTGTACAAGTTGTTAACAACATTTCTCCATTTTAACACATCGGTAAGGGCATTCTTCGACGTTGGCTTCCATCTTACCAATTCTATTAGCAGCATGGCTCTTTTTGGCACAAAGAATCGGAGCAGGAATAAATCACAAACCTGTTTCCAACTAATGACTCCTTCTAGAGCTCCTGACTCAAACCACAATTTAGTCGGACCCGTTAAGGACCTGCCAAACTGTTATATTAAGTATCTTTTGCTAGAATCACGATGAATGCTGCGTCTGACGTACTGTAGTAGATGCTCTATGGGAGACTCCGCTCCAAAGAATAGAATAACCTCGGCTTTTGGCGTGTTTTTAGTAAGTGGGTGATGGGCCTTGACCCCCCAAAACCACTTTTACCCTTTTCTAGTGACGATCATCAAAGACTGTGGATATGGTCATAGTCTGCATCACGATTCTTCTATAGGATCTTTCATCGGTCTTTCTTTTTCTAAATTCTCCCCTTTTTCCTTATGAGCTACTGACGAATTTTCATCCTGCTTCGAACTTTCGCTTTCGACCTTCAAATCGAGTACTTCCGGAAGGAGGGTGAAAGGTGCCACGTTAAATATGTTCCACACAGACACTGTGTTTGCCACAACCTTCTTGGCTTGCTCATTATCCTTTTCTATTACTATTTCACCTCTATCAACCATCTTCTGGAGTATGTTCTTAATAGTACGACAATTTTCACTCGGATAGCTGAGTATACGATAATAACAATAGTAATACTTTTATTTTCTCAACCTCTTTGGGACATTTTGGCTGGGGTAATTCAATCGTCCTTGCGGCCAGTAGCTGGTTCATCATAGGGAGCATGTCTTCTCTTGCGAATGCATACCCCTCATGGTTTTCATATTGTCTAGGCCGTTTATCCACCGCTTTACCTTCATAATTGTTCTTACTTTCCCTTCCGCCATCTCTTTGTCTGCCTCGAGAGTCTCATCTCCTTTTCTCTTTATCAACGATGTTTGCTAATGTTCTATTGGAGCTTTGACATGGCGGCTCTGTTCGGAAGACGACCATTTTTTTAGCCATGACTTCAAGGGCGTGGGCCTTAGTAGCGAGATTACGAAAGGTTCGTATATCAGCGCTTGTTAGGCTGAACGCTACTTCTGGCTGCATAGACCCAAACACATTTTAACTTGTTCCGACTCTCCCGGAAGCTATCGTCATGACGCATCTAGGTTTTTCCATTGATCGATGAACTTCTCAACTGGTTCACCTTCTCTTTGGCAGACATATGCCAATTCGGTCAGGACAACATCTCTGTTAAAGGAGAAAAAGTTTGTCATAAAGACGTCTCGCATCTGATCCCATGTATGTGTAGATTCCAGGGCCATGGCTGAATACCATCTAGAGGCCTTTCCCGTCATAGATAACCCAAACAATCGTAAACAATATTGTGGAATTGTAGAGAAATTCTCCATGGTTGTTATGAAGTGCATCAAATGTTCTTCCGGTGAACCATCTTGTCAAACTTTTGGAAGTCCGGATGTTTTAAATTAGTAGGAACTGGTATCTCTTCAATTTTGTGAGGATACGACGTTTGGAATTGGAATCTTCCTCTTTGTTCTTGCTCCCTTTCTAGGCGAACGACTTCAACAACAACTTGTTGAACTTCTTCCTGAGTTACGCTGCCAATGACGACGACTATGGACTCGTGAGATCCAACTCTTTGTGGTTGTGACCCTTTCGCCTGTTGTCCGTTGTCATTTATAGAAGTCGCCATGGGAGGATCAGTAGCCTGAGTCGCATTGCCGGCTAGTGCCGCTAATGTTTCTCTAAGGTTTTTCCACTCTTCCATCAAGAGAGCCTGCGTGCGTACCATCTCGGCTAGATATTCATTTGTTGAAGATGGATGTGTCTGATCGGTGCTTGCCATAAAGACCGTTGCCTTCCTACTCGTTGATTGTCCCGAATCCTAACATAGAGGGAGATGATGAATACGCCATCATTGGTGGTGTTAAAGAGAAGGAACCGTTGCTCGACCCAAAACTAGCGCTTTACTGTCTTCGGTAACCATACGGCTTAAAACGGAACATTTTCGATGCAGAAACTTGCATCTTGTTCGTTGCTATAGGTATCATGGGCGAAGACTCGCCTATCAAAACAACTTTCCCTTTCTCCTTTTGGACTCTCGATGAGGTTGCAATGGATGTATTTTGCATCGTTGTCGGTAATGCGGGAAAATCTTGCTGGGTGAAGAGCATTTCAATCCTTCCTGGGTAGAGTGAGGGTGGAGCTAAGGTGGGATTGTGCCTTGTAGTATTCCAAGTAATTGGCCCTCTCATTGTGCTCAATGGGACCGGGCTTTTCACAGGAGGAGATTGGGCCTTTCTTCTTCTGGACGTTACCACTGTCCATTCCTCGTCGACCTTCTGCGCCATGGGTGAAGCAAAAATCATCCCTGCCATTGAGGTTGTTTGCTTCGAACCGCGGTTAACTCGACCCTTTCCAGTGCCTTCTTTGGTGACGTTCGGCCTTGTCCACATAGGCCACAACAAATCAATTGGGTGTGAAGTAGACAGTCACGTTAGCAAGAAGATAAGCCATTACGATTTCACAAGAATAGTGTACCTGTCATTAAACAAGCCGACATTAGTTATCCTGATTGATTCAAACTGTATCTTGCTTTAGAGATGGAGGAATGTTCCTGTCAAGAGTAGCCATTTTGGCGCCTTCGCGACGCCTTTTGATGACGAACATCTTCCAATTATTTCAATGCTATCATTAGGCACATATATTCCAATAAGAGATTCTGTGTTTGATCCCCCAGTAGAGTCACCATTTTGTTAAAATGAAATGCTATTTTGGTGATTGGAATATCTGTACATAATAGGGAAACCTTAAATGAATGAATGCTCATCGTTAAAGATTTTATTAATCTGAGTTCTTATTACATTCCTTACATTGCCCTTGCTTCGAAAACAGGATGCAGTTAATTGTATAGCATTAAATGAAAATTAAAAATAATAATTTTGGCAGCATTTTGGCCCTTGTAGAGTGTCCGTCGAAATAACGGAAGATTTGTGTGGGTTTGAAACCCCTCCTTCCCTGCTCCAGAATAGGAATAGAATCATCTTGAGTTTGTAAATGCTTTCAACCCAGCTTTTACTGTAGAGCAGTTGCGTGGCCGTGCAAGACCGCTGAGTTACGCGACCGTGCAACTCCTCAGAAGGCTTCTACTTCAATTCTTCTCTGATTTCTTCTACCCTCGGGATACACTAACTATGGTCAATGCATAACTTCGGGGAAGAGTTGTTGCGCGTCTTCCTTGGTACCTTTCACTTGTTCAGACAAGATCTCTGAGGGGGCTCTGAAATCTCAAAAGTACCTAAATGAGAGGGTCAATGGGGTATTTATAGGCACTTGCACGTGTGACACCTTGATTCCACATAACTTAATCAAGTTGCGCATGTGGACCAACCTTCTACCAAGATTGCGTGATCCTAGTTGCACTGCTACGCAACAATTTTCTTCTCAATGACTCAAACCATTCCCCCTTCATCTCCCTTCTTGGATTTTATGCGGTTGCACAACTCATCTTCGTTGCACGGATATATGAACTCACCTTCGGCTCAATTGTTGTCCTTCAACTGTCTTCCTGAATATTGCCTTTTCATGCGGCTGCGCTGCTCAACCTAGTTGCGCGGTTATGCAACTTAAATGTATAATAAACTTTGTGCCTCAACACTAAGTCAGGCTTTCTTAATAAACTTTGTTGCTTTTCAAAAAAAAAAAAAAAAAAAAAAAAAAGAAAAAAAAAGAAAAAAAAGAAAAAAGAAAGAGAAAAGAAGAGGCAATGTCGAGACAACTATTGAGATCTTTGTTGCTCATGGAAGGGGATGAGAGAACTACATTTTTTCACTACATGGCCAACACAAGGGTGTAAATAGAATCCAATGCCTAGAAGCTAATGGCAGGATAATGGAGGGGCGGATGCAATTGGGAATCTCATAATTGATTACCACAACAAATTGTTCTCACATAACCATAGCTATAGGCCCTCCCTTGATAATCTCAAGTTTATTCAGATATTTGTAGTGGAGGGAGGTGCGTGCTCTGAAGAGGCCATTCGAAGAAGATGAAGTCTGGGGTGTGGTGGAGCAACTAGTGTCAGATAAGGCCCCAGCCCAATTGGCTTCCACATTATATGGTGTTTTGTAGGGATATCAAGGATTAGTGAAGGATTTTGGGGTGTTTCATTGCCTAATTCTGAAAAGGAGGCAGTGGAAAATCTTGCTAACTTTAGGCTTATCAGTCTGATATAAGATTCTGCAAAGGTGTTGGCGACGCGTCCCAGAAACGTGCTTGGTACCGTGATATCCATTGCCTAGGGCACTTTCGTGAAAGGGAAGCACATTCTAGATGGTGCTCCTATAGCTCATGAATGCATTTACCAAAGAAACAAGGAGTGAAAACAGGCTACATTTGCAAGATGGATCTCGAAAGGCCTTTGACAACGTGGACCGAGATTTCTTGTATATGATGAGGAGAATAGGTCTCAAGGTCCGTTGGAGAAATTGGATGTAGGAATGCGTTTGGTTAGCAAAATGTTCAATTTTAAGAAACTGATCTCCAAAACGATACTTAAGTGGGTTGCAGGGAATCAGGCAAGGAGACTCACCTTTTCATTTCATCATTACTGTGGAAGCTCTGACCAAAATCTTATCTTAAGCTAGGGATGGTGGGCTGATAGAGGGATTCAATATGCGAAGAAATGGGCTCAATGTCTCACATTTACAATTTGCTGATGATACATTAATTTTCAGTGATGCAAATGGAGGTGGTGTTGAACCTTTGATATATCCTTGGGTGTAATGAAGTAATTTCAATCCTCAAAGCAAACCTAAGTAAACATGAGATGACAGGGCTGAACGTAGAACATTCTTTGCTAAGAGAGCTTGTGTCCGTGATGGGATGCAAGTCTAGCTTGCTTCTTTCCATGTATCCTGGGCTTCCACTATGTGGGCAATTGTTCCAAATTGTTGTGGCATTCCATCATTGTAAGGATGGAAAGAAGACTTGCTGTTGGAAAGGAAGGTATGAGGTGACTGACCTTCATCAGAGCATCCCTGTTTGCGATGCCAACCTACTTATCTCTAGTCAAATGTTAGGCGTGGGTCATTGTGCGCATTGAAAAAATCTAGCGAGATTTTTTATTGCAAGGAACAAAAAGCACAGATTTCGTCTTTTTGAGCGGAAAGATGCATGGTGATGGTATTAGACTGTTAAAAGTTACAAATGATGCTTGATTAGGCAAGTGGATATGGAGATTTGTGACAGAAAAAGACCCTTTTTGGAGACGGGTGATTGCGGATAAATATGGTGTCGTGACTGTAAATGCATCCCTCAATCCAATTGATATAGATCCTCTGGTTGCTGGGAAAGCATTATGGCTATGGAAAATGCAGTCTTGATCCTCTGGTTGCTGGGAAAGCATTATGGCTATGGAAAATGCAGTCTTGCGAGGGACGACGATGGAAATAGCCAACAACAATGATACTAGCTTTTAGTGCGACAAGTGGTGTAGGGAAGTTGAATTGCAGATTGTATTCTCGTCTTTATTCATTGGCAGTTCACAAGGATGCAAAAGTAGCATACTATTTCAAAGCAGTGAATGGTACAATTATTTAGAGCCCAATGCTTAGAAGAGATGTCACGAAAGTGGAAGAGTTGGAAGTTTTGGAATTGTGAATCGCCTGTCATCAGTTGAGATTGATGTAGAGGAGGATTTTCTTCTTTGGAGATGGGATCCTTCCAAACCTTCAGTTAGAAAAGTTTTGGAACTGTGAATCATCTGTCATCAGTTGAGATTGATATAGAGGAGGATTTTCTTCTTTGGAGATGGGATCCTTACAAAACCTTATTAGTCAAGTCTTTAGCCAAAGGATTGATCATTGAGAGAACATCGGTAGCTTTGACGGGCTGGGTTTGGAGATCTAAGGCCCCACCGGGGCCAAGGTGTTTGTGTGGCTAACTAGAAGCGTGATGAAGGGACACGTGATGGCCTAACCCTAGATGCATGTATAATCAGGACTATGGGATTCAAATAAATAATTTAATAAACTAATTATTTTCAATCAAAGGGGATTAAGCAAATCTCAATACAAAGATGGGGTTATTCCATCAAGATCATGTCCCGTAACATAAAATCACGTAAACAGTAAAAAAGGGGGACGTAAGGATATGAGAATATCCCAGATTTAGCATAAGTCAGTCCACAATCAAGTTTGGATCTGATTCTCCTGACTAGCCATCCCTCTTTTCCGTTCAAACTAAAAGGGATATCTAGAGATGAACGAAAGGGATGAGGAAAGGAGGGTTCAAGATGAAGAAAGTACGGATCCTTTATCATCAAAAGAAAAGAAGTCGGATGATTCTTATATTTCTTGCACCTCAAAGATCCGTAAAGAAGGAAACCTGAAACCGCGGTGGAATCTTCAAAACCAAAGGGCCAATCTTGAAACCCTAATCTCTTGTTAAAAGAGGAGAAAAAAAATATAAACTCTTATTCATTCAATAATTAAAATAGAGTTTCTCATAGTGTATATATAAGCCATGGAAAAAGTAGAAGTGCACTAAAGCCCCTAAAAACAAAGAAAATAACAAAAAGACGAAGAAAAGTAAAAAGTGCACTGAAGCCCCTAAAAGCAAGGAAAAAAACAAAAAAACGCCTAAAACTAGAAACACCCGCATGACAGGGTGTGAAATCTACCCCATGGGCCTGCGGTCAGGGTGCAGTCATGCCGCTCCTACACTCATAGCGCGTCAGAAAATGGGTCCGATGGACCCGACGTCCATCCATATCAACTTCTCCACTCTAGTACTTTGTCGGCAACAAGTACACTCTAAAGGGTGGACCATTGATGTCCACATCAAAGCGATAACATCTTAATGTTGGATTGTCTTCAATGCCAAAACACGATCATAGTTATCAGTGTTGCTTATGGTTGAGGAACGCTGAAGATGTGAACCATCTCCTTATCCATTGTTGTTTCTCGTAATCAGTGTGGATGTGGGTGTTGAGGTAGTTCCAGGTAGTTTGGGATCATGCCAAACACAATCTAGCAAGTAGCAACTGTTTGATGCTTGGAGAATTCGGCATTCGTGTAAAAGGCGCAAATCCATGTGGCAAATGTGCTTTATTGCAATCCTATGGGCGATATGGAAGGAGCGAAAGAATCGCACCTTCAAGGGTCTTTTGTTCGTCAGTTTCTTTCATGATCCTTAGAGTTAAACAACTTTATTTTATTTTATTTTATTTTATTTTTTTGTGGGTGGAAGCGGCGAGTTTGCTGCATCCATATGGTCTGGTGAAAGATCCCTCTCTTGATTGACCTGCTGGTTTGCTTGTATGCTTTGGCCTTTGGTCCTTTTCTTGCTCATAGAAGTCCTTATAGCTGATAAAAAATCTATCAATACATTGGAATTTATATGGGGGATATGAATGATATATCAATATTTTAAATATAATGATAATTCGTGTGATATATGTGATATTTCGATTAACATGTGGACATTTTGTGAATGCATCTTATGTATGCACCTGATGCTTACATAGGGGAATTTACTCCCTACAACAAACGCTCTGTGATAAGTAGAAGATTCCAAATACATGGGAGACCATGTGTGTAGCTGCATCAAGCATCTAAGTTTCATGAGGTTCCAATGTTGGAGCGATGCCTGTAGAAGATTGATGTAACTATTTGCTTATCTCTCAAACATCTTACATGTAGGATTGACCCACCTTCTTAGGTGTATGGCACATTTACCTTGTACCATAGTCTCACATTATAGGAACCTCTAGTTATTATTACTAGGGGATATGGCACATGGAGCGAGGAGGGGATTGAGAGAAATGAGAGAGAGATTTGGAGGGAGGTGGGGGCTACACATAGGTCTGTGTTGCACGTGCGCGCGTGCACACACAGAGAGAGAGAGAGAGAGAGAGAGAGAGAGAGAGAGAGAGAGATGGTGCCTTTTGTGATAAAATTTCAACGATTCCCCAACAAGCAGTTTCATTCTATGACATGTTTACCCTCTCTTAACCAACGCTGTGAAGACTAATTACGAGGGCAAAAATGCCCAAAGCTATTGGTGTTATATACAATATAGATTATTATTAGTTTTCCTTAAAAACTTGTGCTTTTATTCCTCGTAATTATCTTTTGCTTGTTTTCAATATCAGAATCATATCATCTTCATGATGTGATTACACCCTTACATAGTATTTAATGCAGGGGCATTTCCACACCGGGCTCGAGTGGGGTAGCTTGTGGGATGCAGGGGCACACTCGGGGCGGGCGGCCTGTGTGAGGCGGGTGGCTCGTGTGAGGCCGTACCCATGTGATTTGGGGTCCCACAAGGGGGGTTCAGCCGAGGTCCTAACCCATGCCACGTGGGGCTTGGGCTATGCGATAAAGGGATTGATTCGCTGTGCTCTAACAGTTCGAGCTTTTAGAGCTAATGGTTAATTGTCCTGCATTAAAGTGGTATCAGAGCGGGAGGTCTTGTGTTCGAGACTCCTCATTGGGGGTGATTAATGCAGGGGCATTTTTACACTGGTCTCGAGTGGGGTAACTTGTAGGATGTAGGGGCACACTCGGGGTGGATGGTGAGGCGGGTGGCTCGTGTGAGGCGGTGCCCATGTGATTTGGGGGCCTATGAGGGGGGTTCGGCCGAGGTCCTAACCCATGCGATGTGGGGTCTGGGCTATGAGATAAAGGGATTGATTCGCCATGTTCTAACAGTTTGAGCTTTTAGAGCAAATGGTTAATTGTCCTGCATTAGTATAAGAAAGCAGATTTCTGTTGGTATTGTTGGGAACTTGTTCAATGACATACAAATTTCTTTTTACTACAATTTCTATATGCTAATTGCTATTAATTAAGTTATATCTGAACAATTAAATAATTAACTTCAGTGCTCTCACTTTTTTTTCTTTCTTCTTTTCTGTTTTGCTTGGTCATATCTTACAGAGTTTAAGTGGGATGATGTGAAGGTTGATAAGCATCGAGAGAACTATCTTGGGCACAGTATCAAGGCTCCTGTTGGAAGATGGCAGAAAGGTATCGTATCCATCATTTACATATGATAGATTTCATCCCTCATCTTTCAGTGATTTATTACACATATGCTATTGTAAGATTCATTATCTTTTGCTTCATATGTTATTTTTATAATATTTGAACCTTTTGGGATGAGTCTGTTGACTGCAAGCATGAGATAGTTCTTGGACAATGTGAAAAGTAATGAGCTGATCGTTGTGCCACCGAATGGTGGGTTCTTCACATGATTGAATTGCCAGAAAGAACAGTTAAATGCAAGCTTTACTGCTTTTCCTATTGTGACGTCTGGAGGAACATTATCCAAAACTGTCAGAAGCAATCCTATTTATGCTCACTTCCAATGACCGTCCAATCTAATTAGATCTGGGCAGTATCTGCTTGGCGCAATCTCCTTTCAAATTTGAAAACATGTGGCTTCAAGTGCTGGGTTTTGTTTTAGAAGATTGGTTGAATAAGAGTGGATTTTAAGGGAGGGCCAGATTCATCTTCGTGAGAAAGATTAAACAAGTCAAAAATAAGGTGAAGGTTTGGAACAATAACTATTTCCGCTTTCTTGAGGAAGAATGGCTTGGACTCCCGCTGAGATTGCGAGTACAAACTTAGACTAAGATATGCTCCCCTTTCCCTAACTGAAAGTGAGTTAAGGGATAATCTTAAGGTGGAATTTGACAATATTCTAAAAAATGAGAGCTTTTGGAGACTAAAAATCTTGAGCTACATGGCTCCAAGATGGGATAAAAATATCTTGTGTTTCATTATTCTGTTAAAGGTAAGAAAAATAAATTATATATCCAAGCTTTGGGTTAGTAATATATTCATCAAGGATGAGAAGGAAAAATAAGACTTGATCGTTGGCTCTTCCAGTCACTCTATTTGCTGAAGATTTCAAAAGGACTGCACTCAATGTGATGTCAGTCTTTGAAACGATCTGTGTAGATAAAGAGCAGTTAGGTTACAAAGGCTATTTGGTGAGGAAGAAGTTAAAAAGGGTGGTATTTGCAATGGGGGCAATAAGTCCCCTTGGCCCAGCTAATTACAGTGGCTTTTTACAAAAGGTGCTGGAACTCCTACCTTGATTTTCTTCAACCTCCTGCTTCCTTTCTGAACCAAACTTCCTCATGAGATGACAACCAAAAGCTACAGCTAGGAGTGCCTTCTCTGGGTCTTACCCAGTTGCAGTCCTACAATATCCATGGGCAATTGCATTTGGGAAGGCATGTTGCACATCTCCAACATCTGCGGTGTAAAGGTGGAAAGGTGGAGGACTCTTCAGATGCTGGAAAGTCTCCATTGTCTTCATTTTTCTTGCTGGAGAAATTAAAAAAGAGAAAGAAATCAACTCATGTAATATAGACTATTAGATAATGCTTGGTTGTAATGAAACCTATGTAATAGTCTATTACATGTGCCTGTGGGAGTCATTGTCAATTCCCAGCCTGGATAAAGGAGGATTGCATTAGGTTGGATGCTGGCGTCAAACTTATGCCACAACTTCGAACATGAATTCAAAGAATATGACATTCCGAATTCATGCTAGGGCTTCCCTATAAGTGACGCGCTGCATCAGAGTCCCGATGCAGTGAGAAATGCGCAAGAATTGGCTAGGCGTCCCCTAGAAGCGACACACTGTAACAGAGTTCGGTTGCTGTGAGAAGTAGGCAAGGATTCCCGCTCCATTTTGGATGCATGTGCATAAAGAAGCTAGTCCAGGACAATAGGATTTGTCTTGCCGCATGGAATATACAAAATTGACAGGTAAGAGTATAGAGTTACTAGATATGATGAAATGAAGGAGAGTTTACATAGCTTGCATTCAGGAGACCAAGTGGAAAGATGCCAACACTAGATAAATTGATGGAAGCTTTGGTATATAGGAAATGACAATAATAGAAATGGGTTAGGGATGGTGGTAGATGATTTAAAGGATAAAGTTGTAGATGTTAAGAGAGTGTTTGGATTTTGTTAATAGAATTTGTGTTTGAGAGGAGATAATCAATGCTTTTAGTGCATATATGCCGCAGGTGGGGTTAGAGAATAGAATCAAAAGGCAATTCTGGATAACTATAAGACCAGCCATGCTTTATGGGACAGAATGCAGTAACTTCTCTCCACATCTTGCCTGCTTCAAACCCAAATCTCCATAACCATTTTCCTATGAGTGCCACATTCATATCTTCCAACACTTAGTACCTGCACGGCTGCACCTCTATCTGATAATGGTTTGCATTCCTCTTCCGACTTAAGCAAGTAGAATTTATGCTTCTCCTCTGCCCCTTGTCATAAGAAGTCGTGCCTCAGTTTTTCTAGTCTATCCAGAATTGTCTTTGGGCATTTAAATAGAGACAAGAATTAGAGGGGGAGGTTGGGAAGCGTCTCTTTAATAAGAGTGATATGACCTACCAGCAATAGATGTCGACTCTTCCACTTAGATAGCTTTCTTTCAAATATTTGTATCACCATGCTTCACAAGTGTTTCACCGGTCTTCCGATGCATAACGGAAGCCCCAGGTAAGATGACGGAAAAAACCCCAATCCCACTCCTGAAAACATCCCCGAAGGCATGCATTTCTTCTTTGGGCAGCCCAATGCAAAGTATCTCACTTTTTCTCACATTAATTTTTAAGCCTGACACCTCTTCATAACACCCCAATATTTTCCTTAGATTATCAACCATTGCTATTTCTACATCACAAAAGAGAATTGTATTGTTCACAAATTGTAAGTGAGAAATCCTTCCCCCATCTTTTTCTCCTTTGAATCCAGCTATAAGTCCCACTTCTTGTCCTTTCGGTAACACTTTGCTCAAAGCTTCCGCTAAAATCATGAACAGGAAAGGAGAAAGCGGGTTCCCCTGCCTTAAACCCCTCGAAGCTTTCAAAAAAAACTTTCAGTGAGCCATTAACCAGAACTGAAAAACTAGCTGAAGAGAAACATTCACACATCCAATGAATCCATCTATTTCCACATCCGATTCTTTTCAATGCTTACTCAAGAAAACCCCAGTCCACGGGATCATAGGCCTTCTCTATATCTGGTTTGCATACCACAACTTTTTTTTTCGTTCCCTGTCTCGAATCTATATATTCATGTGCAAGTAAAGCACTATCTAAAATCTGTCTGTTTGCCACAAAAGTGCCTTGATTCTTCAAGATAACCATTGCTAGCACCAATCTAAATCTGGATGCAAAATTTTGGCCAAGATCTTGTAGGGACATCCAATTAAACTAACTAGGCGATAATCTTTAAGGGTTTCAGCTCCCTTCTTGGGAATGATTGTTATGAATGAGGTGCCTATACCCTTTGCAAGCCGGCTTGTTTCGTAGAACTCTTTTACAAAGTCCACCACATCCCTCTAAAGCACCTCCCAAAAGACTTGATGAAAAGCTATAGGAAAATCATCGGGGCCTGGGGCTTTATGTTTATCCAAGGAATCAATAGCAATGTCGATGTCTTCTTCCGAGACTGGCTTCTCAAGAGTCCTACTCCACTGGAGATAGGCATAGGAATGGCAAGTTATCCAACAAAGGTCTCCTCCCCTTGCTAGCTAATAGCTTTGAGTAGAAGCACATACTAGTCGAACAAATTTAATCCTTCTCTTCAATTCTATGACCATCAACCATCAAACTGCTTATCCGATTGTTGTGTGCTCTAACAGTTGCAATACTGTGGAAAAAGCGCATATTTTGTTGCTTTAAGCCACAGTGTCCTCAATCTCTGCCACCACTTGATCTCTTCTTCCTTTCGATACTTTCAGTAAACTACTTGCACTGAAATATGCCTTTGACTCTCTTTTTCAGATAGTTTTTAATGCAGGGGCATTTTCACATCGGGCTTAAGTGGGGTTGCCTGTGGGATGCAAGGGCACACTTGGGGTGAGCGGCCCGTGTGAGGCAGGTGGCTCGTGAGAGGCGGGCCCCACCTGCGTGATTCGGATGGCTCGTGTGAGGCGGTACCCATGTGATTTGGGGCCCACGAGGGGGGTTCGACCAAGGTCCTAACTCATGAGATGTGGGGCCTGGGCTATGAGATAAAGGGATTGATTCGCCATGCTCTAACAGTTCGAGCTTTTAGAGCAAGTGGTTAATTGTCCTGCATCAAATTAGTATCAGAGCGGGAGGTCTTGTGTTCGAGACTCCTCACCGGGAGTGATTAATGCAGGGGCATTTTCACACCGGGCTCGAGTGGGGTTGCTTGTGTGATGCAGGGGCACACTCGGGGTGGGCAGCCAATGTGAGGCGGGTGGTTCGTGAGAAGCAGGCCCCACCCGTGTGATTTGGGTGGCTCGTGGGAGGTAGTACGCATGTGATTTGGGGCCCACGAGGGGGGTTCGACTGAGGTCCTAACCCATGAGATGTGGGGCTTGTGCTATGAGATAAAGGGATTGATTCGCCATGCTCTAACAGTTCGAGCTTTTAGAGCAAGTGGTTAATTGTCCTGCATCAAATTAGTATCAGAGCGGGAGGTCTTGTGTTCGAGACTCCTCACCGGGAGTGATTAATGCAGGGGCATTTTCACACCGGGCTCGAGTGGGGTTGCTTGTGTGATGCAGGGGCACACTCGGGGTGGGCAGCCAATGTGAGGCGGGTGGTTCGTGAGAAGCAGGCCCCACCCGTGTGATTTGGGTGGCTCGTGGGAGGTAGTACGCATGTGATTTGGGGCCCACGAGGGGGGTTCGACTGAGGTCCTAACCCATGAGATGTGGGGCTTGTGCTATGAGATAAAGGGATTGATTCACCATGCTCTAACAGTTCGAGCTTTTAGAGCAAGTGATTAATTGTCCTGCATCAATTTTCCCCCCTCTTCCTTGGTATCAAGCTGATGTATTTCACTGAAAGCACTTTTTGCATCATCATTCTGCGTAAAAACTCCCTCTTCCATTCATTCAACTTTCCCTTAAGTAACTTGAGTTTTTAGATAGCCGAAAACCGGCTATACCTGTGATGCTAAAAGATTGCCACCAGTTTTTAACAAGATCAGCAAATCCTTCCACTCCTAGCCACATAAGTTCGAACCAGAAAGGTTTTGGCCCCCAACTATCTTCCACCACCTCCAACAAAATAGGGCTGTGATTGGAAATGGTCTTGGGGAGACCAGATGATGAAACAAAAGGAAACTTATCTATCCAATCAAATGACAGCATAAATCTATCCAATCCAGACATGATCACCTCAATCCTCCCATTGGTCCAAGTAAATTTAGCCCCACACATCAGAATTTCAAACATTTCGTTTGACTTGCCCACTCCTCAAAGCCTTTTATACTTTTAAAACAACTTTATAAAGGGTCAATAGAGGAAAGCTTGGGGCCAGATATATTTGTCTTTATTATGATCCCTCATTATCTTTGCTTGTATCTTTTTGTAGACGACCCCGTAACGTGTAACGGTTGCTACCGTTACCTTCACGTAACGGCTTTTATAGCTTTGTAATGGCCTTTATGGCCCACCATGCCTCTCAGCCTAGTTTTCAGGTTTTCGGTATTTATTTGATATGCATAATCCATTTGTGAAACGTCATTTGGGGACGAACTGTTTCTTTGTATCCTCATTTTTGACAGTTTTGGGCTAATGGAAGATTTTTCTTTGACAAACAATATCATCCATTTTTGTCAATTTTCTCATCAGGTAAGGACCTGCACTGGTACTCGAGGGATAATAAGTCCGAGGTAGATATGGAGGCCGCCAAAGCAGAGATACAAAGAATCAAGGAGGAGGAAGAGCAAGCAATGCGTGAGGCCCTTGGCTTAGCTCCCAAGCGTGCTGGTCGACCCCAAGGCAATCGGCTAGACAAGCATGAGTTCTCAGAGCTGGTGAAGAGAGGATCCACTGCAGAAGACCTGGGTGCTGGCCACGGTGAAGCAGCCCGAGTTCAGGGCCTTGGCTTTTCCAGGTACTGTTAACAAAAACATGATACTTGCTGCTCTAATCTTCCTGTCAAATAACCAAATATAAGACTGTTCCATGCATATACTAGCACTTCCACAACCTCTTAAGAATGGCATCGAGGCATCTACTTCACATTACACCAAGCAATACAAGTTTGTCAATGCAGATCATCCAAAATGCGGGCTCCATTGTGGCTGGAGTATATCCACAAAATCACATTGATTGGATAATTGCAACCATCTGATATCATCTGTGAAATTTGGATTGTTGACCAATTAGATGGTTTGGATAATCTGACACTATTGTTTTCAGGACATGCTCATCTCTAATGGGGCCCATGATTTGGACATACACATTTGTCACCCATATGGTGTTTGGTTGAAACCACCTTTAGTGGTCTAGGCCATGGTACTGTAGTTATTTACTTTTTTTTTAGCATTTTAAACTTGAATAGTTTTTTTAACCTTTCATCTAACCACGTATGCATCAATTTATTGAACTTTATAATGAAAGGTTGTACCAGCACATGTATAGATCACAAATGCGCTGTTTCGGCTGTGTGCTTTAATATCTGAATCTGTACAACTGGAGCCACCTACCTTCGAAAATTCTGGCTAGGAGACCTCTGCTGCAAACAAATTAACATTCCATTTTCTTTCAATATTTGGAAAATAAGATCCATAAAGCAGCCCCGAAATAGTTATGATGAAGGTATTTGATTGAGACTAACCCATTTCAAATGTCTTTTGATAATTGCAGAACACCTCGAAGTTGGGGGGAATCGAGCTCTGTTGCGGCTACCTTGAATGAAAACATTTCACCTGATGGGTCAGAAGGAAGAATGTCCAAACCCACACTGAGAATCAGTGAAGAAGCTTCGGAGGATGAAAGCAGGAAGAAGAGAAAGCGGGAAGAGAACAAAAATGGAAAACATGAGAAGCGGGAAAAACGACGTTCTCGTGATTCTGATGAGAAGAGGAAACACAGGCGAGACAAGGAAAAGAGGAGGCGTGATTCTGATTGATTTGCTGAGGATGATATCTTGCTGTTACAACGATGACTCGTGATTGCTGGTGTTGTAATCAGATAATAACATTTTAATGAGTAGTATAAATAAAACGGTTTCTCCTCCCAAAAGAGAAGGTTAGGTGTCCAATGTTATCTAATGGCATCTAACCCTGTAACTTTCATGAATGGCAAGCGCTTTGGTCAATCTGCACTTACCAATTGTAGGCCACTCCACGGAAGGGCCCATGGTTTTTTAAAAAAAACTGTGCTATGGCGCATCCATGCAGTGTTGTAGACATCAATCATTAAGAAAATTCAGTAAATTTAAGAGCCGATTTGCACTCTTTTATTTTCTTTTTCTTCTTTTAAAGGTAACATATATTTTTGGGCTCGGACAAATCTTGATTTCTTTGGGTTCTTGTTCTTTGAAAATTAATGAATGACTACAAAATTTTCAATAACTTTGTTAAGGTTGTAATACTTCTTTAGAGATCCTTCCAGATGATTGTTAGATAAGCCACTGGAGTGGTCAACATTACAGAAGTCTTGAATGATTTTTGGTCTTTTTTGGTAGTGTTTCAGTGTCATCTGTCACAGATTTTTAGACATCTTTAAGGAGTTATTCCAGGTACCTGGCAATTTATGCTCTTCCTGTACATGGAGTCTTAGAGATTCCAGAGAATGGTAGAAAGTGTAGAGCATAGTTTAAAAACCCAAAAACTCGACTTGACTTGATACTCATCCAGGTCGGGTTGGGTCATTGAGTTGACCCAATTTGACTCAACTGTTGATATATATAAGAATAGTAAGTTTCAATTTGACTCAACTGTTGATATATATAAGAATAGTAAGTATTTAAAAAATTACACTGGTAAACATATTTTAAAAAATAAATGCCTAACAACAATGTAGGCAAGGTATTGGATAACAGTAACGGTGGCAGTACCGGCCAGCCTTATGGCCGTTGTGATACAGTCATAACAGCCTTTATGGCTTTGTAACGGTTGAAACTTTTTAAAGGAAAAAAATATAAAAAGACAAAAAAAACTTTTTATGGCAGTTACAGGCCTGTTGCAGCCTTTTTGACCCCTTACCAAATGGGACACTACACCTGTATTACATAACAGCCGTTATGGCCACAATCTAACCATTTTTAGCACACCATGGTGGTGGGGAGTAGAGTTGTCAAAATCCTATGATTTGCAATTTACCATATACGATTTTAGTCGAATATTAAGCAAAACGATTTGAATCCTAACCTGGAATCTTTTTTTTATATGAATCCTACTATTCTATAATTTGAATCATACGATTTATGATTAAATTCTCGATTTACGATTCAAATTATACTGGTTCTCTTTTATTTTAAGCTTCACTTGGCTTTTATTTTATGTTTTTAAATCAGAGGGAGGGGACTTCAAGAACCGTATGGAAAAGGTAAATTATTTTATTTGTTCTTTATAGGAGATTAACTGATATATATTCTTTTCAACATTAAATCATGTAGCTTTTTATTTATTTATTTATAAATTATTATTATTATTATTATTATTATTATTATTATTATTATTTTGATTTTTTTACTTCTTAATAGGTTAAAACACCAAATTGATGTATGACTTACCTGTAATCTTTTTATGGATAGTTACAATCATGGCGACTTATATGTATTATTGAATGATGTCATATAAATAAAAATATCTTATATGTATTATGGAATGATGCCATAGGAATCAAAATATATTTTTTCTTTGGTCTACGGTATCAAAGACCACTTTTCCACCGTGATTCTACATTAAAAAAAGGTAACAAGAACATAAATTATTAAAGGACCCTTGTATATATTTTTTTAAACGGTCCTTGAAAGACAAAAAAAAGAAAAAAGAAAAAAAGCATTATTACTTGATCCTGACCTCTATGCATAACAATAATATCAATATTATTTTGCCATGGTCGACCAAGTAACATATGACAAACTTCCATATCGACTATGTCACAAAGTACTTGATCCTTATAATTTTTACTAATTGAAAACTAGACAGTGCATTATTCGATTACCTCTGTTTTGTTGACCTCCTTGATCCATCCAATCGTGTACAGAGATGGATGCTTTTTTGTTTTCAGTTGCAACTTTTCCACCATTACTTTTGACACAAGATTCTCACTACTCCTAACATCGATGATCACATTATAGACTTTTTGGCTTACAGTGCACTCGTTCGAAAGATGTTGTCTTACTATAATTCTATTTCTACCTTTGGCATGTATAATGGCTTCCTCACGATCAAAGTGGTGGCATGCAATTTTCCATAATCTAATGATACTTTGCAGAAATCAGGGTTGTGTTGTATAGCAACCACGGGCAGTTGAGCATCACTTTAAGCTCGGGGCGGAATTAGTGCATCCGTAATATGATTGAGGGTTGCCTACAACCCTTGCATGGTCAGCTGACTCTCCCGGTGGAAAACTTCTATTCTTTTCGAAAGATAACGAATCCTTGGATCACCGTCCATAGGATTTTTGTTCATACCTTTGTTGTTTACCATCGTCTCGAGGGGAGTCTTTGCTTTGATACCAATTGATGTAGGGATGAATGTGATGAGGTCGATCACCGTCTTCCTCATGGATAACTACTCCGAATCCACGGAGCTTCTCTGGACTCCTCACAGAGACTTCTCGAACCCACGAGGAAAGAAAGCAAGAAATAGAAATTAATTCTAATAATTCGAAATTGATTGATTAATGAAATAAATGAGTTCACAACCCTTTAAGTAGGAATACCAAGCAATGGGAGAAATATCAGAAGCAAACTATAACTAAAACTCTTTAAAATTCGTAACTAACTATAAATAGTAAATTTACTTTTATGGTAAGTGTCCCATGTGGCTTAACCACATTATTCTCCTAATTATTCTAAGCACTTTTCATGTTGGACACAACTCCTAATGCCCAATGAATGAAGAGTTATAATCAAACTAAAACTTACTATTTATAGTAAAAACATAATTAAACATGGAATTTGACCGTCGATATGATGGAATCTCGTAAATTCAGCGTGGGCAGTTGGTTGGCTAAAGTAGCTCGTCCTACCCCAAAATCATATATGGTATGTCGAGTAACTCATTTCGGTTTGCGAGATATGCATGTTAAGGTTCTGACGGTCTTGATGACTTCCGCCTTTGATCAGGTCTTCTCTGGTCCATCTTGGTCATGAAAGTGTCCGTGACTCGCTCTACATCAGAAACCCACCCCAACTTCCCATGCAATGGCTTGTGGTGGTGCTAGGGCTTTCCACCCTCTTGCACCTCAGGGTGTGGCCCACTTGATATGTGGATTAACTTCATTTTTCGGCTCAACGCTTAAAATGATATGAGAAAGCGGATGGACGACATGGATTAAACAAATTCATCATGGTGGGACCCAAGAGTGGAGGCCCGAGGTGGCCTTGGAACATGCACCCTGCCCAACAACGTCTTTAGACGCTATTGCATACAACGATAGGTGCAGTTACTCCTCTCTCTTATGTTTTAAAGGGGGTGGTGGGGCCCACCGAGGAAATCCACTCCGTCCATTAGAATGGCCAACTCATGGTGGGGCCAATGAGTTTTGGATCAACATAATTTTTGAGGCATTTCCACTATCCAAATCCGTGTGATCTAATCAACAGGTTAGATGAAAAATAAACATCATGGTGGGCCACATAAGATGGTCCACGCTGTAATAGTGAGCGGGGCATGCCCTCCAACAGTGTGGCCCACTTATCGGCTCACAACAATATCAAAGTAAGAAAAAGAAAGGGAAATGAAATGGAAAGAAGAAGCAAGGTGATGCAGGGATGAACGTGATGATGATAAATACTCCGAATCCACAGAGCTTCTCTGGACTCCTCACAGAGACTTCTCGAATCCACGAGGAAAGAAAGCAGAAAATAGAAATAAATTCTAATAAATTCGAAACTGATTAATTGATGAATAAAAACGAGTTCACAACCCTTTAAATAGGGATACCAAGCAATAGGAAAGAAATCGGAATCAAACTACAACTAAAACTCCTAGAATTCGCGACTTACTATAAATAGTAAACTTACTATTTATAGACGGTCATGATGTCTACTAGTGCGCAAGGTTTTCGGCCAAAAATAGTAAGTGTCCTATTTGGCTTCACCAAACCGTTCTCCTAATTATTCTAAGCTCTTTTCACGTTGGGCACAACTCCTAAAGCCCGACGGATGAAGAGTTATAATCAAACTAAAACTTACTATTTATAGTAAAAACGAAATTAAAACAGGGAAACGACCGTCGATCCAGGGGTTTTTCGCAATTCTGGGCATCGCAACTTGGCATAGCGGGGTTGGTTGGCTAAAGTAGCTCGTTCTACCCCAAAATCATATATTTTACGTTAGCTAACTCATTCCGGATTGTGAGATACGCCCGATTTAAGGTCCGATGGTCTGGATCACTTCTATCGCTGACCGAGCCTTTTCTGATCCATCTTGGCCATAAAATTGTCTGCGACCTACTCTACATCAGTCTCCTCCACTTCAAAAGAACTCGTCCTCGAGTTTTCATCCTGCTCTGGTTCATAATACTCGGTCAGGTCTGTGAGATTGCCATGTCATCTGGAAGATCAACAACATAAGCGTTGTCATTGATCTTTCGAATGATCGGGATGGGTCCAATTTTCTTAATTTTCAACTTATTGTACGTCCCGGTCGGAAATCTCTCTTTGTGCAGATGGACCATAATGCGATCGCCCACCTCGAATACCTTTTGTCGCCGGTGCTTGTCCGCTTGTTCCTTGTACTTCTCGTTCGAGGCATGTAGCTTAGTCCGCACTTCCGTATGGATGCTCATGATCTTGTCCGCCATATGTTCTGCTGCACTGCTCGTGCCTGGGTGCTTGGGCAGAGGGACCAAGTCAAGTGTGTGGCGAGGTACTCGTCCGTAGATAATCTGGAATGCTGATTTTTCAGTCGAGCGGTTCACCATGTTGTTGAATGCAAACTCTGCTTAAGACATGGCCAAATCCCACTGCTGCAGTTTTTCTCCTGAAATACAGCGAAAGAGGTTTCCCAACGTGCGATTCACAACTTCGGTCTGCCCATCAGTCTGTGGGTTGTAAGCACTGCTGAATTGAAGTCGTGTATAGAATCGAGTCCACAAAGTTTGCCAAAAGTGGCTAATGAACTTTATGTCACGATCAGAAGTAATGGTCTTGGGGACCCCGTGTAGCCGTACGACCTCCCTGAAAATAGATTTGCCACGTATGTTGCATCGAGGGTCTTCTTGGATGGGATAAAGTGCACCATCTTGGAGAAACGATCTACCACCACGAACACCGAATCCATGCCGCGTTGTGTTCGTGGGAGACCAAGCACGAAGTCTATTGATAAATCCTCCCAAGGACCGTCAGGCACAGGTAATGGGGTGTAGAGGCCCGTATTTTGAGATTGCCACTTGGAGGTCTGACAAACATGACAACGTTGTACGGCTTTTCCCACATCACGTACTAATTGCGGCCAGTAATACTGCTCTGCCACAAGAGCTTGCGTCATGTCTCGCCCAAGGTGTGCACCGAGGCCACCTCCATGTAGCTTCTGAATAATCTGCTCCCTCAGAGAACTTTGGGGGATGCACAATCGATTCCCTTTGAAGAGAAAATCGTCCTGTATATGAAGGTCACTGGGGTGACCTTCTTAGCACTTCACCCAAGAATCTTTGAAGTCCTCATCCTCGGCATACAGCTCCTTGAGACAATCGAAGCCGACCACCTTGTTGCTCATCGTAACAAGTAGTGATGCACGATGGCTGAGTGCATCAGCCACTTTGTTTTGCTGCCCTGATTTGTGCTTCAGAACGAACTTGAATTCATGTAAAAAAAGCAACCCATCTAGCATGCACACGATTCACACTAGTCTGACTATTAATAAACTTTAATGCTTGATGGTCAGTGTAAAGAACAAACTCTCTTTGAATCAAATAATGTCGCCAATGTCGTAGTGCCTGAACAATTGCGTACAACTCAAGCTCATAAGTCGACCACTTCTTTCGGGCTTCGCTGAGCTTCTCGCTGTAGAAGGCTACCGGCCTGCCTTCATATAATAATACTCCCCCAATTCCGACGTATGAAGCGTCACACTCAGCCTCAAATAATTTATCGAAATTAGGAACCACCAAGACCGGTGTTGTAGACAAACAATGCTTGATCTCATAAAAGCTCTTGTCAGCTTTATCAGTCCACTGGAATGGTCCTTTTTTCATGCAATTTGTTATAGGGGCGACTATGGTGCTAAAATCTCGCACAAATTGATGATAGAAAGTCACTAACCCGTGAAAACTCCTCATCTCATGAATGTTCGTCGGGATCGGCCATTCCCTAATAGCTCGTACCTTTTCATCGTCCACACGAATGCCTGTGGACGTTACAACAAACCCTAGAAACAACAGGCTGTCAGTTAAAAAACTACACTTCTTCAAGTTGAGATACAACTTGTTAATTTGTAGGACATGTAGCACCTGCCTGAGATGTTTTCTGTACTCCGCCTCATCTTGGCTATATATCAATATGTCATCAAAATATACTACCACAAATCGGCCAGTAAACGGTTTTAGCACTTGATTCATCAAACGCATAAAAGTACTTGGTGCATTCAATAGGCCGAAGGGCATGACCAGCCACTCATACAACCCTTGGTCTTGAATGCCGTTTTCCACTCATCACCAGGTTGGATACGAATCTGATGGTACCCGCTCCTTATATCTAGTTTGGAGAACACCTTGGCCCCTTCTAGCATATCGAGCATGTAGTCCAATCGTGGTATTGGGAATCGATATTTGATGTTAATTTTGTTGATTGCCCGGCTGTCGACACACATGCGCTAGCTTCCATCTTTTTTTAGCGTTATAATGCTGGTACGACACATGGGCTCATACTCTCTCTCAAGAGACCCTTACGGATCAATTCCTCCACTTGTCCCTGAAGTATCTCACACTCCTTTGGACTCATCTGATAATGAGGGTGGTTGGGCAGGTTAGCCCCAGGGACGAGGTCTATGTGATGTTGGATGTCCCTCATGGGGGGCAATCCATCAGGTAAATCCTCAGGCTAGACTTCTTTGAATTCATTTAGTAACAGTCTTAAACTTGGAGGAATGTTTAAGGGTTCCTCTTCCTCGCCCTTCACCACTATGGCGTATACCTCGTCGATTTCTTTGGATTCCTCCATGAAATCCTGAATGGTCAAGAGGGAACTCCCCTCCACTTTAGAAGCTTCAGGGTGGTTCTCTGGTGCCATAGGGGCAAGGATTATTTTTCAACTATTCTTGATGAATATGTAGACATTGTCTCGTCCCCGATGGGTCGCATCACGGTCCGACTACCAGGGTCGACCGAGTAGCATGTGGCAAGCTTCCATGTCAACTACGTCACAAAGTATCTGATCCTTATAATTTTTACCAATTGAAAATGAGATAGTGCATTGTTCAGTTACCTTGGTCTCATTCACCTTTTTTATCCAGCCAATTGAGTACGGGGAAGGATGTTTCGTCATTGATAGGCGCAACTTGTCCACCATCACCCTTGAGACGATGTTCTCGCTACTACCACTGTCTATGATCACATCATAGACCTTTCTGTTAACAGTGTACCGAGTACGAAATATATTGTGTCGCTGTGGATGTAATTCCTTTCGTGGGGTATACAGTAATTGCCTCACAACTAGAAATTCACCACGATCCTCGCCCGTCATTTCATCACCACCTGCTATTTCTTCAGTGGCTTGCTCATGTTCATCATAGCTATGGCCTTCTTCTGTGGCCTCATCTTCAGTGCCCCCTTCGTTTATAGTCAAGTGTGCTGTGGGACGTTGAGGACAGGTGTTTGATAAGTGGCCTGGCTGGCCACAGCGGTAATAATTATTCGACCTTGGCCGAGCATAAGGATTTAGAACCCTACTCGGGCCCGCTGTTGTGGGTGCTGCACGTTGAAGTCTAGATGAGCCGCTCTTCGTATCATGGTTTCGGTTGTAGGAGGTTGAGGACATTCTCCTACTGGATCTTTTCCTCGTGCCAGCACTGGATCCTGCGTGGGAGCCGTCATGGGGGGTCGAGTTGAAGGATAGGGACGAGAAGGAACTCTTGCAAATTGTGTTTCTGCCCTACCCACCAATTGAACTGCTTCATCCACGGTCTCGACTGGGTACATCTGAACTCGGTCCTGAATTGTCGGCTGTAACCCACCTATAAATCGTGCCACTTTCTGTGACTCAGATTCTAACAAATCGTTTCGTGTAACCAACCGCTGGAATTCTTCAGTGTAATCTGTGACGGTTCGATTTTCTTGTCGGCAATTTTGATATTGCTGGAATAGTATCTGCTCATAATCACTAGGGAGAAATTGTGATCGAAGAAGATGTCTCATTCGTGGCCATGATGAGATGGGCGCCTTGTTCTGGCGGGCTCGTGAGAGTTGTAATTGTTCCCACCATGCAGAAACACCAGATTTTAATTTAAACGCTACCAATTTTACCCTTTTATGATCTGGTACGTCTATATAATCAAAATATCTCTCTACTTCGGCTAGCCAATCGAGGAAATCTTCTATACGAATAAACCATTAAAACTAGGAAGTTCAGCCTTACCTCGATAGTCTCTTTTAGCAAGATCTTGGTGATTACCTCCATGGATTTGTTGTTTGGCAAAACTCTCATTAAGGTCCTCATCGCTAGAACTTGAATCATCTGGCGTAGCCCTAGGTTTGCCACTGGTAGTACTCTACAAAAATCGGGGTTGTGTCATACAGCAACCATGGGTGGTGGAGCCACCCTGGGTGGTGGAGCACCGCCTAGGGCTCGGGGCGGAAGTAGCGCATCTGCAAGACGGTCGAGAGTTATTTGCAGCCCTTGCATGGTCAACCGACTCTCCCTGTGGAAAGCTTTCATTCTTTCCGAAAGATAACGAATCCCTGGATCACCGTCCACATGATCTTGATTTATACCTTCATTGTTTGCCATCGGCCCGAGGAGAATCCTCACTCTAATACCAATTGACGCAGGGATGAACGTGATGAGGATAAATACTCCGAATCCATGGAGCTTCTCTGGACTCCTCACAGAGACTTCTCGAATCCACGAGGAAAGAAAGCAGAAAATAGAAATAAATTCTAATAAATTCGAAACTGATTAATTGATGAATAAAAATGAGTTCACAACCCTTTAAATAGGGATACCAAGTAATAGGAAAGAAATCAGAATCAAACTACAACTAAAACTCCTAGAATTCGTGACTTACTATAAATAGTAAACTTACTATTTATAGACGGTCGTGATGTCTACTAGTGCGCAAGGTTTTCGGCCAAAAATAGTAAGTGTCCTATTTGGCTTCACCAAACCGTTCTCCTAATTATTCTAAGCTCTTTTCACGTTGGGCGCAACTCCTAAAGCCCGACGGATGAAGAGTTATAATCAAACTAAAACTTACTATTTATAGTAAAAACAAAATTAAAACAGGGAAACGACCGTCGATCTAGGGGTTTTTTGCAATTCTGGGCGTCGCAACCCCTCTTAGCTGGGTTGGTTGGCTAAAGTAGCTCGTTCTACCCCAAAATCATATATTTTACGTCAGCTAAGTCATTCCGGATTGTGAGATACGCCCGATTTAAGGTCCGATGGTCTGGATCACTTCTGTCGCCGACCGGGCCTTTTCTCATCCATCTTGGCCATGAAATTGTCTGCCACCCGCTCTACATCACAAGGGAAGGAGATCCAGCCATTGGGGTGTGCCACCACCACTATAAGGTCCACATACACTCCATACATGATCAAGGTGGGTCCCACCCTTGTGGGCACACCAAAATAGAGAAAACCACAAAGAGAGGGAGGGTTTTGATCCTCCCATGCACTCACAACGAAGGATGAACGGTTGGATCGGCTCGGATCGACGATCAGACGGTCTACCAAGCTCCTCTCCATCCCTAATCTCCTTTAATATCTCTTTTCTCTCCCCTCTTCCTCTTAACCTCTTGATCTCTTCTAATTCTCTCTCAAGCTTTCTCTTTTCTCTTAAACCATCTCTTTAGTCTTCCTTTTCTCTCTCTCTCTCTCTCTCTCTCTCTCTCTCTCTCTCCTAATCTCTCCCTAATTCTCTCTATTCTTTTTCTTTCTCTTAATTTCTTCCTACTCTCTTGCTAGCAAATGGTAGAAATGAGAGGGAGTTAGGAGATTTTGTGGTAGAACTTTTAGGATATGGAGGAAATTAAAAGAAGATGGAGGGGTAGAATGGGGAGAGAAAGAAGGAGAGAGGGATGGCTAGGCATGTGTTGCTTTGACTAATGGGGAGAGAGAAGTGATGACTTGATTAATGGGTTAATTGACTGATGAGTGGATTGATTGATTAATTGATGGATTTGATTGATTGGAAAACCTTGGGATTTGTGAAAGTAGGTCCCATGTACATTGAGCAGCCCACCTCGAATTATGTCCAAAACTGTAACTTATAATATAGGGATCGCAATAGGGTGTGACATGCGGCATTGGAATCTTAGCACCCATGCTGTCCCTAGGGTATAAGTCTTGGGGTGTTACGTTACTAAAATAGGGTAGTGATAAAAACTCATCGATTTGGTCCACCAAGAACATGCCGGTGCCAAAGTCGAAGCGTGCGGAAGGTCTCGCGAGGTTCGGGTCTTATAGAAGATGTTCAATCTTAAGCTGGAGATCAAGTCGATAGGCGAGAGCATGGTCGTGGCCAGGGTGCTGGTCGTGGTTGAGTACAAGTGCAATCACAACTTGAGAAACATCGTGACTGTCATGACTTAGATAAGCAAGTTATGAAGGGTGTGAAAGTTGAGGCTCCCAGTTTTGATAGTCGCTTGGATCCTAAGGCATTCCTTGATTGGGTGGCAAAGATGGACTACTATTTTAAGTGGTATGATATGTCTGATGTCCATCGAGTGGGATTTGCCTAGATGGAGCTGGTGGACCAGGCCAAACTTTTTCGGACCAACATGAATTATAAAATTGAGAGTGGAGAACCTCCAATTATGCACTAGGCTTAGATGAAAGAAGTCCTTAAAGAAAAGTATCTCCCTCTCTCTTACCGCTAGAGACTCCTGAACCAGTGGTAGGCCTTACACTAAGGATTCATGACTGTGTTAGATTACATCATCAAGTTCGAGGAATATGATACGATGTGATGTTGAGGACCGATGATTATGCTGTACAAATTTAGGATGGGTCTCCGATTTGAGATCCAACGAGAACTCTATTATCGTGACGTTAGCACTTTGGAGAACATGTACCAAGTGGTGAAAGACATCGATTATCATCTTAAAGCACTAGTTGGGAGGCATTTTGACTCTCGGGATTCAATTGTTAAGACTTATCCTCAAGGGACTAAGTCTAACATGGGAAGTCAATCCAAGCCCAAGTTGGTTCCCAATCCAACCTTATAGATGTTAAAGGAAAGGAGATAACAAGTGCCAACTCTATGGGAGGTGAGCCAACGCAATGCTTCAATTGCCATAGATTTAGTTAGTTTGTGCATTAGTGTCCCTTAAAAGAGAGGAACAAGGTCCTAGTGATTGGCGAAGCTGACGAAGAGGGAGAGGAACATGATGATTATGTAGAAGAAGTCTGGTAGTCCAATATTACTGGTGCTAGTGACAAGGAGGTAGAGGAAGAAGAGACCACACTACTTGCAGTAGTCAAATACACATTGACCAATGCTAAGGAGATTGATGACTGACGTCGTACTATGATTTTTTTTACCTATGCAAAATGTGGGGAGAAGAATTGTAAGGTGATTGTCGATAGTGGTAGCTGTACAAATGTGGTCTCCACTGACATTTTATCCCGTTTGGATTTGAAACCCAAACTACACCCTCAACCCTTTCGAGTTTCATGCATTGACGCATCTTCCATGCCCATTACCCAACAATGTTTTGTGCATGTTCATTTTGGATCCTATTCAGATTCACTGTGGTGCGACATTTTTCCCATGGATGTTGGATAGACATTTTGGGATAGCCTTGGTTATTTGACTGTGATGTGATGATATATGGATGCTCGAATGTGTGTTCATTCATGCATCAGGGTAAGAAGATCACGTTAGTTCCTCTTCCACCAAAAAGTAATGCGGAGAAGAAAGTTAAGGTGAAGTCAAGTAACCCACGGGATACGAGGAAATCCTAACCTAAGTCTCTCCATGTTATCAATGCCAAGGAGTTCGAGAGAGAGACTAAGGCAGATTCAATGGTATATGCCTTAGTGGCTAGAGAAGTTACACCCGAAGTTGGTGTAGAGGGATCCCCTGAGGTGATTCTGATTCTAGATGAGTTTCACAATGTATTCTTAGAGGACTTACCTGATGAGCTTCCACCCATGAGGGACATCCAGCATGCTATTGATCTTGTCCTTGAGGCAACTCTACCAAACCTTCCTTATTATCGGATAAACCCTATGGAGCATGTAGAGTTGAAGAAAAGATGAGCTCGTTAGGAAGGGTTTCATTCAAGAGAATTTAAGTCCGTGTACTGTGCTAGCGCAAGTGCTTCTTACGCCCAAGAAAGACAACGCGTGGTGCATGTGTGTGGACAGTAGAGTTATTAATAAGATCACGATGAAGTACCAGTTTTTTATACCGTATCTTGATGATATGTTAAACATGATGGCGGGTGCCACATCTTTCCATAGATTAACTTCAAGAGTGGGTATCACCAAATATGTTTATGTCAAGGAGATGAATAGAAGATAACCTCCAAGATGAAGGATGGGTTATACGAGTGGCTAGTCATGCCCTTTACCTTGACTAATGCCCCAAGCATATTCATGAGAGTGATGACCCAAGTGTTGAGGCCCTTTATTCTTGTGGTGTATTTCGATGACATTCTTATCTATAACACATCAAAGGAATAACATCTCCACCATCTTAGGCAAGTTTGCAGGGTCTTTAGAACTGAAAAGCTTTATGCCAACCTTAAGAAGTGTACATTCATGGCAAAGAGAATTATTTTCTTAGGGTTCATAGTTCGTATAGATTAAAGCTGCCTCTAGAGTATTTAAGGAGATTAAGGGCAAGATGAGTGAAACTCTCGTCATGCGCCTTGCAAACTTTTTTAAAGTTGCTTGTGATGCAACTGGAGTAGGTATAAGTGGAGTGCTTAGTCAAGAAGGGCAACCCGTTGCTTATTTTAGTGAGAAGTTGATGAGTCAAAGCAATTATATTTTACCTGTGACAGAGTTTTATGCGGTCGTTCAATCATTGTGCCATTGGCGCTATTATTTATTACCATAAGAATTCATCTTGTTTTCTGACCATGAGGCCTTACGTTACCTCAATTCCCAAAAGAAACTAAACCCTGGGTATGCTAAATGGGTCCAATTTCTTCAGGAATATTCTTTCATTCTTAAACATAGGCAAGAGTCAAGAGCAAACCTATTGATGCTCTTAGTCGTCGTGTGACACTATTCTAGAGTAAGAGTGTGGAAGTGACTGGGTTTGAGCGGCGAGAGAAGAGTACCGGCATGCCCAGACTTTGGTGAGTTGTATGCGTTATTATGAGATGATCAGTCGAGCGATAGTTGCGGATTTGTCATCATTGATGAGTTCCTATTTAAAGGCAACAAACTCTGCGTTCTACTTCCTTTCGTGATTTCCTAGTTTTTGAACTTCATGAGGAGGGGTAGTTTGTCATTTGGTAGGGGACAAGACCATTGTCCTTGTAGAGGATACATTTTATTGGCCAACTTTCAAGCGAGATGTAGCTAAGAGTTGGGCAGTGCAGACTCGTCAACTAGCGAAGCAGAGAAAGTAAAATACAGGATTATATACACCTTCGTAGTAAGATATCAATATGGATTTCGTGTTGGGTTTACCAAAGACTACCAAGAACCATAATTCTATATTTGTGGTTTTGGACATTTTTCTAAAATGACATATTTCATTTCGTGCTTGAAAATGTCAGATGCCTCTAATGTGGCTAAACTTTTCTTTGGGGAGGTGTGCGTTTACATGGTCTACCAAAGACCATAGTGTTTGATCGTGATGTATGTTTTATGAGTTATTTTTGGAAGACACTATAGCACATGATGGAGACAATGCTTCAATTTTCATCTGCCTATCACCCTCAAATAGACTGTTAGACTGATGTCGTCAATAAGAGTCATGGAAATCTGCTTAAATGCCTTATGGGAGATCACGTCAGAACTTGGGATATTATTTTTCCTATAACCGAGTTAGCATATAATAGTTCTATAAATAAGACCATAGACATGAGTTCATTTGAGGTTGTGCATGGTTACAAACTTAGGAAACTCATAGATCTCATACCTATGTCTGTGTCCCTTAGGCCATCAGAGTCAACACGTGAGTTTGTACGTCATATATATGAGTTGCATAGTGAGATCAGGAAGCAGATTAACTTAAGCAATGAAAAATATAAAGCACTTTTTGATTCTCATCGTAGATTTTAGGAATTTCAAGTAGGAGATTATGTCATGCTTCGTTTGAGGCCTGAACGGTTTCCATAGGAAACTGTTAAGAAATTGCAAACGCGTAGTGCAGAACCATACAAAATACTATAGAGACTGGGTTCTAATGCATATGTAGTGGACCTTCCATTTACCATGGGAATTACTTTACTTTTAGTATGAAAGATCTAGTACGATACAAGGGTCCTGCTACTTCGTATTCTGATTCATTTTCAAACCCTCCCACATACCATGATCCAATCCCTAACCTATACCCTCTACTTGACCCATCATCCTAGACGTGAATTACAAATGCAGAGCTACAAACTTTGGATTATGACATCCTTGAGTACTATAGGAAATTTAATCCGCTAGAGGTGAACTCTTCTCAGTCGATGGGAGTAGATGAGGACATCATATTACATACGCCTTTACGCACATATCAAAGGAGGAGGTGGTCCCCAATCTCTTTATGGTTAGACGAGTATCCGTGTTGAAGATCCAATAGTGCATATACAAGCATCTGGAAGACCCCACACTGGGAAGATGCACATGAGTTTATTTATGGAGTGATTTGTATTGTTGGACTTGAGGAATGCGACGGTTGGACTGTTTGATCGCATGGATTACATGATCGAGCTATTGATAATGGACCATTTTTCATCATAAGACATATTTGTTTTATGATCAAATTTATGTTTGATTTATGCTTTGCATACTTAATGTAACGTCTCGAAAAAATCCGTACAAAGACCCGAGTACCACCTCAGGCAGAAATCACTAAGGACGGAATCCTTTAGAAATTAGATGAAAATTAATTAAGTACTAAACTAGATAATCAGTGGGATTAACCTGAACCACTATCTATACGAACTGCAAGACCTAAAGCCACTAGAATCGCTAACTCAACATTACCCAAGAGCTTAGGAGAAATCTCAAAACCCAGTTGCTCTCAGGAGCACATTGAAACTCCGTATTGAACTTGGACCATACGTCGAAAGTCCGATTACCGTGAAACTATACTTATGACCACCTTACTGGGCTTGACAACCATCGCGGGGATCGAGCCCGAATAGTATCCAGAAATGCATAACTAGAGCCCTGAGTAAAGTGTGCGAGAAACGCGAATATCTTTAGAAAATAAACTCAAACTTAAGTGAATTGGGCTGTTCGTTTGCAGGCAAAATTAAAGACTTTAGACCGTCAGATTCTGACCAAACTATACCCGTGGATAAGAGAAATTTCCCTATACATGTTAGTATACTTGTGGCCTAGATCGAGTGACGATGACCGTTGAACTGATGTAGGTCCTTCTCGTCCGATAGTTAGTTAGATTGCACCATAAACACAATCTTGGCATAGATCCATTGTAGGGGAACTTGCTCCATGATTTAGGTGGGAAATGGACCTTCCTAAGGGCCCCATTTGTCAAAAACAAGCACCCTTTGGCTATAACTTAAGTATACCATGAACCTGGGGCCATTTACATTGCTTTTGGGCCTATATAATGCCCTTAAATCACCCCTCTCTCATTCCATACGAATTCTATAACCCTAGGAGAGAGAAGAGAGAAAAGAGGAAAGAGTGAGGAGAAGAGAGAGAGAGAGAGAGAGAGAGAGAGAGAGGGAGGGAGATCGTTGTTGGGATTCACTCCCATGACTCCAAGTACCGAATCACCTCCCCACCATCGCTACACCGACGATTCCAGATATGATTTGGGTAAGAAATCCTAACCCTAATCTTGTTTTAGGAATCCAAATAGAGGAAATGAGGAAATACCTAACCTATTTCGTGATTAGGTAGCCGTTGTGCTGTAGACGGAAGCGTAGTGTACGAACCGAGTTCGTAATGAGCGTGCCGACAAGAGGTGCAGACTATAAATGTATAGGTTATGGTTTTCAAGGCTTTCAATGTCGGCAATGATTTATGTCTGACTTCATTGCTGCCGTACTACCTTAGTTACGATGTATTCGATGATATATATATGTGTGTGTGTGTGTGTGTGTGTGTATGGGTTATGTGAATATAAAATGCATTCTATGTGTTTGTTGAAATGTTTGAATGAAGGCAAAAAAATCCTGATTTGTACTTATTATGATTTTTAATCTTAGATGCATGTATGTTATATACTTTATAATCGATGTGGTGAAAGGAATCGCTATGATTGATGTCGCGAGTCTAGCCTATATACGTATAAATGCGTGGTCTAAGTGTTTGTTAAAATGTCTGAATGTGATTTTGTTGATGGATTGTACTCATTGAGTGTATTAAGACAGGAGTCTTAAATTCCTTAGTCATATGAATAGTTTCCTATATATAATGTAAATTATTACTGTGTGATTCATGTATAACATGCCTAGGTATAATAACATGTTCTATGTGTTTGATAAAATGCTCAAATTACTATTGTATTTGAATTGACTGTAAAATATTGTTATAATTAACATATATGATTCCCTATTGCATTTGTGTATGTTTGGGACTACCACCTAGTCCAGGCAATCGGTAATGACACCTGATTGAGTGGCCGAACTAGATTCACCACGCTAGATACGTTCAAGGAATCTGAGTCGTACGGTGCTTGTCGACAGTGGTTAGGCCACGTGGAGTGCTTACGCGCTCCATGTCGATCAATTCAACGTGCGCTCGTACCAATTGAACTTGTCAAATAACCCGATTGACCTATTGTGTGTTTACCATGTATAGACACTATTACTTAAATCTAAGGTACCACTTACCAATGAAATCTCGTTTCAATCATGGTACCATGATCTGCTAAGACTCATGAGCCGAGCATGGTGGTATGGGACACCGTGGTGGAGCTGTCGGCCTACGCTAGGGTGACGAGCCTCCCCATAGTAACCAGCGAGCAACCCAAACTCGTGAGCCAAATATGGTGGTATGAGACACTGTATTCTAGCTATCGGCCTACGATCAGATAACAAGTTCTCGTAGTGACCTCGAGTATGAATTAGGCCTACGCTGAGGTGACGAGCCTCCTGTAGTGACCTTTAGTGTAAACTCGTGAACTTGCTTATCCATTGCTTTTAAATCAGGGGTGATGTTGCCCTATAACTTACCTATCGTATGTGATTAACTAGGATTGACAACCCTAGATGGATCGTCGTTTGGGTAAATGATATCAAGGGAGGTACCTTAGCTTCCCAAATTTACTCTATGAATCAGCCTAATAATTTACTTGGCTAACACGACCATGCACCGCATTGCATGTGCTTTGGCTAGGAAGCACATGTTTAGGGAGTTTGCCATGTACGACTGCGAGATGATGTCGCTGAGGGAGTGCAGACAAGGGCATGCATCATTACAACATACCATTCCTGCATTAACAAGAGTAATTAGGATATCATTGTTGTATTACTTTATCATTACTGCTTGACTGAAATGATAACATGTTAACCTTTACCTTATAGTACCACTGAGTTGATCAGTCACTCCCACTCTGGGACGATGTTTTAAAACACCAACCAGACTCTATTTTAGATGCAGATCATGGCGAGGCTTATGCGACGGAGCCAGACTTCTTTGACGAGGAGGAAGAGTTCTCCTACGTTCAGCTCTCAAGTGGGTCTGGGTAGACCTAGAGCTGCGTTACCGGGATTACATGGATACTGGATTAGTTGAACATTTCCATTGTGACATTTTATTATTTTGAAACAATATTTGTATATATTCAGCCTAGCTACATGATCATACTTTGGAGGTTATGAAACACGTACCTATACTTTATATATTAAATTCAGTCTTCCGCTTGCCTAATTACATTAACTCTGGAGTATGATATGCTGATTTAGTGTAATCCTACTCATGTTTAATATACTAACATGAACAACATTTAAACATCATTATCTATGTTGCATAAGTGATGTGTTGGAACTCGGGAGTTGAGCTATGCTCGACCCCCGATTTTTGGGGTGTTACAAGTTGGTATCAGAGCATGATTTGGATTAAACTGGACCTGGGTTATGGTAATATGACGTACACTGACGTACTTTGACTTAGGAGGGGGTGAAAAATATAGAAATGAACGTAGGATTCCAAGTTTCACCGACGGGCGAAACTGACCGTTGAAATATGACCCGTATGCATCTGTGATCATGTGAAATGATCCCAATTCTTTTCTTGACCATCAATCGACGGGTTTAGACAATGATTCGGTGAATACCACACTTAAATGACCCAGAAAGTGTGAATATGTCTGAGATGAACCCGAAAGCACCTCAAACGGACACGGGGGCCCAAATCGCAAGAAACGGTGGGACCCAGGGGGTCCTCCGCACATTTTCGGCACCCCGAGAGGGGGAGGCCACCGCCCCCAGGGCGGAGCCACCGCCCTAGGTCCAGTGGACCGCGGCACGCCATCGCGCCTACCGCGGCGCATCGCGCCTGGGTCCAACTGGCCCGCGGGTCCGGCCACCCGCCGCCCTCCACATGCACATGTGGAGCTCATTTTCATGTGGGACCAGGTCCCCTTGCTCCCCTTTGTTCATTTCACCCCTCCCCTAACTCTTAAACCCTTCCAAAATTTTGATTTTCTTCTCCAAATCCCTCCTCCATACACACAGGCTTCATTTTCTTCCATATCTTCCATTACCTCCACCATTTTCCTCAAACCCATCCCATACAACTCCCCATCTCCCCTACTTCTCACCTATTTGAGCACAAAGCTTATATCTTTGTGTCTCATAACTCTCAACTTCCCAAATTCATCCTATTCTCAAGCTTTTCCACCCCATGGCCCTCTTTGAACTAGTTGCTACAATCTTCTCACTCTCTACGCTCCTTTCTCTCATGGGAAAGAGAAGGGCATCCGCAGATGAAGTCGGGCCTAGCCGCCCAGCCTGTCCAAGGAAGAAATCGGGCGCCGAAGCGAGCACTAGCGCCGAGAGAGAGCGAAGGACGAAGCGGGATCTCGATCCCCAGATTCCATTTGAAAGGGCTCTACCGTTGGACATCGGACATGGTAAGTTTCGTAGCTGTAAAGTTGTGTTTGAAGTACATGTGGACGAAAGACTATTTGGGCTATATCAGGTAATGGACCTCTTGTTGGATTCCGGGTGGGGTCCCATATTTGAAGGCAAGTCTCATGCATGTGAAATCACTGTCCGTGCCTTCTATACCCGCCTATGGGAGCCACTACTGAGCCTCTACAGTTCACTATCCCCGTGGGAAGGCGGGAAGCAACGGTCAATGTCGATGTGATGGCCCAAATTATGGGGATTGTATGTGGTGAGGTACATGCTAGTGAATCTCGTCTCAAGAGTGCACCAGAAAGAGATCGCCGCACATGATTTCTTTGTGGCCGATTGGTTCATTGGAAGCAAGGTAATTGCCTCCCAGCGATCGAGATGACGGTAGACTTCTGCCTACTCCACCACATCTTTACGTACAATATATATCCTAGGTGGAGCAATCATACCAAATGCACTCACTTAATGGTGGATTTCGTTTACAAAGCTGGGCAGGGAGACAAACTGTGTCTGCCTACGTACGCCCTACTGCAAAAGTTCAGACTGCACGCTTTATTAGGACAAATATTTTACTCCCATTCAGTTGACTTATATGCAAGATTGCTCGTGAGTTCGGCTACAGACTTAACATGGATGAGCTTGCCCCAATTCATTTAATAAATAACACTACACTTAACAACATGGGTATCGGGCCACGACAACGCCAGGCCCGACTCGATGAGAGTGGGGATGAGACAGAAGAGAGTAGTGAAGAAGAGGAGGAACATGAAATAGAAGAAGGAAGTGAGGAAGAAGAAGAGGAAGCCCAAGACTCTGATGGAGCACCGTCATGATCGGGCCGCCTTAGAAGCTTGCCTGGTTCAGATTGAAGAAAACTAAACCACCCTGAGACAAGAGGTCAAGGAGACCCAGGCTGAACTGAAGCAAAAGCTTGAAGAGAATCAGACTTATGTGAAACAGAAATTTAAGAAGATGTCTCGCACCTTAAAAGTGCTCATGTGCTGTATGCAGGACAAGGGTAATCCTCCACCTTCACCAAAGTCAGACGACTAGTCGTATGTTGTAGTCTTCTTTTGGTTTGGTTGTTTCCTGGCTTTCTATGTAATAGCCCATGTTGGCTTAGTTGGATATTAGTAGTTAATTTTAAAGCTTTTGTTATGTTAGTTCACATGCATCTTCTGTCATGATCCATGTAAGATTACATCTTATGTATTTTGACAATTTTGGTTAAATGAAATGCATGAAGCTTCTTTTGAATTGGAATGTGTAGAATGCTTGGAAAAATTTGAATGTTATATAAAAAAAATAAAATCTCACATGTGTTGCACCCTATGTTGTATATAGGGAATGTCCCATAAGAACACTCGGAGCACTGCATGTCTTACACTTGGCGGATCGTTTGATGGGGCACCTTCCCTAAGCATTAGCCATACGGACCCTAGCTCAGGCCCGAACTTTGAGACAATGTCGGATTCACAGCCAGCCACTGGCCCCACCAATGGGCCAACACCTAGTGCACCACTGGTTCCAGAATAGAACCATGCGTCCTCATCGAAGCCACACATGCCAGGCGGCTCCTCTTCTTGATAGGTTAGAGCAGATGATGCTCCTAATGCAGCAACAGTAATAGATTTGGACCACAATCACAGGGGCCCTTGCCAAGAACATGAATATGGTCCCACCTGCACCACCTGTGTAGCCTGCTGGACATATGAATACCAGCGGTCTATTTGAACACTTCCAGCACTTTCGACCTCCCACCTTCGCGGGCACCCACAGGCCCGAGAAAGCCGAGTATTGATTAGATCGCATCTCTAAGATAATGAAGCCGCTACACTGCACTGAGGCAGAGCAAGTAGAGTTGGTTACGTATATGTTCAAGAAGGAGGCCAGTCTCTAGTGGGACAACGTCCTATGAACAGTTGCTCCTGCATATGTGTGGACGTGGGAAGCTTTTAAGACCCGCTTCCATGGAAAGTATTTCCCCCTCACCGTAATGAAAAGGAGGGTAAATTTCTTCGCTTCCGATAGGGAGGGATGACTGTTGCCGAGTATAAGAACAAATTCACGGAGCTGGATAGATATGCTCCTTTGATATTAATAGACGAGTCGATGAGAATGCGACGATTTTTTGAGGGTCTGCGGCCTGAGATACGTACGAAGATGTGTTGTGTTAACATTTCCAACTATGCTGAGCTAGTGAACATGTCCCTGCGAGTTGAGCAGGATGAGGACAGACTGTCCTGTACGCGTATGCCCATGGGCCCGAGGCCTTGACCGGACTTGCCGAACCGACTGTTCCTCGGCAAGAGGCCATGTGCAGATTCGCCTCCTAAGCTTACGGCTCCACCGACATAGCCTAGGTGATTAGAATTGTGGTGCACCTACTGTAAGATGATGGGTTATATAGATACTTACTGCTTTACCAAGATGAGGGATAACGGTTTTACGCCGCCTCAAAATATCAACCGTCAGTTACCGCAAGCCATTTCAGCTCCTCCGCTACGATCAACACCGCTCGCATAACCTTTTTACAGATCGAATGTACCTCGAAATAGGCCACCTCAACGACCTATGGCAGTGCAGCCGAATCATCCTCAATAAGCTCGGGTGCACTCACTTGCAGCTGAGGCATCCGAGACAGCAACCGCAACACCATTGGCTTTCGAAGTCATAACACATATCCAAGGTACACTAATCTTCCTATTGGTGGACACCAAGTCCACTATTTCAATAGTATCATGCACAGCAGTTAAGCGACTAGTGTTGGAAACAACTCCAATGATTGGGGTAAGACTCTTTACCGCCATAGGGACCTTCTCAGACTCTACCGAGATTTGTAAGGGTTGCTCGATAGACTTAGGAAGCAGAATAGTGCTTGTTGACTTGACTGTTGCCCCACTATGCCATTATGATGTCATTCTCGGTATGGACTAGCTCACCGAGATGAAGGCAGAGATCGATTACGATACCAGAGTGGTGACCGCCCATGGACTTGAGGGCATGACCTTTACTTTCCCAGTTTAGGTTAGTTGGTATTATGGCGTTAGTTGTTACGTTTCCTTGCTGGAGAATATTGATGGCCTGACACTTGGGGGTACCCCTGTAGTCCAAGATTTCACAGATGCATTTAAGACTATACCTGGACTACCTCCTCGGTGCAAGATCGACTTTACTATCGACCTTGTGCCTGGTGCGACACCCATTTCCTTACCCACGTATCGCATGCCTCCATATAAAATGGAGGAAATGAGGAGACAGATTGATGATTTATTGGATTCAGGTTTCATAAGACCGAGTGTGTCTCCATGGGGAGCACCTGTGTTGTTTGTGAAGAAGAAGGATGGATCACTACGATTGTGTATTGATTATCGCAGATTGAACCAAGTGACAGTCAAGAACAAGTATCCTTTGCCCAGGATAGATGATCTGTTTGACCAGTTGAAAGGGGCATAATACTTCTTGAAGATTGACTTACAGTCTGGATACTATCAGTTGCGCGTCAGGGATGAAGACTGCAAAAAAGGGCATTCAGAACCAATTTTGGGCACTATGAATTTCTTGTGATGCCATTTGGACTCACAAATGCACCTGCTGTGTTCATGGACCTCATGAACGGGTGTTTCGGCCGTACTTATAACGGTTCGTCATTGTATTTATAAATGACATTCTGATATACTCTAACAGCTGAATCGATCATGAAGAGCACCTGTGAGCAGTCTTCGATACTCTCAGGGAGAACCAGTTATTCGCTCAGTACAAAAAGTGCGAGTTCTAGAAGGAAGAAGTCAAGTTCCTGGGACATGTGGTGTCTAAGGAAGGAATAGTTATGGACCTCACTAAGGTGGGTGACTGCAGTTCAGGACTGGGAGTGGCCTGGTTCAGCTACAGAAGTGAGGAACTTCCTAGGACTTGCTGGCTACTACCGTCGGTTTATTAACAACTTTTCTAAGATAGCCAGGCCATTGTCTCAGCTTATACGAAAGGATCTTAAGTTTGCCTAGAATGAGAAGGCAGAAGCAGCCTTTCAGGAATTGAAGGACAAGCTGACATCCACCCCTATACTAGTATTGTCAGATCATGGGGTCAGATATATGATATACACTGACACGTCATGTGTTGGTTTGAGATGCGTTCTTATGCAGAAGGATAGAGTGATCGCCTATGCCTCGCGACAGTTGAGGAAATACGAAGAAAACTATCCTACGCATGACCTGGAATTGGCAGTGCTCATCTTCACATTAAAGCCCTGGAGACATTACCTCTATGGAGAAGAGTTCGCAACCACAAGAGCCTTAAGTATATATTCACGTAGAGGGACCTGAATATGAGGCAGTGACGATAGATGGAAACCTTGAAAGACTTCAAGGTTGAGGTTTCCTACCATCTTGGTAAGGCTAACCTTGTGGCAGACTCATTAAGCCGCAAGAAGACAATAAAATTTACAGCTCTACTAATGATTGAAGAATGGAACATGGTAGAATTTGTGCGAGACTTCGAACAGAAGCTTACGGTAGAGGAGCCGTTCGATAGCATCGCACACATCCGCTTACAACTACTTATTGATGACCAAATCATTGTGGCTCAGAGAGAAAATGAATGGTTGATGAAGATGAGAGAGTAAGCAACTGACAACGAAGAATCTGAATAGAGAGTTGGTTCGGATAGGGGTTTACGTTATTGTGGCTGCCTATGCGTCCCGAATCTTCATGACTTGAGAAAGGACATCTTAGGAGCCGCTCACAATTCGAGGATGGCAATGCATCCTATCAGTACGAAGATGTACCGAGACATGAAGCATTTGTACTGGTGGGACAACATGAAGGCCCACATAGCAGATTATGTGTCTCATTGTCTCACGTGCCAGCAGGTTAAGACTAAACATCGCCGACCTCCTGGATTGCTTCAGCCCATGGCCATAGCTAAATGGAAATGGGATTTCATATCTATGAATTTTATTTCTGGGTTACCGAAGGCGAGGAAGAGACACGACTCCATTTGGGTGATTGTGGACCGATTGACAAAGTCGACTCATTTTCTCCCTATTAAAGTTTCGAACTCTGCAGATGATTTGGCCAAGCTGTACATCAAGGAGATCATACGGTTGCATGGAGTGCCTATGGAGATTGTGTCGGATTGAGACACGTGATTCATGTCTATCTTCTGGACTCGAATCTAGGAAGCTATGAGGGTAAAACTAAAGTTCGGAACTGCATTCCACCCACAGACTGACGGGCAGACGGAACGGGTAAATCAGGTGTTAGAAGACATGTTGCGAGCATGTGTGCTTGATTTTAAGGATAGTTGGGATGACTGTCTTTTCTATGCTGAGTTCGCTTATAACAACAGGTTTCAAGCGAGTATTGGCATGGCTCCCTACGAAGCACTGTATGGGCGTCCATGTCGAGCACTGCAATGTTGGGCAGAAGTTGGTGAGAAGAGTCTGATTGGCCTAGATTTAGTACAGGTGACCTCAGAGAAGATTGACATTATCAGGCATTGACTTCTTACAGCACAGAGCAGATAAGAGCTATGCCGATACCAGACGACAACAACTATAATTTGAGGTTGAGGACCATATATTCCTGAAGATTTCGCCAATGAAGGAAGTCCTCCGGTTTGGCAAGAAAGAAAAACTCACGCAGCGATTCATTGGTTCATTCCACATTCTAGACCGAGTGGGTGTGGTGGCATACCATCTCGCTTTGCCCACACCACTCGCAGGCGTGCACAACGTATTTCATGTATAGATGCTAAAGAAATACATTCATGACCCTTCCCATATTATCAAATGGGAGCTCCCATATTTTCAAATGGGAGCAGGTACAGTTGAGTGAAGATGCTACTTATGTACTGCGACCAACACGTATCCTTGATAGAAAGGAACAAGTGCTACGCAGCAAGGTGATTCCGCTCGTGAAAGTATTGTGGACTCACCATACTGAGGAAGAGGCTACATGGGAAATAGAAGCTGAGGTCCGTAAGAACTACCCTCAGATTCTCAAGGAGTACAAAAAGGTACTAATTTCGAGGATGAAATTTTTCTTTAAGGGGGGTAGATTAAAAATTCGTACAAAGACCCGATACCACCTCAGGCAGAAATCACTAAGGACTGAATTCTTTAGAAATTAGATGAAAATTAATTAAGTACTAAGCTGGATAATCAGTGGGATTAACCTGAATCACTATCTATACGAACCGCAAGACTTAAAACCACTAGAATCGCTAACTCAACGTTACCCAAGAGCCTAGGAGAAATCTCAAAACCCAGTTGCTCTCGGGAGCACATTGAAACTTCGTATTGGACCTGGACCGTACGTCGAAAGTCCGACTACCGCGAAACTATATAGTTATGACCGCCTTATTGGGCTTGACAACCATCGTGGGAATCAAGCCCGAATAGTATCCAAAAACGTATAACTATAGCCTTGAGTAAAGTGTGTGAGAAATGTGGATATCTTTAAAAAATAAACTCAAACTTAAGTAAATTGGGCCGCTCGCTTGCAGGCAAAATTAAAGACTTCAGACCGTCAGATTCTGACCAAACTATACCTGTGGATCAGGAAAATTTCCCTGCACATGTCAGTATACTTGTGGCCCTGATCGAGTGACGATGACCGTTGAACTGATGTAGGTTCTTCTCGGCGATTAGTTAGTCAGATCGAACCATAAACACAGTCTTGGCATAGATCCATTGTCAGGGAACTTGCTCCATGATTTAGGTGAGAAATGGACCTTCCTAAGGGCCCCGTTTGTCAAAAATTCGCACCCTTTGGCTATAACTTAAGTATATCATGGCCCTAGGGCCATTTACATCGCTTCTAGGCCTATATAATGCCCTTAAATCACCCCTCTCTCATTCCATACAAATTCTCTAACCCTAAGAGAGAGAAGAGAGAAAAGAGGAGGAAAGAGTGAGGAGAAGAGAGAGTGAGGGAGATCGTTGTTGGGATTCACTCCCACGACTCAACGTACTGAATCACCTCCCCACTATCGCTACACCGACGATTCCAGATACGATTTGGGTAAGAAACCTAACCCTAATCTTGTTTCAGGAATCCAAATAGAGGAAACGATGAAATACCTAACCTATTTCATGATTTAGGTAGCCGTTGTGCTGTAGACGGAAGCGTAGTGTACGAACTGAGTTCGTAATGAGTGTACCAACGAAAGGTGCGGACTATAAATGTTTAGGTTATAGTTTTCAAGGCTTTCAATGTCAGCAATGATTTATGTCTGACTTGATTGCTGTCGTACTACCTTAGTTACGATGTATTCGATGATATATATATATGTGTGTGTATGGGTTAAGTGAATATAAAATGCATTCTATGTGTTCATTGAAATGTTTGAATGAAGGCAAAAAAATTCTGATTTATACTTATTATGATTTTTAATCTTAGATGCATGTACGTTATATACTTTATAACCGATGTGGTGAAAGGAATCGCTATGATTGATGTTGTAGCGAGTCTAGCCTATATACTTATAAATGCGTGGTCTAAGTGTTTGTTAAAATGTCTGAATGAGATTTTGTTAATGGATTGTACTCATTGAGTGTATTAAGACAGGAGTCTTAAATTCCTTAGTCATATGAATAGTTTCTTACATATAATGTAAATTATTACTATGTGATTCATGTATAACATGCCTAGGTATAATAACATGTTCTATGTGTTTGATAAAATGCTCAAATTACTATTGTATTTGAATTGATTGTAAAATGTTGTTATAATTAACATATGCGATTCCCTATTGCATTTGTGTATGTTTGGGACTATCACCTAGTCCAGGCAATCGGTAATGACACCCGGTTTAGTGGCCGAACTAGATTCGCCACGCTAGATACGTTCGAGGAATCCGAGTCATACGGTGCTTGTCGACAGTGGTTAGGCCACGTGAAGTGCTTACGCTCTCCATGTCGATCAATTCAACGTGCGCTCGTACCAATTCAACTTGTCAAATAACCCGATTGGTCTATTGTGTGTTTACCATGTATGGACATTACTACTTAAATCTAACGTATCACTTACCAATGTAAAGCCCATTTCAACCATAGTACCACGACCCGCTAAGACTCATGAGCTGGGCATGGTGGTATAGGACACCATGGTCTAGTTGTTGGCCTACGCTGGGGTGACGAGCCTCCCCGTAATGACTTGTGAGCAACCCAAACTTTTTAGCCGAATAGGGTGGTTTGGTACACTGTATTCGAGCTGTCGGCCTACGATCAGGTGACGAGCCTCTCGTAGTGACCTCGAGTATAAATTAGGCCTATGCTGAGGTGATGAGCCTCCCATAGTGACCTCGAGTGTAAACTTGTGAACTTGCCTATCCACTACTTTTAAATTATGGTGATGTTGCCCTATAACTTTCTTATCGTATGTGATTAATGAGATTGATGACCCTAGATGGATCATCATTTGGGTGAATGATATAAAGAGAGATACCTTAGTTTCCCGAATTTACTGTATGAATGAGCCTAATAAATTACTTGGCTAAGATGACTATGCACAACATTGCATGTGCTTTGGCGAGGAAGCACATGTTTAGGAAGTTTGCTATGCGCGACCGTGAGATGTTGTCGTTGAGGGAGTGCAGGCGAGGGCATGTATCATTACAACATACCATTCTTGCATTAACAAGAGTACTTAGATATGATTGTTGTATTGCTTTATAATTACTGCTTGACTGAATAGATAACATGTTAACCTTTGCCTTATAGTACCACTGAGTTGATCACTCACTCCCACTCTGGGACGGTGTTTTAAAACACCAACTAGATTCTGTTTTAGATGCAGATCATGGCGAGGCTTATGCGACGAAGCCGAACTTCTTTAACGAGGAGGAAGAGTTCTCCTACATTCAGCTCTCAGGCGGGTCTGGGTAGACTTAGAGCTGCATTATCGGGATTACATGGATACTAGATTAGTTGAACATAATCATACTCTGGAGGTTATGAAACACGTACCTATAATTTATACATTACATTCAGTCTTTTTCTTGCCTAATTACATTAACTCTGTGGTATGATATGCTGATTTAGTGTAATCCCACTCATGTTTAATGTACTAACATGGATAACATTTAAACATCATTATCTATGTTGCATAAGTGATGCGTTAAAACTCGGGAGTTGAGCTATGCTCAACCCCCAATTTTCGGAGCGTTACACTTTATGAGTGGTTTTATAATGTTTTTTTCTTAAACTAGGATCATTTTCGTTAAAAGACATAAAACAATGACTATTTTATAATTTTCTAAAGTTCTTGAGAATATATAAAGGGGGGAGGGTGAAGCTCTCTAATGGTGGATTTCTCTTAAAAAAACTTCTTTGTTTCTTCTTCTTCATGCGATTGAAGACTTGATCCTTACGATTTGAAACGAAGATCGATGCAATGCGTATCTTCAATCACAGGAGTACGAGGCTTCAAGTTATCTGACTATGAATCTTCCTTTTTGCGTTCTAGGTATTTAGTTGAAATCTCCTCCTATTCACCCAAACCATACAAAATCTTTCCAAACACCTTCTTCATTTCTTCATTAGCCTCTCCGTCAAATGACTGGTAGCCATAGCGTTGAACCCAGTTATTCCTAGATAACAGAGCTGAAGAAACCACACACATATTCGCTATGTGTTAATTAGAATTCCCACAATCTTGCTCAGTGTAATTAATGGCCATGTACTTATCCTATTTTGTGAATGATCCTGAGAGAAAACTCCTAACTTTTATAAGTGACGACACCATCTCTACGTTCATATAGGTAAAATCCTTCCAGCGTCTACGTTACTATAAGACACTTGTCCTTTAGACTGGATTTCATTTAGAGTTTTAAGACTCAAGCTTCTTTCGTAAAGCACAGCACTTATCTACTATGGATGAGGTTTTTATATAATTTAATGCTGAAAATATTTTTCACATATCAATAACTTATTTTTACCCATTAATCCTGAAATTAGAGATTTTCTAACTTTAAGTTGGGTTACCATTACTGGTGGAACTTTGGTTGAAGAGTTTCAACCCCATCCCTCTAGATGTAGCCTTTACTACATCTCTCGATAGAGGTTTAGTAAAAGGGTCTGCTAAGTTATTGCTTGATTTTACATATAAAATAGCAATGATTCCATCTCGAATCAACTGTCTGACATAATCATGTCGAAGACTTATATGTCTAGACTTACCATTATATGTGCCGCTATAGACTATCTAATGTGGCTTCATTATCACAATGTAGTGACACAGCCGATATAGGCTTTACACAGAAAGGGATTTCTAATAGAAGATCCCTTACCCACTCAGCATCTTTGCTCATTGCAGCCAGGGCTATAAATTCATACTCCATAGTCGAATACATTATGCAGGTCTGTTTCTTGGATCCCTAAGATACAGCTGCACCTCCTTGGGTGAATATCTACCCTGTAGTAGACTTGTTGTCCCCTGCACTCGATATCCAACTCGCATTGGTATATCCTTCCAATACGACAGGAAACTCTGAATAAAATAGTCCTAAGTCTTTGATTACTTTTAAGTAACCAAGGACTCTACCAATTGCATTCCAGTGTTCAGTACTGGGGTTATTAGTCAACCTACTAAGTTTACTCACAGCATATGCAATATCAGGTCTAGTGCATTGCATAACATACATAAGACTCCTTATTGCATTTGCATATTCTAATTGTGCAACTGTTCTTCCATTATTCTCTTTTAGCTTGATACTTGGATCAAATGAAGTTTTTACTTCTTTTATATTTAGATGGTTAAACTTGTTTAGTATCTTCTCAATATAATGAGATTGATACAAAGCATAACTCCCACAATGTTGTTTAACTTTGATACCTAGAATGATATCTACTTGTCCAAGATCCTTCATTTTGAATAAGGAAGATAAAAACCTCTTTATTTCAGTCACACATTCCATTTTATTACTAATTATTAACATGTCATCAACATACAAATAAATAATAATCATGCAGCTACCATTTACTTTAGAATATATGCATTTATCAGCTACATTATGCATGAAACCATGAGATAGTATTTTAGAATCAAACTTCTCATGCCATTGTTTTGGTGCTTGTTTTAATCCATATAGAGATTTGATTAATCTACATACTTTATTTTCATTTCTTAGTAAAACAAATCCTTCAAGTTGTTCCATGTATACCTCTTCATTGAGGTCACCACTCAGAAATGCGGTCTTTACATCCATTTGGTGGATGTGAAGATGATGTATGGAAGCTAGCGCAAATAATATCCTAATGGATGTTATCCTAGTTACAAGAGAATATGTGTCAAAATAATCTATCCCTTCATTTTGTCTAAAACCCTTAGCTCCTAGTCGAGCTTTAAAGGTTTGATAGTCCCATCATTGTAATATTCTTTCCTAAATACCCACTTGCAACCTATGGGTCTAGAACCTGGAGGTAAGTTAACTAGTTCCCATGTTTGATTTGACATTATAGATTTCATTTTATCGTTTATAGCATCTTTCTAAAAAGCTGAGTCTTTAGAGGATACAATATCTTTATATGTTTTAGGATCATCTTTTATAGTCATTATTATAGATATTTTTTTATAACATTTTTTCTATCTCCTTCTATAAGATGGAAAAGATGCGTTGAGAGTCTATATAGTAATCTCCTAAACTCTTCTCTGTTCTTGTCCTTTGACTCCTACGAGGTTCAACAGGAGCTTCCACTATTTGTGGAGTTGAACTATTTAGTTCTCTATCAGGAGTTTGGACTTCATTATCCTTTGACTCCAAGGAGAGTGAGTTTTTTAAAAACTCAATGTCTCTTGATTGTATTATAGTATTAGACTCTAGATCTAAAAGTCTACAAGCTTTACTATTTTGTGCATACCTTACGAAGGCGCACTTAATAGCTCTTGGTCCTAACTTTTTCTTTTTTTTTGGATCAGGAGTTCTGTAATATGCAAGACACCCCCATACTTTAAGATATCCTAGGTTAGATTTTCTACCTTTCCATGTTTCATATAGAGATGTTCTATATTTTTTAGACGGAATTCTGTTTAGTATATGACACGCTACAAGCAGTGCCTCACCCCATTAGACTTAGTGGCAACTTTGCTCTAATTAGCATTGAGTTGACCATTTCTACTAATGTTTTATTCTTCCTTTCTGCTATTCTGTTTTGTTGAGGTGTGTACGGTGCAATAAATTGATGTATTAGTCCATGTTCTTCACAGAAGTTATCGAATTCATTAGATAAGTATTCTCCTCCTTTATTGCTACGAAGAACTTTTATCTTCATATTTAGTTAATTTTCTACTTCTGCTTTGTATACCTTAAACATGTTCAATGCTTCATCTTTGCTCTTTAACAGGTACACATACACATATCTAGAGCAATTATCAATAAAGGTTATGAAATACTGTTTCCTTCTACGAGTAAGAATGCCGTTTAACTCATATATATCACTATACACAAGATCCAATACTTGAGACGATCTCTCAACACTTGGAAAAGGTTTCTTCATCATTTTGGATCGTATGCACACTTCACACTTATCGGTTTCATTTTCTGTGTATGAGATTAAACTATTTTTAGGCATAAACTTCAAGGTACTATACCCTATATGAGCTAGTCTATCATGCCACAGTCTAACGGATTCAACCATATACACAGAAGTGCTACTTTTATTAAGAGAAAACTTGACTATACCGTTACAAGCATATCTCTTTCCGACAAAGTTCTCATTCTTAGATAGAATCAGTTTTACTGACTCGTACACCACCCTTATTCCTAGTTTACCCAGAAGGTCCCTAAAAACTAAGTTTCACCTCATGTCTGGGACGTGCAGGACATTTGTCAGAATCACTTTCTTCCCAGAGGTGAATATTAGTTCGACAGTTCCTTTACCAACAATCTTCGATTGAACTTCATTACCCATTTGGACTTTTTGACCGTCGGTCAATTTCTTATAGGTTTTGAAGGTTGATCTGTCGTAGCACACATATATGATAGCAGCAATATCATACCACCAACCAGGAACCTTTCCTTGGATAGTATTCACCTCAGTGATCATAGCCACAATATTATCTTCTTCTACTGCACTTGCCTCTTTTTTAGACTTGCGATATCGGCATACTCGAGCATAGTGCCCGTTTTTCCCATAGACATGGCATGGGCCTTTGAACTTTTCGTTTTTCTTTTGGGCATTTTTCTTGAATTTCCCTTTATTAGGTTTCAGGGAATCATCCTTCTCGAGATTCTTGTTATTAATATTTTCAACTGCATGTACCTTGGACGAGGAATTCCCGTTGTCATTCTTTTTATCACGATTGTGCGATTCTTCCTCAATTCTGAGATGTTTCTGGATTTGTTCCAGTATGTAGTCCTTAGTCTTGTGCAGCAATTTCTTTCTATAATCTTTCCACATCGGTGGTTGTTTAGTGATTATACCCCCGACTTGGAATGATTCAAGTAGATCAATCTTTATGGCTTTGATTTCGTTTACTATTAGCTGCAGTTCTTAAATTTGAGATAGCATCGGTTTGTTATCTACCATGTTAAAGTCGAAATACTTGGTAATCAGAAAATTGTTGGTACCTTCTTCTTCAGCTTTGTACTTGAACTCTAGAGCGGTCCAGATTTCTTTAACTGATGAAGTTTGTGTGAACATATCGTACAGTTTGTTGGAGAGCGCATTCAGAATGTGTCCACGACACAAAAGTTCATCTTCAACTTATTTGGTGCGGGCAACAATTTGTTTAGGTGTGTTGGCTTCAGTTACTTCAAGCAACGGCTGCAAGCTTGGATTTAGGATGTAGTAGATCTTTAGCGCCATTAGAAGAAATTTGAGCTTGTCTTGCCATATAGTAAAGTTGGTTTAATCAAATCGATCAAGACGAATCAAGTCCTGATTCATCAACTTGATAGATGATACACTATCGGCTTCCATCTAATAACGCTTTAAGATTGTTGGAAAAATTACAGAAATAATATTTTTGTAAAATATGAAAACTGAAAATCCAAGTTGATCTGAAATAAGGATAGGTTGAAGCACGTTTGGAACGTTGTCCTTAAAGCGTTATTTGCCCCTACTCAAGTGAATTGAGTATGCTGAAAGGTTACAGGCAAACCTCTTCTAGGATACGATGAGCTTGATGTGAGTCTGCATTCAGCAAACACGAAGGTCCACTAATGAAACTTTGTTACACAGTCTGGTAGAAATACAGAAAAAAAGGAAAAATCCTAGAAGAAAAAGAGAAGAAAATTCTTTTCTGAATTAGACCACTGCACTGGTTTGTTCATCCTGTTCTTCAGCTACTGGTTCAGTTGAACCATTCTAGACCACACTGCTGGTCTGATTTTCAGGCAATGGTTCTGATCAATCTTGCTGTATTGCTGAATTTAGGTCTTTAGAAGAGGAGAGGCTCTGGTTCGTATGGGTATTGTTGGAGTGTGTTGAGATGGTTTGGAAACCCATCCAGACCCTCTCTATATAGGTTATGGTGGTTGGGGGTTATGGTCCAGGGACATAAATCCCATTAATCCATTTTCTAGTTGTTGAGAAACTAGTCATTATTGGCAGTTTCTAGCTATTGGGCTAGCCATGCAGTAGTTTCAGCATGGCTCTGCTAGGCGTGCACATTTAATCGGTAGAACCGTGGAACCGGACTGGAACCGACCAAATGGTCCGGTTCTAGAGTGCACCGGTTCCGGTTCTAAAAATCAAAGAACTGGTGACATCGGTTTGGTTCTCGGTTTGGGGCTATGTAGAACCGAACCGAACCGTGAACCGATCCGTAGAACCAAACTGTGGATCCGATCCATAGAACCGAATCGTGGAACCGAACCTCGAACTGAACGTATGTATTTTTGCACACCTTATAATTATTTTCTCTAGAACAATTATTTTCGTAAATGGATTTTTGCACACCTTATACAATATCAAACCATTCATTAAATGGACCACAATATGGATGGACATGGGCTTGCAATTGGGCTGGATTATAAAAAGCCCAGAACTGTGGAACCGATCCGGAACCAAACCGGTTTTAATGGTTTAGTTCCGGTTCGGTTCTAAAGTGCCAACGGTCTGGTTCTGGTTCCGAATTTCCTAGAACCGTTAGGAACGGTTCGGTTTCGGTTTCACTCCAAAACCGGACCAAACCGAACCGTGTGCACCCCTAGGCTCTGCAATGAATTGCATGAGGAGTTACACCTCTATTGCAATCTATAGTTTTTCTTCCAGCCAGCCATCCACCTTAGCCACTTAGTCGCACATGTCTCGCTTCGGTTCGCGAAGGAGGGACACGATGCAGACGTACGAAGTGCAAAGTGCGCCACTAGCGCCTCTACAGCCACACTGCCTCACATGCCCACGCCCTCGCACCAAGCCCAAGACTGAGCGCGGGTGTACGGGTCTTCCGGTGCACTGGAACACGCAAGTTCCATTCTCCTTTGGACCATGTGGGTAAGTATTATAATACTCCACTCTTCACATATATACCCAAAAACTTCTTCTCATTTTCCAATGTGGGACTATTCCCAAAACCCATGAAAAAGGTGTTTTCCAAACATTTTTTGTATATATAATATTTTTTATTATTAAAATATATTTAAAATCAACATTTTGCAACATTGTTTTCTAAAATTATTATTAAAAATTGAATTTGAATAATGTCTTTTTCATAAAAGTGAAAGAGGAGCATTATTGTGTAAGCTTTATTCAATTATAATGATTAGTACAAGCTTGTGATGAGGTTGGTTTCATTTGGATACGCTTAAGGTGATCTAGGTCGTTGAAGGGCATTAGACCAATAGTCTAGATAAGATCACCACTCCATCAACCCCATTTGTTTGGAGTCAATGGTAGATCCGACCTCCAGTGAGGCTTATGTAATTCTTCTAATGTGCATGGATGGAAGACTTGGCGATACTGTCTTGAGCCAGTCAGGACTTCACATAGTCAAGGTGTGACTCACACGAATCGGCCGAGTCAGGTATATTTCCATGCTGAGTTGTGGTGCTAAACTATATTGGACTCAACTGAATTAATTCGACTCGGATGAGTTGCCAATTGAGTCGCCAGATGAGCATAATAGGTCATCAATGGGCTACATATTGGCCTGTTGGGGCCTAACCAATCTTGTTTCTAAAGATCCACTTTAGAGCCATTGATTGGATTGGTTCGGAACACCTGCTGGGCATTGTTTTCCAGCTCAATCATCAACCTTGCAGGCCACAATATGGACAGTCTAGGTTAACCAACTTACTATAAGACTCTTATCAGGTAGGCTGCACATAATCATCAGATTTGACTCTTGGATTATTTAGATTGAGCGATTCAGTAGGTCCCACTACAATTGTGAATATTGTATATAGGTTTGGGGCAGGACGCTTGAGCCGCGGTCCCTATACTCGGTTATTAAGCCAAATTTGGAAACCTACAGTATGGAGACCCTAAAGGGAGAAGTGTGATGGGTAAGCTTCTAGCCCTCTTTCCTATATATAGACATCTTGGTCCCCTCACCAACACAAGCGAGAAAAACCTAGTCCCATTGAAGGTTCTCCTAAAGGTGTGAGGTGTGGAAGATCAAGATTCCTATCGGCGAAATGTCTTCCCAATTAGGTACACTTTTAGGTTATGATTTGAATCTCCATTGTTGATGCATAAAAGATCCATCAATATAACATTTTGTATCGGAGCTTACTGTGCATCAATCTCGGGGATTCTAAGTCTTCAGATCTTATCACTAATGAGTTCCATCTATATCACGCTGGAATGCCTGATTTGGGTGGATTTCAGATGCATTGGCACCTGATCCGCACACTCACGGTTCAGCAATGGGAGATGTTGGCTGCTGTTGTCAGTAATGGTTTTACAAAACCTTAAATCTACTGAAAATAGATGATACGTGAAATTGTTCTAAATCAATGGTTGTGATGGCAGCAAGCTACTACCATCTCCAAGTACCATTCCCAGATTTGTCGATCATGGCTAATGCTCTCAGTTTTGCCTGTTGTGGCCAACTCGATGACCATCGTAACCATTGATTTCGGATTCAACACCATGGATTCCGACATCAGCGGCAGCATCAGCCCAATGACGGTGGAGCTCTAGCAGAAATGGGCTTCAACCTTGTACTACATCCATTCTGCCATTGATGGTGGAATGCACCTGCACCAGCGGCAGCAGCTCCGACTAGGGCCGATACTCATGGCTGCCGCACCTGCAGAAACCCACCATTTTCCATGGATCGGCTGTCATGGATCACATTGGCAGCTTTCTACTACAAGTAGCGTTAGACCCACCGTCTTCCTCTTCCACGGCATGGCTCTTAGTTGCGATCAATGGTGGATATCACCTCCATCAATGGCAGCGATGCAGACAGGATCCGAGCAACGACAATGGCGATCCTGTCCTCCTCTCCTTCTTCTCCATTTTCAGTGGAAACAGCAAGGGCATCAGCACTGTCTTCCTATTCAAACTTCCGTGATGGTAGCCGTGAACTCAGCCGCAAGATGCAAGGGAATGAGGACTTCCACTGTTCGAATTTAGAAAGCAGAGGAAGAGACGTGCAACTCTGTTTTTTGAAACGACGGTTCCCTTTTGGAGAGGGATTGACCTGTCTTTTGGGTCCAGCGCTTGGGCCTGTGGATGGGCTGTTGGGCCTGTTCTTAGGACTGGGCCTGTTTATTAGGACCTGCTTATGGATTCTTTTAAGGACCTGTTTCTAGCAAGACATGGACCTGTTTCGGGCTTGTCTGGGCTGATATCGGGCCTTATTCCAGGGCCCACTTTAGAGATAAATATGGGCCCATCTATATCCCATCTTAGGCCCATTGATCAGGCCAGTTTTTAGGCCACATTTAGGTGTTAACATGGTCCTTATTCACAATCATTATAGGCCCAACTCATGAACCCTATTGCGATGATGATATAAACCATTGGATCAATTATACTTGGGCTAATTTAGAATAAATGAAACTTAAATAAAAATCAGTTGATCGTTGGTAGGTTCCATTTATTAAATGGCCTTGGTAATTTAATTAATATGGTTATATACATCTTTTAGTTCTAATCTGACCCAAATAGGGCTATTACCCATCTGTTTAAGGCTGATATTAAGTTGTTGACCATCAGGAATTTAATCCAACTATCACTTTAGAATATGTTTAACATATGGGTGGTCAACATCAGTCATATTTTGGGCCAAGTCAGAACTATTACAGAATGGTCCATTATGGGCAGGACCATATAACAATCCTTGAGTCTAGGAGTGAAAATTAGAGTTAGTTGTGTGAGCCACCAAAGTGACCTCAATTGGTAAAAATTTTTACTTTTAGACTTCAGTATATGGAATTTGGTAACCTTCCATTATAGGATTGCATTCAGTTGCGTTTGTATCCATAGCGGGCGGTGGTCAAAATAAAGAGGTATCATCGCTTGGTAGGATATGAGCGGGGTGAAGTGATTAGTGATTGTGATATAAGTTTGAGAGATTTATTTTGCCCAAAGGTGATGGATGTCTTAGATTTATTTCACTAGCATCGGTCAGCTTCATGTTTAGTAGAGCTTCCTGTATGTCGTAATTTCGCCCAAAGGAGGAGTCGCGATGATACGCCGATCTCTTACCAGAATTTGATGATTACGACCCATCGTCATTTTGGGTCATTTGATTGAAGGCCCAAATCAATCGAATGTTGATACATGCATAATGTTTGTGGTTTACATTCATGAAGTATTACATGGGACTTGTTTATTCTATTAATGTGAGTGTTATGCTTTATTTGTCCAGCCATGATTGTTTCCAATGTTCCAAACCAATTTAATTCCATAACTTTGCTTACTGGGTCTAACATTAAGAAAAGGAAACACTATTTAGGAAATCGTTCTTTGGGTCCTGCAGAGGATTGCACACAATTTAAAGAATGAGTTGTTTCTAAGGGTAAGAATAAAGTTTTAGTCTGTTTTGAATTTACTTTAGCTGATATGTCCAAAGACTCCTGGTGGATAGACTTTGGTGTAACTATTCACATACGTAATTCCATGCACGATATGCAGCCAGACACCAATCGATACAGAAAGGTTGGTTTATATGGGGAACGATATTAGAGCAGATGTGGAAGCTATTGGAATATGTAGGCTTAGGTTATTGTCAAAACACTTTCTTAATCTAGTAGATACTGTATGTGTGCCTTCTATAATGCGCAATTTGGTTTTTCATTTCCCGTTTAGATAAATTTGGTTATGAGTTTAAATTTGGAAATGAAAAATTAAGTATTTCCTATGATTCGGTTATGATTACTTCTGACACTTTAGTCAATAATATTTATCAGCTAGATTTGAATGTTTCACATGTTTATAGTATTAACTCATCACATGGAAACACTAAAGACATTAAGCGAAGGTTAGATTGTGAAAATTCCTTCATGTTGTGGCATAGGAGATTAGGCCATATCTCTTGCGAGAGATTGGAAAAGCTTGTGCGTGAAGGGATTCTTCACTCTTTAGACTTCTAAGGCTTTGGGGTCTGCATAGATTGCATCAAAGGTAAACAGACTAGAACCAGGAAAAATGGTGCCACTAGGAGCGTAGGGCTCTTAGAAGTGACTCATACAGACATATGTGGATCATTTCCTTCAGTGTCTTGGAATGGGTAGAAGTATTTTATCACTTTCATAAATGACTACTTTCGTTATGGGTACTTATACCTTATTAATGACAAATCAGATGCCCTGGATACATTTAAAATACATAAGGCTAAAGTTGAGAATCAACTTAATATAAAGATCAAAGTTGTCAGATCCGACCGTGGTGGCGAGTACTATGGAAGGTATGACGAATCTGGGCATAATCTAGGGCCATTCGTTAGATACCTACAAGATTATAGCATCGTCGCCTGGTATACCATACCTGGTACTCCGGAGCAGAATGGTGTAACGGAAAGGCGTAACTTCACCCTAAAGGACATGATGTGGCTTATGATTAGTAATTTAACGTTGCCAAAATCTTTGTGGGGTGATGCATTGAAAACAACTATGCATATCATTAATAGAGTCCCTAGTAAGGCTATAATGAAAACTCTATATGAATTGTGGATAGGGTAAAAGCCTACTTTATGATACTTTCATGTATAGGGTTGTCCTGCAGAAGCCAAACCGTATAACCCACATGAAAGAAAGCTTGACCCTAGAACGGTTATTTGCTTTTTTCTTGGATACCCAGAAAGATCCAAAGGATTCAGATTCTATTGTCCATCTTATTTCACGAGAGTCTTTGAGACTGCAAATGCTAGGTTTATTGAGAATACTGAAGATAATGGGAGCACAAACTTTAGAAACATTGTATTTGAGGAAGAACGGATTGTAATTCATATCACAATCATTTAGAGTAGCGTGGTCATCCGTCTAGCAGTGGACCTTGAGATCCCTATGGATGACCATGTAGAGCCTCAAATATAACCCACTGATGAGGAAACAGAAAACCCAATTTAGAATAATGAGCCTTTAAGATGATCACATAGAGAGAGAAGATCTATGATTCCAGACGATTACATCGTCTATTTGCAGGAGCATGACTTTAACATTGGGGCTGAAAAAGATCCTGTATCTTTTTCGCAAATCAAACAAAGTGTAAATTCTTCTCAATGGTTCGATGCCATGAAGGATGAATTGAAATCCATGAAGGATAACAAAGTCTAAGACCTTGTTGAATTGCCTAAAGAGATTAGGCCGATTGGTTGTAAGTGGGTATTTAAAACCGAATGAGACTTTAAGGGTAATATCGAAAGGTATAAAGCCAGACTAGTTGTAAAGGATTTTAGTTAGCGTGAGGACATTGACTTTAAGGAGACTTTCTCACCTATGTCCAAGAAAGACTCCTTTGAGGATCATTATGGCTCTTGTGGCTCATATGAATTTAGAGCTACATCAAATGGATGTGAAAATAACGTTTCTCAATGGAGACCTAAGTGAGAATGTATATATGTTACAACTAGAAGGTTTCAAAGCCAAAGGCTCAGAACGTTTGGTCTGTAAGCTTAAAAAGTCCATTTATGGGTTGAAATAGGCATCATGACAGTAGTACTTAAAGTTTCATGAAGTTGTTTCTTCATATGGTTTCATTGAAAACACTGCAGATGAGTGTATATACATGAAAATCAGTGGGAGTAAATTTATTATTTTAGTTTTATATGTTGATGAAATTTTGTTGACCAGTAGTGATATTGGATAGTTGCGTGAGACTAAGAAATTTCTGTCTCAAAATTTTGAGGTAAAAGATCTTGGTGATGCATCATTTATCATTGGCATTCAGATTAGTCGAGACAGATCACGTGGACTGCTTAGCTTGTCATAAAGGGCCTATATTGATATGGTTCTCGAAAGATTTAACATGCAAGGTTGTGCTTTTGGCCAAGCACCTATTGTAAAAGGTGACAGGTTTGGCCAATTTTAGTGTCCTAAGAATAACCTAGAAAGGGACAAAATGAAAGATATTCCGTATGCATCAGTAGTAGGGAGCATCATGTATGCTCAGGTCTGTACGCGTTCGGATATTGCTTTTGTGGTTGAAATGTTGCGCAGGTATCTTTGCAATACAGGGATGAACCATTAGATAACTGTTAAGAAAGTATTGCGCTACTTGCAAAGGACAAAGGACTTCGCACTCACATACAGAAGATCCGATTGTTTGGAATTGGCTGGATACACAGATGCAAATTTGCGGGCTGTCTCGACAGCAAGAAGTCCACCTCGGGCTATGTATTCATGGTGGGTGGAGGGGCCGTATCATGGAAGAGTATAAAACAGTCGATTACAACATCTTCTACCATGGAAGCAGAGTATGTAGTTTATCATGAAGCCACGAGCCAGACGATCTAGCTTCAGAGTTGTTTCTCTAGTTTACGGGTTGTGCAGATGATCCCAAAACCATTGAAAATCTATTGTGATAGTTCAACTACAGTTAATTTCTCCAACAACAACAAGCATTAATCGAGGTCAAAGTATATTGACATTAAGTATCTTGTTGTGAATGAGAGAATTCAGAATTATCAGGTGTCTGTAGAACTCATTGGCACGAGGCAGATGATAGCGGATCCTCTCACTGAAGGTCTTCCTATTATGTTCTTTAAGGAACATGTGATGTCTATGGGAGTTGTAGATCCCAAGGATGTATTTTAGTAGTGGGAGTTTTTCAGTTTTGATCCAATTATGTATGGACATTTCAAAGATCTCTTTATGCATTGATGATTCTGTTATTTAGTTTATATCTTGCTTCTCCTTCATTGTGTACTTTCAGTTTTGAGTGAGCAAGAATTTAGTTTGTGTCTTGGTGACACGTTCAGATGGACCACTTGAAGATATGTACGTATGATCACATTAGATGTGCAATCTTCATACCATACCTCATATCCTTGATCCATGTCATTGAGGCTATTAGTATTCGTGATCGTGATTCGTCGTACTTCGAATTGTATAAACGTTGTGTTGACTACCACGATTCAATATCTATAATTTTGATGGATCGGATCTGACAAGCGTAGCTCATAATTATCCAACGGTATTGTTTTGAAATTTGGTAGGGCGCCCATTAGGAACTTTCAAAAGCAAATGCATTTTTAAAAAATTGTTTTCACAATTAAAATAAAATGTTTTGTTTTCTTTCAGAGATCAGTGTAGCTCAAGTAGAAGAATTTAAGACTCCTATCAGGTGGGCCACACATGATCATTAGATCTGACCATTGGATTATTCAGATTGAGCGATTCAGTGGGTCCCACTACAGTTGTGATCATTGTATATATGTTTGGTGCGAGACGCTTGAACCGCGGTTCCTATAATCGGTTATTAAGTCAGATATGGAAACCTACGGTATGGAGACCCTAGAGGGAGAAGTGTGATGGGTAAGCATCTAGCTCTCTTTTCTATATATAGATGTCTTGGTCCCCTCACCAACACAAGCGAGAAAACCCTAGTCTCATTGAAGGTTCTCCTAAAGGTGTGAGGTGTGGAAGATAAAGATTCCTGTCGGCGGAATGTCTTCCCAATTAGGTACGCTTTTAGGTTATGATTTAAATCTCCATTGTTGATGCATAGACGATCCATCAATTCTGCAATATAGGTATAACATTTACATGCCTCATGTAAGGTGGATGATTTACAGGAATTCAGACCGTCCAAATTGCCAAAAATTATACTAAGAAGCTGATGATAACCATTTGATTGCCCTTTGGAAGTTGGACCACTAACTCTTTAAGGATACATGGTTAGGATTGCTTGATCAATGTTATTTTGGAGATATACACTAGATAGGTTTTTGTTTTATTTTGTTTTGTTTTGTTTTTCTTGTTTTTTTTAACACACGCACGCACACCACCACACGCTCACGCCATAGTGGGATTTCACTACCTATAGGTACTCAAACCCTTGATCAGGTATTAAAACTCCTAAGAGTCTACGACCGGAGCAGGAGCAAGGACGTATGCACTAGATAGGTTGTGCCCATTGGGGGGCTGAAGAAGTAAACTCTGAATTTAGAACACACAACCATGAGCAAATGTAAATAAAGAATGTACAAGTACACATAGATTTAATGTGGAAAAATTCAAGTACAAAGATTTAATGTGGAAAAATTCTAGTGGGAAAAAACCATGGCACAGTGCGACGTGCAATCACTATTAAAGCAAAAAGTAAAATAGATTGACGCACTTACAATTATAAAAAAATCCCTATTTTCTCCTTTCCAAACTCTAAAAATAACTTTGGACCTGGTTAGAATTCCCTAATCCACTCATGTGAGTCCCTAATTAGTTAATCCAGGCCATTGATCTAATCACACCACCCATCCTGGATAATCCATACATTAGGCATGTGATATGTTCTTGTCCCCGTCCGGTATGCTCAACGTCACGTACTGTGAGTTCACATGAGAGTCTCAGCCGCTCTGCGTCAGGATCCTGTTGCTCCTCAGGAAGCTTTCATAGTCTTCGACGCTGTCCTCGCACTTCATCCGGAAGTGGATTGGCTGGTGTACCAAACACCGGTGGTTAACTTCACAAAGTTCTGTGGACCCCACCATAAGGTATTTGTTATATCAAACCGTCCGATTGGCGAGATTGTTGTAAGGCTTGAGCTCAAAAATACGATAGATCCGATGGTCAATTAGACCACACTACAAAAAACAATGAGAGATTGAACGTTCATGAGGTCACAAAAATGTTATAAGGCTTAGAGCTAAAAAACTAAGACATTCAAAAATCAAGTGGGTCACGCTGCATAAAGCAGTGAGAGATTAAACGTCTATCATTGAAACCATCATGAAGTCACGAAAGTATTGGATCAATCTGATATTTGATTTTTCCGTTTATCTATGTATACGTGACCTTATGAATAAATTAAGATAATATGCCCTGCAAATGCTTTACCATAGAAATCATTATATTCCCCTTGCTATTTGTGATGTGGTCCATTTAAACTTTGGATATAGCTCATTTTAGGCTTATGCTCTAAAATAATCTCGCCAAATGGATGAATAGGTGTGGATATAATAAATACAACATTGTGGGCCACACAAGTTTGATTTCCATGTGGTGCTAGGCTGAGGACCTCAGGTTTCATGCCACCTACGCACCACTGAGGTTAGTAGTGTGTGGTACACCAGCCAAAATCCGCTTCAACTTCAGCCATGCGAACACTGCGCCAAACAACTCAGTGGCTCACTTGATCAAGATTGGACCAGGGCTGGGGCCAACTGCTTCATAGTTTGGCGTGAACCAAGCCTAGACACTAGGCCTATATTTCAATATTAGACTCAGCCCTTATGCCAAGTTTAGGGTCCCAGATCCTAGCCCTCCAAGGTCAGGCTGCCTAAAATGTGGGGTCCATTGCCAGCCCTAGATGTATAGCTCTTATCGGCCTGAGTAATATGATTTAAGGTCTAAACTATGTTTTGTCCTATTTGAGCTTAATTTGATATGACCTTAAAAGGTGCAAAAGATGGAATTAAGATTTGGCGATAAGCATTTCATTTGGTCTAATGTAAATTTCATTTAACATTTGAAAAAGATGGAAATGATTGAATTGATCCAAGTAGTATATCATCCCGTTCTAACAAGAGCTGTGGTGGGATTTTTTATGGATTTCAAAATCCACTATATTTATAGGCCCTAGGTTAATGCATGCATTTTATCCATCTTGTCCATCCATATGAGCCCTTTACATGTGACTATTGAATTGCATCTGTATATATAAGACCAGTATCAATTGTGAAATCTGATCTATTTATTATTCCATGGCCCACCAAACATAGGTTTTACTTAACGTTTTTCCAAATGAAGAATTTGATGCCAAATGTGGGATTGAATGATCAAAATATCATTGCATTTCTAAACAGATTATCATTGTACATTAATGATGTTAATTTCACTTAATGCAATTTAATACCATTTAGTCCTGCATACCAAACAGCCCCTACCCATATTAAATACACTTGTGTTGTGTCCCATTCAACACATGGTTTAAAGATACTTGTCATTGGATACTAGGTTATATTTCAATGATTCAGCCTGATGATGAAAATTTGTAGGAAAGCACAAACAAAATTCTTAAATTAAACTAATTCAAACAGTTAATCATTTAACTCACTTCCTTGTAAGTGTTAGTAACCCTAATAATATAGGTCTAAGCGAGCTATAAGGCCTATTCAGCTTGATTAGGGCTCAGGGGTTGGGGCTTAGCAATGACTGACCATAGCTCCACCCCCAGCCCAATCTAGCCCAAGCCAGCGCATTGCCACCCCTACTTGATACCAGAAATGGGTTCATTCATTGTTAGTAACGATTTAGTGAGGCACGCGTCCGAAGTGCTTTGCGCATGCCTTTTTCTTATCGAAATGATTCCATTGTTATCTCCGCCACCATTAATGCACGGGAGTTGGTTTCCGAGTGCTTGCTCTATATAAGATAAGGTTCTTCCTGATGCCTGCTATCCTCCGAGCTTTTCTTGGGTGCCATTATCGGCATGGCGCATGATATAAAACCATGGCCTGACTCCTTAAGTAGTTCTTTAAGTCATCTAGTCACAGGAGAATTGCTCAGTAATCAATCTATTGGAATGGGTGGTGTTGGAAAAAAAATGGGCCGGCCTTAGCTCACAACAGATAAGAATGTTTACCATCTACTGTAAGTAAATATTTTTTTCATAGCAAGTCCTAACAAATAGATGGTTCGAATGGACAGTTCTTTTATAAGCAATCTTGACCGTCCATTTTATAGGCCAACGATCATAGGTATAGACATTTCTAATGCAGCATCTGATTTTTTTATTTTATTTTATTATTTTTTAAAATTATTGCCCTATTGTTTTTAAAAATTATCATTAAAATTCGAATTCGACAAATGTATTTTCCATAAAAGTGAAAGAGGAGCATTATCTGGCAAGCTTTATTCAATTACATGATCATTACAAACTCGTGGTGAGGTTGGTTTTATATTGGACAAATGCTCTGGTGATCCAAGCTGTTGAAGGTGGGGCCCACATGATGGGCAACCACATCAAAGGTGACTCCCACGACGGTCAATTAATAATGGTAGGCCCCACATGATGGATGATCCATACTAAGGTGGGTCCACATGATGGACAGTCCACATCAAAGGTCGGCCTAATGATGAGTGGCCCAGGTGGGTCCCTCGTGATGGACAGCCCATGTCGGAGGTAGGCCAACATGGTGGACAGTACACATCAACGGTAGGCTCCATATCCATATATATATACACACACACACCAGACAGATTGTGTCCCCCATTTGAATGGTTTGGATATCCATAAATATACTCTCCAATCAGACCTTCGAAAGTTATTACCGAAAGACACATCTTGCCAACGGTTATGATCACTGCACCGTGGGGCCCACTCGTACTGACTAAAAAACCAGGCTCTTCCGTCCCAACTCTTCGCCGGCGCTATCTAAACCCGGGCGCTGGCAAAGTTCCTTATAAACAGGCTTTTCACAACCCCTAATCATCTATTCTCGCCTTCGACTCTCTCCCTGACTCCCCACTCCCAAATCTCGCCGAACTCGTCGTCTCTCTCCAATTCCGTATAACCCATCTTCCCCGCAAAACCACTTTCTGCTACAACTCCAACAGCTACCCACCGCGGCGCTCTCTCTCTCTCTCTCTCTCTCTCTCTCTCTCTCTCTCTCTCTCTCTCTCTCTCTCTCTCTCTCTCTCTCTCCTTCTGCCAAGCGAGCGCTCACCCTCTCTCCTTGCTACAAAGAGTGCAAACACCTAGGGTTTACAGGTCTTTCTCTTTGCACCGACTGCAATAGATTTGCTGAATATGTTAAAAAAATGAATATATGTTCTCACTCTCGATTGTCTTTTTGATTAATCGATTTCAAATCTATCGATCCTCTTTTTTTGCATTGTTTTCTGTTGCGGCGGAAGCCCTTGTGCCCCATCGCATTGATTTTGGTAATGCTGGAAGTTTTTCTGGAGTTTCATGTAATCAGGACTGCTCTTTTTCTGACATTTTTGGCAAATATGTTGTTTTGTTGATCTGAATCTTAATATGTTTAATTTCTAGTGAATTATGTCGTCTGTAGAGAATTTTGGCCCTTCTTATGAGGCTTACTGGAAAAGGTGATATCTCTCGGATATAGAATCTGAATATGTTTTGTGTGAGAGGCCTTTTTTTTTTTTTTTTTTTTCCGGAATCTAAATCTGTTTTGTGCTTCTGAGTTGTTTTTGTATGTTTGGTATAGAGAACATCTCAAACGAATTTTTCTTACTTTCTGTTGATTTTGCTTCTGGTTTGGGATTTCTGGGGCATCTTAGAGATTGGTAATGCAGAGAGGATTAGGGGTTTCATGCTCGGATCTTGAAAATTTTCATATGGGTTTTCTGATGTTTTTGTTTCTAGTTTTAAGAGAATTACCCTTGTTGATAAGTACAACTCTTAAAGCAGTTACCCGTGACATGTTTGACAAAATGCCGCAACAAAACAAGCTTTTGTTTCTTTCTCCAATATTTGTTAAGGCAACTAAGGGTTAGGTGGCTAACCCTCTATCTCATTCCAACACATTTGGCATATATAGACTGATCTAATGCAAATGGGAATGGGATGGTTCGGGCCCATCATGACCATTTAAATTGCCACTTGGGCTGCGTCTGGGTAGTGCTTAGGAATTGTGTTCAGTGTTGTAAGTTACCTCATTGCGAGCTTGATTTAGATTTATGGGAAATCATTCTTGGATTTAAATTATTGAAAATCTATTCTCATGCATTCATATCCGCAGGCCAAGATATTAATCCTGACATGCATAATTTGATTTGTATAGCATGTTAAGGCTGCACATATCAACAAGGGTGTGTTGATATTCACAGGCAGCATGTCATGGTGTTTGACTTGCTTTTTTTTTTTCAAGCTGAAAATAGTTGTACTCTTTCTATTCCTTTATTTCTTCAGCAGAGCTAGGTGATAGACTTGCTGTCAAATGATTAGTCACTGTTGGATGGCATATATGAGGCATAGTGCTCCTCCATTCATTGAGCATAAAGGAGGGCATGGTGCTGTTCAATCTAGGATTGGAAGTAAATGCTTGGATTGGCCAATCTAGGATTGAACAATCCAAACTTGTAACTGATCTACACTGATCAATGAGTTTCAAGGAATAATTGACATACAGTTTTCCATGCCATCATGGTGCTTTTAAAAATTAAAACCTCCATGGTAGAGGATAAATTTACTTAGTGATAATGAATGATTGATAGATGACCAAATGCATTTATCAGTGCAAATGATGTTTAACTTCTATTTATTATGATTTTCTCCATTTGTGAAAGAGGCGTGTTCTCATCATCACCATAATCTAAGCCTTATCCTAATGATTTGGGGTTGGCTAGACAAATCCTATTCCACAATTCCACTCTATTAAGGTCCTTGACTGGAACACCCTAGCATGAGTGTGGAATGTTGTATTGTTGCAATTCATTATGAAAGTTATGGCTCCGGTGGAAGTTTGGTGTCCATTTACCTTAGTTTATTTCTAGCTATTGATTTAGTTCAGTTTGCTTGAATAGTCCGAATGCAGATTTCTTGCAATGTTTAGTTATTTTCTTTTCTTTTATCTAATCCCACACAATATCTCATTGCCTAAATTGGCTCCTTAGCTGTTGGAATCCATGTGAACTTGCCCTTGGTATTGAAGCTTACGTCAGTGATGTCGTTTGCTACCTTGGAATGATGATCTGCACTTCAGAAGATATCGATTCGGTCTTCAAGACTGTCTGCTAGCTGGAAATCTTTTTCATTCCATCATATTTTGTGCAGGTCGTGATTTGGAAATTCCTTCACAGATCTAAAGATTCAAATGTACAGGAAATGAAAAATGCATTGCTTTTCATGGTTCGCACTTGCTAACATATGCTTGCATATGCATTTCATAGCAGAAGTTTTTTTCCCCTTTCTTTTTTAATCCAAGTATGTCACCACAAAATGGTGGATTCCAGTTCTTTGCTTTGAAATTTAGAAACTAAGGTTTTGTTTGGATGCGCTATTGGATTGAATTGCAAAAATTAGTCGACTAGAGAGGAAATGACCTTGAGTTGAGTTACCTGCATTAGAGTCCATAATGAAGTAACCCTTGATTGAAGTTGCATTCTTCCCGAATCCAAAAGTAACATCCTTGTGATGTGGATCCTGATTTCTCAATATGAATACTTAGGAAGGTAACGGTAATTTGGCCATATCAACTTAATTGAGCTAAAAGATTGCAATTGAGTTCAATAATGCATGCTAACACAACCTATATGCACTTCAGATGAATTGGTTGATATCTACAGTGGGTGGCCTACTGGCTGATTAAAGATATGCCTGTTACCTCTGTGTTTCTGAGGGCATATTAGTTTATGTGCTGGACTACTATGTTCGTTTTCCACCATTTCTTAAATGATGGTGCCCCATCTGCCACACTAGTAGCATATATGCCTGTCAATTCAGACTATCCAATTTGTGGGCCTCAATGTGGCTGAAATGCATATGCATCGAGATGGCCCATGTATGTGCAGTTCTAGTTCTCCAAACCCAACCAAATGGACTGTGGGCCCCACATCCAAAGTTTGGGAATCACAAATTTCCATTGCCTGTTTGTTTAGAGAGAAACCCATGTCGAACCATGGAAAATAAAATGAATTCCCCTTCTGTGACAGATTCTTTGTTTAAGAAAAACATAACAACAACAACAACAACAAAAAAGAAAGAAAGAAAAACGAGAGGAGATATCAATTTCCTTTTCATAACTTTCCTAAAAAAAGAAAAACGAGTAAAACCATTTCCTCCCTCAAAAAACCTGTTAAAAGATCTAGTTTCCATGCGTACAAGGGACATCTCCTTCCAATTGACCTTGGACCTTTATCATTTCCGTTGAAATTTGCAAAACAAACAGCCATAAGGAAATCCTTTTACACTGCTGACGTCATTTTCCACATTTAAGGGTTAGATGGAGGGTTACTAGAGTAAAATATGAATTCCAATAAAGTGAGTGCATCGATGCATTTTTCATTACCTTTGCAAAGGATTGATTTTTCTTCTTATGCTTGAGCTTGTAAATAGCATTTGCTTTCATCATCATCGTCATTTGCATCAGTTCACTTGGGCAGTCTGATCGAATGATCTGAACTGTCCATTAAGGTCAGAACACATTCCAAATCTCACTGGTAGAGATCTTATTTTTCATCTTTCCTTCATATATATATATATATATATATATATATATATATATATATAGGGAAAAGGTACTATGCGCTCGAGCGTAAAGCGGTCGTTCGTGAGGTCGAGTTGATGTGGGCCCCACTGTGATGCCGTTGGAAAATCTACCCCCTCAGTCAGATGCACCATTCCAGAGGGGGCCCACACGGCTGAAAATCAAGTCAATCCGTGACTTTTGTGGGTCACACCACGTACAGAAGTTGAGAGGGGCCGTGCACCATCGAAACATTCAAAACCATTTGTGGAGACCTTTCGAGACGTTTTTGGATGATCAACACCGTCCATCATGTGTGTCCCACTTGAATGTAATTTTAGACCAAGTTTTAGGTGATATCCACAACTCAGGTGGGGCCACCAAGTGCTTTTACATGTTTTTACGTGTATACTTATGTTTTCCGATGGTATGGCCCACCTGAGTTACATGGACGGTTGATTTTGGGCCGTGTGGGCCTAAACTGGGCTCGTGCATCTGGTGGACGGTGTGGATCTTCGAAAGGCATCACGGTGGGGCCCACACAGCTCGACCTCACGGACGACTGCTTTACGCTCGAGCGCATAGTACCTTTTTCCATATATATATATATATATATATATATATATATATATATATATATATATATATATATATATATATATATATATATATAAAATTGGAATACATTAGCACCTTGTATTTTCCATTCTAATTTCTAACTTCGTGAATCTGGTCTTCTGCTGCTGGTTTTGAGGAAGAAACCATAGCAGTTGGTTAATATCCACTGATTTGATCTGAAAGCCTGAGAGAGCTATGAATTTGAGTCACCTTGTGGACATTTTACTACCAAAATGCATTTGTTTCAAGTTGTCCCTGGTTTATTGGCCAATGTTGCCATCTGATCATCCTGCTCTTATGTCAAAATGTGACTGTTTGGATGATTTGGTTTCTGGATTTTCTTTTATCACTGGCACTTTTTGAGCCTTTCTTTGATATCTTATATGAACTTCGAACTTACAATCCAAAAAGGCTATTGATGCAGGTCTCAAAGTCTGGTTATGTAAAAGTGGAGAAGCTTATGAATGTCGAACGATACTCCCATGTGATGCGCAGCAGCTCCACGGTGAGGTCTTTTTTGCTTTCAGTCATAAATGGATGGAAAATAGAACTTAGACAAAGTTCCCAAGTCTTACATATTACTTCTACGTGATGTATCGGTCACTTGAAATTCTTGATACATATTGGCTAATTTGATATGAATTTGTCAATAATCTGCTGACCTCTACCAAAATAAAAGGGTTTGGATCTTCCAATCTGATGGAGATTTGTAGGACATCCTCCATCTACAGTTCAGGCTCTAATCCTTTTATTTTAGATTACATCTTCTCTATGATTCTAGAAAGTTGCATTCCCATAGCTTTTATCATGACAATGAACCTTGAGTGAGCAAACAAGCTCCAATTCAAATACCTTATGATATGCCATTGAAGCTTTTAACATTGGATGTGTACTGTTTGGTAGCTATTGGCTCAAAACCTGGTAGAAAATTCAAGTCTTTTTTATTTGCAGGTTATAGGGGAGTTGTTGGATCATCTAACTAGCTGGGATGTCGGAACATAATCTATTGTTGCAGTTTGATGTAGACCGGTGTATTTGGAAAAGTTGCACTAGTCCTCTGTCTAGACCAGTGTATTTGGATGTAAGTTATTACAGATTGCAATTTGTTATTGGTTTATGTTTTAATTGGCATGAGCATAAAGTTTGAAGCTTAGTGTTTTTTTTTTTTTGGTTTTTCTATGAATGACGCATACCTTCAATGTCATGATATTTCCTTTCTTGGCTTTTTGCAGCTGCTGAACTGTATGACTATGATGATGAGAAGGTACATGTTGATTTCCCTAATTTTGGTATTTGAAGATGGGCATTATGAGTTGGTGATGATGTAACTAATTCTTTCATAAGTGGTTTATTGATTTATTGCCTAAAAAAATGTATCCGCCGTTTGGGGGTACCATTTGCCAACGCTAACTAAAATGGGCACTGGCAAATGGTCCCAAAAGCTAAAAGAACAAAACCCTAACTCTCTCTCTCTCTCTCTCTCTCTCTCTCTCTCTCTCTCTCTCTCTCTCTCCCTCCGGCCATCAAGTTTCCTTCTTTGGAACTCCAAAAAACTGTAACAGACTAAAAGTCGAACTTCAATTTCGTCATTTCCCTTCATCTCTGAAACCCTTGCAGGGAGCTTATGATTCCCTTAGATTGTTTTTGTTTTCAATTTTCTTCATTATTTATTGTTTAAAAAAGCTTTTCTTTATTGTTTATCATTTTCCGAAGAACTTATTAAATTACAAAAATTTCTCACATGCAACGAGGCTTGGAATATTTACTCTTGCTCTTTTCTCTGTTCATCATGTGCAATGAGGCCCGGTGTATTTGACCTAGCTTTTCTCATCTGCTCTAAATTTAGCAGCTGTTTTTAAGGTTAGTATACAATCTCATGGACAGTTGGAACAATGTTCCCTTTAAGATATGAGGCAACAAATTATGGAGAATGCTCCCCCTTGAAATCATGTGGGTATCTGTAAGGAAAGAAATAAACGAACTTCCGATGATAAGTTGTCATTCTTATAGCATAATAATGGATTTTAGAGGAATATTAGTTTTCAACATTCTTTGGGAATGGAAGTACGTAATTGTCTGTTCACATCGGCCACCTATCTTGAAAGCCTCCTTCGGGGTGTTCGAAAATGTCGATGGCAGTTTCCTGGGGAATTCAATGGCTCCTAAGATTTGGGGAATACTAAAGATGTAAGGGAGAAGTTAAGCTAACTCTTTGGAGGCTAGTGGGGTTTCAATCGTGGTTTTAAAACATGGTTACAATACATTGCATCAGCCATATTTGATGAGGACATCGTGCACACGCACGGTCGCACACTACCACCCCTACGCACGTATGTATACAAAAGGAGGATCCCATCATCGATCTGGCTCGATGACGACGTCTAGGGAGGGCCTTCTAGCTAGAAGACAAGTTTTGGTTCAAAAAAGTGGGCCCGATAGTCAAGAAAAGCCCATCATGGGATCTCATGATCGTGGCCCACTCGTCGAATTGATTTCATTTTTTAGGTTTTGCTTATTGTTATTATTTAGAACATTGTGAACGCTTTAAATTTCTGTGTTTGGTTTTTATTTTAGTTTACTTCATCACCAAGTAATAAGTTGCGCACATGGTGCGAGTTTTTGGGGTATAGGGTTTTCCCTATAAATAGGCATCCCTTGTAGTTCTTTTATTGATTTAAGTTTAATAAAAATTCCTGCTTTATTTTTCTGCTCTCTTCGTAAGTTGTGGAAGAATTCAAAAGTGGGTGCGAAGCCCTCCCTTTTCGAAGGGCTAACTACCGTGGTGCAAAGCCACATCGATCCCGATTCATCCCCATCCCCCATCATCTTTTTTTTCCATCTTCCCCCACCATCCATACTTCGAATTCGTCCTTTTGTTGCATCAGAATTCTTCATTACAGCATGTTTCCAGATTTCAGCCCGTAGGCGAGCTGACACTTCGGCGGAGCACCACGCACAAGCCGTAGTTCGGATCGACCCGAAACTTCGGAGTTTTGGAGCCTGCCCCTGGCCGACCAGGGCCAAGGGGAGCTTTTCTGCAAACGACGCCCCCTCGCATGTGCGGCCGAATACCCGCGCACGTGCGAGCGCCCCAGGCCCGCTGTCCATACGCGGGATCGTCTTTTGGCTCAGGTTTTTATCATCTTTTTTCCTCTCATAGCCTTTTTTCATGAAACCTAGCCTTAGATTACGTTTTTCCTAACTTATATGCCCATTTTCTTTCCCTATGGTTCCTTAATTTGAAACTGGTGAATCCCTTGGAGTAGAGACTGATTACTATGTATGTGTGGAAGATTATTTCTTATCTTTGAGTATCGTTTGCTTCATAATTTTTATTGATCCAACCCTATCATGTGTAGGCCTGGACCCGCATAGATTCCCCTTTAATTGAACGTTTGGATTTTCATGTGGGATGTGAAATTTGTGTAATTGTTTCTGAATTGGTATGATCTAAGCCTGAAATCTTGCATATCATATTTACATTTCATGTCCTGCATCAAATTTGGTATCAAAGCCTAGGGTTCTTGTAGGGGAATTCACCACATATTTAGGGTTTAGTTTATTTGAGTCCGTCATGCATTCAGTCCATCATATATAGCTGAATTTTAGTAACGGTGTATAATCGCCTTCATATAAAGTCTCATAGGATCATTTAGGTTTTTTTTTTTAGATGCATATAGTTGCCATAGCAGGTCCTTAGGTTGAGTTAGCCTGTGTATGCGCACACGTACGGGTCGCGGTTTTGGTTTGCACCCTACTCTAAACATGGTGCAACTACAAGAATCAATGACCAAGTTAACCCAGTAGTTTGAGTCTATGTCTAAGCGCTTGGAACAACGCATAGATCAACGCCTTAACCAATTTGATGATCGCGTTACTCAAATAGAGGCCTCCCTTAGGGCAAACCCCACCATTGGGGAAGATGCCATTCTCAAGCAGGTGGTCAGGAGGTTAGACCAAGGAATGGAGGAGGCCAAGGAGTTGGTCATGGGTGCGCACCTGTGCACCCACCCCGTTAGAGACATCATGACCAATATGACCCAGATGCTCAACTCCTCAAGGGAGTTAGAGTAGATGCCCCTACTTTTGATGGCCACTTAGACCCTAAAGCTTTTTTAGATTGGTTGGCGGATATGGACCACTATTTTGAGTGGTATGATATGTTGGATGCTCGACGAGTCCAATTCACCAAGATGAAGCTTATGGGTCAAGTAAAGATGTTTTGGGCAACGGTTGAGCTAAAGAAAGAAAGAGCGAGGGAACTCCCAATAGTCCATTGGGGCAAAATGAAAGAAACACTTAAAGAGAAGTACCTCCCTTTCTCTTATCGCCTGCGGTTGATTGAGGAGTGGCAATCTCTTCGACAGGGTTCTATGAGTGTTGCTGACTATATTGAGAAATTCGAAGAGTACTTGACCCGCTGTGAGGTTGATGAGGACCCTGTACTCACCCTTGCTCATTTTAAAACGGGCCTCCGTCCTGACATTAGGAGAGAATTGCTCGCCAAAGACAGACACTATCAAACAGTTGTACCAAGTAGTGTTAGATGTCGAGCAATACCTTAAAGCATCTGTGGGAAGGCGGTTTGACTTTCGCGAATCCGGTACTAAGGCCAACCCCTCTGAGGCTAGACCTAACACGGGATTCCAAAACAAACCTTCCCCTAATGTTCAGCCGAGACCTAAGGATGATAAGGGTAAAGAGATTGTAGGGTCTAATTCATGTGGAAGTGGGGCCACTAGGTGTTTTAGGTGTCAGGGGTTTAGTCATTTTGCTCACCAGTGCGGCACCAGAGAGGGCATCAAAGTACTCCTTATTGATGGGCAAGTAGAAGTAGTGCCCTAGAGAGTGATAGTGAGGAGGAATATGAGCCAGTCGGAACCCCTATTGATGAGGAAGAGGGAGCACAAGAGTCTGTGACCCTCGCAATTGTGCGTTGCGCCCTGGCTCAAGCCAAGAACACTGATGACTGGCGCCGCAACACGATCTTCTACACTTATGCAAAATGTGGAGAAAAGAACTGTAAGATGATCGTGGATAGTGGTAGTTGTGCCAACGTGGCATCGACTAGCACTGTGAGTCGTTTGGGCTTGAAGCTGGAAGCCCATCCTCAGCCCTATAGTCTCCTGGGTTGATGAGACATCCATTCCAGTCTCGCACTACTGTCTTGTCCCTATTCAGTTCGGATCTTATAAAGACACAATTTGGTGTGATATTGTTCCTATGGATGTGGGCCATATCATTCTGGGTAGGCTGTGGCTCTATGAAAGGGATGTTACCATATTTGGTCGTTCAAATGTGTGTACATTCTGGTTTGAGGGCAAGAAGGTCAAGTTAAATCCTCTACCACCCAAGAATACAACTGGAAAAGAGTTCACCACACAGAGTAGTGTGAGCGGCCCAAAAGAAGTAAAAGAGTTGAAGTCCAAGTCTAAACCGCTCCATATTTTGAATGCCAAAGACTTTGAGTGTGAAACGGAGGCGGACTCGATGATATACGCCTTTGTGGCTAGGGAGAGTATACCAAAAACTAGCGTAGAGTTACCCACCGAGGCCATGCAGGTAGTACATGAGTTTCGTGATGTCTTTCCTGATGATTTACCGAATGAGCTTCCCCCTATTAGAGATATACGACATGCCATTGATTTAATCTCTGGGGTAACTCTACCAAACCTCCCGCATTATAGAATGAACCCGAAGGAGCACGCTGAGTTGAAGAGGCAGATTGATGAACTCCTAGAGAAGGGTTTCATTCGAGAGAGCATGAGTCCGTGTGCCGTGCCCGCCCTTCTTACACCTAAGAAGGATGACACATGGAGGATGTGTGTTGATAGTAGGGCCATCAACAAAATCACAATCAAGTATCGGTTTCCCATATCACGTCTTGATGACATGCTAGATATGATGGCCAATGCTACTATCTTCTCAAAAATTGACCTCAAAAGTGGGTATCACCAAATCCGTATACGCCCTGGCGATGAGTGGAAGACAACCTTCAAGACGAAGGATGGGCTATATGAGTGGCTAGTTATGTCTTTTGGGTTAACTAATGCCCCAAGCACTTTCACGCATGTGATGACCCAAGTGTTGAGACCCTTCATGGGAAAGTTCCTAGTCGTATACTTTGATGATATCTTGATTTATAGCATGACTAAGGAACAACACCTCAACCATTTGAGGCAGGTTTGTGGGATCCTTAGGGTCGAGAAGTTGTACGCCAACCTAAAGAAGTGCGCGTTCTGGCCTATCTTCTTAGGTTTTATTGTGTCAGCTGAGGGCGTATCGGCGAATCCTGAGAAGGTGGAGGCCATCGTTAATTGGCCTGAACCCCGCAATATTCATGAGGTGCACAGCTTTCATGGCTTAGCTACTTTTTATAGGCGGTTCATTCGAGGCTTCAGTTCCATTGTGGCTCCCATCACGGATTGCATAAAAAAGGGAGAGTTTCAATGGACAAAGGCCGCCTCGAAGGCCTTCAAGGAGATAAAGGTCAAGATGACCGAAGCTCTAGTCATGCGACTTCCAGATTTTTCAAAAGCTTTTGAAGTCGCATGTGACGCGTCAGGAGTCGGCATAGGAGGAGTACTTATCCAGGAAGGGCACCCTGTCGCCTTTTTTAGTGAGAAACTGAACGAGGTGAAGCAAAGATATTCCACCTATGACAAAGAATTCTATGCGGTAGTGCAATCACTACGCCATTGGCGACATTACCTATTACCGCAAGAATTCGTCTTGTTCTCCGACCACGAGGCCTTAAGATACTCGAACTCTCAGAAGAAATTAAGCCCCAGACATCCTAAGTGGGTTCAATTCCTTCAAGAGTACACTTTTGTGCTTAAACACAAAGCTGGTGTAGAGAATAAGCCTGCTGACGCGTTGAGTCGTCGAGTCGCATTACTCAATTCCATGAGTATTGAAGTTACGGGCCTTGAGCGCATCAAAGAAGAGTATTTTGAGTATCCGGATTTTGGGGTTGTATATACGTCTTTATTAGAGAGTCTGTCAGGAGCTAACAGTGAGTATTTGATTTTGGACGGATATTTGTTTAGGAGTGACCGCTTGTGCATACCACGCACCTCTCTTCGCGATTTTCTTGTTTGGGAGTTACATTCAGGGGGGGTTGCGGGTAATTTTGGTCGTGACAAGACCATTGCCCTAGTGGAGGATAGATTTTATTGGCCAAGCCTCAAGCGGGACGTGGCCAAAATTATAGGGCAATGCCGTACTTGTCAACTGGCAAAGCAGAGGAAACAGAATACAGGATTATATACACCTTTGCCAATTCCATTCATCCCTTGGCAGAACATCAGTATGGACTTCGTGCTTGGACTTCCTAAGACTATTCGAAAGCATGACTCCACATTTGTTGTCGTAGACCGTTTCTCTAAAATGGCCCACCTTATTCCTTGTTCTAAGACCTCTGACGCCTCTCATGTTGCCAAATTGTTCTTTAGTGAGGTAGTGAAACTGCATGGGTTACCAAAAACTATAGTGTCTGACCGTGACGTGAGATTCATGAGTTACTTTTGGAAGACACTATGACACATGATGAATACTAGGCTCCAATTTTCTTCTGCCTACCACCCTCAGACCGATGGCCAGATTGAGGTGGTTAATAAGAGCCTAGGGAGTTTACTTCGATGTTTAGTGGGGGAGCATACTAGGACATGGGACGCCGTACTACCCATAGCCGAGTTTACATATAATAGTTCTGTCAATAGGTCCACAGGTCTAAGTCCTTTTGAAGTCGTTATTAGTTACAAGCCTAGGAAGCCTATTGATCTTATCCCCATGTCATTATCCCATAGGCCATAAGAGTTTGCAGAGTCTTTTACGCATCACATACATTCATTGCATCAAGAAGTCAGGCGAAAGATCACTACTAGTAATGAGCAATACAAATTTTCTGCAGACCAACATAGACGTTTCAAAGAGTTCAATATTGGGGACTCTGTGATGGTCCGCATCAGGCCCGAGCGGTACCCTCCAAGAGCTGTTCGTAAGTTACACGCGCGTAGCGCTGGGCCCTTCAAAATTATAAAGCGAAACGGTCTCAATGCGTATGAGGTAGATCTTCTACCCTCTATGGAAATTAGTTCTACATTTAATGTGGAGGATCTAGTTGCTTTCGAGGGACCCATTGATACTTTGTCCGGCTCTTCGCCCACCCATCCTGATTTCCCAGACTTACCCTTTGATCCATGGCCTCTTCCCAACCTTTCATCCCAGCCTTTACCTCCCATACCTAGCCTTCACACCCCAATAGAGGAAATAGAGGATATCCTGGACCATGAGATAATTTACACGTCGAATGGGAGGTTTCAGAAGTACCTCGTTAAATGGAAGTCACGTCCAGCTTCAGACGGCACATGGCTCACTGAGGAGGAGCTCCAGCGACTTGATCCTGACATCCTAGAGCGGTTCAGGAGTTTTATTTCACCAGTGGCGAAATCTTTACAGCCGGGGAGAGTTGATGAGGACATCGTGCACACGCACGCCCGCACACCACCACTCCTACGCACGTATGTACGCAAAAGGAGGATCCCATCATCGATCTGGCTCAATGACAATGTCCAGGGAGGGCCTCCTAGCTAGAAGACAAGTTTTGGTTCAGAAAAGTGGGCCCGATAGTCAAGAAAAGTCCATCATGGGATCTCATAATTGTGGCCCACTCGTCGGATTGATTTCATTTTTTAGGTTTTGCTTATTATTATTATTTAGAACATTGTGAACGCTTTAAATTTCTGTGTTTGGTTTTTATTTTAGTTTACTTCATCACCAAGTAATAGGTTGCGCACATGGTGCGAGTTTTTGGGGTATAGGGTTTTCCCTATAAATAGGCATCCCTTGTAGTTCTTTTATTGATTTAAGTTTAATAAAAATTCCTGCTTTATTTTTCTGCTCTCTTCGTGAGTTGTGGAAGAATTCAAAAGTGGGTGCGAAGCCCTCCCTTTTCGAAGGGCTAAATACCGTGGTGCGAAGCCACATCGACCCTGATTCATCCCCATCCCCCATCATCTTTTTTTCCATCTTCCCCCACCATCCATACTTCGAATTCGTCCTTCTGTTGCATCAGAGTTCTTCATTACAACATGTTTCCAGATTTCGGCCCGTAGGCGAGCTGACACTTCGGCGAAGCACCACACACAAGCCGTAGCTCGGATCGACCCAAAACTTCGGGGTTTTCGAGCCTGCCCCTAGTCGACCAGGGCCAAGGAAAGCTTTTCTGCAAACAACGCCCCCTTGCACGTGCGGCCGAATACGCGCGCACGTGCGAGCGCCCTAGGCCCGTTGTCCATACGTGGGATCGTCTTTTGGCTTAGGTTTTTATCCTCTTTTATCCTCTCATAGCCTTTTTTCATGAAACCTAGCCCTAGATTACGTTTTCCCTAACTTATATGCCCATTTTCTTTCCCTAGGGTTCCTTGATTTGAAACTGGTGAATCCCTTGGATTAGGAACTGATTACTATGTATGTGTGGAGGAATATTTCTTATTTTTGAGTATGGTTTGCTTCATAATTTTTATTGATCCAGCCCTATCATGTGTAGGCCTGGACCCGCATAGATTCTCCTTTAATTGAACGTTTGGATTTTCATGTGGGATGTGGAATTTGTGTAATTGTTTCTGAATTAGTATGATCTAAGCCTAAAATCTTGCATATCATATTTACATTTCATGTCCTGCATCAATATTGGTCCCCCATCATTACATGATAAGGGGGTGAATCGGCTTGCTTAAAAAAATGAGTTGTATCGGCTAATATGGTCTAATACAACCATATTGCCACTGATATAGGTACGGCCATGAAGGCTCTCTTTAGCTCTCCTCCCTCCCCCGCCCCTTCTATTTTTGTTATATCAATCCCTCGCCATTACACGATACATGGATAAATCGGTCAATTGGAGGAGAAAAAAAAAGAGGGCTGTATCAGCTGAAATGGTCTGCTACAACCATATCGTCATTGATATGGTTCTGTTATGCCAGATATGGCTACAGCCTTGAAGGCCCTCTTTTGTTCTTTCCCCACCTTTTTTTTTTTCCTCTTATTTTTCACTTTTTTCTCCATTTCAACTATGATGGAAAGCTTGGAAACTTATTTTGGATTAGACGTAGGCCTATTTTGGAATCTAAACAAAAGATTCGAGTGGTATTTGATCAATCAAAGTGTAATGGACAATTTTGGGGAAAATTAGGAAAAGGGGTAAACTGTAAGTTTTCCTTTTTTCTTTTTGTTATATTTCAATGAAATGGTCTATCATCCACCAAATATAATTGATTTGTGTTGGATTAGGGCTTAATTGTTGACTTAGGGCATAACTAGGGAGCTTGGACTGTCCCAATTTGACCTAGACGCGTTTGGCCCATCTAGCCATTGATAGCTCTGTTATACTGTTTCAACCTTGCAAATAATGCCTTATTTTTTAATTCATTGATTCTATCTTTGTGGAATGCTACTTATGACATTTTCTTCTTACATGTGCATGATTTGATCAATTGTCCCTAAATTTAGGCCCACAAGCACAGAAATCTTTTGACGCCGGCTAGGAGTGGACCACATGGAAGATTTTTTTTTTATTTATGTATTTAAGACCATTTTCAACTTATTTATGTAAATATTATATATTTTTAATTGTGAAGTAATATATTTTTGTTTAATATTCAGTTTTAATCTTATTGCAACATTTTTTAGGTTTCAAATATTAAAAAAAATACTGGCCTACGTTGCGGATTGCACAGCTTTGAAGTTGAGCTTGTCAAATCTTTGTAGCCCTTGGGATGACTTTGCCGGCGTTTGCATAGATTTTTACAGCGTTCTTCCGTGATGAAATGTCGCTAGACAGACTTTTGCCGCCTCTTTTTCGACTTCCACCAGCGCTTCTCCAGTTATTACTGGCGGCCATCTGAATGCGCCGGTAAAAAGCTACTAAATTACGGCGACCGAAAAGCAATGGTAAAGGGTGCTTAGTGTCTGTAAAGCATTTACCAACACACCTCTTTGAGCGCCGACAAAAGTTCTGCCGGTGCTTTTTTGGGCCTTTGCCGGCACTTTCGACCACCGACAAAGGCCTTTTTTTGTTGTAGAATTGATGCAATGACCATATTACCATATACCTCTTTTAAAGTTTCGCTCTGATCATAATTTTAAGAGACAAGATGCTTTCTTCATGAGGCCGAGTGCACGCAATCTGTACATGTGGGGCCTATAACTGATTTATCCAGGCCATTGATCTGATGATCCCATCGTTGATAATCCATACATGTAGGAATTAGGTATGATCCCGTCCCTGTCGAGCATCTTCACCCTCAGCTACCGTGGGTTCACACCAAAGTATGATCCTGTTGCTCCTAAGGAAGCTTTCACAGTCTTTGACGTAATCGGCATCACACTTCAGCCATTGGAAGGCTGCCTGCATCCAACAACTCGGCATCACACTTCAGCCATTGGAAGGCTGCCTGCATCCAACAACTCGGCACTGAGGTGCAGATGGATAAACCAAGGTGAGATATTATTACACCATACAGTGCCTCTGTGTTCTAAGGACGCGACTTGCCTGTACTCCGGTATTACATGGCTCCCCTGTAACCCCAACCTCAATGGGCCCCACCATGACTTTTGTGTTATATCCACTCCGTCCATCCATTTCATCAGCTTGTTTTAGTATGTGATCCCAAACATAAGGGAGATCCAAAATTCAAATGGATCCAAATATGACATAACAACACCTTAACTCGGTGAGTCAACTCACTGAGTCAGCGATTAAAACAATGACAACTAGTGTCTATGTGAGCCATAAGGGCTAGATGGAGACACCCACCATTGACACTATCATCCAACTCATTCATAAGGTGATCCCCACATGGATGAAGGGAACCCCAATCCAAAACTTCAGTGGTCCCACTAAGGTTTCAATGGTGGGCGTCGCATCCTCACTCATGTAGCCCACTTGAGTTTTGGATCTCCCTCATGTTTGGGCTTATAATCTAAAATGAGCTTAAGAGACGGATGGAGGGAGCCAATATAACATAAACATGATACTGGCCCCACAGATCTTTGGGTTACAGCAGGTTACAGGCAAGTCCCGTTCCACAGTGTGGTGATCCAGTCCCTTGTTCTGATGGGCTCCATTTTCTGACTGAGAAGTTGGGATTGTCCAGTTGGGGAGAATTTCAGCATATGGCCCTTCCACGGTGGGGCCCAGTGGATCAAGTGTTCTGATCACTAAACCGTTGGCCCCATTCTACTGATCAAGATGCACCCATGGACAATCCTCTGCAACTGCCAGGGACCTCATGGCCCACCTTTGATTGCATGATCCCAAAGAAGCTGTGATCGATAAATCGATCCTAATCATCGAATCAACTGTGATGATTGCCACTTACATCCATTTAAATTAGATCATTTTGTGGGCCACAAGCAATCCAAGCTGGGCCGTCTAGTCAATTTAGGTGGGACCCACCTTAATTGATTTTGCAACATTATCATGCTGTACAAGTAGTAGGTTGCAGAGTATACCAGTTTCTAAAAGTGGGCTCATTTCTGGCCATGCAGCCCATTGTTCGGCAATCAGGACCATTGGTATGTTGGCTCGCATATTGGAACATCCCACCCACAGATCTTGGACCTTATCCCGTTCAGAAGAACTGTTGCTGTATTTCTCCTCTTAACAATTAATACACTTTCTGGCAACGAATTGAAAGGTTGGGATTGTTCACCAAAGAAATTTCTGGGGCATGGTCCGTCCACTGTGAAGGATCCAACGGTCTGGATGATCCAGATCGAACACAGGGCCCCACTTTTGTACAAACTGAAAAACAGAGTATCCTATCCAGAGAGGTTAATATCATGCTCACCAGCAAAGGGATACTGAAATGAAGGGCTATGCTTATCAGGGTGAAATGTCCCACTCTCGCCAGCAAAGTTGCAGAAGGTAGTCAGGAACTCAGGCAATCTGAAGATGGGGTTCTTGTGCACTGCATCCTTCGAACCATCAAGGCACAATCTGCAGGATCTTGCACGCCTCATGAATCGTTGCATGAGAGGAAATGCAGTTGGTGGGGAGCATGGATGCCAATGCAACCAAACATAGGAATTTTTCAGCCTGTGATTGTGAGTCCAATAACAGGGAATTTTTAGGCCTTTGTTATCATCAGTCGACAGCATGTATCCGGTGCAGCCAGTGTATACAAATTGTATGCAACATGTAACATCCAATTGGAGCATGGAAGGATACAACTGCAAGCAACAGACAATTCAAAGCAAAAAATACTAGTAAAGATGAGAAGGTAGAATTTCCTGAGTGGACACATTTTATGAATTACAATCCAAATTGCAATGTATAAATTTTAATAATAGAATTTCCTGAGTGGACCATTTTATGAATTACAATCCAAATTGCAATGTATAAATTTTAATAAATTTAAATTATTACAAGCTTTAATATATTCTTGTGCACAAGTTATGTATGTGATTATGTTATCAGGCCTTCTATCTGGGTGCACTGACGCTTGTAGCATGCACACTAGTTTTTAAATATGTGGACAATCAAATCAAATCACAGATGTGGATGGCCCATTCTTCCCCGTCTTCTTTTTTCCTTTAAAAAAAAAATAAAATTGATTTGTTAGGAAAATTTCACACCGGTTAACAGATCATGTCATATGGATCTCCATTTAGATATCTTCAAGCTTTTACAATTAGTTATCACCACCATTGAATATTGTTGGATTGCCAATATCGAACTTTCAAAATAGAAGGTTCTCTCATACCTATCCTAGTAAGGAGAAGAGGAAATCTTATGCACAAAAATTTCATAGCGAGGCTAGGGCCATGATAAGAGAGACAATGAGCCACACAGTGTGGGTATGAGGAAGAGAGGAAGAAAATCAATCTCTTTCTCCTTACTTTTCTCTCTTTTAACTCCCGTGCTTATAGAGTGGCAATGCCAAAGGAGTTTGGGCATTCAAAGTTTCTCTTCTTGTGTTTCTCTCCCTTTAAAATTGATTTTATTAGTGAGGAATTATCGTCTAGAGAGAGACTAGTTATGATGCTCCATCGGACTTGATTATCCACCTCAATCTAAATTTCATACAAATCAAGTGATGGATCATAAGATCTCAACCATTGGAATTATTGTCATATATGGTGAAAACATTTTACCAGTTGAAATAAAATATTAACGGTTGAAAACACTTGCAAAATAATTTGGAACCTTTGGAATTCTAGTACCAATGGAAAACCACTTGATAGATGGTTCGATCTATTGGATCTTAGTCCTTAGAGATTGTTAGGAGACTAATTAATCTCTTATTGGATCATATGGACCTCATTTGCATCCTAATGTATAAAACCAACAATACCCACATGTGAGCCATTTCAATTGGCTCCATGAGGCGGGCCAAATCACATTATATTAAGAGCTTGAACTCATCATACATCCTTAACAATTTGTTAAAACTAACACACATAAATCTATCATAACTTAGGCATGATGGGTTTTCTGGTCTAGAGGTTTGAATTGATCCTTGATGCAACCGTCCAGTAGGTCTAATAAGCAAGAACTTATTTCCATGGTACTCTTACACACATAGGTGCTTAACAATTTTTATTCAAAGCCTAACAAGGATTGATTTGGATATAAATAACAATTAGCAGATAAAGATACGCAAGATATACGTGGTTCATTACAACATGATTACAATCAGAGGCAAACTCTTACAAATTATTTTATGATGTAGAACGTGTCACAGATACGTTCCTCGCATGGTTGGGCTAAAAGAAGGTGGACCGTAAATTGACCGTAACTTTTGATCCGGGTTTCATTACAGGGTGCACAACATATCAATCTTTACTAAAACGGGCCATCCGAGGTGAATTGACCCACATTGCTGGTTGCATTTGTCCGTTTCGTCAGAAAACGTGCGCTTTTAGCTCGAAAACAATTTTTTAGGAAAAATTACTATTTTTAGTAATTCTGAAATTTTTTCTATTTTTAGAGTTTTAGATTTTCTTCATTTTTAGAAATAACTTATAATTATGATAGGACTCTTCTAGCAAAAAGCTTATTTGGAATTTTTATTTTTAGAAATTATGCTTTGGAAGAGTTTTAGTAGAATTATGATTTTTATTAGAGTTAGAAATTTACTATTTTTGGTAATTACAAATTTTGAGTTTTTTTTTTCTATATTAATAGTATAAGGTACATAGATATCAGACATTCATCAATTAAATTACGAATTTTATAGAATTTATTTTCTATTTTCCTTGCTTTTTTCCTCCTGGATTCGGAGTAGTTATCCCCTTGAGGAAGACGGTGATCAACCTCATCACCTTCATCCTTGCGTCCTTTTACAGACAAATAAGGAGAGCACAAGATAAGAGTGAGACAATGGTTAAATACAAGTAACAAATAAGAAATATTTTTCATCTTTTCTCATATATTACGAGAATTTTTGAAAAAACCATCTCACCATTAACAAGCAAGAAAACTTTTTGGGAAGATCATCTCACCCCTGCTCTTAATCTTGCCCATACATAATCTTCTCTCCTCTCACATGTACTAGCAATAGAGAAGACCTTTCCAAGCTTTAATGAGAACTATATCTTTACATTTTATAACATATGCCCTGGCTACAAAATATAATTGAAATGAAAATCTTACCATTAAGAAAATTACCCTTAAAATCGATAGGCTATTACTCCTAACACCGTCCTTCGTTGAAGGGAGAATATCTATAGTAAAAAAGTAGGTCACATGGCGTAGATTTACTGAAAAAAAAAAAAAAACTTAAGTTGTATTATTAAAAAGATGCCTTAAATCTGGAGATCTTCAACTAGCCCTGAGAAAGTTTGGCTCGAAGTCCAGCAACAATGTATTTGGAATCCCTGAGATCTTCGACCAATCGAAGGACAGGCTCAACCAGTCGAAGGGTCCTTCGACTAGCGAAGCTTTGGCTCGACTAGTCGAGGGTTACGCAGATTATGCGTGGATTGTGCGTGGACTGTATAAATTTGAGGCGGTTTCCAGGGAGGTGTGTAAGTGGGAGTTCCCCAACTATAAATAGGAGTACCTAGCAAGGTGTCCCATATCGGTATCGGTTGGCATAACGGTGACCTCCAAAACCGATACGGATACGGGGGCGTAACGGCGCAAAAAAAAATTTTTGCCAAAAAAATATGAAAAAAATATGGATTAAATCCGGAATATTCTAAGCATTCCAAATATGCATTCATTTATAAATTGGAACATGGTTATGGTGGTGTAACGGTCTACTCTTTGGTGAGAAGTTGTATCGAATTGTCGATGAATTTATGAACCGAGATAACCTAAATTTGACTACAAAATTCATATTTTTAATTTTCTAACTGTCTACTATCAATGATAGATATATTAGAATAAATGTAATATGAAAATATCTTACATTAGGTGTTTGCAATTATTTTTGAGGAATTTCTCGAACATACTGTGGTCTGTGCACGTGGTTGTGATTCTGTCTATAACTTTGTCATCATCCTCAAGTCAAGAATATTAAAAAAATAAATTAGTAGTGTCGATATACTCCCCCGCAACTTGATTAAGGATTACTTGATTGGTTGTCGGGAGTTATTTTAAATACAAGTTCGACAAAGTGTCAAGTGTGTGCATGATTTGCATGGCTTCTTACAATATCTTGCTTGTGATTTATCTGCTACAAATACTTACCTTAATACAAATATATACTCACAACCACAAGTCACCACCAAAATGAAAATCTGCTTTTTGTGGTTGCTCGACCTCCACATCATCGTCATCGTCACCATCGGTGAAATTTGTCCAATAGGTGTAGGTCTTTGTATATCCATAATATCCAAGTGCGAAGGAAATACTAGATCAACGAAACCAGAGGATGACCGATCCGATTAGGCAACGACTCGATCCCGAGTAAGGATATCCACCGGTGCCGTCGAATAGCTATCTTGGTGCCCATACTCAAAGTGTTGAGAATCTTGAGATTGAGAGTCGTCTGCTGCGATGAGTAACTTGGATTTGGATCGGATATCTATAATCATATGGATATTGATCGGGAGGGCTACTCAACATGAATGTGATAGAACAAAGGCTCGAGTATAACCATCATAATCATAATCCAATTGACCATAAGAATATCCATCATAATAACCAAGACCATGAGCCTGCTGATGTTGGGACCTCCGGACCCGTGCACCACTAGATGTACCCTCATCCGGCTGGCTGTATCGTGACTCGGTACACTCGTAAGTCCGACCTCGTGTACCACGTCGTCGATGTTCATCGCCATCGCGATCTGTAGACACGGTCATCAGAAGTGCCAGCACCAGGGGCAGGGGGGTCGTCATCATCCGACACAGTCACGCTACCACTGCTCGTACTCTTTTGTTGATCTTGAGCCGTATCCGTACGTGGCATAAACGCCGCCCCTCTTCTTTGGGTCCAACACATCTGCACGACTCTCTTGTTGCGCTTTGCGTATTTCTGGGTCATCAATTTTCAATTCTTCACTATCCTCTTCAATTTGCTTTTCCCTTGTTTCCAACCAAGGTAGAAGTGGGTCATCCTCATCATAAATATTATCCAAGTTTATTGGACAGTAGTCTCCGTCATCGGCAGCTGTAATGCTCCTATGATGTTGTCGCATTCTTAGTTTTATATTGTAGTGCATGAAGACAAGTCTATCTAATGTTCTAGTCTGCAATCTGTTCCTATTCTTTGAATGAATGAGTGCAAAACAACTCCAATTCCTTTCGCAGCTAGAGAAAGATGTTGTTTGGCTCAAAACTTTTACTGCAATTTTTTGGAGAGCCTTCGTACTCTCTCCCAAATTAATCCACCATTCGGCTGGTTGCAACCTAGACACTGCATGCTGTGCAAGAACATCTCCAAAGCTATCAAGGCGATTTCCAAATGTATCTAATTCATTCAACGCCTTTATTTGCAGATCTAAGTTAGGCTTTAATCTCTTTATCACATTTTTTAGCCCGACACGAACTTCATCATCCTCAACAAATGATTGGGCATATCTATACCTAGGATTTAGGTAGTAACCTGCTGCATGAAGATCGTGATGGAGTTGTTTTGTCCATCTCCTGTCGATCATCTTCCAATAGGTCTCACAGCTTCTACAATCACGTTGAATTGCAAGCTTTGCCTTATCCATAGCATCATATAGGAAGCCCATGGTAGGTGCTTCATCGGTTTCAACAAGACGGAGTACCCTCATTAGTGGCTCCATCACCTTTAGGATCGCCTTAACCTTCTTCCAATATTTGTTGTCCGTATGGTATTCGCAACGTCGTGGGTGTGCTGATGTCTTCTTCCCATGTTTTGTGTTGAGCCATTCTTGGGAAGCAAACATCTCACTCAACTCTCCCTATCTTTGGAATAAACTCTCTAATGTTATAAAGTTTGTTGCGAATCTAGTCGCATGAGCCTCAACAACTCTCGTCCTTTCGTGAACTTTCTCATTATTGCGACTACTTGATTATGGTTGTAAATAAACGTCGTCACTTCCTTTGCCCTTTCGACCATTTCCTTAACATTCTTCTTCTTCCCAATATCTTCCAATATAAGATCGATACAATGATAGGCGACACATGGTGACCAAAAAATATGTTTTCTCTCATCCATTAACATATGTCACATGCAAGCTTATATGATGCTTCATTGTTGTCTGTCTGTCTGCACTATATTCTCCTCTCCAATCTCATCCACAACTTTATCCATTAGGCCCATAATATATTGAGAATCTTTTGTTGCTTCTGAGGCATCAATTGACTTGTGGTATATAGTTCCTAAGTGGCAGTACACCATGAAGTTGATCATGCTACGTCTGGTTGGGCCAGTCCAACCATCACACATGATCGTGCATCCTCTGGCTTGCCATACAGGTTTAAAGGTAGCCACGTATGCTTTCACATCCACATACTCTGCATCTGTCCATTTCCCCCTAATCTCCTTAGCCGTGGGAGCTTTTATTCCTTCACCTGCTTCTGCTGCTGCATCGATTACCACCTGCCAATATGGAGAATTGGCCGCGTTAGGAGGTATGTTGGCATGTATAAATAACTTTGCTGCTGCTCTACCTAATTTCTCAACGGAAGTTCTATTCCACATTTGTTTTTTTTTTTTTTTATAGTTGATTCTTTCCTAAATAGAATTGGATCAATAGAGGGTCTCCTAGGCTCATTTACTTCTTCATCCAAACGTATAGGGGCATCACGTGAAGATGTCTGTCGTCGGCTCCCAAACATACGTCGTAACCCACCAAACCTACCCCCCCACTCTCAGTCCCACCTGCAGAAGCAGTTGCACTTCCGTTGCACTCCCTGTCCCACTCCCACTCCCTTTGCCCTCAGTATCACGCACCGACCCATGCGTGCCAAACATGGCGACGTTCTTCCTCTTCACGAGCTAGGCGCACGCTCTCTCTCCTAGCTATAGTTAATTCCCGATCTAAATCTTCGTCGAATCAATAATATCTTCATCACGAACGCCCATATATTCAGGACCAAACACTTCTGTCAGTTGCATCCAAAATATCATCTTTCTTCTTTTGTACAGCAGCATGTTTACCCTTCGACTCATCCAAACTAGCTTGCATTAAAAGCATTATCTCTTTCGGTACTCTGACACATGGCGCAACTTGGCCCTTTCGATGTGCTAAATGTTGTTTGAGACGGGTAATTCCACCAGTCACTAGTCTATCACAATACTTGCACTTCATTTGATGCCTAGTACCACCAACCCTCTCACAATATTGCCATCCAATATCCTCACTTACTTGTTGTTGGCCCGACCCAGACATTTCTTTAGGTTTAGGATATGAGTATAAGTATATGACTTATGTTAATAAAGATAATTTTATATTCTAACTAAACCCTAAGAAGCTCCAAAACCTGTCCAATATAAGCAAATAAAAATATAAGGTCACTAATTTGAAAATACAAAAAATTTTTTTATAAAATGACACCACAAATCTGTAAAATGCACATTAACATGTTTTACACTTCTACTATGATTAACACATCATATGACATGATTAAAACAGCAAAAACAACCATTAAAAATTGATCTTTCGAATTTTCAAAAAAAAGGGCCAAAATAAATGTGTAAATAAAAAATATATATAAAATATATAAAATGGCACCCCAAATCTGTAAAATACACATTAGCATGTTCTACTATGATTAACACATTATATGACATGATTAAAACAACAAAACAACCCTTAAAAATTGATTTTTTGAATTTTAAAAAAAAGGGTCAAAATTTATGCGTAAATAGAAAAAAATATAAAAAAAAATATTAAATGGCACTCTAAATCTGTAAAATGCACATTAATATGTTCTACTATGATTAACACATCATATGACATGATTAAAACAGCAAAACAACCCTTAAAAATTGATTTTTCGAATTTTAAAAAAAAGGTCAAAATTCATGCGTAAATAGAAAAAAATATAAAAAAAATATAAAATGGCACCCCAATTCTGTAAAATACACATTAACATGTTCTACTATGATTAACACATCATATGGCATGATTAAAACAGCAAAAAATCTCTTAAAAATTGATTTTTCGAATTTAAAAAAAAAAGGTCAAAATTCATGCGTAAATAGAAAAAAATATAAAAAAAATATTAAATGGCACTCCAAATCTGTAAAATGCACATTAATATGTTCTACTATGATTAACACATCATATGACATGATTAAAACAGCAAAACAACCCTTAAAAATTGATTTTTCAAATTTAAAAAAAAATGGTCAAAATTCATGCGTAAATAGAAAAAAATATAAAAAAATATAAATGGCACTCCAAATCTGTAAAATGCACATTAATATGTTCTACTATGATTAACACATCATATGACATGATTAAAACAGCAAAACAACCCTTAAAAATTGATTTTTCGAATTTTTAAAAAAATGGTCAAAATTCATGCGTAAATAGAAAAAATATATAAAAAAATATAAAATGGCACCCTAAATCTGTAAAATGCACATTAATATGTTCTACTATGATTAACACATCATATGACATGATTAAAACAGCAAAACAACCCTTAAAAATTGATTTTTTGAATTAAAAAAAAAGGGTCAAAATTCATGCGTAAATAGAAAAAAATATAAAAATATATTAAATGGCACTCCAAATCTGTAAAATGCACATTAATATGTTCTACTATGATTAACACATCATATGACATGATTAAAACAACAAAATAACTATTAAAAATTGATTTTTTGAATTTGAAAAAAAAGGGTCAAAATTCATGCGTAAATAGAAAAAAATATTAAAAAAATATTAAATGACACCCCAAATATGTAAAATGCACATTATCATGTTCTACTATGATTAACACATCATATGACATGATTAAAACAGTAAAACATATTTAAAAAAATAAATACCTATTTTTGACGAATTTCTGAAAAATGGCCCACCGAGCTTTGATTCAACCAAATCCGTAATATAACGTGTTTTTGTCCCAAATAACCAGCTAAGGTTGGTCGAAATTACTATTAGAAGGTATGAAAAAAAGTTTGGAAGTAAGAATTTTGAAAAAAAAACAGCAAAAAAGGTCATTAAAATGAAAAAAAATAAATAGTATCGGACATTACTGACCAGCATTCTGTACCGACCATTCTGGTCGATCTGGCCCGTATCGGCCGATACGGGTACAAAAAAACGTAACGGCCGATACGACCTCGTATCGCGTATCGGCCATTACCGTTTCCGTTACGTATCGGCCGATACGTAACCGATACGGGACACCATGGTACCTAGGGCTATTCTAAGGTATTCTAAGGCTTTCTAAAGAGATTCCAAGGGTTTCTAAAAGAGTTCTAAGGTTTGTAAAGGATATAGCAAGGGTGAGATTCGAGGTTGTTCGAATCGGTAAGTCCTCTCTCTTTCGAATTTCTGTTTCCATATTGAAGATTTGTCACTTTGTGTCGTGGTTTTTTCCTGAAAGGGTTTTCCACGTTAAATCTTTGTGTTCTCTTATGTTCGCTTGATGCTCTTGAATTGCTATCCTAGATCTGTGTGATTCTGCAAAATAATCCCTAACAAGTGGTATCAGAGCACTCGTTAAGACACAAATTTGAATCTGTAGGATTAACATCAATGGGAAACGCCAAGTTTGATGTTGAGAAGTACTCAGGCAAAAATAATTTTGAGTTATGGAAGATCGAGATGATTAGTCTATTAACCAAGCAAGACGAAGTTAAGGCTCTTGAAGAGCGAAAATCAACTATGAAAGACGAAGACGGGAATACTCTTGACATGAATGCTTTAGCTTTCATCCGTTTATATCTCACAGATGAGGTTCTCTATAATGTTTTGAGGGAGAAATTACAGCTAGTTTATGGCGAAGTTAGAGGATATCTATGCGAGGAAATCATCTGAAAATTGCCTACACTTGGAGCTACAGTGGTATACCTTCAAGATGACAGAAGGTGGAGATTTGGAGGCCCATATCAGCAACTTTAATAAATTAGTTTACAAATTGCTGGATATGGAAGAAGTGATCAAAGATGAGGAACAAGCATGTATGTTATTGAATTCTGTTCCGACATCATATGAGTATTTCAGGGACACAATGTGCACTGTAAATAAAAACCCTAAGTGTTAACACCATTATCTAGCCCTTTAAGGGAAGACCATGAGAAAACTAATTGGCGGCATGAGGACATCTTCCGATGCACTGATTATGAGGGGTAGGAATACTGATCGAGGTACAGGATCCTCAAGACTTAGATCTAAATCCAAAGGCATATGAAGAAGGATTGCACAAATTGCTAAAGTGCTGGAACTGTGGATGGCTAGACATATGAAGAAGGATTGCACAAATTCTAAAACGAATAAAGAAAACTCAGAGGCTTCTTCCAGGGAGGTCAATGTTGTCACATCTGATGAAGAAACAGGTGGAGGTGATGTTCTGTCTGTGTTTATGATCGGACACTTGCACGATAATCATAAAGATGAGTGGATCATTGACATAGAAGCATCATATCACATGACTACTTATCAGAGTTGGTTCACAAGTTACAAAAAATGCGATGGTGGATAGGTTTTTATGGGCAATGACAATGCCTGTAATGTTGTGGCTATTGGTATAGTGAACATCAAGATGTTTGATGGGATGGAGCGTACCTTGATTGATGTCAGGCACATTCCTGATATGAAGAAAAGTCTGATTTCTCTTGGTGCACTCGAGGCCATAGGATGCAAGTTCACTGGTATTAATGGTGTGCTTAAAGTTTCAAAAGGGCACTCGTGGTTATGAGAGCACAAAGGCATGAAAATCTTTACAGGTTGATTAAGAACACTTCAGTAGGTGGAGCGGCAGTGGCTGCTACAGATTTCACATCTGTACGTGCTCGCATTGGCCACATGGGTGAGCGGGGCATGAAGGTGCTATCTGATCGTTGTTTGATTCTAACTTTTAAAAATTCTAATTTAGATATATGCAAGCATTGTATATATAGTAAACAATCTAGATTATCTTTTAAATATGGAAAACATGTATGTAAAGGAGTGCTTGATTATGTGCACTCTGATGTATGGGGGCCATCACTAGAGGTTTCCATTGGGGGGTTGTCATGGTTTGTTTCATTCATTGACGATTACTCCTGAAAGTTTGGATTTATTTCATGAAACATAAATATGAAGTTTTCACCATATTCAAACAATGGAAGACAATAGTGGAAAAACAGTCAAGGCGAAAAATAAAGGTTTTAAGGACTGACAATGGTAGAGAATTCACTTCCACTGAGTTTAATGAATATTGCAAGGATAAGGAATCATTAGGCACAACACACTATGCCACACGCCCGAACAAAATAGTGTGGCTGAGTGAATGAATCAGACTCTCTTAGAGAGAGCCAGATGCATGTTAAGTAATGCTATGTTGGGCATGGACTTATGGATTGAGGCTATTCATACAACTTTCTACTTGGTGAACCGATCCTTATCTATGACAATTAAATGTAAAATCCCAAAGGAAGTATGGAGTGATCATAAGCTGGACTACTCAGATTTGTGCAAATTTGTTTGTGAGCTTACTCTCATGTATCGTCAGCTGATAGAGATAAGCTAGACCATATAGCTAAAAAGTTTATTTTTATTGGCTATGGTGTTGGTGTGAAAGGTTACATGTTATTCGACAAGGTCACATGTAAGGTCATCACTAGTTGTAACTTCAGATTTGATGAAAGCTTCCTATTTCGCAAGAATTATCAAGAGTAAAAGGAACCAGAAGGATTGATTGTAGATGTCCAGATTGACATAGATAATACTCAGGTAGAAATAGATGCGCAGACAGAGGTACAAGTGCGAGTGGAGCAGCCACCTGTGAGAAGGAACCCACCGCGTGATCGCTGGTTACCGGCAAGATATGGGGACGACTCTAGTATTGTATATCCCTCGTTACAGATGAGGGGGACTCGTCTACCATTCAAGAGGCTTTCAGTGAGCTTGATGCAGAAAAGTGGAAGGCGGCTATGGACGTAAGATGGACTTGTTGCACAAAAATCACATATGGGAGCTGGTGGAGCTTCCAGTGGGTCGAAAAGTGATTAAATATAAGTGATTATTCAAAAGGAAATAGGATAGATATAAAACAATGTTAGTAGTGAAAGGGTATGCTCAGAGAGAAGGAATCGACTTCATAGAGATATTCGCGCCGATGGTTAAGCAAGTATTTAACAAATTCGTGTTGACGTCGGTTGCCTAATACAATCTCAATCTGGAACAGATGGATGTCAAGACCGTATTCCTGCATGGGGAGTTGGAAGAGCAGATCTTCATAAAGCAACCAGAGGGCTACGAAGTTAAAGGGGTAGAGAAAAAAGTTTACAGGTTAATGAGGTCGTTATATGGCCTGAAACAGTCACCTAGGCAGTGGTATAAGAAATTTAATTCTTTCATGTTGAGTTAGAAGTTTACTCAAAGTGAATACGATCACTGTGTTTATTACAAGACACTGAGGGATGACAAGTTCATCATCCCGGTATTGTATGTTGATGAAATGTTGATCGCCAGTCATGATATGTGTGAAATCAACGTACTGAAGACTCGGTTATCAGGGACATTCGAAATGAAAGATTTGAGGGTTGCAAAAAGGGTTCTCGGCATAGATATTCATAGAGACAGGAAGAGGAGCATGCTTTGGTTATCATAGGTAGAATACCTTGAAAAGATGCTGATCAAGTATGGGATGGACCAGGCAAAGCCGGTGAGCGTTCTCCACTTAACTCACTTCAAACTTTCTTCAAAACAATATCTTAAATCAAATGAGGAAAAACAGGTTATGTCTCATGTGCCTTATCCGAATGTGGTTGGCAGTTTAATGTATGTCATGGTCTGTACGAGACCAGATATTTCACAGATAGTCGGTGTTATGAGCAGATATATGTCAAATCCCGGTAAGCAGCATTAGGAAGGCAGTGAAATGGCTACTTCGATACATTTGAGGTACAAAAGAAAATAGGGACAAAGTTGGTGGCCTATGTGGATTCAGATTACACAAGCAGTGTGGATTCTAGAAAGTCGACTTCAGGTTACTAGTTTGTACTAGCGGGTGGAGCAATTAGTTGGATGTCGAGGCTTCAGTCCATGGTTGCTCTTTCTATGACCGAAGAAGAATATATAGCGTGACAGAAGCGTTTAAGGAAGGTGTTTAGTTAAAAGGCATGATAAATCAGTTGAGACTTCAGCAGGAGGTCGCGTCGGTTAATTGTGATAGTGAGAGTACTATCAATTTGGCTAAAAATATTGTTTATCACTCACATACTAAACATATTGATGTTCGTCATCATTTTATCTGACAGGTGCTTGAGGAAGGAGGTGTAACACTGGAGAAGATTCACACCAGTGTGAATCCGGCAGACATGCTCACCAAGGTCGTTCCTACAGAGAAGTTCAAGTTATATGCAACTTCTTTGAGCTTGGCGATAGTGTAAAAGAAAGACGGAGTGTGCACAAGAAGCATTGATTGAAGTTATGATGCAACACAGAGATAAGAGAAGATGGTAAGAAGCTACACGTTTGAATATTGAAGACATGGTGGAGATTGTTGTTAAAAAGATGTCTTAAATATGGAGATCTTCGACTAGCCCTAAGAAAGTTCAGCTCGAAGTCCAGCAACAATGTATTTGGAATCCCCGAGATCTTCGACCAGTCGAAGGACAGGCTCGACCAATCGAAGGGTCCTTTGACCAGTCGAAGCTCTGGCTCGGCTAGTCGAATGTTACGCAGATCGTGCGCGGATTGTGAGTGGACTACATAAATTTGAGGCGATTTCCAGGGAGTTACGTAAGTGGGAGTTCCCCAACTATAAATAGGAGTCCATAGGGCCATTCTAAGGTATTCTAAAGATATTTCAAGGGTTTCTAAAAGGGTTATATGGTTTGTAAAGGGTGTGGCAATGGTGAGATTCGAGATTGTTCAAATCAGGTAAGTCCTCTCTCTTTGTAATTTATGTTTCCATAGTCAAGATCGTCGCTTTGTGCCGTAGTTTTTTCCTGAAAGGATTTTCCACGTTAAATATTTATGTTCTCTTGTGTTTGCTTGGTGCTCTTGGATTGCTATCTTAGATTCATCTCTGTGTGATTCCACATAACAATCCCCAACAAGCTGTAGATTTGCAAATTAATCGAGTCACAATTTACAAAATAAGTGCATGTGGAGAATATTGACCAAGTACTCTTAGCTGTCCATTTGTCGGGATCTCACACTTACCATAACATGTCGAGTGCCTTGGTCTAGAAAATAAGCATGGCCAACTAAAAAACGTGGGCCACCATATCCACTTTTTTTTTTTTTTACTCGTGCATGTACCAGATGGGTGGATCAACCTGAGTTTTGTGCCAGGCATGCTTCTCAGTGGCCCAACCTGATGAGTGGCTCAGATCACAGGTAACAATTCTTACAATGCATTGTTAAATGGAAACTATGAAGGGTGGCCAGGGATCTATATTTGGCAATGAGAGTCAGCATGCAAAATCAACATACATTTACGGGATCCTTGCTAACAATTATGCAAGTTCCATTGCAAATGTGGTCTGACCCGAAAAATCGGCTGGTCCACTCTTCAGGTGGGCTACACACAAGAGATAAATAGATGCTAATAAAATTAGCCAGCTCTCTAAATTTTTTGTACAAGCTAGGTTGAGAGGGCACTCATGGTTTTAATGGTGGGAGATCCATCCCTACTTTTTCTTATGTTATGGCCCACTTGAGTTTAAGATCTGCCTTTTTTTATTTTTCATAGCATGCTATAACATAACGTATGCATGGAATTGGTTACAAGCTTACAAAACCCTTCCTGTACAGACCTTATGTGAGTTACACACAAAGAAGAGGAGAGGCCGTAGTAAGTTCTTGGCAAATTCTAATAATCAATATTGCTAGCCTGGGCAGAATCTGAGCCATCTATTAATAAGGATGTAAATTATCAATTTTTGTTTTTTTAAAATACATTCTTTTAATGTTCTATTAAATCTTAAAGATGATAATTTTCCTAAATTATAAGCTAGCCTTATGTAAGGATAGGCCCAGTATAGTATATGCTAAATTAGGCTCATATAAGTAAGTCAGGCATAGGACCTTTAAACAAGCCCTAGCCCATCATGATTAGTTACCGGGACTAAATACTCTGGACAGGGCTCAGACCATTGGCCTCACCTGAATCAAACATAAAGTAGTCTGGGTCTGGGATGGCCCATCTCAAATTTTCATGGGCCTCAGTGGGTCGCATTGCTGGCCAACACTTCTCCAGCATCTCTAACATGCATACCACATGCTGTGTGCATGGTGTTACTTTCAAAGTGACTCCCCTTATGTAAGACATGTATTCTAGCTCGTACCGTTCTGTAGGCTTTCGCGGTCCTCTTGGTCGAATTCCGGCAGCTCGCGACCTATAATCGACAGTTGCACGTGACTCTAAGTTGTATCCCGTATTCTTGAGTCGGCTCGACCCAAGACCTGTAGTAGTGCGACCGTGCCGTCGCCGCGATTCCGATGTCGTGTCTCGTGCGCCAAGGCGATACCCAGGCCAGGAGATGTGGGCCTATGTTCAGTTCGAGGAAAACACCGCATGTTACAAATATCGAGGGAATCTCTACGACACGTCACATCAATCACATCAATCAAGTACACATCACCCCCATCACTCACACCCATCCCCCAAGTACAACCACCCTCTCCAAAAGTCAACTTCTCTTAAAACAAAGTACCCCTCTTACATCACTCACCATCCCTCTCATCCCATCACTCCACCTCACCACTTCTTTCCTCCCATTTTCTCCCTCATCATTCCAAGAAACTCCCATGGGAGCAACCCTCGTCCAAGCAAAACTCCATGAGAGGCTTTGTGTGGCCCACTTCCTATCTCTCATCCTCACCCTCCAAAAAGAATCTTAATCGCGAAAGTTTGTCCTTTGGAGCTCTAGATCGCGTTGGTGGAAGAAGGAATAGGAGATCTAAGGTGGGTGCTCCTCTCTTTCTCTCTCTCTCTCTATCTCTCTTTCCCATCTTGTGATCCGTCATGATGTATATATTTTATCTATACCGGCCACCCATGGGCCCGCCTTACTAACCGTCCAGAGGACCCACTTGGCTGTCCGTCTAGACAGGCCTGGTTAAAAGGAAAACACAAATATCAACTGTATCTAATTCTGTGGTGGGCCACACGTGTGGATCCACCAATGGTGCATGCATTTCATCCATTTGGTGGAGCCCTACATACGTATAGGTTTCATCCAGACTGTCCAGCCACCTGGACGTGGTCGTGGACCCCACCACAATGTACGTGTCTCATCCGTTCATCCAGCGGCAGGGAGTGGGATCACTCCACATGTGATGCACGTATGGGTGGAAATGGCCCACATCGATGCATGCATTCTATAATCCACGCCGTCGTCCGTCTAGGCGTCCAGAGTCTGGACGCTGGACCCCTCTCCCCTTTTAAAAATAAAAATATAAATAAATGTATATATGAATAGTATTTGCATGGGCCGCTCAAGCGTAGGCCCCACCTTGATGTATGGGCTCAATCCACGCCGTCCAATCCATTTCCCATTTCATTTTAGGCGTTGAACAGAAATTTGAGACCAATCTAATTCTCGACCTGGCCATACCATAGGAAATAGTGGTATTACCATTAAAACCACCCTGATTTTTCTTTTTGTCAAAAAATATGTCGCATATTAGTCTCATTTGGTCGAGCAGGGGCCATAGAATCCAATGGCCGGGTTGGATTTTTCAGATGTAGCCCTATGTATGAAAAACCACGGTATTAAACAAAAAATAAAAACGTTATGCAGCACAGGACGCTGCTGCTGCCTGAGGACGCGTAGACAGCGTCCTGCGCTGCCAGGCGTGAACGGATAGGGGGGCCGTGGGCCCATGCGTAGGCCCCACCATGAGGTGTACCGTACATCAACACCGTCCATTGATAGGTACCCTTTGGGACAGTGACCCCCCCAAAAATCAACTATAAGTGGAGCTCGGGTGGCCTACATTAAAGGAAACAGTGGGATTGAACGTCTGCCATTGAAATCCTTATGGTTGTCACAGAAGTTTTGGATCTATACGAAATTTATTTTTCTACTTGATTAGGGTCTGTGTAACCTTACCAACGGCTTGGATGAAAGATAAACGTTAGGGTGGGCCCCACGTGGGGACCACTGCATGAGGATTGGCTGGTGTACGAATACACCAGCTATATAACTGCTGTGAAGGACGCCAGGGAGTTCTCTGGCCCCATTTGATGCATGTGATCCACGCCGTCCATCTATTTTGATATGTGGACCCGTCCCACACGTGTGACACGTGTGGTGGGACTCACCTTGATGTTGCATTGTTTCATCACCGTCCAGGATTGGACGGTGGGCATATGGGCACTAGAGCAGTTTAAAATAAATAATTATAATTATAATAATATATATATATATATATATATATATATATATATATATATATATTTTATAACACAGGCACGCACACCCCACACACTCACGCTAGTGGAATTTCACCACCTATGGATACTCGAACCCTTGGCCGAGTTTTGAAACTCCTAAAAGCCTACCAAAAGCCTGCCACCAGCAAGAGTAAGGATCCATATATATATATATATATATATATATATATATATATATATATAGAGAGAGAGAAAAGGTACTATGCGCTCGAGCGTAAAGCGGTCGTCCGTGAGGTCGAGCTGTGTGGGCCCCACCGTGATGCCGTTCGAAAATCCACACCATCCACCGGATGCGCGATATAGTCCAAAATCAGCCGCCCATGTAACTCGGGTGGGCCATACCATCGAAAAACATAAGTATACACGCAAAAATATGTAAATGCACTTGGTGGGCGAGTTGTGGATACCACCGAAACTTGGTCTAAAATTATATTCAAGTGGGACACACATGATGGACGGTGTTGATCATCAAAAAATGTCTCGAAACCCAAAAATGGTTTTGAATGTTTCAATGGTACGACCCCTCTCAATTAACGTACGTGGTGTGGCCCACAAAAGTCACGGATTGACTTGATTTTTAGCCGTGTGGGCCCCCTCTGGAATGACGCATCTGGTGGACGGTGTGGATTTTCGAACGGCATCACGGTGGGGCCCACACCAGCTCGACCTCACGGACTACCGCTTTATGCTCGAGCGCATAGTACCTTTTCCTTATATATATATATATATATATATATATATAGAGAGAGAGAGAGAGAGAGAGAGAGAGAGAGAGAGAGAGTCATGCTCCCTTGCGCTCCTACGCACGTGCGCACCTTTGCACATGTGCCATGGGTGTCTAATCTGAACGGTCCATGTGATGCGGAATCCCATGAAACGACATGTATAAATTTTCACCCTGATATAAAATTCGGGTGGGCCATAGCAAAGAGAAATGCAAATCAAGGGAGAAAACTGTTTTCATTTTTCATGGCCCATCAAAGTTTTATATCAAAGTAAAACTTGGGCCCGGGGGTTTTACGAGGTGCTGCTTCACATGAACGGTTCAAATTTTGGATCCACATCACATATGATGGGTTCTCAAAAAAAGTTCGTACGTAGTACGTACGAACTGGTTCGCAGGTGAGCATTTCCGTGTATATATATATATATATATATATATATATATATATATATATATATATATAATGGTTATATATGTGAGTTGTGGGGCCACCTCCGATGTACTTATCACCCACACCATCCATCTGTTTTATCTATACCGCCCGTCTGATGGGCGGTGGGCCAGTACCCGCAGCAAGTAGCTGCTGTATAAACGACAGCAAGTGCTGTGGGACCCACATGATATGTGTTTTATCTATACCGTCCATCCTGCATGTGGGACCCTCTGAGGTGTGTGTTACATCCCAAACGCCAGTAAACTCTGTGGGTTCCCAACCAGCTTTCTTGTGGCCTGATCATGAGGCAAGTGTTATATCTAAACCGTCCATCTGTAGACCTCTAGTAGTGCACAGCTGCTGCACTAACATCAGTTAATTCTGCGAGCATGATCATGAGTTATGTGTTAGATCCAAACCGTCCAAACATTTTGAAAGCTCATCTTAAGGCTTGAAACTAAAAATAAGATAGATCTATAGTTCAAGTAGACCCCACCATTTAAAATAGTGGGGTATAGTGACATTCACCGTTCAAAACTTCTTAAGGGCCACGGTAGTTCCGATCAAGCTGATGTTTTTACTTTCACTTCATCTTCCTCTATGTTAACTTATAAATAGGTCAGATCTCAAAAATACAAAAGGGTGGGCCCGATTGATATACATGAAGCCCATTTGATTTGGCCCATTTGAATAAGCCCATTTGATTCCGCCCGTTGATATGACCCATATGATGTATATTCATACCATCCATCCCCAATAAATGAGGCCCACCTTAGTATATATATTCTATATCCACCGTACCTCTAGTTTGTCGGGCGGTGGACTCCACTTTGACATATGTGTCTTATACTATCTATCCATCTACCCCAGGACGGTGATAATCCACCTCATGTATATTCCCGCCGCCCATTTGTTTTTTTTTTTGGGGTGGGTTCCAACTTAATGTATGTATTGTATTCCAGCACCGTCTATCTGGACATGCTGTGGGGCCAACTGCGATGTATGTGTTTGACCCGCACCATCCAACTTGTTGGACGATAAGCCCACCTACTGCGTATTCGCAGGGCCCACTATGTTGTATGTATTTCATCTATGCCATTCATTTATGCGGCTCACCTCGATGTGTGTATAGTAGGCACACTATCCATCTGTTGAGGCCCATTTTATATGTGCAACGCCCACCTTGAAGTGTTGGATATGAGGCCATTGGCATGACCCACTTGGTAAGGCCCAACGAGATGTATTTTCCGACCCATGTATTGTGGCCCAACTGACATATAGGTGACACCATGTATTGCGACTCATTGTGATGTACATGAGGTCCATTGGTGGCATGGCCCATTGATGTGGCCCACTTGATGTATATGAGTTTCATTGGCTTGGCCCATTGATGTGGCCCACTTGATGTATTCGAGACCCATGTGCAGGGCCCACCTCCCATTTAGCGAGACCCATTGTGATGTACTTCCGACCCATATGCCATGGCCATTGTGATGTATTTCTAACCCATATGTTGTGGCCCATTGTGAGGAATTTTTAGACCATATGATAAGTCTTGATGTGATGTGGCCCTTGGGGGAGGCCCATTGTGATGTATATTAGCCATTTGTCTGGGGGTCATGGGGCCCACTATATGTTTGACTCTATGTAGGCCACTACTTGGGAGCAATGATGGTTAAATGTCCTCATGTGACCTTCTCTTATGCTGATTGTCGGTGCTGATTATCGATGTTGATTATTGGTACCAATTATCGGTTCCGATTGCCATGGCCGATTGTCGATTTTGATTGCCATGGTCGATTGACCAATTAGCGATCGAGGTCGATTATCATGACCAATTGCCGATTCCGATTATCAATCGATTTTGATTATCGAGACCGATTCCGATTCTGATTATCGAGGTCGCTTCGATTATCGAGGCCAATTCTGATTCCTGTGGCCGATTAACTGATTAACGATTGAGGTCGATTATCGTGACCGATTGCCGATTCTGATTATCGATCGAGGCCGATTGTCGATTTTAATCGACGTGGCTGATTGCCGATTCCGATTGTCGAGGCCCAATGTGACATATATATGCGGCCCGTATTTAAGAGCCATTGTGATGTATATTCAACTCGTATTTAAGGCCCAATGTAATGAGGCCTATGTGATGAGGCCCATTGTGATGCATTTGAGGGCCAGGCGATGGAGCTCAGCATGATGTATATTAGACCCATGTGAGAGGCCCATTGTGATGTGTAGTAAGCTCTTGAGAGAGGCCCATGGTGTTGTATAATCAGCCCTTGTGTGGGGTCATGGGTTCACTATATGTTAGATCCATGAGGGTCATTCCTTGGGGGCAATGTTGGTTAAATGTCCACATTGTCGAGGTCGATTGTCGATGTCGGTTATTGATACCGATTATGAGTATGTGACAGCATAACATCATGATACATTCCCATACGCATCATCTGCATGTTTGTTATGAGATGTGGTTGATCATTACATATGTCATTGAGCATGTTGTTATGAGACTCCATTATAGGCGGAAGTTATCTCACATGAGCGCATGACATGCGTATGATTGATGCATGACTGGATTGTATGACTCATGCATCTTACATTGTGTTGTGATTATTGTACGCCCTAGCGACATTAGGGCCGTAGCCTTCACAGGCATATTGTGGATGGCCAGACGGGACACAAGAAATGTCTGGTTCTAGCATACGGGAGCCAAAAATGTCCCTGGGTGAAAATCCCTGAACCTTCGTGGCCAGGAGACGCCCCAACATCGAGACCGAGTGGATATATGAGCGCCCGAGTGCCGAATACCAGGAGGCCGCATCTCCCACTGTGTCGTGGTCGGTTGGGAGGGGGTGTGGCCTTACCCGTCCGAGGGTAGGGGGCAATACTAGGCTGAGTTTGACCAGCTCGCGAATGGGTCCGCTATCGATGTGCCGGATAGGTATTGGCAGACTATTGGCCAGGCGAATAGTGAGGTTTCTTACGCTCACTTGGACTGTACTGCTGGGAGAGGGGCAGTGCCATTTGGAGTGTACTAAACCCCGGTGATGATCCCAAAGATGAACCGTACTGATATGTGGACTTATTGAGCAGGAGTTGCATACTCATTCATTCATTCATTCACTATCCACTCAGACTGATGGTGTGCAACTATTTGTTACGTGTACCTTCGCATGACTATGATTTCGATTGAACGCGCGACTAACCTGAGATCAAGAATTTACTACATTGAGTCTGACTATCCAAATTTAGGTATGAGACTAGTTTGGATAGAAGTCTCTTATGATGGACCCCATAGCCTGCGATACTACGTACCATCATCCCGACTTCACACTCCAGCATGGTCATTCCATTCGCATCGCATATTGCATTACATTCACGGCATATGGTATTTTGGGTAACCGTGTTTCTGCATTTATATGGTCTAGATACAATTGACGCTATTCGTGAACTCATCAGGAATTACATACTGCACCGTATCCTCGATAATTGATACTTGGCTCTTTATGACTTCTCATTTGCGTAGTTGTTCTATATTGTGTATTCTGATATTAATTGACTCATAGACTTGTCCGTATTTTCGCTTACTCTGTTATTGTATAATTTATGATCTTATCAGTATTTCTACTTACTCTGGCAATTTATGATCTTATTAGTAATTCTGCTTATTCCGATATTGTATGATTTATAGATTACCAGTATTTTCGGCATTGTATGATGATGGCATTGTATTGAATACTTGACACTTACCTTATGCACACACTTACACCACCCTCTAAGCTTTCTATAAGCTTATACACGATAGATGCATGTGGGTGATGTTAGGTTACAACAGTGTTGAGCTTGGAGCATGCAACGGTCTTCTGGAGCTTGATTTTCGATTAATGTATTTCCCTTCAGTATTATAATCAAATGATTATATTAGTGGATATGTGATGATGATGTTGCCTTTGTGATTTGGGTATACTTGGGGTTATGCTTATTACGAGTTAAATGTACATTGAAAATAATAATAATAATAATAATAATAATCCTCATTGTAGGATCTCAGGATCGGAATCTGGTGTATGGACGTTAGGAGCCGAGAATGAGGTAATACGGAGGCTGTCGGCACCAGATTCGACGATTGGGATTCCTGTGAATCCGATTTCTAGGTTTGGGGTGTGGCACCTTAGCTACCATTATGCCATGCTACTAGTCCGCCATAGACGGTGCATTATCCATGCAGTTGTCGGTTTTTGGTTTTATACCTTATAAGATGAGGCCAGGCCATGCACGGATTTAGCTGTCTTTCTTGCCATCTCTAGCTAGGCCACCATTGTTGATGCCATGGCATGTGATGTAGAGCCTCTCCAAGACCTTGGCAAAGTCTATCTGGGTCACTTTGCTCAAAGGATCCATCTTGATGGTCCACATCTAGGATTGGGTGGCGTAGGAAAAGATAAGATCCAGGTGAGCTTGATTCTCTGCTGAGTCAGTCTGGCAAGCGGGTCAGGCCCGTTTGACAAAGCCCAAGGGTAAGTACTAGAATGCTGTCAAGCAAGGTCCTCTTAGGGAACTTTTGGAGCATTGTACTGCATTCTCTGCATGCACACGTCCTGTGTGCACACCTATGGTGGTTGTGTGTGCCAAACTACTATTGGCCCATTTTCTACCAGGCTCATGAATGGAGGATGGCAAGGGATATAAGCTCGAGTCCACACCTATTCGACTATGTTAATCACAGATTGATCACTGGCCAATTTATGTAATAACAGCAGGTTTTCCGAACTGTAGATCAGACGGTTAGGATCATCCTATCCAAGTAGTTTCTTATAAGCTAGCATAAACCAAAATGGATTATTTGAGTTGAAGAATGAACCTATTTTTTTTGTACAATCTCAGCTGTCTAGTCTTCAAGCGATCAATCGAATGGGTAGGATAGTCTAATCAGTGAGAGTTCTGTACCGTTAGCTGCAATGGTTGGGACGGGATGAATGGACGATCTAGATATTTAATTGTACCATTCATGTTGGTGATCATGGATCCTTGCATGGGAGGAAATGCTTATGTCCGGGAGTGTGGATGTGATGACAATGAATGGTGCATTCTATGCCTTGTGATTGTCAGCCCGTGAAAGTCAGTCGAGGGCATGTATCTATGTAACTGGTGCATACAAATTACATGCAACATGTAACATGCAATTGGAGGATGAAAGGGCTACAAGCAATAGACAATAATTCAAAGTAAAAATTACTTGTAAGATGAAAAGGTAGAATTCCGAAAATGGAATACCTATTTAGATGAGCAAGTTTCTTAAAAACAGATCAAATGCTCAATATAGCTATACTTTTTTATTGCCACTGTTTAAGGTTGTTGCATTGTTGATGTTTAACCTTTAAAATATATTATTCTCTCTTAAATTTATCCTAAATGAGGAGAGAATAAAAAGGCTACGCACAAAAACCCTATAGCAGGGCTAGAGCCACACGAAGAGAGAGATATACACACAAAGCCACATACAGGTAGACGTGTTGGGGCAGTAAAAAGGAGGAGAAGAATTCTCCTCCTTTTTTAGTTTGACAATATCCACAACTATCTAAATAAAGATCGCACCACGGTAAACTTTATCCATTAAGGCTCTAATATTTAGATGTGATAGTATCCAGCATTTCAATCTAGCCATAAAAAAAAAGTGTTATATGCATGTGTACATGTGTAGAATCTGTTTACACCTGTCATGGTGCAGAACTTGTTTACACTTATCTTTGTGCGTTCACGCGGATCAATGAGATGCCGCCACATGTTGACACTACATACAAATGATGGATGAAATTTTACTCGCGCCTCAAGAATATATCTTTCACCTTGTACCGTTCGACTACACTTAATCTACCATATTCAAAATGACTCAAAATTGTACACATATCTTATGGTCAAGAAAAAGTGAGACACTGCAAGACAAACACACGACCTTTACATAAATGATACATGTGGCCGAGTAGCGTGCTCGACACACCTATAAAGCGCCATTAAGATAGGAATCAAATCACAATCTTGATACACTTGGCAAAGCCGTTGCATATAGTCATGCGTAAATGAAAAACCTCTCAGAGACGATTAGTGCTTTCACAACGACTACAGAGATTTAGAGAACCGATCTTTCCTAAATTAGAAAAGAATCAAGGATGTGAGGAGGAATCTGAGTCTAGCTCGGATACGGTCTGATTCCATAACCTTCAGGAATCTTGGACCAGTTAGGAAACCTGATATAGCTTTTTGCCTCTAATTTATATAAGGAGCACAAGATGAAGAACTCGAGGTACTAACCTAATGCAGAGGCATTTTCACATCGAGCTCAAGTGGAGTCGCCTGTGAAATGCAGGGGCACACTTAGAGTGGGCGAGGCCCACGGGGGAGGTCTCGTGTTTGAAACTCCTTGCCGTGGGTGATTAATGTGCATTTCACACCGAGCTTGAGTGGGGTAGCCTGTGGGATGCGGGGACACACTCGGGGTGGGCGGCCAATGTGAGGCGGTACCCATGTGATTTGGGGCCCATGAAGGGGGTTCGGCCGAGGTCCTAATCCATGAGGTGTGGGGCCTGGGCTATGAGATAAATGGATTAATTCGCCATACTTTAACAGTTCGATCTTTTAGAGCAAGTGGGTAATTGTCCTGCATCAAATTGGTATCAGAGCGGGAGATCTCATGTTCGAGACTCCCCAGCGGGGGTGTTTAATGTAGGGACATTTTCACATCGGGCTCGAGTGGGGTCACCTATGGGATGCAGGGGCACACTCGGGGTGGGTGAGGCCCACGGGGGAGGTCTCGTGTTCGAGACTCCTCATCAGTGGTGATTAATGCGTATTTTACATCGGGCTCGAGTGGGGTAGCTTGTGGGATGCGAGGACACACTCGGGGTGGGCGGCCCATGTGAGGCGGTACCCATGTGATTTGGGGCCCACAAAGGGGGTTCAGACGAGATCCTAACCCATGAGATGTAATGTAGGGGCATTTTCACATCGGGCTCGAGTGGGGTCCCCTACGGGATGTAGGGGCACACTCGGGTGGGTGAGGCCCATGGGGGGGGGGGGGGGGGTCTCGTGTTCGAGACTCCTCACTAGGGGTGATTAATGCGCATTTTATATCGAGTTCGAGTGGAGTAGCCTATGGGATGCGAGGACACACTAGGGGTGGGTGGCCCATGTAAGGCGGTACCCATGTGATTTGGGGCCCACGAAGGGTGTTCGGCCGAGGTCCTAACTCATAAGATTTCGAGACTCCTCACCAGGGGTGATTATAAGGCCCGTATCCTATCCCGTACTGTTCCATAAGCTTCCACGGTCCTCCCGGTCGAATTCTGGCGACTCACGATCTGTAATCGGCAGTTGCGCACGACCTTGAGTCGTATCTCATTTTTCCAAAGTCGGCTCGACCCAAGATTGTACCCTTATGACTGCGCCGTTGCCACGGTTCCGGCGCGGTGTCTCGCACGTCTAGGCGATACCCAGCCTAGGAGATGTGGGCCTGCGTTCGGTTTCAGAAAATGCCGTGCATTGCAAATACCGAGGGAATCTTTACAACATGTCAAATCAATCTCATCAATCAATCAAGTACCATATCACATCACTCCCATCACTCACACCCATACCCAAGTACAATTATCCATCCCTAAAAGTCAACTTTCCATCACTTCACCCATCTCTCTCCCCATCACTCCATCACTCACATCACCTCTCTCTCTCTCTCTCTCTCTCTCTCTCTCTCATCTCTCTCATTTCTCTCCTACGCTCCATGGGAGCATCTCCAACGTCCCAACCTCCATGAGTGAAGCATTATGTGGCCCACTCCCTACCACTCAATCCAACCCTTCAAAGCCGATTTCGACCATTGAATCACACCCCTTGTTGCTCTAGAACCTATAGGCGGAAGGAGAAATGAAGGAATTCGAGGTGGGTGTTTATAGCATTAGTTTTTATGATTTGAGGGCCCACTTATGGTGAGACCCATCTTGATGTATGCATTGTATAGGGAGGGCCCTTAGTGGTGGGTACCTCCCCTTCTCACCTCTCTCTCTCTCTCTTGTGATGGGTGTGGCCCACTAGGTCCACACCGATCGTGGACCCACTGTGATGTATGTATTTTATCCACGCCGTCCGCCGAGTGGGTCCACCTGGTTGTTCGTATGGACAGGCCAGGATGAAGGAAAAACACAAATATCAGCTCCTTCGTGAGCTGGTGGGCCACCTACGTGGACCCCACCTAGATGTATATGTTGTTTAGCCTCAACGTCCAGCACGTGGACGGTGGGGCCTACCTTGATGATGTCTAGCGTCCCCACTGCCCAGCAAAGGACGGAGGGACCCACCTGATGTATATATTCATGCTGTCTAGTTCAGGGGACGTGTACTCCACCATGATACAAGTGTTTTATCCAAACGGTCCAAGTCCACCGGACGTGGACCCACCTTGATGTATGTAACTTATCCACACCGTCCATTCAATTTACCAGCTCATTTTAGTCATTGAGCCGAAAAATGAAGCCAATCCAAATCTCTACTAGGCTACACTATTGGAAATATTATTTTAATAGTAATATATTGTTAGGGGCCACTATGATGTTTCTGTGCATCAGAATATGTCAAATATTGGACTCATTTGAATTGTCCCTATCCCAAGAATCCAACTGATGGATTAGATTATCCTTATGTGGGTCCTACCTACAAAAAAACCTTAAGAAAACAAAGATAACCAAAAAAAATAAAAATAAATCTGTAAACCGCATTGACGCTGTTGCTGTAAGCGTCCAAATGACGCTGCAGCAACTAGCGTCAGCTGCTGAATGCTGGAGGGGGCGGTGGGCCCCACCACAGGTCCCACCTTCATGTATTTAGAACATCTTCGCCGTGCATTTAATGGGTCCCCTTTAAAGAATGAATTGTCCTAAAAATCAGCCATGCATGGAACTCAGGTGGCCCACACCACCCAAAGCAGTAGGAGATTGACCATCTACCATTGAAACCTTATTTAGGTCACAGAAGTTTTGGATCTATATAAATTTTTTTTTTTATATCTTAATTCAGGCCTTTGTAATCTTGTGAACAGATTGGATGGAAAATATACGTTATGGTGGGCCCCACATGGGACCCACCTATGTTGAAGTGGATTGGCTGGTGTACCTCCCACCAGCAGCATGGTGATGCTGTACTGGCGCAGCAGGCTCCACGAGCCACATCATGAGGTATATGTTATACCCCGTCCATCCCTCAGTAGTTCGTGGCCCACCCCACACGTGTGACACGTGTGGGTGGGACCCACCTCAGATGTATTTATTCTACTCCACACCGTCCATCTGGACGGTGCAGGTGTGGGGTGCACAGTGATGTATGGGTTTAGTTCCCGTTGTCCGTCCGTTTGAGGACGTGGGCCACACCACAATATATGTGTTTCTCCATCCGTACATCTGTTTTGGAACGAGGGGCCATCCCACACGTGTGGGCAGGTGGACTTCACCTTGATATATCTGTTTCACATCCACGCTGTCTGCCCGTTTTGAGCTGTATGGGCCCCTACCTTGATGATGTGTTGTATGCCACACCTTCCATCTGTGTGTGGTCCACTTTGATATATGTACTTTATTTACATGCTGTCCGTTCGCAGCCCACCTTGATGTATGCATTCTACATTCACGCCATACATCTGTTTGCCGCATGTGGACCCACCTTGATGTATGTTTGTATATCCAGCCATCTGTCTAGTTGGGCTGGAGGTGGGCCACCATGCTGCATGTATTTCATCCTTGTCATGCAGTTTAGCTGGATGTGGACCCCATTGTGATGTACATCTGTATAGTCCATGGGACGTAGGGCCACCATGATCCATGTGCTGGACACTTGCAAACGCCCAGGACAGTGGTCCGCCTGGATAAATTCGCTGTATATCCAGGCTGCCCATCCATTTTTTTTTTTTTTTTTTTTTTTTTTAAGATTATAGGCTGCCCATTGGGCCCATTTTAGTGGTGCAACAGGCCCACCTCGAGGCATGCATTATAGGCAATATGTCCACTTAATTTCCTGGGTTATGGGCTACCTCATTAGGCTCACCTTGAGGAGCAATGGGCCCATCTTGATGTATGTGTTATAACCACGCCGTCCAGTCCGCTGGACATGCGGCCCACTGTTATATGTGTTGTTCATCCACGCTGATCATTTGGTGGGCCTATTTTGAAGGTACAGGCCCACCTATTCCGAAATTGAGGTCCATTGGTGCGTCCCATCCATGAGGCCCATCATGATGTATATTTAAGGCCCATGTGATAGGGCCCACCTGCCTTGTATTTAAGGCTCATATGATGGGGCCCACCTGCTCGAATCTGAGGCCTATGGACAAGGACCATTGTGATGTATTATGGGTAAGGCCCATTGTGATATGTATTGGGCCCATAGCGCGTGGCTCATTTGATGTATTCGAGACTCAGATACGTGGCCCATTTGATGCATACGAGACCCATGTATAGGGCCCACATGTTATGTATTTGAGGCCCATGAGCAGGGCCACCTATTATATATATGAAGTCCATTAGTGTGGCCCATTGATGCGGCCCATTGGTTGTATTTAAGGCCTATGGGTTGTGGCCCACCGTGACGTGTATTAGGCCTGTGTGATGCAGCCCACCGTAACGTGTATTAGGACCATGTGATGCGCCCATAGTGATGTGTATGTAGCCCTTGTATAAGGCCCATTGTGACGTATATTAAGCCTTTGTATGAGGCCATGTGTCCACTTTATATTTGACTCTATGTGGGCCATTGCTTAGGAGCAATGTTGGTTAAATATCCACATTGATGGGCAATGATGGTTGAATGTCAATGATGGTTGAATGTCCACATTGTGACATTCCCTTAGGCCTTGTTAGGCTCATTCTCGTCGATTCCAATTGTCAAGGTCGATTGTCATGGCCGATTCTAATTTTCGAGCCTGACTTAGATTGTCGAGGCCGATTCCGATTTTAGAGGCTAAGTCAAATTGTCGAGGCCGATTCCAATTCCGATTCCAATTATCGAGGCCGATTGTCGTGGCCGATTCCGATTTTCGAGGCCGAATCAGATTGTCGAGGCTGATTCCGATTATCGAGGCCAATTTCGATTGCTAAGACCAATTGTCGAGACCCATGTGATGTATATGCGGCCCATGTTTGAGGCCCAATGTGATGTATATGCGGCCTGTGTTTGAGGCCTAATATGATGTATATGTGGCTCGTATTTGAGGCCCATTGTGATGTGTATTCAACCCATGTTTAAGGCCCGATGTGATGAAATGAGGTATATGTGGTGAGGCCCATTGTGATGCATTTGAGGGCCAGACAATGAAGCCCATTGTGATATATATTAGGCCCATGTGAGAGGCCCATTGTGAAGTATATTAAGCTTTTGAGTAAGGCCCATGGTGTTGTATATTAAGCCCTTATGTGAGGCCATGGGTCCACTATATGTTAGGCTCCATGTGGCCCATTCCTTGAAGGCAACGTTGGTTAAATGTCCACATTGTCTAGGTCGATTGTTGATGCCGATTATTAATACCAATTATGAGTATGTGACAGCATAGCATCATGATACATGCTCATATGCACCATCTGCATGTTTGTTATGAGATGTGATTAACCATTGCATATGTCATTGGGCAGGTTGTTATGAGACTCCTTGATAGGCGGAGGTTATCTCACATAAGGGCACGGTATGCGCAGGATTGATACATGACTGGATTGTATGACTCATGCATCTTGCATTGTGTGTTGTGACTACTGTATGTTCTAGCGACATCAGGGCCATAGCCTCCACAGGCATATCGTGGATGGTCAGATGGGACATCGAAAATGTTTGGTTCTAGCATACGGGCGCCATAGATGTCCCTAGGTGAAAATTCCTAAACCTCTGTGGCCAGGAGACTCCCCGACGTCGAGACCGAGTGGATATATATGAGCGCATGAGGGCCGAATACCAGGAGGCTGTGTCTCCCACTGTGTCGTGGTCGGTTGGGAGGGGGTGTGGCCTTACCCGCCCGAGGGTAGGGGCATAGCTAGGCTGAGTTTGACCAGCTCGTGAATAGGTCCGCTATCGACGTGTCAGGTAGATATTGACTGACTACTGGCCAAGCTGATAGTGAGGTCTTTTCTACTTGCATGGTTGCGCGTCAATGAGCGGTGATTTGCATGTAGAGTGCACTAGACCCCGTGATGATCCCAGAGAGAAACTGTATTGATATGTGGACTTATCGAGTAGGAGTTGCATATTCATTCATTCATTCATTCATTCACTATCCACTCGGGTTGTTGGTGCACAACTAATTATTGTGTACCTTTGTAATGACAAAGATTTCGGTTGGGCGCGCGATTAACCTGAGATCAGGAGTCTACTACATTGAGTCTGGCTATCCAAATTTAGATATGGAACTGGTTTGTATAGAAGTCCTTTGTGATGGACCCCATAGCCTGCGATACTACGTACTATTATCCCAACTTCACTCCAGCTTGGTCATTTTGTTTACATCGCATATTGCATTGTATCATCAACATATAATATTTGGCTTACTGTCCCCGCATTGCATAGCTGATCTACATTGCTTCATCAGTATATGATATTGTTTTTATTATATTTTTGCATTGCATAGCATGGATAAGGCTGATGGTATTTATGGATCTATCAGCATGTTTTCACATTACTCTGATATCGTATGATTTATGATCTTGCCAGTATTTCTGATATTGTATAACTCTTGGACTTGTCAGTATTTTTGCTTACTCTGATATTGTATGGTTCATGGACTTATCTGTATCTCCATTTACTCTGATATTACATTCTGAGCATGCATATACTGCTCACACACTTACACCACACTCTAAGTTTTCTATAAGCTTATGCATGATAGATGTGTGCAGGTGATGTTAGGTTGCAGCAGCGTGAAGCTTAGAGCATGTAGCTGTCTTCTAGAGCTTTAATTTTGACATATGTATTTCCCTTTCAGCATTGTATTCAAATGTTTACATTCGTGGATATGTGATGATGATGTTGTTCTTGTGATTTGGGTATACTAGTAGTAATGCTTCTTACGAGACAAATTCATATTGAAAATCCTCCTTGTAGGATCCCAGGATCAGAAACTGGCGTATAGGCGCTGGAGCCGAGAATGGGGTGTTACGGAGGCTGTCGACACCGGATTCGGCGATCGAAAATTTTGTAATCTCGGTTTCCAAGTTTGGGGAGTGACAGTGATTAATGCGCATTTCACATCGGGCTCGAGTGGGGTAGCCTATAGGATGCGAGAACACACTCAGGGTGGGCGACGCATGGGAGGCGGTACCCATTTGATTTGAGGCCCAAGAAAGGGGTTCAGCCGAGGTCCTATCCCATGAGATGTGGGGCCTGTTATGAGATAAAGGGATTAATTCCTCATACTCTAACAGTTCGAGCTTTTAGATCAAGTGATTAATTGTCCTGCATCACAACTGAGCCATCGCTTACAATCCCTTACTGCGCAATGCTGTCTTATCTTAGTTTAACTTTAGATTCTTTCACTTCTATCCAACCCCGCTGCAGAAAGTTCAGAGTTTGGCGTAGCTCAGATCGTTGTTGTGTAGCGCTATCGTTGTAATATGCTTAGGAGTAATGTGAATATCCCTAATCTACTGTCATTGGATCCCGATCAACCAAGTCTATACTTGGAAGATTACATTACTCACATCTTGTTGACTATCCACATCGATTGTTTGTCTACATAGGAGATCGTCGGTATTTATCTTTATTTTCTATGCTTATTTTATGTTCACAATTATTGTACTGATCTTCACTGTAAATCAATAAAATTGACAATTAGCCTTTATTTTTAATTCTTTTAATCCATTATTGTATTACTAAGAAATATGGGGCCCACAATCACTATTAAAAGAAAAGTCATAATCTCAAGACAAAAAGATCACATTTAGAAGGACTGACCCTCCCCTTCTAAATTGTTGGATCACTGCAACATTGGTGGCTGAACAATCACAAGTCTAATCTTATGGCTAATTTGGCACTTGGGGTCGCAAACATAAAAAAAAAGCAACTATTTGAATTTAAGATACACCCATTTATCACCAAATCCAATGTGCCAAATAGGGCGTAAAGGAATTCTATTTGGCATTGCCAATTCTACACATAACCCATGTGTGTGGTGCTTCTTCATTGATGTTGAACTGAGCATTCCTAATACTCATTGCAGAGCATAAACGATTCTTGAGTCAAAAGAAGGATTTTCATTTAGATCTTTTTTATTTTTATTTATTTTTATTTTTTATTTTTTTCACTTCCCCGCAATTAGAAACTTATAAACAGAGGCCACCAATTACAAGTTTGTATGCATGCATCTTCTGTGGTGTTTTTCAAAATAAAGTAAATGGTTTTTTGAAGGTTTGGACTGTGTTCAAATTCAAAATTTTCTTTTTAAGAAAATCAAAGTAATTCTACAGTCTTACTTGGCATGGGCGCCTGAGGCCAACTTCATGTTTATTTCGTGTTGTTTGGAGTATTACTTTCATCTTAAAACTGAAATTCCACCTAGTCTTCATTTAGAAAGGTTAGCTTATTGTATCTTGAAAGTAGATTTATTATAATCTTTACGACGATTTCATGTTTCTGCCTCTTGTGAATGTCTAAGGCTAGGCTTGAAACATACACAATGGGGCTAAAATCAAAGGCCTGATTATTAACTGAGCTAGGCTCAGGCCTACTTCCCAAGGCTCGGTCTGACCCTAAAATGGCATGTTGCCTTCCTTAAGAGTGCTTACATAAAAGAGTGATGGTCTCCTGCGAGCAAGCAAAGGGTTTGGGGCTTCGGGTGGGCTATTCTGTGGTGTAGTTCTAAAATCCACTCTTAACTTTCAAGTGCATAACCCATATTAGCCCTACATGGTCAAAAACCAGGTGAATGTGTGATTCAAGTGAGACCACTCCAAGGGAATTAAGCAGTTGAGAAGGAGATGAAACCCTTGTTTGTACATGATCCACGGTCTATTCCAATTATTTAGATTTCACATCAAAAGTTAGACCTGAGGCTAAAAAATAGACCCATCTATGATTCACGTGGGCAGCATTAAGGGAAACAATTTCACAATATTATTTGAAAAAAAATAAGTATTTATAATTCCAAAACTGAGTGTCTCAACTTGAAAACTGGTCGAGTCAATTTGACTCAATGAGATTCCAAGCTGAATCTATTGTAAACTGGCTTTAGAGCATCACTCGGTAGACACTCGACAAGACTCATTGAGTCGGCTTGTAAACTCTATCAACTCGACACGACTCAAGACGATTCAACCAAGTCACTCACCCAAATGCAAACATCAACCGGGATTTTTATTTTTTCATATCTATTTAATAATTTATATTTAATTATTGATATGTCGAGTCCAATAAAGACTCAGTCGAGACATCGAGTTGACCCAACCCAGTTGGACATCAAGTCTAGTCAAGTTTTCGAGCTCTTACTATGATATTAGTTATTGAAAAGCTATGGACAACAACATCATGTGTCAAGCTAAACACAAAGAATGTGATTATCGTGTGCATCTTAAGGACGGCCCATCAAGCGAATGGAATCGATGAGTGTGAGCATCGATGATGAAATTGAATGGACGGTCAGGATCATTTCCCATGAAGAACTTTTGCCCATGCCCAATAAAAGATTAATAAACAACAACTTGAAACACTTTTAAGTAGTGTCATTGCACAACAAGAAAGAGTTACACAAGAGAAATACAGGTACTATACATACGCATGTAGAGAGCGATCTCAAAAATACCCTTCAGTCCTTCCCTTGAAACCAATCTGCCCGAATGTAAGGCAGAGGAACAGCCCCAGATGCCATGTGACCATCCATAGCCTAATTTAACAACAATAATAATAAGTGTAAGAAAATAAGAAGAATGCTAAAAATGGATTAATCTGGACTGTCCACATAATCAGCCCTATTTTGGATTGTCCACTGTCCAAAAATCGCTCTGATCGGAAGGTTGTAACGATCCAATTAGTGGGTCTGTTGGCCAGTTCTTGATCATATGATGGTTTCATTTCTCAGAGCATTATTGGGCCATGGACAATCCAATGGGGGCCCACTTGGTGGATTGTCCATTTCATGGGCCATGTGATCATACACAGACTAATACCCAAAAATTAGAAAAAAAAAAAAAAAAAAACAGTTTAATAAATAAGAAAGAAGACTAAAAATGGATCAATCTAGACTGTCCACATAATCAAACATTTCTAATTGTCCCCTGTCCGAAAATCGCATTCATTGGAATTTTGTAACAATCCAATCTCTTGGCTGGCTCTTGTTCATATGATGAACCATGGGCAATCATACATCATTGCACCACATGGAGATCTGTATTGTGGACCATTCACTTTGATTAAGTGATCAATCTCGATCGATCTTGTACTCACCAAAAATCAGACGTGAGAGCTGGGCCGGTGGGCCAGTGAGCAAGCTCATTTCCAATGCTTTGGAAGAAGAGGCCCGTCAAACTGTTACCGTTGATCGCTGGTATGCTTGATGGGGCGAACCAACCAATCAGGCCGAACCCGATCACATTAAAGTCTCTGCGAAGCCAATCTCTCTCGAAGCTAGTAACAGTGGAAATATAAGTATAATTTAGAAACATACATGAATTTGATTAACTGAGATAAGCACGGTTTTGTTGATAATTACCAGGTAAACCTTCCACCTGAGGCTAGGGCTTGTTTCAGAGGGTTTCTTGCAGCTACTGGAGATTTTATAAAGCCTGAGATTTCATGGAAAGATAAGTGTATTAGAGGATGCTTTCAAGAAAAACTTTGATACTCGGCAGGGTGTGATAGATGATACACAGTCACTTAGAAATTAACCAGAAGGCATATAAGTTAAATTAAACTGCCCAATTAGATCACAATCTTTCATTAATTTGCACCACCCACATAATATCCTTACTTGTTAGATAGCTTTACTTGATCAGATGATCAGTTACGATGACATTGGAGCATTGGATTGGAGGGGTGTGCCGTGGATAGCATATGTTTACCTTCATCAGATGATCATAGCCATTCAAATAAGGGCACACAAACATCATCAATTTTGCATGACCTTAATTGTATGGATGGGATCAATCATGGTTGCTTAGGGCACGTTTGGCCGGGTGGATTGGGAGGGATTGAATGGTATTAGGGTGGATGGCATGGATTTCAATGTAATGATGGTGTTGTCAGTGGATTGTCTGAAGATCCATGGAATTGCCATGGGATTGCTATATCGACTCTGTTTGGCATGCCCAACCAATTCCGGGATTAAACCTTCTCATCCCTTCCAATCCCTGAGCCAAACACGTCTCAGGCAAATTTGAACGGATTAGGGTGGATTGGATGGGATTTAAAGGTAATGATGGTGTTGTCAGTGGATTGTCTTAAGATCCATGGGATTGCTATATCCTGGGATGACCCGGCCTGTTTCATGGCCAAGATTTAACTTCCAATCCTTTCCAATACCATCCAATCCCTTCCAATCCGCCCTGCCAAACGGGAAATTGGGCCTGATCCCTGGGCTGGATCAAAGGAGGAGGATTGATGTTAGTCAATGTTCTAAATAGTGGTTTTAGAGTGGGACCCACCGGTAACCAGATGAGCCGTCTAACTTGTTTAGTGACTCATTTTATTCCTACACAAACCCTATATAATATGGCCGAGTCAATCAATTCGTACGACCGGATGTTCGTCGTTAAACTTTTGCCAGACCCAAACAATCACAAGATTTACTGTTTTGAAATTTGTAATAGAATTTGATAGAATGTGGGGGCCAGAGATCGAGGCTACTCATCAAGTGGGGGTATATTATGACCATGCTCTCTATAGAGATTTCCAGGAAATCTTAATAAATACATAGTATCTATTCATATTCATCTAAATACCTATCCATAATATCTATATACATGTACATATATAAGTTTGATAGATTGTGCGTGCTAGAGGTTCAGGCCATTCATCAAGTGGGGTATATGACGACCATGCCTCATTAGAGATATCTAAGAGATCTTGTGTGATCGAGGCTACTCATCAAGTGGGGGTATATTATGACCATGCTCTCTATAGAGATTTCCAGGAAATCTTAATAAATACATAGTATCTATTCATATTCATCTAAATACCTATCCATAATATCTATATACATGTACATATATAAGTTTGATAGATTGTGCGTGCTAGAGGTTCAGGCCATTCATCAAGTGGGGTATATGACGACCATGCCTCATTAGAGATATCTAAGAGATCTTGTGTGTGTATATTGAAATATTTGGTTGAATTAAATAAATTATTTGAAATCGAAAACCAATAGGAAAATAAAATTTGAGATAGAAGAATTATGGAGTTGAGTTGAGGTGTGACGTGAGTCACTTAGCTTGAAATCAAATTTGCTAAGAGTCCCAAGTGCAATAGGTTTTCAGAACAATCGACCTCGAGGATACAACGATTATAACTCGGTCTGAGCGGAGCACTCAGTATATGTGTGCTCGAACCACTTGCAGTTTAACCTGAAAATGCTGAGTTAACTTAGCAATTAAAATTCATAAATTAGATAATAGAGAGAGTTTTCACAAGAGTATAAATGATTTTTGTTGTTTTAAAAACGGAATGGAAGTCCTTATATAAATTCTGAAGTGGTGTATTAAGCATCATTTCGAAAGGGTTTGGTTCGTTTGATTTAAACCCAACAAGTGCGACCAACTGATCAGTCACATCTCTTTGATTTAAAATGAAAAGGCGCAAATGCGAGTACATTCTCACATAAATAAAGTCCTGCAAGTACCCATACACATACACATACACCCACGCGAGTACACCCGCACCGGTACCCCGGCCCGACCCGTCCCATCCTGTCCTTTTGCACACACGCACACCGGCTCGGCTCAGCTTGACGCGCGCGTGTAGTCAATGACACAAATTAAAGATATTGGCATAGCCCTCACATGGGACCAAATTCACAAGTTCCCTGAATGGGGTTCAAACCCCAAAGCAAAAAATTTATCTTATTTACAAAAAAAATTTTCTTGGGCAAATCCAATGTTAGACTAAACCTTCAACTCAAACGTAACAGAAATTTCGAATTTAGAGGGAAATCGAAATATTTGAAATTTCATTTTTTATTTTTTATTTTGAAAGATGTGGGGGAATGTTGTTTTTTGTTTCAAATTTTATATTAAAAATGGAATTTCAAATATTTCGGTTTCTCTCCAAATTTGAAATTTCTGTTACTTTTTATTGGTGGGTTTAGTCATACGTCAAATTTTCCTAAGGAAATTTTCATGTATATAAGATAGGTTTTTTTCCTTGAGGCTTGAGCCCATTTTTGGGGGTATTTGAATTTGGTCTTGTGGAGAATTATGCTAATAGCTCTAATGTATGCTATTGACCACGCGCGCGCATGTGCTGAGCGGAGCTGTGCTGCTCCACGTCGAGTCTAAGTTTGAGTCCGTATTCTCGTGCGCGACAGGACGGGGTGGGATGAGCCGGGCCGGGCCTGGGTGCGGGTGCGAGTGTACTCATGTGAGTGTGTGTAAGGGTATTCGCGAGACTTTTTTATGTGAGAGTGTACTCGCACTTGTGCCTTTTCATTATAAACCAGAGAGATGTGACCGATCAGTTGGTCGCACTTGTTGGGTTTAAATCTAATGGAACAAACCCATTAGAAAGCATGCTTACTCCACTACTTCGAAGACCATATAAAGACTTCCATTCCATTTTCAGATCAATGAAAATTCTTTTTACTCTTGTGAAAAGTCAACCTGTTTTCTGGTTTATGAATTTTGGTTGCTGAGTTCATCTTTGAGTTAACTCAGTGCTTTCGGAGTAAACAGTAAGTGGTTCGAGCTCGCGTATAGTGAGTACACCGTTGGGACTGGGTTATATTCATTGTATCTTGGAGGTCTATTGATCTGGAAACCTGATTCACTTGGGACGCTGTCCAAGGGAAGCAAATTTGATTTCAAGTTGAGTGACTCACATCATGCCTCGACTCAACTCTCTCTCTCTCTCTCTCTCTCTCTCTCTCTCTCTCTCTCTCTCTCTCTCTATATATATATATATATATATATATATATATATATATATAAGTTTGATACATAAAATGTGGGGGTTAGAAATTCACGCCATTCATCAAGTGGGGTACATTGCAACTATGCCTTGCAGAGATCTATAAGAAATCTTAATAGATACACATGAATCCACCGATATCTATTTAAATACTTATATGTGTATTCACAGTTGTTGTACATGTATAATAGCATATACATGTCCTATACTCTTAACAACGTCGACCACAAAATACATTAGTCCACTAATCAGGCAGGCTAAGAACCTAATACTATCCAATTGAGACCCAACAGGTTTCATCTAAGCACAATACGACCGTAGTGGTCCGTACCAGACCGTATCGGTGGTGAACGATGCCATACCCAATACACTGATTTTAAACCTTGTCTGAGATTATGGGCTACCCAAATGAATGGCCCAAAGCTCTCACACCCATACCATTTTATGCGATGATCAGGCCCGGCGTGGGATCCACACTCATAAAGGTGAGATAGTTGGATAGGTGTACCAAATTACAAAAATTAAAATCCAAGGGTTAGGGGTAAAATATGGGAAGAGTAGCAGTGAATTGCAATATTATAGTGAAATGTATAGGTTCAATTTGGGGAAAAAGTGGTAAAAATGTATACATACTGGATGTAAGACGTGGCTTCTGAGAGGGAGAAGATGCGAAGAGAGAGGAAGTTCCTAAGCCTGCTACATTCGCCAAGCTTGCCATGGCTGCTCTTTGTTTTCTTTTTCTTTTTTCTTTCTCCTCTGCTCTCACACTCTCTCACATATGAATTCTTAGTGTCTTATTGTATGTGATGGAGATTTTGTAATGTGGATTGTATGGATGGAGTTTTGGAGGTGGACTAATGGGATCTTGACACGTGGAGATATGTGGATAAGCCATCCTCTTTTTATTATTATGATTTTTTTTTTTTTGACTTGTACAATCTCGTGGACTAGAATTTCCTACAACCGTGCAATAAAAAGCTACGTGGGTCTACCTTGATGTGTGTGTGTGGCATCTGTTCTGTTCATCGTTTGTGCCAGCTCATTTTAGACGTGATTTGAAAATAAAGTAGGCCACACCATAGAGGGCTGCCCAACATTGAAACATTCCTAACCCCCACCGTGATGAATGCGTGCGTGTGATATCTACTACGTCCATCATTTGCGCCGTAATCTAGTGAGCTGGGGCTAGTCATCAGTGGATAACGTTGTAAATAATCTGACGCAACTGATGGACGGAGTGGATGTCACGTACACATCACGGTGGGCCCCACAGAGCCTTTTGTTACATCAACCTGGCACCTATGGTAGGAAATCGTATCCAAGAAATGAACATTTGCTCCATGACTGTGAACTGCTTTCAGGGGGACACTGCATCGAACCGTCATCCACAATGGGCCCCACGGAACCAAAAAGGCCCATAGGTGGCAGTGGAAGGGTAGCTGACTTGATGAGTCTTGCCAAGTCGAGCTTGCCAGTGAGTTTCATAGTGACTCAGATCGATTTTGTCTGAGTTGAGTTGACTCTTCCAAGTTTCTAGTTGAGTCACCGGGTTTTATAAGAACTATGGTAGGGCCCAATCCGTGTCCAGTCGGATGACTCAGATTTGGGCCTTAGTGCCATAATTAAAAGACTCAGTGACTCGGATCGACTTGTTTGATCCTGAGTTGAGTTGGGACTTGCTCAAGTTGGGTATGGAACCGAATCCGGTGCTTCAAATCCGGGTTGAATCAGATAAATAGACACATCAAACTCGTCCGAGTCATAGAAGGAAGCAGCAATTTTGGGGAGGAGGTGTAGGATATCTGCTCGGCAGTGGGCCATTCGATAGATCAAGGTCCAAAAAGAAAGAAAATAAGGGTAGTCAACATTCAACAAGAGAAAGGGCAAAAGATTTTTGGGACATGCTCCATTCAAGATGTGGTCCACCATGTCAACGGATGGGATCGACAGATGGTGGCCCTTGTTGAAATTTAATATTCTTGGTACTTGGATTATATAATCATAGGATCATGAGAAGGCAATCAGATGATATAGGAACGATGACAATGGCCCACCAACTCCTAGAATATTTATGGCCCTGCAAGCTTTGGACTGCGTCATTAGGCCTATACAACAGGCCCATACCTGACATTTAGGCCCGAGAAATAATTGGGCCATGAGCAGGCCTCAGCATTCCCTCAAGGCTTCGATGGTCTAGCCCTCTGGTCCAACTCAGATAAACAATGTAGGGTTTAAGTGCATGGCTAGTGGACCTGATCAATTGTTGGGGTGAGATCCACATCAATGTGCTTGGCCTGTGGTGGGGCACATATCAATTGATCAAATGGGCTTGGACAACCGCACCTCTACTTTAAGTTACATATGGGTCCCATCCATCGATCGCAGATGGATGTTAATGTAGTGTCCATCCGATGCACATTCATAGGTGGACCACAAATGTACGAAAGAAATGAACAATAGTAATTTGATAACGGTCTATAGAAAATGACTCTGAATCTTAAGTGGCCCGCATACCAACCAGCGATCCTGGCCATTCATTAGGAAATGGCAATTAAACATACCAAAAACAAAAAATGAGGATGCACCCACATGTGTTGAACATGGTTTTTTTTTTTTTTTTTTTATAAATATTTATTATTATTATTTTTTTATTATCTTTCTCAAATGGTGTAATCTACGGTTGGATATTTTTATTTTTGCCGTTTTTTGTCCATGATCACAACTATTTATCTTTCTTACACGAGTGTGATATGTCACTAGATCAATTGGGCAATATTATATTTTGGCTAACAATGATAATGTTGTTGAGTGTAAAGTATTGCATATTTCTCCCTATTTATACCTTAATTTTATAAACAAGATGTTGCTTAATTAATTTAATTATGCATGTTTTTATGTGCTAGGTGATTTTGAGAACTTAAGGTGAAATTGATGCCAAAAGAAAGATTTATACTCAAAAGATCACTAAATGAAGATTTGAAGATTTGGAAGTCATTAATGAAGAATTCTGATGCCAAAGATCCAAGAAAATCAAGTGAGAAATGAAAAGAATCAAATATTTGAAGTAAAGAAAGGGAATCCTGAAATTGTCTTGAAAACAAACATATTCCTGAAATTATCCTGAAAAGCATATTTTGAAACTTTAAATAATTTTGGAAAACTCTACAGAGTGCTAAATTTGAGGTGGTTTAAACCCCTAAGTCTATTTTGGGAAACTGCACAGAGTGCGTAAATTTGAAGTGATTTCTAGATTTTTCCAACTCGGTGCGAAAGTTGGAATTCCACAACTATAAATAGAACTCCGTAAGATGCTGTAAGGCATATTATAAGATTTGGAAAGGTCTTAAGGAGCATAGCATAAGGGTGGAGCAGCTGCCAAAGAGTTTTTCTTCTTCCATAATATATTTTTCATGCTTTATTTAAGAAATTTGGTTTCAATCATGTCTATGATTGGCTAAACCTTTTAAATAGGGCTAAGAGGTGAAGCTTGTAGCGTATTGGGATATTTAATTTGTTTTGATTCTTAGTCTTATTGCATCTCATTAATTTATAGTTTAATATTAAGGGAATATTTTTAGTTTTCTATTATTTATTGTGACTCGAATTACAATAGATGTTGTGATAGCTTTGGATACCTTCGTTTCCTGTTTTGATATAGTGAGATTGATAAATCCCGTTATTCACTATCATCTCCTGGGCATGGTAGGGTGATGGAATCCCTTCCAATCTTCACAATTCTCCTCTATTGAGAATTAGGTCAATGAAAAGTTCAGATTTGATTTAAATTGTTTTATCTTTCAATTAAATAGGATAGGACTCAAATTCCAATTGTGTTTATCGAATCAAGTAAGGTAGCATCTTAATAGCTACAAGTAGATCCTTGACACCCTAGTTCCCACATTTAATTGATAGTTTAAACATTATTCACAATTACTTTCTTTTATTCTAGAATTCAAATTTAAATATTATTCTAGTTCTAGTTTTATTTCTTTTCAGAATATGTACAAGTTTAGTCCCTGTGGATTCGACCTCGTTCTTACGAGTTATTACTATATCGGGACCATACACTTGGGGTTGTGAACAAGTTTTTGGCGCCGTTGCTGGGGACTACGGCTACGTTTTTCTGGAATTAATTGGTATTAGAATTAGGTTAAGATTAAGATTTATTTTTCTACTATATTTTTAGGTTAGGATTTTTTCTGAAATTATTTTTAGAAACTAACATTGTTTTCTGTTTTGTAGGATTCCTAACATAATAACTCTTATTCGGTACTTTTATTCCAACCCTCTCTCTCTCTTTTTTTTTTTAGATATCTTATTTGTTTTAGTTTTTCTAATTTTCTTTTTAAGTTTAATTATTTAGTTATTTGAGAGTTGTGTGTGTTTCATGTCCAAGTGGGTTCGTGAGAACACTCAACGTCTCTTGAGTGAATGAGGACTAGTCGAAGGGTTGCCTATTCATCAAAGGATTAGACACCACTTAAGATCCTCTCAGTTAATTAAAGTGATGACTGCAAATCAACCTTAACCTCAACCACTAGTTGAGGAAGTTCAAGATGAAAACGAGGTGCATAATGCACCCTCGCTCGTACTATACGCGATTATTTACAACCGGTAGGGGTGAGTACACCTTCCTGCATGATTTTTCCACTTAATGCAGGAAACGTGGATATCAAACCTGAAGTGATACAACTTCTTCCTAAGTTTCATGGACTAGAATTTTGAAAGTCTATATTTGTACATCAAGGAGTTTGATGAGATAATCGCTACATTACACTTTCCAAATGTGTCTAAGGACACAGTGCGATTTAAATTATTTCCTTTTTCATTGAAAGAGAAGGCTAAGACATAGATGCACTCCTTAAAGCCAAGATCTATCGGCACATGGGCCAAGATGATCCGTGAATTTCTCAATAAGTTTTTCCCATTTCATAAAACCAACACTTAAGGAAGGCAATCATGAACTTTGCCTAAAAAGAGGAAGACACCTTCTTCCAATGTTGGGAAAGGTTCAAAGATCTCACGAATTCCTGTCCACATCATGGCCATGAAATATGTCGAATAATAAGCTTTTTCTATAATGGATTAACTTCGCCAATGTGCCAGTTAATAGAGATGATGTGTAATAGTGAATTCATGAACAAAGAGGCCGATAATGCATGGGATTACCTTGATCAATTGGCAGAAAACGCGTAATCATGGGACACCTCTCCAAGACTCACCACTTCTAAGCCTACTCAATCAAAGGAAAGGGGAGGAGTTTATGTTCTAAAAGAGGAAGACAATATGAGTGTAAGAGTGACCAATCTCACAAGAGAAGTCGAGGCCATGGAACTTAAGAAGGCATAACCTATTAAATCTGATAAGGTCGTGAAAGTTGTTTGTGGTATTTGTACTTATAACATACATACAACTGAGAGTTGCCCAACAATTCCTACTTTTTAAGAGATATTGAATGAGCAATCAAATGCCGTGAATAACTACCAAAGGCCTTTCAGAGGACCCACCTCAAATATATATAATTCTAGTTAGAGAAATCATCCAAATTTCAGTTGGAGGAATGAAAAACAGCTAACCCATAAGAGGCCCTTACTTAATTTTTAAATCAGAAGAGGCCTCAAGAGGATACGGTTTAAAAATTCATACAAAACCAAGAACTATTCAATTAAAATACAGCGCAAATATTCCAGGATATCAAAACAACAATGGGAATGTTTGCATCGTGTCACGCCCCAAACTCAAAAATTGGATTTACAGGAATCCCGATCGCCGAACCCTGTGCCAACAGCCTCCGTAGTACCCCATTCTCAACCCCCAGCGTACATACGCTAAGTTCTGATCCTGGGATCCTACAAGGAGGATTTTTCAACATACATTTGTCTCATAAGAAGTATAACCACAAGTATACCCAAATTATAAAGGCAACATCATCATCACATATCCACTAATATAATTATTTGAATACAATGCTTGAAGAGAAATACATATATCGAAATCAAAGCTCCAGAGGACAACTGCACGCTCCAAGCTTAACGTTGCTGTAACCTAATGTCACCTGCACACATCTATCGTGCATAAGCTTACAAAAGCTTAGAGGGTGGTGAAAGTATATGCACAAAATAAGTGCCAAGTATACCATAAAGCCCATAAATCATACATCATCGGAAAAAGTGAAAATACTGACAAGATCATGAATCGTACGATATCAGAGTAAGCGGAAATATACTGATAAGTCCATGAGTGCTATCAGTCGTACTAAGGCTATACGATGCAAAACAAAATAAGACAATAACAAATGCTGAGGATGTAATGCAATATGCAAATCTTGACGAGATATGAATACCATCAACCTCATCTAGGCCATATAAGTGCAAAAACATGGTAACCCAAAATGCTAAATACTGTGGATGCAATGTGATATGCGGTGCGAATGAAATGATTATGCTGGAATGTGAAGTCGGGATGATAGTACGTAGTATCGTAGGCTATGGGGTCCACCATAAGAGACTTTTATCCAAACCAGTCCCATACTTAAATTTAGATATTCTGACACAATGTGGTAAACTCTTGATCTCAAGTTAGTTGCGCGCCCAACCGAAATCATGGCCATATGATGGTACACGTAACAAATAGTTACGCAACACCAACCCAAGTGGATAGTGAATGAATAAATGAATGGATATGCAATTCCTGCTCAATAAGTCCACATATCAATACGGTTTCCGGGGTCTATTACACTCCACTCCGACTGCCTCCTCTCTATCTACACAGCTCAGTGAGTGGAAGAGACCTCACTATCCGCCTAGCCAGCAGTCTGCCAATACCTACCCGGATCGTCGATAGTGGACGTATTTACGAGCTGGTCATATTTAGCCTAGCTTATAGCCCCCTCAATCGAGCGGATAAGGCCACACCCCCTCCCAACCAATCACGACACAGTGGAAGATGTGACCTACTAGTATTCGGCACTCGGGCGCTCATGTTCCACTTGGTCTAGATGTTGGGGTTACTCCTGGCCTCGGAAGTTTTAGGATTTTCACCCAAGGACATCCTAAGTGCCCATAGCGCTAGAACCAAATATTTCAGGTGCCCCATCTATTGTTCCACGATGTGCCTGTGGAGGCCAAGACCCTGATGTCGCTAAGACGTATAATGATCAAGTCACACATATGCGAGATGTATGAGTCACACTATCCAGTCATGCAGCAATCCTACACGTATTGCGTGATAATGTGGAGCACTCCGTCTTATAAGGAGTCCCGTAAATGGTCTGCCCAATGGCGTATGCTATGATCAAACATTCCTCATATCAAGCATATGATGCGTATGAGAATGAATCATGGAGTTATACTAAGCATGTTATAAAGTGATGAATTATCAACAAGTATGGGCTTATCAATGGGCCCTAAGGAGAGTTACAATGCAGACATTTAACCAACATTGTACTTACAATGTGGACGTCAAACCATCATTGCTCCCAAGGCACGGCTTGCCATAAAGGTCAACATATAAACCACGGTGGAATCACATCATAATGGGCCTCAACCCATGGGCTCCAAATACATCACAATGGGCCTCAACCCATGGGCCCTATACACATCACAGTGGGTCTCAACCCACGGGCCTTCATACATCATAATGGGTCTCAACCCATGGGTCCTAATACATCATAATGGGCCTCAACCCATGGGCCCTAGAATATTTTAAAATGGGCCTAATCACATGGTCCTCATATATGTCAAGGTGGCCTCAACAACGGGCCTCATACACATGACGGTGGGCCTCAATAACGGGCCCCCATACACATCAAGGTGGGCCTCAATAACGAGCCCTCATACACATCAAGGTGGGTCTCAATAACGGGCCCTCATGCATAGTAAGGTGGGCCTTAACAATGGGCCACAAATACATCAAGGTGGGCCTCCTCAAATGGGCCTTATAAATATCAAGTTGGGCCTCAACAATGGGCCACATAAATTCCTAGAATGAGTCATATTAAAGGATTATTTGGGCCGTACCACAAATAGCAATGGAGATAATAATTTTCACAGGTAAATAAATAACAGGGTCCACTATAAAGATTATTTTCCAACCAATCTAACCATAAGGCCATAAAGACCTGGATTAAGAGTATCATAATGGTCTAAACCCTATGGTCCAAGAGTTTTAATGGTGGACGTTCAAACCCACTGTTTCGTATAATGTGATCCACTTGATCCTAAATCTATCTTATTTTTAGCCTCAAGCCTTAAGACAAGCTTGTCAAATGGTGGACAGTTTGCATGCAACACATGCATCATGGTGGGTCCCATAAGGATGGGAAACATAAATAAAGTACATGTCTCATGGTGGGGCCACACTAATGGAAGCTGTGGATGCAATACATATATCAGTGGGTCCCTCGTGGGGCTCACCATAACGTCTTTTTTCCACCCAATCTGTTGAGAAGGTCACACAAACCCAGATGAAGAGAAAATAAATTTCACAATGATCTAAAACTTTTGTAAATCCAAAAGGATTTTAATGGCAGACGGTGTGGGTATACATACATCATACGTGGGTCCTATAGACCTTGTTGTTGTCAACAGCAGTGGGACCCACTGTCCCTACAGAATGGGTGGACAGCATGCATAAAACGCATACACCATGGTGGGTTCCACCATCCGCCTGGACGGTGTGAATAAAGCACATACATCATTGTGGGTCCCATGTGGGGCCCACCACAACGTTTATATACCATCCAATCCGTTGGTACGGTCGTACAGACCTGGAATGAAGAGGAAAAACAAATTTCATATGATCCAAAACCTCTATGAACCCAAAAATGGGTTTCAATGGCAGATAGTTTAACCCCACTGTTTCCTATGACGTGGGCCACCTGAGCTTTGGATGTGGCTGATTTTTGGAGGGCGGTCCACTGCCCCAAGGGCCTACAAAATGGACGGTGTGGATATACAAACCACACATCATGGTGGGGCCACGGCTAGACCGTGGGTCTTGCTGTCCGTCCGCCAAATTTGCAGGAGCTGCCTACGCGCCTCTGGCAACAGCAGCGTCTACGGCATGGTTTTTTTTTTTTTTTTGAAATTGCGAAATCTCATGATTTTTCATGCCTGGGGCCCTCATTGGAAGAATCCACCCTGGCCACTGGATTCTACGGCTCGAGACCAACCAAATGAATCCAATATTCAAGGTGTTTCGGTGTATAGAAATATCAGGGTAGATTTCAACGGTAATGACACTGTTTTCAACGCTATGGCCCACAAGATACTCGGATCAACCTCATTTTTTGGCTCAACGCCTAAAATGAAGTGTGGAAAGGAATGGATGGCGTGGATTAAGTCCATACATTAAGGTGGGGCCTGTATGAGCGGCCCTTTTCTATTAGTACATCCCACTGTTGCTCACAGTAAAAAAAAATTACGTCCGGGGACACTGGACGACGACATGAATAAATATCAATGTGGGTACCACATAGACGTGGCCCACTTGATTTTTATCAAACTGATATTTGTATCTTCTCATTACCCCAAGGTAGGGCCCACATGGCTTGGGTGGTCTAGATCCTACACGTCCATCAAGTGGGTCCCACAAATGTGGACGACTTGGATAAAATACACACATCATGGGCCATCAACAAGGGAAAAAGAGAGAAAGAGAAAGAGAGAGATCGAGTGATGGAGGGACCCCGACACTATGGGCCCTCCCTTCCAAGATTTACAACATACCTCAAATGGGTCCCCTTACATATGGGGCCACCAATTAAAACCAACGGTGGAGATCCTTTCTCCACCGAAATGCAAGGTCTAGATGACCCTAACCATACATGAAAAATAAATGTCATGATGGGGTCCATGGAAAATGGCCCTATCATGGAATGATCATGAGAATCAAGATGGGCCATCGGCCACATCTAGGGTCCAAAGTGAGATCTATACCATCAATCGATAGGCCTCACTTGGCCCATCATAAAAACATGAAAATCTAGCATATAGAAGCACCCACCGTTCTATCTTCTTAGTCCGTTGGAAAGCCGATCTCCTTGTGTCTCACTTTGATGGAAGATGATGAGGTTTGAATGACTAGGATGAAGGTTCTCGGGAGAGGAAGTGGGCCACACAAAATCACTTTTCTCTCACATGGAAGGGCTTGGATGTGAGCCTCTTCTTTTACTTGGGAAATGAGTTGAGAAAGAGAGAGAGAGTGAATGGTTGTAAGGATAGAGAGTGAGAGATGGGTGATGGATGTGAGTAATGGGTGAGGTGATGGTGTGCCTGGCATATATGGGTGTGTAAGAGAGAGGGTGAGAAAGAGTTAACTTGGTGGTTGCTTGACTTGGGGAGAAAGAAAGCATTGTTTGTTTGATTGATTGATTGATTTGTGTGATTGATTGATGGGACATATTGTAGAGATTCTCTTGGGAATTCAAATACGTGGCATTTTCTTTGAAATAAACGCCGGCCCACATCTTCTAGCCAGGGTATCGCATCGGTGCGTGAGTCGCGGCGTTGGAACTGCAGTGACGGTGCGGTCGCAATGGTATAAGTCTTGGTTTAAGCCGACTCAAATCTATAGGATACAATTTAGGGTCGCGGGCAAACATTAATTATACATCACAGGTTGCCGGAATTCGAAAGGAAGGATTCCGGGATTCGACGAAATAGTATGGGCTAGGATACGGGTCTTACAACTCTCCCCACCTAATAAAAATTTCGTCCTTGAAATTCAAAACACGACACAACTAATACAAAGCTCACGAAGGGAGGAAAATCCTATCCGAACACAATATGCCAGCATAATCAAACACGTAAGAGATAGAGACAACGCATGCGAATCTCAGCCTCTTGCTCTCAAAACGCCTCGTCAACACTACGATGATTCAACTGGACCTTAAATCCTGGATCAGAAATGATCGAAACTGGAATACTATACAACCTCACAATCTCAACGGTAGGGAGCTATATCCGAAAATCTCTAAGTTATTCAAACTTGGGGATCTAACCATTCTAAGTTCTCAACAATCATAGAGTGAAGGGCAGCTATCAGCAGATATGTGATGTTATCCTCAGGTATTCCCAAGTTATGCATTGATACCAATTTCTGTCACCCCCCAAACTCGAAAATCGGATTCACAAGAATTTCGATCGCTGAACCCGGTGCCGACAGCCTCCATAGCAGTGTTCGAGTTGTCGGTATCGTTACAAGTTTTGCTGACTGGAGATAAAGATATAATATCGTTATCGCCGATAAACAGAAATGTGAAGAAAAATGGCGAAACATGGGGAAAATGATGGAATTTTCCATTGAAACTTCAAGGTATGCCTAAATACACATATTTGCATATTTAGGAATAAAAAAATTACAAAAAGAATGCATTAAATAATAAGTTTTCATAAATGGGGCCCAAAAATCATGCTCTGTTGTAAGAAATCACTCCAATTGTAATCAAAAGGAATTCATATAATACAAATGCAACTAGCATATAATAATTAAGCCATGCAAAAGTTAATAAACTAAAAAAGTACACCTTTCTTGAGACATGGAATCTATATAGTGGTATACTTGGTGGCTTGGATATGACACTTGTTTGACATACTGACGCATTCATCCAATTTTTTGGATCACTTTATTGTATAAGCCTAAAAAATAGGTAGATCCAAATCTCAATTGGACCACATCACAGGAAACAGTGTTGATTGAATGCCCACCATTAAAACCTTCTTAAGGGCCACAAGTTTTGCATCAAATTGGTCTATACGACCTAATCAACAAGTTGGATGTCGAATAAACATTACAATGAACCCTGGGAGGTTTTTAATGGTGGGCATTCAATCGCTACTATTTCCTATGGTGTGGTCCACCCGAGATTTATATATGCTTGATGTTTTGGATCAAGATCTAAAATGATTTGAAAAAATGGATGGACAACGTAGATCAAATAAATACATCACGATTAGGCCTATATAGCACCAACCACTGGCCATCTGGCTAACGTCACTAGCCAAATCATGTCCTGGCGTAAGGACTTTGTGTACCTACCATGACGCATCTGCTTTATCATGTTGCCAATAACCAGGTGGCTATTGGACATTGTTCCATGGGCCCACCATGACATATGCCAGAAATCCACCCCATCCATCTGTTTCAGCATATCATTTTAGTACATGGTCCAAAAAATGAGGTAGATCCAAATTTCAAGTGGACCACACCAAAGGAAACAATAGTGATTGAATCCCACCATTAAAAACTTTTAAGGTGTCACAAAAAGTTTTCGATCAAGTTGATAATTGTGTTTTCGATTCTGATGAAGCATATCCAATGATCAAATGGACCACGTGAGAGGTTGGATGGCGAAAAAAACATTACAATGGCCTTAGGAAGTTTATAATGGTGGGTATTTAATCACCACTGCTTCCTTTGGTGTGGTCCACCTGAGATGTGGATTTACCATATTTTTGGGCTCATCCCCTAAAATTATCTGGCAAAATATATGGATCGTATTGATAAAATCTATCAAATTATAATGGACCCCATAGAGCAACGAGCCACCAACTCTGGAGACCTAAACGAGTTGGATGTGGGAAGTCGAATGCGCACCGAGTAAATTATTACCTTGAGTGGACCAAGTCAACTCTATGGGGCCCACTGTGATTTATATACTTTATCCACTCCATCCATCCATTTTACCATATAATTATAGCTCTTGATTCCAAAGATGAAGCATATCCAATGATCAAGTGGACCACACCGCAGTGAATAGTGTGAATTTCATTGAAAATTTCTTAGGGGCCATAGAAGATTTGGATCCGTGTAATTTTTGTTTTTTTCCTTCATCCATGACTATGTGATCTTATGGATAGCTTGGATGACAAATAAACATGACTATGGCCGTAGGAAGTTTTCAACAATAGGAATCATTGTCCTCACCGCTTTCTGTGGTGTGGTCCACCCAAGCTTTGGATCTGTCTCATGGTCTAAAATAATCTCTCCAAATGGATGGACCATGTGGATATAACACATACATCATGGTGAGGTCCATGGAACTTGGTGACATCCACTCCACGTCACCACCGAGGTGCACGCTCCATGTGTAACACCTAATTCGCGGACGCGAATTTCCTGTGAAAGCAGAAGTTCCTACGCTGGAAACTTGGGTGGGGCCCAACGTGATGTTTTTGAGAAATCCACACCGTAAATTTGTTTTCTTAGCCTATTTTAGGACTTGAGACCAAAAGTGAGAAGGATCCAAGACTCAAGTGGGCCACACCAGAGGAAAAGGTGGGTAGGAAAATTCCTACCGTTGAAAACTCTCTGGGGTAGAAAGTGTTGTTTACATGTCATCCATACTGTTAATAACGTCATTCCTACTGGGATGAACTTAAAACACAAATATTAGCCTGATTCAAAACTTTCGTGGCCCCACGAATATTTCAATTGTGTACGTTTAATACTCACATTTTAGGCCCACTTGAGTATTAAATATGGCTTATTTTTGGCCCCTTGTTGTAAAAATATCTCAGAAAATGGATGGACGAAGTGGATTTCTCACAAACATCACGGTGGGCCCCACTTAGGTTTCCAGCGTAGGAAGTTCCTGCGAAAAGCTTTCGCAGTAAATCTGCGTCCTCCCTGTAAAAGGGTTTCAAAACCCTAAACTCCTGGAAAACATGCCTGTAGAAGAGGTTCTTTCAAGGGAACCCTAAACTCCTGGAAAACATGCCTGTAGAAGAGGTTCTTTCAAGGGAACCCTAAAATCCCGAAAATCTCAAAAAATTCCCAAGATTTCGCTTGTTCTTCGTCAGAGTCATCATTTGACAGGGCCGTGATCAACGATCCGATTCTACATGTACACTTCCAAAAGTTTCTTTTTCTCCTTTTTTCCATTTTTTTAATACTTTTTTTGGTACTTACGCACCCTCCGATATTATCATCCCTTTTATTGTCGAAAAGGAGTTGTTGGCACTTGACAGGGCCGCGATTTCTGGTCGACAACTGTATTTTACATGAAAAATTGATAAAATCACCGAATATTCGTCGATATTAGGAAGAGAAATGAAAAAACTGAGTTTCGGTGTCGCAACTCTGGCGATACCGATAATATCGGCGATATTATCGATTTTTTGCCGATAATATGAACACTGCTCCGTAGTACCCCATTCTCAGACCCCATCATACATACTCTAGGTTCCGATCTTGGGATCAATCAAGGAGGATTTTTCAACTTACGTTTGTCTCATAAGAAGCATAACCACAAGTATACCCGAATCATAAAGGCAACATCATCATCACATATCCACTAATATAATTATTTGACTACAATGCTGAAAGGGAAATATCTATATTGAAATCAAAGCTCTAGAGGACAGCTGCATGCTCCAAGCTCAACGCTGCTGCAACCTAACGCCACCTGCAACATCTATCGTGCATAAACTTACAAAAGCTTAGAGGGTGGTGAAAGTGTGTGTATAAAATAAGTGCCAAGTATACCATAAAGCCCATAAATCATACATCATTGAAAAAAGTGGAAATACTGACAAGATCATGAATCATACGATATCATAGTAAGCGGAAATACACTGGTAAGTCCATGAGTGCTATCAGTTGTACCAAGGCTATGCGATGCAAAACATAATAAGATAATAACAGATGCTGAGGATGTAATGTAATATGCAAATCCTGACGAGCCATGAATACCATCAACCTCATCTAGACCATATAAGTGCAAAAATATAGTAACCCAAAATGCTAAGTACTGCAGATGCAATGTGATATGCGGTGTGAATGAAATAAATATACCGGAATGTGAAGTCGGGATGATAGTACGTAGTATCGCAGGCTACGTGGACTTCTATCCAAACCAGTCCCATACCTAAATTTGGATAGTCTGACACAATGTGGTAAACTCCTGATCTCTGGTTAGTTGCGCGCTTAACCGAAATCCTGGCCATATGATGATACACGTAACAAATAGTTACGCACCACTAACCCGAGTGGATAGTGAATGAATAAATGAATGGATATGCAATTCCTGCTCAATAAGTCCACATATCATTACTGTTGCTCTCTGAAAAATCACCGGGGTCTATTACACTCCACTCTAACTGCGTCCTCTCTAGCTGCACAGCCTAGTGAGTGGAAGAGGCCTCACTATTCGCCTAGCCAGCAGTCTGCCAATACCTACCCGGCTCGTCGATAGCGGACCCATTTACGAGCTGGTCATACTCAGCCTATCTTATAGCTCCCTCACTCAAGCGGATAAGGTCACACCACCTCCCAACCGACCACGACACAGTGGGGGACACGGCCTACTGGTATTCGGCACTCCTGGCCTCGGAGGTTCTAGGATTTTCACCCAAGGACATCCTAAGTGCCCATAGTGTTAGAATCAAATATTTCTGGTGTCCCATTTAGCCATCCACGATGTGCCTGTGGAGGCCACGGCCCTGATGTCGCTAGGGCGTACAATGATCAAGTCACACATATGCGAGATGTATGAGTCACATTATCCAGTCATGTAGCAATCCTACACGTATTGCGTGATAATGTGGGGCACTCCGTCTCATAAGGAGTCTCGTAAATGGTCTGCCCAATGGCGTATGCTATGATCAAACATTCCTCGTATCAGTATATGATGCGTATGGGCATGAATCATGAAGTTATATTAAGCATGTTATAAAGTGATGAATTATCAACAAGTCTGGGCCTATCAATAGGCCCTAAGGAGAGTTACAATGCAGACATTTAACCAACATTGTACTTACAATGTGAACGTCAAACCATCATTGCTCCCAAGGCACGACCTGCCATAAAGGTCAACACATAAACCACGGTGGAATCACATTACAATGGGCCTCAACCCATGGGCTCCAAATACATCACAATGGGCCTCAACCCATGGGCCCTATACACATCATAGTGGGTCTCAACCCATGGGCCTTTATACATCACAATGGGCCTCAACCCATAGGCCCTAATACATTACAATGGGCCTCAACCCATGGGCCCTAGAATACATTAAAATGGGCCTAATCACATGGTCCTCATATATGTCAAGGTGGCCTCAACAACGGGCCTCATACACATGATGGTGGGCCTCAATAACGGGCCCTCATACACATCAAGGTGGGCCTCAATAATGAGCCCTCATACACATCAAGGTGGGCCTCAATAACGAGCCCTCATGCATATCAAGGTGGGCCTCAACAACGAGCCACAAATACAACAAGGTGGGCCTCCTCAAATGGGCCTTATAAATATCAAGGTGGGCCTCAACAACGGGCCACATAAATTCCCAGAATGAGTCATATTAAAGGATCATTTGGGCCATAACGCAAATAGCAATGGAGATAATAATTTTCACAGGTAAATAAATCACAGGGTCCACTATAAAGATTATTTTCTAACCAATCTAACCATAAGGCCATAAAGACCTGGATTAAGAGTATCATAATGGTCTAAACCCTGTAGTCCAAGAGTTTTAATGGTGGATGTTCAAACCCACTGTTTCGTATAATGTGATCCACCTGATCCTAAATCTATCTTATTTTTAGCCTCAAGCCTTAAGACAAGCTTGTCAAATGGTGGACAGTTTGGATGCAACACATGCATCATGGTGGGTCCCGTAAGGATGGACAACATAAATAAAGTACATGTCTCATGGTGGGGCCACACTAATGGAAGCTGTGGATGCAATACATATATTAGTGGGTCCCTCATGGGGCCCACCATAACGTCTATTTTCCACACAATCTGTTGAGAAGGTCACACAAACCCAGATGAAGAGTAAAAATAAATTTCACAATGATCCAATACTTTTGTAAATCCAAAAGGGTTTCAATGGCAGACGGTGTGGGTATACATACATCATATGTGGGTCCCACAGAGCTTGCTGATGTCAACAGTAGTGGGACCCACTGTCCCTATAGAATGGGTGGACAGCGTACATAAAACACATACACCGTGGTGGGTTCCACCGTCCGCCTGGACGGTGTGAATAAAGCACATACATCATTGTGGGTCCCATGTGGGGCCCACCACAAACGTTTATATACCATCCAATCCATTGGAAAGGTCGTACAGACCTGAAATGAAGAGAAAAAATAAATTTCATACGATCCAAAACCTCTGTGAACCCAAAAATGGGTTTCAATGGTAGATAGTTCAACCCCACTGTTTCCTATGACGTGGGCCACCTGAGCTTTAGATGTGGCTGATTTTTGGAGGTCGGTCCACTGCCATAAGGGCCTACAAAATGGACGGTGTGGATATACAAAACACACATCGTGGTGGGGACCACGGCGGGATTGTGGGTCTTGCTGTCCGTCCACCAAATGCCACAGGCGCTGTCTGCGCGCCTCTGGCAGCAGCAGCGTCTGCTGCATGGTTTTGTTTTGTTTTGTTTTATTATTTATTTATTATTTATTTGTTTTATTTATTTTTTTTTAAATCGCGAAATCTCACGATTTTTCATGCCTGGGGCCCTCATCGGAAGAATCCACCCTGGCCATTGGATTCTACGGCTCGAGACCAACCAAATGAGTCCAATATTCAAGGTGTTTCGGTGTATAGAAATATCAGGGTAGATTTTAACGGTAATGACACTGTTTTCAATGCTATGGCCCACAAGATACTCGGATCAACCTCATTTTTCGGCTCAACGCCTAAAATGAAGTGTGGAAAGGAATGGACGGCATGGATTAAGTCCATACATCAAGGTGGGGCCTATATGAGCAGCCCTTTTCTATTAGTATATCCCACTGTTGCTCACACTAAAAAAAATTACGTCCAGGGACACTGGACGACGACGTGAATAAATATCAATGTGGGTACCACATAGACGTGGCCCACTTGATTTTTATCAAACTGATATTTATATCTTCTCATTACCCCAAGGTAGGGCCCACATGGCTTGGGTGATCTAGATCCTACACGTCCATCAAGTGGGTCCCAAAAATGTGGACGACTTAGATAAAATACACACATCATGGGCCATTAATAAGGGAAAAAGAGAGAAAGAGAAAGAGAGAGATCGAGTGATGGAGGGACCCCGACACTATGGGCCCACCCTTCTAAGATTTACAACATACCTCAAGTGGGTCCCCTTACATATGGGCCCACCAATCAAAACCAACGGTGGAGATCCTTTCTCCACCGAAATGCAAGGTCTAGATGACCCTAACCATACATGAAAAATAAATGTCATGATGGGGTCCATGGAAAATGGCCCCATCATGGATGATCATGAGAATCAAGTTGGGCCATCGGCCACATCTAGGGTCCAAAGTGAGATCTATACCATCAATCGGTAGGCCTCACTTGGCCCATCATAAAAACATGAAAATCTAGCCTATAGAAGCACCCACCATTCGATCTTCTTGGTTCGTTGGAAAGCCGATCGCCTTGTGTCTCACTTTGATGGAAGATGATGAGGTTTGAATGGCTAGGATGAAGGTTTTTAGGAGAGGAAGTAGGCCACACAGAATCACTTTTCTCTCACATGGAAGGGCTTGGACGTGAGCCTCTTCTTTTACTTGGGAAATGAGTTGAGAAAGAGAGAGAGAGTGAATGGTTGTAAGGATAGAGAGTGAGAGATGGGTGATGGATGTGAGTGATGGGTGAGGTGATGGTGTGCTTAACATGTATGGGTGTGTAAGAGAGAGGGTGAGAAAGAGTTGACTTGGTGGTTGCTTGACTTGGGGAGAAAGAAAGCATTGATTGATTGGTTGATTGATTTGTGTGATTGATTGATGGGACATGTTGTAGAGATTCTCTTGGAAATTCAAACAGGCGGTATTTTCTTTGAAATAAACGTCGGCCCACATCTTCTAGCCAGGGTATCGCATCGGTGCGTGAGTCGCGGCGTTGGAACCGCGGTGACGGTGCAGTCGCAATGGTACAAGTCTTGAATCAAGCCGACTCAAATTTACAGTATATGACTTAGGGTCATGTGCAAACATTAATTATACGTCGCAGGTTGCTGTAATTCGACGGGAAGGATCTCGGGATTCGACGGAATAGTACGGGCTAGGATTCGAGTCTTACACATCGTCCATTCAAAGGATTGGGCCACACTTAGCGAGTAGGGAGAAAGGGATGCTTCCAACCCAACCTCTCCTAATCTAAAGCCACAATGTGAAATTAGCGACTCAAGCTATTCAAATCAAATGGAGTAAGCCCAGTCTATCACCACTCTTAGGATTAGAAAGACAATTGACAAATCTATTCCGGTAATAGCTGAAAAGCCTAAGGACACCAAAGAAGATAAGAATGATAAACCTAACATTACTCCACATGGGTTAGAATCAGAACCTCAAAGGAAGCCGATTGTGCTATTCACTCAACGGTTGATTAATTGCACCAAAACCTATCTAATTATCAGGATATTCTAGTTGTGCTTAAATAAGTGAAGGTCAACATTACTCTACTGGATGTCATTAAACAAATTCCTTCATATGACTAATTTCTGAAGATCTATGCACTACCAAAAGACGGTAAAACATACAAAAAAATCTTTTTGACAAAAAAAGTGAGTGCCATCCTCAAGCAAGATGTGCCACAAAAATACAAAGATCCCAGTAGCCCGACCATCACTTGTGTAATTGGGAACTATCAGATTGAGCATGCACTTCTTGACTTGGGGGTGAGTGTGAACTTGATCCCTTACTCGATTTATGAACAATTGGGTCTAGGTGAATTAAAACCCACCCAGACCACATTACAACTTGCTGATCACTCAGTTCGTGTACCGAAAGGGATGATTAAGGATATGTTGGTTCAAGTTGATAAATTCTACTATCCAGTAGATTTTATTGTCCTAGATACTCAACCTATCATAGATGTGAGCACTCAAATTTTCGTTATTCTTGGTCATCCATTCCTTGTTACATCAAATGCAATCATTAATTGTAGGAATGAAATTATGAATTTATCTTTCAAAAATATGACATTGGAGCTTAATATCATTTTCGACATGAGCAAACAGTCAGCGGATGTTGACGATATCCACGACATTAACTTGATAGATTCTTTCGTGGAAGATAGAGCAATCTTGACTCTATACTCTAACACTCTAGAGACGTGCTTGACCCACTCCCCTGATTTGAATGATGACATGATCAGGGAGATGGATGCTATGTTTGATCCTACGCCGATACTTGAAGTTAACGGGAGGAGGCCACAATTTGAAGAAACCCCAAATTAATGTAGTGCCTCTACCATCTAGCCTTAAAGCGCCAAAGCTTGACCTAAAACCTTTGCCCTCTGATCTTAAATATGTCTATATTAGGTCAAGATGAGACATACCCGGTGGTGATTTCTTCCCACCTTGAGTAAGAACAGGAGAGTATGCTTATCTCTACTCTCATTGAATATAAAGGAGCCCTTGGATGGTCGATTACGGACCTCAAGGGAATTGACCATTTGATTTGTACTCACCGCTTCATCTTGAGGATAATGCGAAGACCTCCCGACAACCACAACACTGATTAAATCCAAACATGAAAGAAGTGGTTAAGGTCGAGATACTTAAGTTGTTGGATGTGGGTATCATATACCCCATATCCGATAGCCAATGGGTGAGTCCAACTTAGGTTGTTCCTAAGAAGTCTGGAATCACCATCGTAGCTAATGCCGATAATGAACTCATGCCAACTAGAGTTACTACTGGTTGTAGAATGTGCATTGACTACAGAAAGTTGAATACCGTCACGAGGAAGGACCACTTTCCTTTGCCCAATTTATTGATTAAATCTTGGAAAGGCTAGCTAGTCACTTTTACTATTGCTTCCTTGATGGATATTCGAGCTACAATCAGATAGAGATAGCCCATGAAGATTAAGAAAAGACCACTTTCGCATGCCCCTTTGACACCTTTGCTTACCAAAGGATGCCATTCGGACTGTGTAATGCCCTCGTCACTTTTCAGTGATGCATGTTGAGTATATTTTCTGACATGGTGGGGCAATATTTAGAGGTCTTCATGGACGACTTATCTATCTTTGGTCCATCCTTCAGCGAGTGTTTGGAAAATCTGAAAAATGTACTGAAGCACTGTGAGGAAAATAATTTGGTACTAAATTAGGAGAAGTGCCATTTCATGGTTCGTAAGGGAATTGTTCTTGGACATATCATCTCGTCCAAGGGAATTGAGGTAGATAAGACTAAAATTGATCTTATTTTTAACCTGCCTCCACCCAAGAGCATACGAGACGTGCTGTTTCGACCAGAAATGAAAAGTATTTGATTTGGGGAATTATCTTACTTAATAATGACAAAAAGAACAAATGAAGAGAATAATCATCATATTTTATATAATTTGAGTTTGTTTACATCCTTTTTATCATTTGATTCCAAGATAAAGCCTTTATGAATGAAAATACAAGTATTAAATGCGTTCAAATATAAATTTAGGCAGCATTCCGGCTCATAGCATTCAAGTCTCCATAAGAGATGAGTTGTGCGGATCTTTCTTTTCACACACACACACACACACACACATATGCATGCCTTCGAATGAAGAATACAAAAGGAGATTTGTAAGATCCTGAAGGGGATCCTTTAAAATAACAAAAAGAGTGCCATTCTTTGAGTCATTCGCGCAACTCAATAATGAGTTGCGAGGGCCGAGGAGTTGCGCTGGTTAGCTTCGTGCTCTCCCTCCCTCTCTTCTCTCTATAATACCTGTCAGAGGTATCGGTCTCCTGAAATCTGAATCCCTCAAATGAAGGGGTAAGGGGGTATTTATAGGCTTCCACATGTGTGAGGCCTCGAATCTTGCGCCGTGGGGCCCACTTGGCATTATGATGCAATACTCATGCATTCCTGTCAAATACAAGTTGAGCAGATCCACGCATCTGGCATGAGTTGCGCGGAATCGTGCAACTCATCTTATCCTTTGTCTTTTAGACTATTTTCTCTTCCATTTCTCTTCATACTGATGACAATTTTTGTGCTCCAATAGATGCCCCCTTGATCCAATGTTTGACTAATCGTCGAGTCAAATTGAAGGATAAAAAATTTATGTCTGAGAATCGAGTTGTGTGGACATGCACAACTCCCACTCAACTTAGGTGAATGGGTCCCATGTAGCTCAAATTGGGTCGTGATGGCTATAAATGTCAGATTTCACAATTATCTTTCACTTTAGAAAATCTTTTATGTGTAGAATTCTTCTTCGCATAACTCTTGTAACCCGCGCAACTTACTCCTTGCGCAACTCGCATTCCCACGCAACTCACTGGGTCGCGCTACTCCTATTCTCGTGCAACTTTATGTGTACTTAGTACAATTTCTCCATGTTCTGAAATTCTGTTGAATTTCCTTCTGGACCTCGAATCCTCTTCTTTCTTCTCAAGATCTTATATTCAATTTGATAGCCTCTAGCTCTCAAACATATAACATTCGAAAGCTTCGTCTTCAAGAAAAAGAATTATTCATCTTCTTCAGAATTTGAACAAACTTCTGAACATACTTAGGACTGCGTAGAGATTAGTGAAGGAGTATTGGAGTTTTGCCACTCTTCTGATAGCAAAACAACTATCATTCCTATTAATTTGTAGCATCATTGGTTGATTCTACATAGTGAACCATCTACTCACCGAAGCAGCCTTGTTTCTATAGATAACTGGATCATGAAGGAAATAAGAATTTTGGAAGGACGTTTGGAAGGGACCAAATCTCGTTAGAAAGCTGGCATGATATATAAAATGTGATTCTTACGTCCTTGCTACAATTCTCATTAGCCGTTTCCTACTCACTTCTTCGAAATCGCTTAGTAACATTTCTTTAATAACCATTCAACCTGGAGAACAGATGAATTTTTAACTAAAGGTATTTTATTGCCTTGGGATTTCTATAGTTGTCACGCCCCAAACTCGGAAACCAAGCTCACAAAATTTCTGATCGCCGAATCCGGTGCCGACAGCCTCGATAGTACCCCGTTCTCGGCTCCCAGCCCTCATATACTAGGTTTCAATCCTGGGATCCTACACGGAGGATTTTCAACGTGAATTTATTTCGTAACAAGCATAACCATAAGCATAACCCACGAACAATAACCAAGACACCATCACAAAATCCACTATGATAAAAAACTTTAAGGTACAATACGCATAAAGGGAAATACAATAACAGAATCAGAAGCTCTAGAAGTTTTCTACACACTCCAACCTTAATGTGCTAGCTGTCCTAGCGTCACCTACACGCAGCGGTCGTGCATAAGCTTATGAAAAGCTTAGAGGGTGGTGAGAGTGTGTGCACAATATAAGCGTGCTCAAAATGCAATATCAGAGTAATGCGGAATATGCTGGTGAATCCATGAAAACTATCAGCCGTACCAAGACTATGCGATGAAAGGCATGAATGCCATCGACTATATCAAGGCCATGCGATACGAGATACAGCTCAAGCATACCAGTCCTCATTCAGACCCACATATCAATGCAGCTCATCACTAGTCTCAAATATCAGTACAGTTTTCATGGTGGACAAATCACTGGAGTCTATTAAACTCTACGCCAGCTTGCCGCCCCTATCCGAGTGCACAACTGGGTAAATAGAAGAGACCTTACTATTCGCCTACCAATATCAGACTCGGCTCGTCGATAGCGGACCCATTCCTCAAGCTGGTCAAACTCAACCTAGATATTTTTTCCTCACTAAGGCTGGTAAGGTCAAACCCCTTTCCAACTGACCATGACATAGTGGGAGACGCGACCTACTAGTATAAGGCCCTCTTGCGCTCATGTATCCACTCGGTCTTGATGTTGGAGTTATCCTCTGATACCATCGGGTTTAGGGATTTTCACTTAGGGACATCTATGGCGCCCCGATGCTAGTAACAGTATTTTCGGTGTCCGATCCTGCCATCCACGATATGCCTATAGAGGCCACAGTTTGGATGTCGCTAGGGTATACAGTAATCAAGTCATACAAATGCAAGGTGCATGAATCACACTATTAGTCATGCACCAATCCTTCGCGTACCGCGGGCTTATGTGGGACAACTCCGCCTATTAGGAAATCCCATAAACAATCTGCCCGAAGGCATATGCTACGATCAGTCACTCCTCATATCAAGCATACATATGATGCGTATGAGCATGAATCATGGAGCTATACTAAGCATGTTATATGGTGATGAACTCTATTCATAACGAAGATAGGCCTAGATGGCCTACACCAACAAGTATGGGCCTAACAATGGGCCCTAGGGAGAGTTACAATGTGGACATTTAATCATCATTGCTCTTACAATGTGGACATCAAACCATCATTGCTCCCAAGGTATGACCCGTTATAAACATCATTACATACATCATGGTGGAATCACACATTGCAATGGACCTCATATACATCACATTCGGCCTCACATACATCTCATTGGGCCTCACTCATGGTCCTTATATACATCACATTGAACCTTAACCCATGAGCCTCATATACATCACAATGGGCCTCATTACATCAAGTGGGCCGCACCAATGGGCTTCATATACATCAAGTGGGCTACACCAATGGGCCTCATATACATCAAGTGAGACGCATCAATGGGCCTCATATACAACAAGTGGGGCGAATCAACGGGCCGCACTAGTGGGTCTTATATACATCAAATGGGCCGCATCAATGGGCTACACCGTGAAATTTGACGGCTGCAAGATAAGGTGTCGTACTATGAAGCTGTGAACCTGAGATGTGCTAGAGGAATTAGGAAGTTATAGGTATGAATTCTCTATTGCCTTTATTTTCAGTTTCCCTTCAGTCATGCATCGTATTGTGTGCATATTACCCAACACTTCTTCTTTACTAGGAGTGAATACGATCATTGTGTCTTTATGTAAGTTTTGAGTGTTGTTGAATAGTCACTCTTTTGCGTGTTTAGTTTTTGAATCTTTATGCTATTTTTTGGCGAATTAAATTTCTTATGGTCTTTGTCTTGATTTTAATAGTTATAATGCAAGCCCAAAAAGAAGCTCTGCTTGGATATGCAATGCAAAGACAAGTTCCTCTTTCAGAGTGTCATTGCAAGTCATGATGCATCCACAAAGGACATAACCTCAGAAATGGTAGGACCTTGTGTTTTCTCTAGGAGTGGAGCACATAATAGAGGATTTTTTTTTTATTTATTTTTAATGTAGTTGGGCAATTGTAAACTTATTGTTGTAAATATATATAATTTTTATTATAAAGTTGTACCATATTTGTTCAATATTAATTTTAAATTGTATACTTTATTTGATAAATGGACTAGATATTTGACACGTATTCCTATAGTATCTATATAAAACTTGATGTCCTCTCATGAGGAAGTATTACGTGAGAATAAAAAGAGGTGTTTATTCAATTTAATGCACGGCTAGTTGGACCAATTTTAATTGTCCAACTAGTTGTGTGTGAGCATCTCTCTCTCTCTCTCTCTCTCTCTCTCTATATATATATATATATCCATGATAACTTTTTAGTCTATTTAGTTTGTGAATTGCCATAGTAATATAGTGTAAAACTCATATCATTACTTTTTATCTTTTATTAGATATTGACAACAGTAAATCAATGTTATCCTTCTGATTCACCCTACATGGCATTGATTATGAAGGTGTGTTGACATGACATTGTTTTGCAAGCTCTACCATGATGCATGTGTTAAAAATAAAAATAAAATGACGCAGATCCAAATAAGAAATGGACAACACTACACCAAGCAGTTGGGATTGAATGCCCATCATTGAAAATCTCTTGAAGTCTACTAATGTGTTGAATCTTTCTCATTTTTTGGGACGTCATAAAATAATATTGCAAAATGGATTGAAGTTGTGGATATAACACTTGTTGATAAAATCACGTCTAAATATATCTAACCAGCGAAAATACTTTACATGCTGGAAGTGGAGATGTGAGAGAAGTATTGTTTATGATCATTATCATATTTTATTTCCGACTACGGTAATAATGGTTATCATTACTTCTAGCATATCGTATAATACATTATAGTTGTAACAGGTAACCCCAAACAGGCTAATTAATTTCACCAATCCAAATGGGCACTAAGCCTATTTTCCATTCTCTAGACTCCTTTTTCATGCATTAGGCCCATTTCTTCATCCTTTGGATCAATTTCCTACTTTGGGCCCATTTTCCAAACTAACTCTATTTCTTAAATTAGGGCTATCAACTGGTCGTGTTTAGTACCCATACCAGGGTAACTCGGTTGGTTCTTGGCGATCGGGTCTTACTCTAGCTTTTGAAAATCTGGATCCACATCCTATCAGGCTCGGATAATTGTCAAGTACCCATAGGTCTAGGTTTTGAATATGTATGGAACGAATAAAGACATTCAAATGGTTGGGCCCACCCAATGGATGGATTAGATGGCTTAGGCATGTGTTACTTTGACACATGCATGGCCTGTAAAGAAGCTGATTAGACCTGATTTTTAGCCAGGTCTATAACGGATCCAATTTCTTAACGGGTCCAAAAGATGGGATCTGGACCCAGTAAAATTTGTAGGTTCCCTTTGGGTCCATATTCTCTAAGGGCTGTCAATTGAATTGGCAGGCCTTGGGCTGGAATACTATTCCCAATGGCCTGGCCCTAATCAGGCCAGGCTCAAGCTGTGCAAAGGATCCACATTAGCCTAGCCAGGCAGTTTTTTTTATTCCATATATCATGCATGATGGGGCACTCCTTAATGAACAGCCCAATCTTCATAAAATTGGGCCTTACGTAGTCACCATGGGCCCGCTTAGACATTTGCCAGTCATGGGCCTGGCTTGGCCCGGCCCATTAACAGCCCTAACTTTCTCACGGGGCCATCCTGCGCGGCCTCGATCCATCCCTGGGACCTAGTTGACCGTGGGGCCCACCTTGATGTATGTGCCTTATATCCAATCCGTCCATCAGTTTTAAAACCTCATTTTAGGGGATGCTTGGAAAAATGAAGCAGATCTAAATCTCAGGTGGACCATAATACAGGAAACAGTGGTGATCGACCACTAAAAAATTCTTGTAGGCCACAAAAGTTTTGGATCAAGCTGATATTTGTGTGATCTCTTCATCCAGTTCTTTGTGACCTTACCGGTTGGATGGCAAATAAATATTCTCGTGGCACCTATGAAGTCTTTAACGGTGGGGATTCAATCACGACTGTTCATGTGGCATGCACCACCTGAGATTTGGATAATTTTCATTTTTTAGAGAGAGCCCTAGAACGAGCTATCAAAATGGATGGATGGTGTGGATGTAAGGCACATTTATCGCACTGAGCCCCACAGTTAGGGATCCACCCAAACCGCGTCCGGGTCATCCACGTCTTGTCTCCATGGTTGGGTAATCCAGAGCGTTGGAATCTTGTGCCTCTCCATGGATGAGCGATGCCCGAAAGATCTGGTCCGTTTAAGGATTCTGACCCTAATCAGACAAACAATTTCAGTCGTATTTATACCTGTTATGGTATTTCTGTCCTTACAAATCATTATCATTATCATTGTTGCCTCTCCTTTCAAATTCAGGAACGTGATTTGTGCAGGCATATTAGAATTGAATGAGCCGCTCAATTCAAATGGTACAACTAAGACCCAGGGAACCAAGACAGGCAGTACGTCAGAATTAACGGCATTTGATTAAAATTGGATAAGATTGGTCTCATGTTCAACTACTTTTACAATGTTATTTAAGATGATCATGCCATTATTAGAGAATAGAGTTAATTACGTGGGTTGCATCTTCACCTTCTATATGAAATGACTTTTTCAATCCAGATAAAAAAGTTGTCTGCGGAAAATAACTGCAGAGTGCTTTTCTGAACACAAAACTTGTTCGATACTTGAATTGAGTCTAGCGTATAAGTATAGACCCGAATTATAACTAAAGTTGATTGCTGCTTGATTACTGTTATGGAAAAAATGAACTGACCAACTATATGAAACACGTGGCAAAGAACCAACAAAACAACCTTCCCGAGCCATCGATGTGTCTACCATCAGAGTAGCTGAGCTAGGCTATGATGAAGGACTCGCCTACTGAGCTAAACCGGCCAAGCTCAGAACTCGGTAATATGATTCATCAACCGACCTGACCATCTCAACATCAGATACCAACCTTGACCTCGAAATAGAAATGTCTAGAAAGAATCTTGCATCATACTACGACAAGATCGACCCGACGAGATCATAGCTGAAAATCACACCAATAAAACTGCAATCGAAAATATTCTTAGAAGCAGATCCTTACTCTAATATGGGCTTCTCTAGCGTATCTAACAGATCCACTAAGTTTAGTTGTTGGACATTTTTGAGTCCTTGTTCAATGTCATCGATAGGGCTTCGATGCCATCAAAAAAATTCAAAATTTTGAAGTTTAGTTGCTAGATAGTTGGGTCTCATTGCTCGATGCCATTGAGCTATCTTCGATGCCATCGAAGCCAGTTTGATGAGATTTTGATGCCATCGAAGCTAGTTTATTTTATGTGTTTTTCTTATTGAACCGATTGCTTCCCACATTTCTTACTAGCATTCTTTAATTTAGTTTTTCCTTATGGGGTTTGAGCTAGATTGAAGGTTTTTGTGGGATTAGCATAGGGTTTTTTTTTTTTTTTTTTTTTTAAATTTTTAATTTTTAATTTTTAAGGGGCTTTTGTTATTTCCTTACTTTTTCGTAATTTAGATGCCTTCGATCTCCAAGTCTTCATACTTAAATCTTCTTTGGGGATCTCTGGACTTTAAGACTCATAACTCACTCTAATCGACAAACTAGGGCACTTATAATCTCCCAATTTGTCAATTATGTGACAAAACCTAAAAAACCTTTACAACTCAATAAACATGTAATTTTACATTGCTTGTTGTAAGATTTACAAAGATTTACATATATGACTCAAGACATTCACAATGTACTCTTCAATGCTCCCCTTAAGTCTCTGCACACAAATATTACCAAAAATATAAAACATAACACTTGGTGGATGTATGTTTCTCTCCCTTTTTGTCATTGATTGGCAAAGGTTATTTATAAAAGCATGTATTATCAACTGAAGCTTGAAAATATGGAAAGTTAATTATGCATCATAAGAGGGAAAGAGACGATAAGCAATAGTAACACATAAGATATGAATCAAAAGGAGAATGTATAATATAAACATTCATCCACAAGTATAAAATCCAAAATATTCATAACATTGTTCAGCCAACTCGGTTCAACAAAAAAAGAAATATTTGACCGAGGTGGTCACTCAACTAAACAAAAGACTTGGACACTCATGCCACTACGCCAAAACAACGAAAAAAGGACGGTCTAAAACCGTCTCAAATGACTAAAAAGGACGGTCATGGACCGTCGCATAGGCAGTCAAATTTTGACGTGTCCTATTACTTAAAGGACGGTTGAAAACCGTCATTCTTATTGACGAAAAAAAGACGGTCATGGACCGTCCTAAAAAAGGACGGTCATGGACCGTCCTTAAAATGGACTATTATAGACCGTCTCTTATGACCCAAAAAGGACGGCCATGGACCATCCTTTAAAAGGACTGTCATGGACCGTCCTTAAAAAAGACGGTCATTAACCGTCTCTTATGAGCCTTCAAAGGACGGCGATAGACCGTCCTTTAAAAGGACTGCCATGGACCGTCTCGTATGAGCTTTCAAAGGACGGTTATAGACCATCCTTTAAAAGGACGGTCATGGACCGTCCTTTAAAAGGACCGCTATGAGCCGTCTCTTATGACCCTTAAAGGACTTTTCAAATTTGACCTATTACAATCTTCTTCCTGATATACACCTGTTATACAATATATTTCATCACATTCACATTCACATCCATCTAAACCCAAACTACGTAAATCCATCCAAACACACAATCTTCCTGATATACACTTGTTATAAAATATATTTCATCACATTCACATTCACATCCATCTAAACCCAAACTACGTAAATCCATCCAAACACACAATCTTCCTGATATACACCTGTTATACAATATATTTCATTACATTCACATTCACATCCATCTAAACCCGAACTACGTAAATCCATCCAAACACAATCTTAACCACATTACATTCATCCACGCATAATACATATAAGTTTAACTTCATAAGTAAAAAAACAATCTTATCCACATTTCATCACATTCACATCCATCTAAACCCAAACTACGTAAATCCATCCAAATATAAACTACATCCATTCAAACACAAACAATCTTATTCACATTACATTCATCCACGCATAATACATATAAATAAGTTTAGGTTTAGGTTAGGTTATAAGCTATAGGTTTAGGGAATTGAGAATAGGTTAAGGTTTAGGTTTAGGAAATCGGGTTCGGGTTCGGGTTTAGGTTTGGGTTTTCAAGTTTAGGTTTAGGTTTAGGTTAGGGAGTTGAGATTAGGATTAGGTGTAGGTGTAGGTGTAGGTTTAGGGATTTGAGAATACATTTACGTTTTAGGTCATAGGTTTTAGTTTAGGTTAAGGTTATAGTTTAGGTTTAGGTTAAGGTTTAGGTTTAGGTTATAACCTATAGGTTTAGGGAATTGAGAATAGGTTAAGGTATAGGTTTAGAAAATCAGGTTCAGGTTCGGGATCGCGTTTAAGTTTGGGTTTTCAAGTTTAGGTTTAGGTTTAGGTTAGGGAGTTGAGATTAGGATTAGGTGTAGGTTTAGGTTTAGGGATTTGAGAGCACATTTGGGTATTAGGTCATAGGATTTGGTTTAGGTTAAGGTTATAGGTTTAGGTTAAGGTTTAGGTTTAAGTTATAAGCTATAAGTTTAGGGTATAGGTTTAGGAAATCGGGTTCGGGTTCGGGATCGGGTTTAGGTTTGGGTTTTCAAGTTTAGGTTTAGGTTTAGGTTAGGGAGTTGAGATTAGGATTAGGTGTAGGTTTAGGTATAGGGATTTGAGAATACATTTAGATTTTAGGTCATAGGATTTGGTTTAGGTTAAGGTTATAGGTTTAGGTTAAGGTTTAGGTTTAGATTTAGGTTATAAGCTATAGGTTTAGGAAATTGAGAATAGGTTAAGGTTTAGGTTTAAGAAATCGGGTTCGGGTTCGGGATCGGGTTTAGGTTTGGGTTTTCAAGTTTGGTTTTGGTTTTAGGTTAGGGAGTCGAGATCGGGATTAGGTGTAGGTTTAGGTTTAGGGATTTGAGAATACATTTAGATTTTAGGTCATAGGTTTAGGTTTAGGCTTAGGTTTAGGTAATAGGTTTAGGTTTAGGTTATAAGTGTAGGTTATAGGTTTAGGTTTAGGTTTAGGTTAGGTTATAGGTTAAGGTTTAGGAAATTGACAATAGGTTAAGGTTTAGGTTTAGGAAATCGGGTTTAGGTATGGTTTTTCAAGTTTAGGTTTAGGTTTACGTTAGGGAGTTGAGATTAAGATTAGGTGTAGGTTTAGGTTTAGAGATTTGAGAATACATTTAGGTTTTAGGTCATAGGATTTGGTTTAGGTTAAGGTTATAGGTTTAGGTTAAGGTTTAGGTTTAGATTTTGGTTAAGGTTTAGGTTTAGGTTATAAGCTATAGGTTTAGGGAATTGAGAATAGGTTAAGGTTTAGGTTTAGGAAATTGGGTTCAGGTTCGGGATCAGGTCTAGGTTTGGGTTTTCAAGTTTAGGTTAGGGAGTTGAGATTATTATTAGGTGTAGGTTTAGGTTTAGGGATTTGAGAATACATTTAGGTTTTAGGTCATAGGTTTATGTTTTAGGCTTAGGTTTAGGTTATAAGTGTAGGTTATAGGTTTAGGTTTAGGTTTATGTTAGGTTATAAGTTAAGGTTTAGGAAATTGAGAATAGGTTAAGGTATAGGTTTAGGAAATCGGGTTCTGGATCGAGTTTAGGTTTGGGTTTTCAAGTTTAGGTTTAGGTTTAGGTTAAAGAGTTGAGATTAGGATTTGGTGTAGGTTTAGGTTTAGGTTTAGGTTTAGGGATTTGAGAATACATTTATGTTTTAGGTCATAGGTTTAGGTTTTAGGCTTAGGTTTAGGTTATAAGTGTAGGCTATAGGTTTAGGTTTAGGTTTAGGTTAGGTTATCGGTTAAGGTTTAGGAAATTGAGAATAGGTAAAGTTTAGGTTTAGGAAATCGGGTTCGGGTTGGGGATCGGGTTTAGGTTTGGGTTTTCAAGTTTAGGTTTAGGTTTAGGTTAGGGAGTTGAGATTAGGATTAGGTGTAGGTGTAGGTTTAGGGATTTGAGAATACATTTAGGTTTTAGGTCATAGGTTTTGGTTTAGGTTAAGGTTATAGGTTTAGGTTTAGGTTAAGGTTTAGGTTTAGGTTATAAGATATAGGTTTAGGGAGTGAGAATAGGTTAAGGTATAGGTTTAGGAAATCGGGTTCGGGTTCGGGATCGCGTTTAGGTTTGGGTTTTCAAGTTTAGGTTTAGGTTTAGGTTAGGGAGTTGAGATTAGGATTAGGTGTAGGTTTAGGTTTAGGGATTTGAGAGTACGTTTAGGTTTTAGGTCATAGGATTTGGTTTAGGTTAAGGTTATAGGTTTAGGTTTAGGTTACAAGTTATAGGTTTAGGGAATTGAGAATAGGTTAAGGTATAGGTTTAGGAAATCGGGTTCGGGTTCGAAGGATCGCATTTAGGTTTGGGTTTTCAAGTTTAGGTTTAGGTTTAGGTTAAGGAGTTGAGATTAGGATTAGGTGTAGGTTTAGGTTTAGGGATTTGAGAGTGCATTTATGTATTAGGTCATAGGATTTGGTTTAGGTTAAGGTTATAGGTTTAGGTTAAGGTTTAGGGTATAGGTTTAGGAAATCGGGTTCGAGGTTTAGGTTTAGGTTTTCAAGTTTAGGTTTAGGTTTAGGTTAGGGAGTTAAGATTATGATTAGGTGTAGGTTTATGTTTAGAGATTTGAGAATACATTTAGGTTTTAGGTCATAGGATTTGGTTTAGGTTTAGATTTAGGTTATGGTTTAGGTTTAGGTTATAAGCTATAGGTTTAGGAATTGAGAATAGGTTAAGGTTTAGGTTTAGGAAATCGGGTTCGGGTTTGGGATCGGAGTTTAGGTTTGGGTTTTCAAGTTTAGGTTTAGGTTTAGGTTAGGGAGTTGAGATTAGGATTAGGTGTAGGTTTAGGTTTAGGGATTTGAGAATACATTTAGGTTTTAGGTCATAGGTTTAGGTTTTAAGCTTAGGTTTAGGTTATAAGTGTAGGTTATAGGTTTAGGTTTAGGTTTAGGTTTACGTTAGGTTATAGGTTAAGGTTTAGGAAATTGAGAATAGGTTAAGGTTTAGGTTTAGAAATTGGGTTCGGGTTCGGGATCGGGTTTAGGTTTAGGTTTTCAAGTTTAGGTTTAGGTTTAGGTTAGGAATTGTGATTAGGATTAGGTGTAGGTTTAGGTTTAAGTTTAGGGATTTGAGAATACATTTAGGTTTTAGGTTTAGGTTTAGGTTATAAGTTATAGGTTATAGGTTATAGGTTTAGGTTTAGGTTTAGGTTATAAGCTATAGGTTTAGGGAATTGAGAATAGGTTAAGGTTTAGGTTTAGGAAATCGGGTTCGGGTTCGGGTTTGGGATCGGAGTTTAGGTTTGGGTTTTCAAGTTTAGATTTAGGTTTAGGTTAGGGAGTTAAGATTATTATTAGGTGTAGGTTTAGGTTTCGGGATTTGAGAATACATTTAGATTTTAGGTCATAGGTTTAGGTTTAGGCTTAGGTTGAGGTTATAGGTTTAGGTTTAGGTTATAAGTGTAGGTTATAGGTTTAGGTTTAGGTTTAGGTTAGGTTATAGGTTAAGGTTTAGGAAATTGAGAATAGGTTAAGGTATAGGTTTAGGAAATCGGGTTCGGGTTCGGGTTCGGGGATCGGGTTTAGGTTTGGGTTTTCAAGTTTAGGTTTAGGTTTAGGTTAGGGAGTTGAGATTAGGATTAGGTGTAGATTTAGGTTTAGGGATTTGAGAATACATTTAGGTTTTAGGTCATAGGTTTAGGTTTTAGGCTTAGGTTTAGGTTATAGGTTTAGGTTTAGGTTATAAATGTAGGTTATAGGTTTAGGTTTAGGTTTAAGTTTAGGTTTAGGTTTAGGTTATAAGCTATAGGTTTAGGGAATTGAGAATAGGTTAAGGTTTAGGTTTAGGAAATCGGGTTCGGGTTTGGGTTTGGGATCGGGTTTAGGTTTGGGTTTTCAAGTTTAGATTTAGGTTTAGGTTAGGGAGTTGAGATTATTATTAGGTGTAGGTTTAAGTTTAGGGATTTGAGAATACATTTAGGTTTTAGGTCATAGGTTTAGGTTTTAGGCTTAGGTTGAGGTTATAGGTTTAGGTTTAGGTTATAAGTGTAGGTTATAGGTTTAGGTTTAGGTTTAAGTTAGGTTATAGGTTAAGGTTTAGGAAATTGAGAATAGGTTAAGGTATAGGTTTAGGAAATCGGGTTCGGGTTCGGGTTCGGGATCGGGTTTAGGTTTGGGTTTTCAAGTTTAGGATTAGGTTTAGGTTAGGAAGTTGAGATTAGGATTAGGTGTAGATTTAGGTTTAGGATTTGAGAATACATTTAGGTTTTAGGTCATAGGTTTAGGTTTTAGGCTTAGTTTTAGGTTATAGGTTTAGGTTTAGGTTATAAATGTAGGTTATAGGTTTAGGTTTAGGTTTAGGTTAGGTTATAGGTTAAGGTTTAGGTTTAGGAAATCGGGTTCGGGTTCGGAGTTTGGGATCGGGTTTAGGTTTGGGTTTTCAAGTTTAGGTTTAGGTTAGGGAGTTGAGATTATGATTAGGTGTAGGTGTAGGTTTAGGTTTAGGGATTTGAGAATACATTTAGGTTTTAGGTTTAGGTTTAGGTTTAGGTTATAGGTTATAGGTTATAGGTTATAGGTTTAGGTTTAGGTTAAGGTTATAAGCTATAGGTTTAGGGAATTGAGAATAGGTTAAGGTATAGGTTTAGGAAATCGAGTTCGGGTTCGGGATCGGGTTTAGGTTTGGGTTTTCAAGTTTAGGTTTAAGTTTAGGGATTTGAGTTTAGGTTATAGGTTTGGGATTAGGTTATAGGTTTAGGTTAGGTTATAAGTGTAGGTTTAGGTTTAGGGATTTGAGAATACGTTAAGGTTTAGGTATAGGAAATTGGGTTCGGGTTCGAGATCGGGTTTATCTTGGGTTTTACGTTTAGGCTAAGCGTTTAGGGATTGGATCTCGGGTTCGGGATCGGGTTTAGGTTTGGGTTTTCAAGTTTAGGTCTAGGTTTAGGTTAGGGAGTTGAGATTAGGATTAGGTGTAGGTTTAGGTTTAGGGATTTGAAAATACGTTAAGGTTTAGGTATAGGAAATTGGGTTCGGGTTCGAGATCGGGTTTATGTTTGGGTTTTAGGTTTAGGCTAAGCGTTTAGGGATCGGTCGGGCTCGGGATCGGGTTTAGGTTTGGGTTTTCAAGTTTAGGTCTAGGTTTAGGTTAGGGAGTTGAGATTATTATTAGGTGTAGGTTTAGGTTTAGGGATTTGAGAATACGTTAAGGTTTAGGTATAGGAAATCAGGTCCGGGTTCGAGATCGGGTTTAGGGATTCAGATTTGGGTTCGGGATCGGGTTTGGGTTTAGGTTTAGGTTTTACATTTAGGTTAAGGTTACAGGTTGGGGTTATAGGTTTAGGTTTAGGTTTAGGTTATAAGTGTAGGTTATAGGTTATGGTTTAGGGAATTGAGAATAGGTTAAGGTTTAGGTTTAGGAAATCAGGTTCGGGTTTGGGTTTGTGTACGGATTTAGGTTTGGGTTTTCAAGTTTAGGTTTAGGTTAAGGAGTAGATTAGGATTAGGTGTAGGTTTAGGTTTAAGGATTCTCTAGTATTATCTACTATTAAACCTAGTATTATCTACTACATATTAGTAACATACAACCAATATTGGGGCACCATACCATAAGCTATAAGAATTTCATGTCCCCCTAAACACGGTATCCTCCATTGATAACATATATATATATATATATTATAAGTTTTTTATTTTCATTTATATTCCCAAATACATTCATCATCCATCCAAGAAAATTGAAACAAGCACTGTCAATCTATCTTATCTTACCGACCGCCTTATGTTTCTTTTCACCTTTGTAGCTCTCATATTTGTTGCAGCTACTAGTTCACCATCAGTAATCTCCCTAACCAAATCTTCGTGCAGCCCCTCCATTTGAAGCAATGGCTGAAGTTACAAGAAGTAGGACTGATTAGTCTTTCCATGTTTTGAAAAAAATTAAATTCTTTATTTTTTGCTGCAAGTCTACTTATAATTATCATTGGCTCTTAATCTATTTATAATGAAAATCTTAAATATTACCTGATAGTGCTCTTTTGATAAATGTCCTGTTTGGAACAAATAATTTGTTTTTATCATAAATGTCCTGTTTGGAACAAATAATTTATTTTATACATACATGTGTTTTATCATAAAACCATGCATGATGCATCCATACAAAAAAAATCAAATGAAATTTTTTTATATATAAACAGATTTTTTTAAATATTATTATAAACAAAAACTGATTTCCCACCAACAAATGCAACCTATTGATCATAATCATATAGACCATAAATATGAAAACATTGAAATAAAACAGATATCTTAAAAAAAAAAAAAGGTTGCAATTATTCTTATTCTTATTAAACGGATTTTTTAGAAAAAAATACAAATAATTAAAATTTGACAAAAAATTGAGAGATGAACATGCTTCATCATCATATTAAAAAAGTGGGGCCTCAAATACTTTAGAAAAGAAAATTTCCCCTATTTCCAATAAGTTTCAGCTCTAGTTCCTCGTATATGATACCCGGATCCAAAATGAACAGGATTCAAATCTGAATTCCCTAATCATGTTTGGATTCGAGTATGCTAAGCCCCCTAAACAAGTAACATACAAGTATTATCATCTAAACAAGGTATCCTCCATTGATAACATATATACTAGTAACATATAACCAATATTGGGGCATCATACCATAAGCTACAAGAATTTCATGTCCCCCTAAACAAGGTATCCTCCATTGATAACATATATATATATTATAAGTTTTTTATTTTCATTTACATTCGCAAATACATTCATCATCCATCCAAGAAATTGAAACATTCATCATCCTCAAACGAGTAACTAATTATCTAACTTACAAATACGATTATCAATATTCAAGCACTAATTTAGAAAATAAAATTTCAAGCTTACGTTACTTTTCACATAAGTTTCCAGATAAGCTAACCTTCTCCAAAATCTGAGATACGTTTGCTGTCAGGCTACTTACTTTTCCCACCTTTACTTGCACATAAGGTCTCATATGACATTCGCCACAATAAATCATGTGGAAAAAAAAAAACAAGCAAAGAAAACAAATCAGATCTAGAAAGATACAAACAAGCTCAACAAAGCCATCATAACTTCTTTTCTTTCAAAGATAGAGATGCCTAAGAGATATTATCCATTTATATTACGAAGTGTTGTTAATGCTAACCTGTTTCCCAGTCCAAAGCGGCTTTGGTTTCCAAATAACAGGGGGCAAGGACTGTATCTCAAAATCAGAACTTAATGTGCAAACTTTTTGGCTAAATTTACCAACATAAGAACCTAAAGCAGCAGTAGACACCAGAAGCATACAGAAGCATATGGTATTCATCCCTGGTTAAAAACGTGTCCTTCTTTGTAAGAAGCACAGCACTTACAATATGATCCTGAAGAATAAAACCAAAAATTACTAAACAAATATTGCACAGATAAAAATCATAAAGCCATTCCCTAAAATAAATATTTAAGTCCAAACAATGGAACACAAGGGAATTTAGAGATCGGTGTCGATTCTTAACCTGAATCAAACCCCTGATGGGTGCACCAGATGTTGGAACAATATATTGCTTATTAGCATTTGCAATTTCGATTGCTTCAGCACGTGAAATTTCATCTTGCGGGAAGTGAACATTCATTTCATCCCCATCAAAATAAGCATTGTAAGTGCTGCATACAGAGAAATAGTTAACTTTTACATACAAATATAATTGCGCCCTTATCTTTGCCAAACAGTGAGCTTAAAAAATACAGATATATGACAAAAACCTACAATTAGCATAATGCATGCGAAGTGTTTTCTCCCCTTTAAGAACACGAACAACATGTGCCATCATACTTGGCTTGTGAAGTGTAGGCTGTCATAAAGGAAACAACAACACCATTTAATCAATATGAAACTAAATACTTGATCATCCTACATCAAACCGACCACAAACTTGACAAATTAAGAGAATTTAACTGATTCAGGATTCATATCACATTGCATCAGTACCATGGGAGTGTATAAGACATTAGGCAATCATGTGATATTGGTTTTTGTCATGTACATTAAGAGAATTTAACTGATTCAGGATTCATATCACATTGCTTTTTCTTTCTACCATGGGAGTGTATAAGAAAAGGTCACACATGCATAGACGCAAAAAGAAGCATGCATAGATGCACAACAGCAGGTGTGAATGCACAAAAATCATGCTGAAGCTGGCAAATACCAGTCAACCATGAAACCAACATTGTTCAAAGATGTAAACAATCAAGAACCGCCCCCAATAAAAAGATGCAATTGTGGATCTGTTAAAGAACACTGCATGTATTGTTGATTGTATGTGCATGCATGTAAAGACTTGAGATGGATCCCACAGTCCATCCACAACAGAAAACAACTCATGTATAGAATGATATAACAAAAATGAAAAGCATATATACTAATAAGAGATTGACAATGAAGACACATTGTTGTGCCCAAGGCTTGTAATTGATGAATAAGCCTATATCCTAGAGAGCACAAAACCCATGCTAAAAAGAAAGTGCAAGGCTGAAGAAAAAGGGGGCATAGAAGGACAATAAAATAACCTCAGCTCCACCTAGTAAATTCAAACTGCAAGACTGCAAAAGAGAGGGAATAGACAGTGACCAAAAAATAACCCATTGACTTAAGCGAAAGTGCAAGAATGCAAACGAAGAAATCAAAGCAAGAACATAGCATATGACAATGGGAAAGCCACTAATTGCATTATTTTGCAATAGTCCACTAGATATTTTAATATAGTCATATTGATCAGACGATATGGCAAAGATGTGAACTTGCAACATTCAACAAGGGTAGAACGTTGCGTATTCCACCTTTCACCCAAACATGTCTTTCACTCCAACAAGCTTCTATTGCACATACGACACAGAATGGTTGCCGAATTTTTCAGCAAATACAGTGCATGTTAACAATAAATTGCAGTGCATGCCCTTTTTGTGTGCACTTGTCTCTCAAATTGGTTGTTTTGAATAGCACAAATCCATCAGCTGGTACAAATTTCCAATCTAAGGTGGAAAGATTCTCACTTGCACCTGTTAGTAACTAGGAATTGATGGTGGATAGAAACCACAAAGTGAACATCCAGTAATGGCGGTGGTAGTGGCGTTGGTGATGATGATGATGATGACAATGAAACACTGGCGACAGTGACAGTGATGTTGAAGATTGATGAAAAAAATCAGCTCTTGAACCATCCAAATGGTTGGCCTCATTTCAGATGAATCAATAACCAACAAATAAAGTGAAAGTACATCTTAAAATGGTAGGTTTGTGGACATCTCATGGACGGTGGCTTTGGTATTTAATTTCAATTCCATAATAGCAGATTGCTTACCAAAGAGGGTTCAAAACTGCTCCAGATTAACAAATTGTGCTAATTGTGTTATATAGATTATGCAAAGACTGAATTTGTCAATATATAAAGTTTGAAAAAGTCAATATCATAGCCCCTTGTCCAACAATGCAACCTGCAGCATACAAAAGAAAAAAAGGAAAAAAAAAAAAAAGCAAAAAAAAAAAAAAGACCACCTGATTGCATAAAAATATGAAAATTGTAGGCAATGCTGACAGATGGTGATTGAAAATCTCATATCCACGTAACACTTCCATGTACGAATGATACACTTCAGCCTGCATCATCATATACTCATCTCCCAAAACAAATCTCAGAATATGGGTTGTTACTGCTCTTAAGAATAATTGTTAGGATCCTCCAATTTGGCAAATTTTTAGTGCATCTCCCATCTACAGGGAGTCCATCATTTCAACAGATAGGACTGTAGAGAAAAATAGTGGCATGCTTTTAATAAAGTATGTGAAGTCTGATTAAAATGAATCTTACTTCTAGCATAAGATGTTTATGCTCGGCTTGCATTAAAATAATGTATGTGAAGTCTGATTTTGGCTCAATTAGTAAATAGGTTAGATTCTGGCTGACCTTGACATGGCCCAAACCTGGCCCATAACCACTCCTAAATGATTATCCAGTCAATTTACTTTCATTCAACATAAACATAGCAATAAGCCTGCTGGAAAAGAATTTTGAACACAATTCAAAAGCATTTAAGAAGTATGCAACAACAATACCTAAAACTATTCTTACCATAGGAACTACCATATCTTCCTTCCGAGTACTCCTAAAAAATGTGCTGGATAGCATTCCAATACTCTGTGTAGGTCTAAAGACCAGGGTACAAGAAATATTCAGTTACTTTCAATGGTAAAACAAAGTGAAACAGTCAAGAAAATGCAATCAATAAGAAGACAGAGATTAAAAGTACAAGACATAGATCAAAATGTTCCAACCCCGAATCCAATTGCTCCAATTCAGTTCGTTCAAACACCCAAACATGCCCTTAACCACATACATCAAATGCAATATTTTTCAATTCTCGTATGGGAAAATAAGTTCTATTTTTATTCCAATTCCCACCCAATTAAAAATTAAGAGAAAAAACATAAAAAAATATTCAACATTTTCATTCCACCGACCATACAGAATCTTCTATAAATAAATAAAAACTTCTTGGTTATAAAATTATATATATATATATATATATATATATATATAACTGAAATATATATATATATATATATATATATATATATATATATATATATAAAACTGAAATATACACTCAAAACCCGTATAAAATGAAAAGAAAAAACAAAAAAGAAATTCCTAAAAACCCAACAAATCTCACGTCAGATTTAACAAGACCCATACCCCCAAATCCAACAAAAATCAAAACCTATATACCAAAATCCCACAAAAAACCCATGAGACCTAAAAACCCCAACTGGAGAAAAAATGGGGAGGAGAGAGAAGTATCTTGTTCATGCAAACCGATGTTGGATTTATCGGTGTTGATATTGTAGAGGACGCCTTCGTATCTGATTTCGCATTTGGATGTCAAGCTAATCACGCTGCCGATGTAGGAATCTGCGAATCCTCCTCCACCGCTAGATCCTGAAGAAGCTTCTGCTGTAGCTGTTGCTGCTACTACTGCCATCGCTTTTCACAGCAGAGAGAGAGAGGGTTTCTCGTCGATGGAAGAAGAGGAGAAGAGGGAAAATAGGAAAGGGTTTCTTGTCGATGGAAGAAGAGGAAAAGAGGGAAAATAGGAAAAGACGAGCGGGCGTTTGATGGTTTTTGTAAAAATTTCAAATCCGCATATTGTGAGTTTACCATTATTTATAACACTAACTCTATTAACGGTCGTACATGCATGGGACCGTTTTTTGGATGGTTAAGATTGTTTTACAAAATAAAATTATAACTGTTTACTATTTAAAGCTAGACCGATTATTTCGATGGTTTGGATAACTCTATATCTTAACCACTATTGTTATGGACGAGTCAACACCATTTTACATAAAATGCAAGACTCACAATGAAAAAATAGGAGATTGAAAACGTTAACTTGAACTTTGGACCTGGTATCGCTCTATGGGCCCCACCATGATCGATTTGTTTCATCCACGCCGTCCATACATTTCATAACATCATTTTGTGTACGATCACAAAAAATGACCCTGAAATAAATCTTGGGTGGACCACACAATCAGAAAACACTATTGAGCATAGACCATTAAAAACATTTTGGGGGCCATAGAAGTTTTAGATCAAGCTGATTTTTGTTTTTCCCCTTAATCTAGGCATGTATGACCTAATCAATAGATTGGATGTCAAATAAACAGTACAATGCACATTAGGAGGATTTTAATGGTGGATATCTAATCACTATTGTTTTCATGTGGTGTGGTCCACCTGAGATTTCTATCCCTCTGATGAAGCCCTAAATTATCAGTAAAAATGGATGAACAGAATGGATGAAATACATACATCATGGTGGGGCCCACAGATGGCTGGTGGTAGGGGGAGTAGCCAATCTGTTTTCTATGCTGAGGTCCACTAGAACTTTGGATTTAACTCGTTCTCTAGACGTTGCCCTAAAATGATCTGTCCAAATGGATTGAAGGTGTGGATACAAAACATACATCATGGTGGGGCCCAAAAATGAGAGGTATATAAATCTCAGGTGGACCACACCACATGAAAACAATAGTGATTGGATATCCATCATTAAATCCTTCTAAGGCCCACTTTACTGTTTATTTGACATCCAATCTATTTATTAGGTCATACAGGCTCCAACAGAGCTCTTTGTTGCCCAGCTCCTTTGGTCTAACCTCGCTCCGCCAACCGGATGCCAGACTTGACCTTGGGCCTACTTTGATTTATATATTGTATATCCATATAGTCCATTTGTTTTGCCAACTCATTGTAGGATATGAGCTCAAAAATGAATCATATTCAAATCTTAAGTAGACTACAACATAAAAAACAATGGTAATTAAACACCCACCATTAAAAACTTTATGGGCCCACCTTAGTGCCCATTGTAATATTTATTTTTATTCGACTTGTTGATTAGGTCAGACATAAAGGAAAATAAATAAAATAAAATAATAATAAAAAACTTCATACAAAATGTGGTGTGGTCCTAAATTGAGAGGTATATAAAGATCATTTTATGACTTGATCTCAAAATTGAAAAGTATATAAATCGATATCTCAGGTGCACCACACCACAATGAAAACAATATGTTGATTAGGTCATACATGGCCAGATGAAGGGGAAAAACAAAAATCAGTTTGATCCAAAACTTTTATGGCCCCAAAATGTTTTTTAATGGTTGACGCTCATTCAACACTGTTTCCTGGAATGTGGTCCACTTAAGATTTGGATATATCTCATTTTTGGTCTCATATTGTAAAATTATCTGTAAAAATATATGGACGGCATGGATGAAACACATACATCATGGTGGGGGCCACAGAGCACCAACCACCAGCCATTGGCTGGTGTCAAGGGACTAGTTAATCCGTTCCCAAGCATACTGAGTAAATCTTGTGGGACCCACCATGATTTATTCATTTTATCCACTCTATTCATCCATTTTAACATATAATTTTATTACGTAAGCTCAAAAATGAAGCCTATAAAAATTTGAAGTGGACCACATCATAGGAAACAATATAAATTGAACGTCTACCATTGAAAAATTTTGGGAGGTCACTGAAGTTTTGGATCAAGTTGATATTTTAGTTTTTCCTTCATCAATGTATTTGTAATCTATTGAACAGGTTGGATGACAAATAAAAATCACTGTAGCCCATAGGAAGATTTCAACGGTAGAAATCATTATTCCCACTGTTTCCTGTGGTATGGTCCACTTGAGTTTTGGATATGCTTTAATTGTGGACTCAACCACTAAAATGATCTGGAAAAATGGATTGACGGTGTGGATAAACCATGACTTTAGGCCACGAGCTTAAAAATAAAGTCAATCCATGACTTGGGTGGGCCACACCACATACTATAGTTGAGAGGGTTACCCTCCCATTAAAACATTCATAATCATTTATTGGGCCCACCTAGATGTGGTTCATAGATCCAGCCCATTCATTTTGTGTGTCTCACTTGGATGAGGAGTCAGCCCAAGTTTCATACACATCCAAAACTCATGTGGGCCCCACCAATTAAATGCTTTTATATGTTTTATGGATGTCTTCATGTAGTTTTAGATGCTATGGCCCACCTGAGTTTCGTATACGGCTGATTTTTGGACTTAAAGGGGACACATTAAATGCATGGTGTTGATGTTCTACATATATCATGGTGGGACGCACACAGATTAACCTCATGGAAAGTTCCCATGAGGTGACCATATAGTACCATTTTACTATTTAAGTAACTCCTTCATGGGTGTTACTCTAACCGTGTAGGGCCCACCTTGATATATTTTATATATATCGACACCGTCCATATATTTTTCCATCATATTTTAGGATTTGATTTGAAATCATAAGAACTCAATAATCTCAGGTGGGTCATACCAATCAAAACAATGATGAATAACTATTAAAAACCTTTTGAAGGCGACAAAAGTTTTAGATCAATTTGATCTTAATTTGTAGTTTACCTTCATCTAGATCTTCTTTACATTATCAATAAGTTGGATTGCAAATAAACATAACTAAAACCTTATGATGGGCTCCTTATAATTTTTAATGGCGAGGTACTATATTATCATTCTTTCCAGTGGTGTGGTCCACTTAAGATTTAAATCTACACAATTTTTTATACCCGGCCCAAAAATGGGTTGGAGAAACATAAGGGCTACAAGGATATACAACACATCATCAAAATCTCACTTTTGTTATCTAACTTTTCCATTTTTCTTGTCAAAATACAAAATTTAGTTTTCTTTTTTTTTTTTAAAAAAAATATTTTTTTACAATTTGTCAATTTTTTTACAAATTTGTTTAATTTTTCAAATTTTCTTTTTCAAACTATCATTTTTTAAATCTCACTTTTGTTATATAACTTTTTAATTTTTCTTGTCAAAATACAAAATCTAATTTTCTTTTTTTAAAAATATATTTTTTTACAATTTGTCAATTTTTTCAAAATTTTGTTTATTTTTTAAAATTTTCGTTTTCAAAATATCATTTTTTAAATCTCACTTTTGTTATATAACTTTTTAATTTTTCTTGTCAAAATGCAAAATCTAGTTTTCTTTTTTAAAAAATATATATTTTTTTAAAATTTGTCAATTTTTTCACAAATTTGTTTAATTTTTTAAAATTTCTTTTTCAAAATATCATTTTTTTAATACCACTATTGTTATATAACTTTTTAATTTTTCTTATCAAAATACAAAATCTAGTTTTCTTTTTTAAAATATATATGTTTTTTTTTACAATTTGTCAATTTTTTCATAATTTTGTTTAATTTTTTAAATTTTCTTTTTAAAAATATCATTATTTAAATATCATTTTTGTTATATAACATTTTAATTTTTCTTATCAAAATACAAAATCTAGTTTTCTTTTTAAAAAAATATATTTTTCTACAATTTGTCAATTTTTTCACAATTTTGTTTAATTTTTAAAATTTTCTTATTCAAAACATCATTTTCTTATCGAAATATTTTTTTTTTCAAAATTATTCAAAGTTTTTAATGTTTTTTTTCAAAATCTAGATTTTTATAAAATTACATTTTTTTGTTTTCAAAATCTAAGTTTTTTTCTTAAACATTGTTAGTTATTTTTCTAAGCTTTTTAACCTCTTTTTTTTTTTTTTTTTTTTTTTTTTTTTTGAAATTCATAATTATTTTTGTTACTTGAGCATTAGAGACGGTTTAGGACCGTCCCTAATACAGACTTTTTTTACAATCTTAGATAACTAGTAAAAGACGGCCGATGACCGTCTATAATTAAGACGGTCTTTGGCAGTCTCAGATTATCAATAAAAGACGGCCAATAATCGTCTCTAATACCGACGGTTGCTGACTGTCTCAAATGACTGCATATAAGACGGTCAAAGACCGTCTCTAATAGAGACAGTCCTTGACAGTCTCAAATGGAGACAGCTACCAACAGTCCCTAATACAGACTATTTTTAACGATTTCCGCTCACAGGAAAAGACGGTCAAAGACCGTCTCTAATTGAGATGGTCCTTGACAGTCTCAAATTACCAGTAAGAGACGGCTTAATACGGATGGTCTTTGACCGTCTTAAATGACCGAATATAAGACGGTCAGAGACCGTCTCTTTTCCAGACGGTCAAAGACCGTCTTTTATCCACAGTTAACGACGGTTTTTGACCGTCTTAAATGATTTGTGGACGTTAAAATTTTTAAGACAATATTAAGGATGGTCAAGGGCCGTCTAAAAGTTTAAAGACGGTTTACGGCCGTCTCTAAAGCGTCTTTAAACCAAGCAATTTTAGAGACGGTTCTGGACCGTCTCTAAATCAGTCATTTTTTTCCATTTTTCACGTAGTGTGCATCCCATCTCTAATTGTCTGCGGCGGACTTTGGTGGAGCAAATCATCCTGGCGATAGGTCAGGAAAGTGAGAATCTCCCACATTGTATGCTGAAGTGAATGAACCATCTGCTCAAGCCACAAGAGGCGCTCCCCTGTCATGTTTACTCAGCAATCAAGTGGTTCAGATGGTTCTGCTGCCGCATATATTCTCGTGTGGTCGCGGTGTCCAAAGTTGCTTGCTTTGAGGGCTCGCGTGCTTGTGTTGCCTCTGTGCTAGTTTGTCCTATCTTCATTATTGCTGTAGCTGGTGCAAGCATATTGGTGTCAACATTTGCAACTTTCGAAGCTTGTAGATCCATCTTTTTAATGTTGTCGCTGGTGATCGAGGCAAGTGGAACTGGTGCATCTGTAGTTGGGGAGAACCCAACCTCCAAAGCAAGCAAATACAAAAGATGGCCAAACGAAATGTAGGTGGGGCAACTAACTCGGATGAGTTGTGCAAGCTAATGTGCAATAATAGTGGGCAGACATAGATGGACACCCATCCCAACATTATAGTAAATGTCGACCATAAAGGGAGTGAGGTTGATACGGTTAGTCCCCCAAGGATAGACATTGGTCGAGAAGATGGAATGTAGGATGCGAAATTTACTGGACATCTGTGAAGAATGAATTGCATTCCCTTGAATCCACTTCTCCTATTTCCCATTACAGAGGAATCATGTCATCATGTCCCTTGCAGTTATGCAAGAACATAATCTAGTGCAGGCTCACGGGACATAGGAATACCTATCAGTGTAGTGACTCAAGTAGGCGTAATTTTAACAATACAACCATTGACTTCAACCTCGAATGACGGAGGGCGGAGTGTGGGGCTCCTTCACCTAAACAGGAACTAATAGACTTGGTTTCTATGTACCATCCCTCCTAACTTTAGTACATTTTCCCACCCGATGGCCCGTAGCATTCATCTACTCCATAGGGCTCAATACACTGAATATCTGCTCTTGTCTCACAAATAATTTTTCGACCATAATATTTTGATGAGGGAGAGTTTGGCATGGGTGATTCGGGTTCTAATGGATCATTGCTTTGGATGGAATGACTCGGCGATGGTATGGGTGATGGCGAGCATTGTGTAGCACAGTTGGCGTGCCGTGGAGCCAACTTCTTAACCCGAGTGGGTCGAGAAATCTCTCCTACCATCGGGGCTTTCCCTTCGTTATCCTTTGGCATATTGAGAAAGATTTGAGTGTTCAATGGATAATAAGGTTGACAAGAAGACATAGAAATCAACAACACACAGTGAGAGAGGAAAACTGAAACACAGCAAGAGAGAGAAACCTATTGTTTCAAGGAGAGACCAGAGTAAGGCACGAATCAACGATCTGAGGGAAATGAAACTGTCTTAGAGTACTTGGAAGCCCTAGACCTTGATTTAGGTAGAGGATTTGGAGAGGTAGAGATAAAAAAAATAATCTAAAATAGTGGGTTTGAAATGAACCACCACACCCTTTTAAAGTGTAGTCATTGATAGTTCGATGGCATTGAATAATCTTCGATGTCATCGAAGTTTGAACTTTGATGACATCAAAGTGCAATCGAAGTCCCATCGAAGGTTAGCAAAAGTGATGTTTTCTTCAGCTGTGCATGGGATTGACTCCAGACTTAAGGTGTACATAAAGATTGAACTTTAAATTTTGTAATTATACACTCAAACATAAATAAAAAATAATAATAATAACAAACAAAGTTCCAAAATAAGGCTACGATTCCCTAGATTTGTCAATAAACCATAACAATCTAATAATTACCTATATAGCACATACCCCTAATGGACTTTTGGAGATCTCTAAATCTATTTGCGTCTAAGGGTTTAGTCAATATATCAACCAATTGTTTCTCACTTGGCACATAGTCTAGCCATATAATATGTTCCTCAATGAGCTCTCGAAAGAAATGATGTCGGATATCTATGTATTTTGTTCTAGAATGTTGCACCGAATTTTTGGAGATATTTATGGCACTAGTGTCATCACAAAATAGTGTCATTGTAGTTTGTTCAATCCCACAATCCGTCAGCATATGTTTCATCCACAGAAATTGGGCGCAACAACTACCTGCTGCAATATATTTTTCTTCAGTAATGGATAATGAAATGAAATTATGCTTTTTTACTATGATAAGAAACTAAACAGTTCCCTATATAAAAGCACCCGCCGCTAGTCGATTTTTTGTCGTCCATATTTCCAACCCAGTTAGCATCTGAGTAACTGACAATTGTGGTTGAAGTGTTAAATGGGTATCGGAGGCCAAAATCTGTGGTCCTAGCCACATACCTAATGATTCTCTTCATAGTGGTTAAATACGATTCTTTTGGGTCAGCCTGAAACTGAACACATGCTCTTACACTAAAGGCTATATTAGGCTGGCTCATTGTGAGATAGAGCAGGCTCCCAATCATACTCAGATTTAAGTGTTGATCCACACTTTTTCTAGATATGTCCTTGGATAACTTTAGTGTGGTGCTCATAGGAATGTGATGTGTATGAACAAACTCAAGTCTAAATTATTTTACTAATTCTTTTGCATACTGGGTATGGCTTATAAAAATGCCATTTTTGAGCTTCTTAACTTGTAATCCCAAAAAGAAATTTAGTTCTCCCATCATCATTTGAAATTCGGATTGCATGAAGTGGGCAAACTGATCGATTAGCCATTTCTTCACATGTGGAACCAAATACTTTGTCATCTATATAAATATGTACAATAAGCAAGGAATCCCCAGTCTTTTAAATAAAGAGTGTTTTATCTACACTCCCCTTTGTGAACTCATGGTCAATAAAAAATTGCATTAATCATTCATAGCACACACGTGGGGCTTGTTTAAGACCGTAAATTACTTTCCTCAATCTGTAAACTTGATGAGGATATTTGGAATCAACAAATCCCTTTAGTTGTTCTACATATACTTCTTCCTCAAGTAAGCATTTAAGAAGGCACGCTTTACATCCATCTGAAATAATTTGAATTTCAAAGCACAAGCTATGGACATAAGGATTTAAATAGACTATAGTCATGCTAGATGGGAAAATGTTTCATCAAAATCGATACCCTCAATCTGAGAGTAGCCATGTGCGACCAGTCTAACTTTATTTCTTACCACGTTGCTAGATTCATCGGATTTTTTCTTGTATATCCATTTGGTTTCGATGATATTGGTGTTTTGTGGCCTAGGAACAAGTTGCCACACCTCATTTCTCTCAAATTGTTGTAGCTCTTCTTTCATAACTGCTATCTAATATTTATCTTTTAGAGCTTTTACAACATTTCTTGGTTCAATTTTGGAGGTGAATCAGAGATGACTATTTATGGTCTCAAGTTAACGTCGGGTTTTCACGTCAGTACTCGGATCTCTAATTATCTAATTGAGAGGATGATCCTTGATTACCGGAAGGTCACCCAAGGGTTGAGACACTCGTGAGGAAGTGGGTCTATCATCAAATTTATCTATTATGCTTGGACCCATTTCTTCATCTACATCTATCTCATGACCTGATTTGTCATGGGGTTGGTCATCAACAACCACATTAATTGATTCTTAAATAGCAAGGGGATTGTATACCCTACAAGCTTGACTATTTAAGTAATATCCTAGAAAGATCTCATCATCGCTTTTAGGGTCAAACTTACCTAAGTTGTCTCGGTCTCTAAGGATGTAGAATCTACTACTAAAGACCCTGAAATACTTAACACTTGGTGGCTTCCCATGCCACAAATTGTATGTTGTTTTATCCAACCTTGCTCTCAAATAAACTCGATTGATAATGTAGCAGGCTGTATTGACAGCTTTAGCCTAGAAGGTTTTTGATAAATCTTTGTTATTCAACATTACTGAGGCCATTTCTTCTAGCACCCTATTTTTTCTTTCAGCAACTATATTTTATGGAGTTTTGGGTGCTGATAATTCATCCCAAATGTCGCATTCATCACAGAATTTTTGGAATCGGTCATTATTGAATTCACCGCCATTATCACTCCTGATCCTATCTATCTTGTAACCTTTCTCATGTTGGAGTGCTTCACAAGTTTTTTGAATTCATCAAAAGTATTAGGTTTTTCTCTTAAAAAGGCAACCCAGATAAACCTGGAGTAATCATCCACTACAACTACAAAGTCTCTTTTTGCCTTAACTTTGGACTCTATTGGGACCAACAAGGTCCATGCGCAAGAGTTCAAGGGGCTTGGAGGTAGCCATGGTGGTTGTCTTTTTCTGAGCAACATGGATTTATTTTCCTTTCTGGCAATTACCACATACAATTCTAGCTTTTTTCTCAATCTTAGGAAGCCCTCTTACCAAATTCATCGAGCTTAGGCGAGGCAAATTTTTATAGTGGACATCGGGTCTTTGGTATCAAAGTTCATATTCATTCTCCTTAACCATGTGGCATATTGCTGGAGGGACACATTCTCCACTACTTTCAATGACATAACAGTTGTCACTAGTGCGTAGACCTCTCATAATTAACTTACCTATATAATCTGAGATTTTGCACACTTCTTTGGAGAATTTGGCTGAATTTTCCTTGTCACAAATCTGCGATATGCTTAAGAGATTGTGTTTCAATCCCTCCACGCAAAGAACATTCTCAATTTTGGGCATTCCTAGCCCGACAATTGTCCCTCGCCCTGCTATCCTAGCGGTGGTTCCATCTCCAAAGGTGACTGACCCACCATCAAAATCGGTATAGTTGCAGAAATGGGTACTATCATTTGTCATGTGTCTTGAGCACCCACTATCCAGATACCATTTTGCATTATTGCCCGCCTTGAGAGCAGTATGTATCACTAGGCAATTTGGTTTGTTTTTAACGACACATTTGGAGACAACTTTCTTTGGGCTGATACTGGTTTTAGGAGAGATAGTATCTATCTTGGACTGTCCTCTCAAAGGCATGTTCTTTTTAGGAGACTTGTTTTTTTTGTAACCAAATATTCATTGCCTTGGTTTAATTGATTCATCATTTCCTTTATTTTTTTATTTAGTTAGAAACCTTGTTTGAACAGTTCTTCCATTCTCCTAGTCATCTTGGGAGGAGTGGGATACTTCCTCCTTTCCTTTTCATCAAAGGTGGCTTCTTAGGTGGACTCCTCACGATCTACATCAATTTTCCGGTAGGTATATATATACCTAGCTCGTACCTGGAGTGGTTTGGGAGTGTCTAAATGGTAGACATTTAAATTTTAGATGTCCCAAGTCCGCACATGCATGACAAACTGGAGACATTTGTGGTTTACTGCCTGAAGCCACTGATTTTCTAAGCATAGGTGGTACATGAGTAGGAATTGTTCTATTGCTTTCATACCCTAGTCCTCTCTTATCCCTTGAACTTTTCCCTAATCCTATAACTCTTTCTAGTTTTTCCTCGCTTTGGGTGAACCTGTGGCTTAGGTCAGCATGAGATTTGAATTTCTCTAGTTCTAGTTTCGTACTTTGGTTGATTGCTCTCATTTTGCTAAGTTCTGATTCTAGTTATTTGTTTATCTTAGTTTTGTGAGGCCCGCATCTTGTATCCATTCTATTCCGTCAGGTCCCATGGTCCTCCCGATTGAATCGGGCGACCCGCAACCTATAGATTGTATTTGCAATCATCCCTAAGTTTCGTCCTGTAAACCCGATCTGATCTGACCCGAAACTTACGTCATTGCGACCGTATTGCCACCGATGTTCCAACGCCGCGTCTTGTGCAGCAATCCAATGGGTAGATCAAAAGATATACCATTTGCAATATTTAGCCCTTAATTTGGTGTGAGACCCACTTTAGTGGGGTGTGCATGTATCTTGAGGTAGCAAGGCCCACCCTAGGTTTCATCATTCCCTAGGTGCCTAGACTAACCTATTACCTAGCTTACACCTAACCTACACCCTACATAGCTAGCTATTATGAGATTTCTCTAACCTAGGCAATCATGAGCCTCCTTCTTTAGGAGGTCATCATGACTTGCTCTAACCAAGGCCACCTTTCTCTAGAAATCTCATCATTTCCTTACTACATCTCTCTTTCCCTCCCCTTTCTCTCTCATTTTCTTCATCTTCTCTCCCTTGTAAGAGACCCAACGTCCAACCTTTCTCCTCCATTTCTAGCTACATTTCATCTTAAACCCTTATCATCTAGCCCTTGGAACATCATCTCACCCATAGATCTTCATTCCTTGGTGCATAAGGAGCTTGGTGTTGAAGTTTGGTGGAGATCCATAAGGTGGGTGAGCATTTAGAATAGGTTTCATGTTTTCTTCCATTAGATCTTCTTTCTCCTTCACGTAGAGAGTGTAAGACCCACCAATCAATGGTGGAGATCCTACACAACTCCTTGAGTGTGGCCATTGGCCCACCTTATGCATGCATGTTGTCTTGATAGGGCCATTCTCCACGGACCCCATCTTAATGATTCTTCTCGTTGATCAATAGTCATTGGGTCATCTAGACCCTAGATCCTTGGTGGGGATGGTATCCCCACCTTAAATGTTGATTTTGTAGGGCCCATGCATGCATGGGACCCTTGTAGATCTTGCATGTATATGTTGATTGCTTGATTGTGGAGGACTCATAGTGGTGGAGCCCTCCCTATGGTCAGATTGTGTCTTTCTCCTTCCTTTCTTCCCTTTCTTTGATGTGGATATGATGTGTGTGTGTGGTCCACCTGATGTGACATGTAACTAGACCTCCCAGTTGTTGGGACGTCCAGGCCCAACCTTGCTGCCTCATTTTGTTGGCATGGTTTGGATGGCCTTTAGGCCTGATTTTATGGTTGATCTTGGAAGGGGCTTGGGTCTGAAAGTTGTGTGACCCATCTAGGTGGACCTCACCTTGAGGAATTTGAGATTTATTCCCCTATTATCCATCTTTTGGGCTGGTCTGGACTGGAATTTTATGTTGCTGAATTGTTCGGAATGTCAGCCTTGTTAATGGATCTTTTCTCCCTGATTTCTTAGACATTTCTCTAAGGTGTGGACCCCACCTTGATGTATGTTAAATCCCACCTCATCTAGCCCTTGATTGGAGTCCATGGGGGTAGGCCTAAGAGGGTTGGACGGTCCAAGTTTCTGGACTGTCCAGCAGGTACATCGAAAAGGCCAAGCTAAGAGAGGGGGGGGGGGGACTATGCCAAATTAAAATTTTTAATGTGGAATAAGATAGATATAAACAAAGATAACACTTATCAATTCAAATAGTAGAAATGAATATTAACCTCAAATGCACAAGTATTGAGAGGTTGATACAGATGTTATTCTAAGGACAACCTTACACCAAAAACTAATGACTTATGGTAGGACAACCTGATTTCTAGAACGGTCTGTTTATCAAAATCCCAAACCAATACAGAGGAATAAAGAATAAAATAGAAATAAATATCTACTGCTATTACAACATTCACCACCTGTGTAGAAAACAAATTACAATCATTCACTACAAATGTTGAAAATAAATTACAATCATTCACACACTTAAGCACATTCAACCATCCACCACAACTCCAATAATTATAGTGGTTTGCTTGTGTGTACACCAACTATTAGAAAACAACCACACAACTACTCCACTCCCAATATCCTCACCCTCAGGATATTGGCTTTCACTATGAAATAGGTTTTCCAAGGTTCACCCAAAACCTTCACAATTGTGTTTTCAAAATAGGCTACCACAATTAAAAATCCCACTGACTAAGATTTTCTGGCTATCTCAGTTAAAACCAAAAATGAAAGATTTTCTGGCAATCTTACAAACCAAATACAAAAAATTGAAATGTACTTATCTGAGAATTCTTCGTTTGATGAAGCTCGGTAGAACCAATTCCATGTAGATGTTCAATGTCCAAACTCACATATGAAAGGGTTCTTAGATCTAAATGATTCTTAGATTAAATTGACCTGGGCTAACTTGATTTGATTTTGATCTCAAAAAGGGTAAAATTAATATTCCCTTTTCAAAAGAAATAGAATTGAATAGAGATCATAAAATCAAATGCAAAAAAACTATTAAAAGAATCTTAAATACTAACCAATTAGCTTCTCGAATGTGGGGACTAGTTTTCTTAGAGTTCTGACTTGAATATCTTGGAATAAATTGAAAAACTCTAAAAATCGTCCTCAATTTATTGGCAAAAATACTGTTCACTCGACTGGCCCAGTGGTTAGCTCGACTGGTCGAAGGACCAACAATATTTTAAAAGTTCTGGCACAATAAGATAAGATCGCTACTTGATTGGTTGAGTGGCTTGCTCGACTAGTCGAGCCCTGCACTCGACTAGTCGAGTGGGACCCAGAAAGGTTGTTGGACTTTGAGTTGAGCCTACTCGACTGGTCGAGCACTGTTCACTCGACTCGTCGATAAGTCTCTAGGACTGGTCGAGGGTCCAACAGAAATTTCAAAAATTCACAACAAACCTTGGACTAGTCGAGAAAATTCTTAAACTGGTCGAGCCAGTACTTGGACTAGTCGAACATAGGCTAGGACTAGTCAAGAAAAAGCCTATAAAATTATACAATGACCCAAATTATGTATGCAATCAATATGAGCTAACCAATAGTCAATCTAGGGTCATTCATACCTTATAGGTGATAATTGAACATTGAAACATTGTTTGCTCCGATTGATAGTTTATCTTGAAGTACATGAAGCTTGTCATTGTATACTTGAAGATGAGCTTGGACTAGTGACCTTGTGACTTGAGTTTCAACTTGAGTATATGAGCTTAAGCTTGAGAAGATTACTTGAGCATGAATTCTTAAGTAATACACACTGTCTTGATATAGTTGAAGCTTGAAAACTTAATCTAGTACTTAAACTTCTCGATGTTATACTTGAATATCTTATTCTTGTACTTGAGCTTCTTGCACTTGAATTTGAACTTCTTGAACTTGTACTTGAATGTAGGCAAGGATGATATAAAGTTGAGCTATACAAGATACAGATTCCAAGAGGTTTTTGCATTACAAAATTTGACAAATCTAGGAGCTAGATAAGATAGCATTTACACCCATATGTTGAGAAACACAAATTTTTGCATGTACTTTGTGGATGATGGGCCACTTTTGTGGACCCTACTTAATGTTCCTTTATGGGTGCATGTATTCCACCATTTTCCCCCTTGATTGGAAGGCCTGGGCCCTCCCCATTGGGTGTCCAAGTTGGGGACAACCATAGTTCCAGCAGCAGAATTTTATTTAACCTTGTTGTCCACTTTTGTAAATTGCTTAAACATGTGTTAATGGCTTCTTAAATTACCCTTCTTGTGGCCCACCTTGCTGGGACCCACTCCATGTGCATCGAGGCCATCTAGACCACCCAGTTTGGGGGTGTACATTGCTGGGCCAGCAGCCTTGCTGGACGTCCCAGCTAGGTTGACATCCAGTAAGGGCTGGCCGCCCCCAGCACCTTAGGCCCACTTTGATGATGTGTTTCATCCCAACTGTCCTTCCCTTAGTGTGGCCCACTTGGATGTGTCCACTCCTTGGTGGGCGTCCACAGTGCGGCCCACCTTGAGCACCCTTTGTCCCAACAGTTCAGCCATTTGGGGGATGCCCAAGGGGCTGACCGTCCTAGCCTTTTTGGCCCACCATGATGTATTTCCTCCATGTCGTCCCTCCTTTGGTGTGGCCCACTTAGGATGTGTCCCACCCTTGGTGGTGTTACGCCCCGGACTCGGTGATCAGACTCACAAGGAACCCGATAGCGTGTTCCAGCCGCAACAACTTCCGTAGCACCCCATTCTCAGATCCTGTGACAGGATTCCGATCCAGGGATCCTACAAGAAAGATTTCCATATCACAATTCCAATCCAATAGAGCATATCCAAGATCATAGCAAGTAAATCTCAGAAATAAACCAAGAAATACACTGCAAAACCCACTAAGAATTTAAACTTTACAGGTACAAGGTTTAAAAGGAAATACAAAATATAGAAAGAGGGAAGGAGAGGTCTGCAATAGGTCCTCAGCTCGCGCCAACCCAATCCATGGCTCCACCACTACTGCACTGACCTAGGATCTTCTGCACGCATCAATCGTGCATAAGCTTATAGAAAGCTTAGAGGGTGGTGAAGGTGTGTGACAATGGTGCACAGAAGAATAATAGGAGACGCAGAAGGGAAACATGATTAATGCCAATATCACTAGCCTTACCCAGGCTAAGCCATGAATGTAGGAAGCCATACCAAGGCTATACAATGCAATAAGGCTTATATAGCCGATACCAATGCAATTTGAAGTAATGTCAATGCTCATAACCAGTCCACATATCAAGTACAGTTCCATCATAAGGAATCCACCGAGGTCAAGTACACTGCAGGACGACTGCCGCTTTATAGACTCGCACAATCAAATGAGAGTAGAAGACCTCACTACCTGCCCATGGACAACCAATAACCAGTAGGGCTAGACGATAGCGGACCCATTTACGAGCTGGCCAGACTCAGCCTAGTAATGCCCTCTCACTGAGGCGAATAAGGCCACATCTCATCTCAACCGACTACACGACAGTGGGAGATGCGGCCTAATGGTGTAAGGCACTCGGGCGCTCATAATTTTCACTCGGTCACGACGTTGAGGCGTCTTTTAGGTACCCTGAAGGTTTAAGGGATTTCACCCAGGGATATCCTATGCACTTCAATGCTCAAAAAGAATATTTTCGGTGTCCACATACAGCCATCCATGAATATACCTGTGGAGGCAAGGCCCTTGTGAAGTAAGGGTGATAATATCCATGAGATGCGATGCCAGATGCATGAATCATGCACTAGCTCCTATCACTCAATGTGCTCAAGAGGGGAAAACTCCATCCCTCTATCATGTCAACCTAATGACCACACACAAATACAATCCAACCACTTAATGATGCATATGGGTCATGAGGGTGAAATAGGTGCGCCATACGGCGATGATGACGTGGAATACACTCCTGAAAGTGCCATGGTTTGTCAATTAGTGTGAGTGTTAAGTCAATTAGACTGCAGATCCTCATAAGAAGATAAATTCAAAGCGTCTGCCTCAACCGGATGTGTGCAAGCTCACCACAGGTAAATCTAAGCCTCACATCCCATGTCCCAAAACACCAGGTATATAAAACCCTTAAAACAAACTAGAACATTATAGGGTTTTTAAGTTAAGAAAACTTTTTCAAAATAGGAAAATTCTCTAAGTTTTCTTGCTTTGTTGATTTTATCGATACACATCTCGATATGATCGACCTGCGCTATCGATGTCCTCGATACCTAAATGATATCATCGGAAAGAGGACAAAAGTGTCCAACAACCACATATATATCTGGATGGATTTATCGATGTATCGATACACCTATTGATATCATCGATATTCAAATATCGAGTCCATCGAAAGTGACTCGATAATATCGACAGGCAGATCTTCGGCGCCCCTATTTTTTCTTAAGAATATTATATATGCATCGATATATCGAAGCCTTGTCGATACCATCGAAGTTCAAATCTCGATGATATCGGAAGGTCTCGATGATATCGGTCTTGGGCGTCAAGTTCTTCCAGCAAAATATTTTAGGATGGTTTATCTATGATCGGGGGTCTGTCGATAGAATCGATATTCAAATATCAATAATATTGATATGGTCTTAATTGCATCGAACAGGGACAAATTTTTCGCAAGATTAAAGAAAAATCTGTTGGATTTATCGATGTATCGACACGGGTATCGATATCATCGACATTCAAATTCTAAAAATCTCGATGGTCCCTCGATCATTCTTGTAAACCTGAAATATTTCATGTCAAGTCTCTCTCATTATTCAAATGTCGATGAATCGACACTAGTATCGATTGTATCAGAGTTTAAAATCCGATGTCATCGACACTTGTTTTGATTCCATCGACCAACTGGCAAAAGGTTTCAAAAGCGTATGACATTGAGTTTGTATCATCGAGCGACCAGTCGTTGCAATCGAGAGTATACACTTGATGATATTGAACCCGCTTGATGATATTGAACTTTGTCATAAATGTAACCATTTTATATCCATTGGAACCTTTTGCCTATATATAGAGGGCTTGTCTATTATTGCTAGGAGAGAAAGTAGAGAGTGTTTTTGTGTGTTTTACCTTAGATCATATACTTAAAGCCCTTTCTCTCAGGGAAGTTCATCCTCTAATCCACCCTCATATTTGATATTCAATAGAGTGGATTGGGGAATGAACTTCCATATTCAAGGATCCTCCAGCTACTACCTTAATGGCAAATCATTAAGCTGGGATGCCTTGAATGCATAATCGGAATCACTTTATCTTCCTTATAGGAAAACATTTTATAGAGTAGGATTCCGTCTTAACCTTGACCCAACCCGAAGCCTCGCATCGGTACATCATTTGTGTTGTGGATCAAGGAAGCCGAAGATTCTTTTTCAATAAGGAGGAGATCTTCGTCAATGTGCTAAATGAGACTCATCCACTTATTTGTAAGTTACTAGAGTCTAGAAGTCACTTGTGATCATTCCTTTTTAAGATTGGGTCTTAGGTGTTTCTCCCCCTTGCAAGCCCTCGTAGGAGGGCTACGGAGAGAGTGTATGTGGTGGGTACGTTGTGTGGACTCTTGCTCTGTGGAGAGCATAAATATTCGATTGAAGGTGAATCTGTCTAAAACCTTAGGTTCGAGGTGATCCGAGTGAAACCTTCGTTAGGGTCTTATGGAAGATCATTGGCTAGTGTGCCTAAAAGTGGGTGCGTTGTGTTGACCCTTGCTCGTAAGAGCATAAACAGTCAGCCTCAGTGTAGGTTGTAAAGGTTGAAGGTGAACCTGATTTAAAACCTTAGGTTTGAGGTGAACCACTATGAAACCTCCTTAGTGAAAGCCGGTACACTCAAGGGTTGAGTGCGGTTACCGGGAGTGGAGTAGACAAGTAGTCGAACCACTATAAAAATGACTATATTTGAGATTGCTATTCTTCTGTTTGTATGATTTACTTTAATGTTTTCATATCTGAATATCTGAGATCACACCTCACACACATACATAGTCATATCCATCATAAGCTAGTTTACTATTGTTCACTTCTTAAATAGTTTGTGATTGGATCCTCTACCGGGTTTGGAAGCTAGTAGAGTTACTGTTGAGTAATCCTAATATGTGCTTGTTGTTAGGATTAGTATAATATTTTAAATAAACCATAAAAACTTTAAAAAGTCATATTCACCCCCTCTAGGACATATTGACATATTCCTACTTCAACTAAAGCGTTCTACACCACTATTTCAATTGGTATCAAAGCGGGTCTCTCTTTAAGGGCTTCATCGCCTAGAGAGTGATCTTGACCAATGTTGGGAATATGGCTAAAGGAGAGGGCTCATCAGTCACTAGACCTCCAATATTTGATGGATCAAATTATGCATACTGGAAGGCTATGATGCATTACTTTCTGAGATCTTTAGATCATGATGTTTGGGATATAGTTGAAAGTGGATATGTGCCACTAATTGAACAAATTGTACTTAACACTGGCACAACCATCACGAAACTTAAACCCAAAGAGAAGTGGATGACGTTCGATAAAGAGAGACAAACTGCTGAAGCTAAAGCAATAAACACCATCTACTGTGCCGTGTCTCAGGATATATTCAATCAGATAAGTATGTGTGGGACAACCCATGAAGGCACAAGCACTGTGAAGAGATCCAAACTTCAACTCTTGACTTCACAGTTCGAAAGTCTCAGAATGGAAGAGCATGAGACCTTTATGGAGTTTTTCACTAAGCTGAATATCATTTGCAACTCCATGGGTGAATTGGGAGAAAAAGTTCTAGTTCCTAAAATCTATAGGAAAATATTGAGATAACTGCTGGAACGGTTTAATCCCAAAGTAACAACCATTGAAGAGTGTAGGAATATTGATGAAATGAAAGTAGAAGAACTGGTAGGTTCCCTACAATTTTTGAACTACACTTCAAACAAATCCCTAAATCCAAAACAACTGTCCTAAAAACTTCAAAGAAAATAACAAATGAGGATAGTGAAAGTGAAAAGGATGATGAAGATGGGGAAGTGGCTTTGCTGGCACAAAGATTCAAGAAATTCTTTCAGAAGAATCGTGGCCGTTCTACTAGAGGAAGAAAGATGGACAACAGACCTTCTACAGGAAAATTTGGTAAAAAGACTAAAGAAACACAATGTTATGCCTATCAGAAATATGGACATCTGTCTACTGAATGCCCAAACAGAAAAACTAAGGGCAAGGCAATGGCTGCCACATGGGATGATATAGAAGAGTCAAACTCGGAATCCAGTAACTTTGAGAGTGATGCGGACCAGAAATCCTTGAAAATTCTTATGGTCTCCACTACTCCAATCATTCCCAGCGAATCTGAGAACGAGAAAGAACAACAAGCCATTGAATCATTTCCATCAGACAATGAGGAAACTAAAAAGGAAGAAGAAGAAGAAGAGCAAAACAAGCTACAAGATGCCTACAATCAACTTTATATTCATAATATCAACATTCTTAAAAGACTTGGAATATCTGAAAATAAGATGGAGCTACTGTAAAAAGATCTGGACAAAACATTGGAAATCAATTCACATTTAATTAATAATCTACAACAATATCATTTAGAAAATGATAAATCGGAAAGAGTCAACTTGTCCCTAAAAATGGAATAATCAAAGCTTACTAAATAAGTTAAATTATTAAGAGATGAAAATGAGCAACTCAAGAATGAGAATCACACACTCCGGTTTGACCTAGAAAAATCTAGAAAATTTGCTGAAATAAACTATAAATTCTCCCAGAGTAGTGAAAAGCTTGAAAAATTATTAGGGATGGGAAGACAAGGAAGAGACAAGAGTGGCATAGGGTATGATAAAACTAAAAATAAAACTGGAAATGCAACCCCTACAACAAAAAAAATCCGCTGCCTCAGGTAGCAATATGAGAACTTCTTCAGTTTGTCATTTATGTGGTGATATGGGTCATTATAAGTTTGAATGCTTGACACCTAGAAGGACTTCACATGACTCTGGTCAAAATCACATTGGTAAATTTACACCAACCAGAGAAATACAAAATGACAAAAGTCCACCTTGGAGAAATACTCACCAATCACCACCGGAAATGAAATCTTTGGATCAAGCGGGAGAGAAAACTAAAAAGAATTCTATCTCAAAATGGATAGTGAAGGAATAACCAAAGTGTCTGATTACTAACTCTATCCATATATCTTAATGTTAAAACATGAAAAGAACAAATCCAGGTCATGCATCTACGTCTGGATATTTGTTGGAATGATGCATTTTTTTATCTGAGCTTTAATTGATATATTTGCGGTCTCTCACCTCATTTTTGTACATAAACATCTTAATGTTTATAATTTTGATGTGTACAACTATTGTACATAGTTTTGCTGTGTATATTGATGATTCATTGACATACTAAAAGTATATATGATTGGTTGTCTGAATGCTAGAAATGAAGAATCATTTATCTTCAATATGTCTGTTGATATGTTATTCTCGATCAAATCGATCAACTATCGATATCATCGACATCTCTTCAGAATATGGAAAGCCACATGATCGGGTCTATTATCGAAACTCTTATCAATAACATTGAATGAGGATCATCGATATAATCGATAGTAAGTTCGATAAAATCGAAAACTGTTGCTCGATAAAAGTGGTCGAGCAGAAAAATTCTATTTTTTTCTGAAAAGAAACTTTCCATTTTTTTTGCTAAAACCCTCGGCCGGAAGTTCATCAGTGGGTCCCAGAAGCTCCTCAAAAACTGGTATTACCATTCCATTCCTTCCATTTCAGAGTTTATCTTGCTTTTTGGTTGGATACTGTCAGTTTCTTTGAAAGAGGAACTTTGTTTGTACTTCCCAAATCTGTCTTTATGGGCAAGGATAAAGAAATAGTGTTGGGTCCAAGGGAGTCATCCAGACCCTCTCGACGAAAGACCCTTGCCTCAAAGGAAAAAATAAGTGCTCCTGAACGTGTGATCCCCACTCGTCAGAGATCTCGACAAACTTCGCATGGTGGGTCCCAGTCCGAAACACCGACACCTCCTGTGGCTAGCTTAAATCCACGTCCGGCAAAATATAAACGGAGGAAGCTCATTCATGAGAGAAAGGTAGACAGAGATTGTCTAAAACCATACAATCTCGAACCCTTATTTGCTACAATCGATTGATTGCTCGTTCTAGATTTTGGTGGGCCATATAAACTCGAACAAACACGCAACTTCCTTACCGCGTGTCACTCACACGTGTGTGATCCTCCCTCTATCATGGTCTCTCTAGACGGTGATGATGTATTGATCACGCCAGGTACAATGGCAAATATCCTCGGATTGACAATGACACCAGAGGATCTCCCTGAAATGGACCTCAAAGATGTGGAAACTCGGTCCATGGTAACTAAGTACCTCTGTCATGGTAGGGACATCCCTTGGTATCAAGGGAATGCATTGAAATCTAGGTACATGGAACCAAAATTTCGAGTTGTGCACAGTATCTTCACAACAAATATATATCCCAGAAGTACCAACTAGTCCGATCTCACCAGTTTTATGACCATGCTAGTGTACTCGATCGCCAAAGGGATAAGGATCTGTCTTTTAACTCTGCTTGTCTATCAGTTGGTAAACACAGTACATACATCCAGGGCCCTCCATCTGCCCTATCCCTGGATCATAAACATGGTATGCAATGCCATCGGCTTCCCAACGACCATTGATCCAGTTTTTCCTCTCCAAATCTTCAACAAAAACAACATTCGCAAAATAGACTTGAAGTTCCACAAGTACCCTGAGGATCCAGAGGAAGGTACTCAAGAAGAAGGAGATGCTGGTGTCGCTCCCATCGAATGGATTGAAATGGCCAGAGATGAACCTCTTGGACCTGATCCAACACCATCAATGTCAACACTCAGGTATGCCAAACCGTTCAAGCTGGATAGGATTGGGGCAATTCAGAGGGATGTCCACTCGATGCACGAAAGGCTTACCGTGTTGGAGCGACTGGTCCAAGGAGTGTAGTAAACGGTACAACAGTTGGTTAATTTGCTCACTTGCCGGCGTGATGACATGACACCATCCTCTCGGCTCCATAAGCACTGGTCTCTGAAAGCTATCACATACACTTTGCTCTTATTTCCACGTACGAACATCAGTATCTTTTTGGATGTTCTACGTTCTTATGGGTGTATGTGATAGCTCTCTAATTTGCAAAGGCTGACATTTTGTTTTCTGTTTTTGGTTGTATATGCCCACGGTTGGGTTAAATACTGATAGTTATTTCTGGGTGCCCTTAAATGGGTTTGATGATTTTTGGGGTAACTGTTAATACATTGCTGTCTGTGGCAGTATGCATTTATTATTTATTTATTATTATTATTTTTGGATATTGTTACATTTGGCTAAATGAAATTCTCATCTCTACTGCCATAATTCGATTCCAAGATCCCCTAGTTTATCTAGTTTATATGTGGAATGCATATGATATTTTTTAATGATTATTCTATCTGCTTTTATCACTGCTTTATCTAATTTGATATGCATCCATATTATCTGAAAATGTTGTATGCTTACAACTGGTTTAATCTTTATACATCTATATCTGTTAGTTCTCCCAAATAATTCAAACTTCAGTCAATATCAACTGCTATATCTTTGTCAATAACTGACAAAAAGGGGGAGAACAGTTCAAACACCCTAAACGGAAAATTGTGTATTTACTGGAATTGTGTTGCAGGTGTTAGGGGGAGCAGCTGCACCAAGACAAGGGGAGGTTGAAGTCAGGGGGAGCAGATACTACGTCGTGTACATGGTTTAACTAGAAATTATAAAATTGTGTAAAATGTATGTACACACAATTTAGAATATGTTTGTCTAGATACTGTTCTATGGTGTTTTGGTATTTTATCACGTAATTGACAAAGGGGGAGATTGAAAGTGCCATGGTTTGTCAATTAGCATAAGTGTTGAGTCAGTTAGACTGCAGAGCCTCATAGGAAGATAAATTCAAAGCATCTGCCTCAACCAGATGTGTGCAAGCTCGTCACAGGTAAATCTAAGCCTCACATCCCATGTCCCAAAACACCAGGTATATAAAACCCTTAAAAATAAACTAGAACATCATAGGGTTTTTAAGTTAAGAAAACTTTTTCAAAATAGGAAAATTCTATAAGTTTTCTTACTTTGTCGATTTTATCGATACACATCTTGATATGATCGACCTGCACTGTTGATGTCCTCGATACCTAAACGATATCATCGGAATGAGGACAAAAGCGTCCAACAACCACATATAAATCTAGACAGATTTATCGATGTATCGATACACCTATCGATATCATCGATATTCAAATCTCGAGTCCATCGAAAGTTACTCGATAATATTGATACGCAGATCTTCGGTGCCCCTATTTTTTCTTAAGAATATCATATATGCATCGATATATCGAAGCCTCCTCGATACCATCAAAGTTCAAATCTTGATGATATCGGAAGGCTCTCGATGATATCGGTCTTGGGCGTCAAGTTCTTCCAGCAAAATATTTCAGGATGGTTTATCTATGATTGGGGGTCTCTCGATAGAATTGATATTCAAATGTCGATAATATCGGTACCGTCCTGATTGCATCGAACAGGGACATAAACTGTCCAACAAGCTTAAAGAAAAATTCATTGGATTTATCGATGCATCGACATGGGTATCGATATCATCGACATTCAAATTCCGATGATCTCGATGGTCCCTCGATCATTCTTGTAAACTTGAAATATTTCATGTTAGGTCTCTCTCATTATTCAAATGTCGATGAATCGACATTAGTATCGATTGCATTAGAGTTCGAAATCCGATGTCATCGACTAGCTGGCAAAAGGTTTGAAAAGCGTATGACATTGAGTTTGTGTCATTGAACGGCCAGTCGATGCAATCGAGAGTATACGCTTGATGATATCGAACTCGCTCGATGATATTGAACTCTGTCATAAATTTAACCGTTTTATATCCATTAGAACCTTTTGCTTATATATAGAGGGCTTGCCTATTATTATTGGGAGAGAAAGTAGAGAGTGCTTTTGTGTGTTTTACTTTAGATCATATACCTAAAGCCCTTTCTCTCAGGGAAGTTCATCCTCCAATCCACCCTCATTATTGATATTCAATAGAGTGGATTGGGGAATGAACTTTTTCATTCAAGGATCCTCCAGCTACTACCTTAATGGCAAATCATTAAACTGGGATGCCTTGAACACATAATTGGAATCACTCTATCTTCCTTATAGGAAAAGATTTTATAGAGTAGGATTCCGTCTTAACCTTGACCTAACCCGAAGCCTCGCATTGGTACATCATTTGTGTTGTGGATCAAGGAAGCCGAAGATTCTTCATTGACAAGGAGGAGATCTTCGTCAACATGCTGAATGTGACTCATTTACTTATTTGTAAGTTAAAAGAGTCCAGAGGACACTTGTGATCATTCCTTTTTAGGATTGGGTCTTAGGTGTTTCTCATCCTTATAAGCCCTTGTGGGAGGCCTCCGGCGGGAATATATGTGGTGGGTGCGTTATGTGGACCCTTGCTCTTTGGAGAGCATAAATATCCGGTTGAAGGTGAACCTATTTAAAACCTTAGGTTCGAGGTGATTCGAGTGAAACCTCTGTTAGGGTCTTATGGAAGATCCTTGGCCAGTGTGCCTAAAAGTGAGTGTGTTGTGTTGACCATTGCTCGTGAGAGCATAAACAGTAAGCCTCAGTGTAAGTTATAAAGGTTAAAGGTGAACCTGATTTAAACCTTAAGTTTGAGGTGAACCGCTATGAAACCTCCTTAGTGAAATCCGGTACACTCAAGGATTAAGTGCGGTTACCGGGAGTGGAGTAGACAAGTAGTCGAACTACTAAAAAAATGACTGTGTTTTAGATTGCTATTCTTCTGTTTGTGTGATTTACTTTAATATTTTCATATCTGAATATCTGAGATCACACCTCACACACATACACAGTCATATCCATCATAAGCTAGTTTGCATTTTGTTCACTTCTTAAATAGTTTGTGATTGGATCCTCTACTGGGCTTGGAAGCCAGCAGAGTTACTGTTGAGTAATCCTAATATGTGCTTGTTGTTAGGGTTAGTGTAATAGTATTTTAAATAACCATAAAAACTTTAAAAAGTGCTATTCACCCCCCTTTAGGACATATTGATATATTCCTACTTCAACTAAAGCGATCTCCACCGCTATTTCAACTCCTCCTTCCCAAGGAGAGATTAAGTCTAGATATATAGACAGATACTCTAAGGAGAAATCCTCAAGTGGGGGCCCAATGGATTGGGGTAGCCAATAAGGTTAAGGAATACAATATACGAGCCTAGAATGATAAGCGGTCCTAATAAGAGTCTATAGTGGGCCTTTAACCAGCTATAGAAAAACCTATGGGCTTACCTTAAGATCACCAAAGAGGACATCCAACCTCAACTGGTTCCCAAGAGGTAACCCGCCTTTAATCAAATACGAATAAAGGCCCAAGGCCTATACCAATCATGGGCCTAATGGGCAATTATACATAGCCTAACTCATAGGCAATATTGTGGGCCCATAAGCAAGATTTGGGTCCAATCGTAAAGGTCATAAACCCATATATTGTGGCGGGCCTAATGGGCAGCCCATTATTCGACCTATATGGGCAATCTTTAAGTCTAAATCAAGTGAATTGGGCCTTACAACTTGGCCCAGGTATATCACCAAAGGCCCAACTACTTGTGTAATTTAGCCCATAAACCCATCATAATAATATGATAAATATAGGCCCAAAGGTTCAATGGGCCTATCTAGAAAGTTCCAGCCCAACAAGGCCTAAGAAATCCAACAATTAGCTAAAAATAAGGACCCAATAAAACCCAACCGGACTGGGCTTTAAATGTGCACTAATTAAGCCCAAAGTATGATAGGAAATAGGGCAAGATGTGTGTGCAAACATCCCCAAATCTAGTGGGCCATGCTACCCCAAAACATACAATTATGGGCAGCAACTTTGGGCCCATTGCTGAAATTCCAGTCCATCCACTTTTTGGGCCTGCTGGAATCTAGCAATAATTTAATTTATGTAAAATTCTTGTTCCCTGATGATCCATACATGTCACAATGGGACCCACCAGAGGAAAGAAATGGATATAACACACATATCAAGTGGGCCTTGCTGTTGGACTGGACGTCCAACAACAGCCCAATAGGCTTGGGCGTCCTAGCTTGGATGGTCCATGGGGGCCATGGACAACTGCCCCAAAAGACATCAAGGTGGGCCCCACATGTGGACATCCCACTGGGAGGTGGGCCACGTCCATGTGGGCCACAAGGAGGGACGGTGTGGATAAAACCACACATCAAGGTGGGGTACATGATCATGATAAAAGGGCTAAAAATGAAATGTCTACATCTTATGATCTACATATTGGATGGACGCACGAGACGCATTATCGGAACTGCAACGACGATACGGACAAGATGGCATAGGTTTCGGGTTAATCCAGGTCAGGTCAATGTGACCGGACTTAAGGATGACCGTAAACACTATCTGAGGGTTGCAGGTCACCGAGATTTGACTGGTAGGACCACGGGACCAAGAGAAACGAAATGCACACACACATACATGCACTCGGGTTGGGTCTTACAACCCTCCTTACCAATAAAGAAATTTCATCCTCGAAATTTACCAAATCTAGGACAAAATACAAGGTAAAACACCACAATCATATAACAATCATCAAAGAGAAGGCAATGTATAGAATCATATATCAATCAATCATCAAACAAATGGGGATAACACTCTCTAATTTCATCCTCACGTTCCCAAGACGCCTCGGCATCCGAATGATGACCCCACTGCACCTTCACCAAGGGAATGACCTTGGTCCTGAGAACTTGCTCTTTTCGATCAAGAATACGAATCGGCTGCTCATTGTAAGAAGCATCCTCATGGACCTCGAGGGGCTGCCAATCAATCACAGGTATGATGTCCGACCCACACTTCCACAACATAGAAACATGGAACTCATCGTAGATCGCAGACAACTCAGAAGGTAAGGCATGCCTGTAAGCCACTACGCCCACGTGCTCGATAATATCAAAAGGTCTAATAAATCATGGGGCAAGCTTTGCTTTCACTCCAAATCGAACTACGCCTTTCATAGGCGAGACTTTGAGATATACCATGTCCCTAACTGTAAACTCGAGGGGTGGATGTCGACGATCAGCAAAGCTCTTTTGTTGGCTCTGAGCTATGCTCATCCTCTGCTTGATAACATCAATAATCTCCGACGTCTGTTGCACAAGCTTTGGACTTAAGAGACGACGTTCTCCAACCTTGGTCCAACAGCTAGGAGATCTATACGGTCTACCATAGAGTGCCTCAAAAGGAGCCATGCCGATAGTCGCCTGATAGTTATTATTGTACACGAACTCGACGAGGCGCAAATGCTCATCCCAACTGCCTGCAAAGTCAATCACATAAGATCTGCGTATATCCTCAAGGATCTGGTTGACTCTTTTGGTCTGCACATCCGTTTGCGGATAATAAGTGGTGCTGAGATACAAAGCGAACCCCATCGCCTGCTAGAAACTCCTCCAAAATTGATACGTAAACCCGGAGTCTTGGTCAGATATGATCGAAGCTGGAATGCCATGCAGTCTCACTATCTCCTCAATGAAGATCCTCGTCAACTGGTCCATAGTCCAGGAAGCACGCATCGGAATGAAATGAGCCAACTTCGTCAGATGATCGACGACAACCCAGATGGTTTCGTGACCACGCTGAGTCCTCGGTAAGCCTACGATGAAATCCATCAACACATGTTCTTACTTTCACACTGGAACGCTCAACGACTGTAAGGGACCAGGGGGTCTCTGGTAATCGGCCTTGACATGTTGGTAGGTGTCACACTTGACCATAAAGCTAGTAATCTGGCATTTTATCCCCAGCCAAAAATACTACCTCCTCATATCTTTATACATCTTCATGGAGCCCAAGTGAATAGTAAGTCTTGATCGGTGTGCCTCAGTCATCAGATCACGACACAACTCTGGCACGTCCAGGACACACAATCAGCCTCTGAAGCGTAATCCACTATCGGAACTAATTTGCTAGTCTGACTACTCCACGTATGCTGCCTCTGCTCGGTACTCCTGAAGTGACTCGTTCGTCTGCTGAGCCTCGATCACCCTAGCAACCAAAGAGGGTTGAATTGACAGCTCGAAAGCTGAACAATAGAAGAATGCAGTCCGAACTTAAAGTCAAACTCTGAAACATCCTCAAGCATCTGCCACTGTCGAACCATCATCGTGCTACTAGGCCTTGTGGTTGACAGCTGAGCGCGTCCGCCACCATGTTCGCCTTACTCGGGTGGTACTGAAGGTCAAAGTTATAATCTTTCAACAGCTCCATCCATCACCTCTATCACATGTTCAACTCGGACTGCGAAAATAGATACTTCAAGATCTTATGATCCGAGAAGATCTCGAACCTAACCCCATAGAGATAATGCCTCTACACTTTCAGTGTGAAGACAATTGCTGCTAACTCCAAATCATGGGTGGGGTAGTTCAGCTCATAGACCTTGAGCTGGTGTGAGGCATATGTCACTGGCTTCCCGTGTTGCATTAGGACAACACCTAAGATAACTCTGGAGGCATCGGTAAACATAATAAAATCATCGCTCCCATCAGGAAGAGTGAGAGCAGGAGCGGACATGAGGTGGTCCTTCAACTCCATAAATGCCTCCTCACAAGAGTCACTCCAGACAAACTCAGCGCCCTTCTGCGTCAACCGGGTCAGTGGTGCTGCAATACGGGAGAAACCCTCGATAAACCGTCGATAGTATCTCGCTAGACCAAGGAAGCTATGAATCTCAGACCCGTTCATTGGCTGGCCCCACTGACGCACTGCATCAACCTTCGAGGGGTCCACCACGACACCATCCCTCGCCACCACGTGACCGAGGAACTTCACCTCCTCCTGCTAGAATTCGCACTTCTCCAGCTTCTTATACAGTTGGTAGGCACGAAGGGTCTCCAGCACAATCTGCAAATGCTCAATATGGTCCTCCCAGGTCCTCGAATATGTAAGAATATCATGAATAAATACCATCACGAACTGATCAAGGAAGGGTCAGACAACCTCGTTCTTCAGCTGCATAAATATGGTGGGCGCATTGGTCAGTTCGAACGACATGACCAAGAACTCAAAGTGACTGTAGCCGTCCAGAATTCTGTCTTCGGAATGTCCTCCTCTCGGACCCGAATCTGATGGTAATCGGACTGCAAGTCTATCTTGAAAAAGAACTACACACCCTGCAGCTAGTTGAACAAATCATCAATACAGGAAAGCGGGTATCTGTTCTTGATAGTGACTCTATTGAGCTCGCGGTAAGCCACATAAAGCCTCAATGAGCCATCCTTCTTCTTCATGAACAATACCAAAGCTCCCTAAGGTGAACTGCTAGGATGAATAAAACCCAATTCCCGGATCTCATCCAACTGCTCCTGCGGTTCCCTCAACTCCATTGGTGCCATCCAGTAGGGGGCCTTCGGGATAGGTGCATTATCGGACACCAAATCAATCTGATACTCAATCTACCGATGCAGCGGCAAACTTGGGATCTCCTGGATCACATCTGGGTACTCACAAATAACTGACAGCTATTCAATACACCTTGCCACGAAATCCTCGATGACACAAGCCAATAAAATCGACAACAGCTCTCCTCTGGGCTCGACAACGAACTAGAACACTGGTAAGCTGGGAATATGAAATGTGACTATCCTCGCGGCACAGTCAAAGATGGCATAATACTCCGCAAGCTAGTCCATACCCAAGATAACATCGAACTCCACCACCAGCAATACAAATAAATCGGCAGGAAGGAACATCTCGCCCACTAGCACCAGGCAAAAAGGGTAATGACGGCTCAATACAATAGACTTTGCCATGGGAGTTGAAATGGCCAAGGCCTCAGACTCAGACTCCGATGGAATACCGGTCGATTGGCAAAACTGCTCGGCCACGAAGGAATGAGAAGCTTCGGAATCAAACAAAACATAGGTAATGCAAGCAGAAACAAAGAGAATACCCTCGACAACTTAGCTGGTTGATGACTGCGGGTCCTAGCCTTGCGCTTGCTGCGCCAAATAAAATCTGTCCTGAGCTGGCAAAGGAAGTAAGCCTGAAGACTGCGGATCCTAAGTCTACGCCTGCTGAACGACAATGTATACTCGACCTAAGGACTGGGGTGGTGCATATCCCCTCAACTATTGCTGATGTCTCTGCTGCTGCTGCTGTGGCCGCTGTGGAGGCCTACCTGGCTACCTTTACTATTGAGGAGGAGCCTTAAGAGTAGGAGTCGGATGCTGCGCTCGCTGCTGCTACTGACGTTGAGGAGGATGAGGAGGAGGCAACTGCGGTGGCCTCTGCTGCTGTAAGGGGAGAGGGAAATCACGCCTCTGATGCCCAGTCTACCCACAACCATAGTAAGCCGGAAGATGGAGCGGCTGGCTGGGCTAATGATGATGAAGCAGCTGTCTGTGCTACAAGTTACCTAAACTCAGATCTGTCTCTCTGTCTCTACTGACAGTGCTGTCAGGAACTGCTGACTGGTGCTCTCCTCTTCTGCTCTTCACCAGAACTCTGCTTTCGCGATCTCTGGGTCATAGCCTAGTCCTCCTCATACACCAAGGCCTTATACACAACCTCATCAAACGTCCTCAGATAATGGCCCACTCCTCGGCTGCGGAGAGCGAGACACAAGCTGTTCTGGAAATGGCGAGTCCTCATCTTCTCGTCACTGGTGAGATAAGGAGCAAACCTAGACAAAGCCAAGAAACGGGCCTCATATTGTAACACCATCATATCGCCCTGGACTAGAGTCTCGAACTTCATAGCCCACTGCTCCTAAACATGCTCAGGGAAGAACTTCTAGTCAAAGCGGACCATAAATTCCTCCCATGTCCAAACGAAATTGGGCCCGGCCATCCTCGACACGGATGACCACTAATGTCGGGCCTTGCCCTGTAGAAGTAAGGTAGCAAGGGAAACTTACTGATCAGCCGGACACTGCATAGTGTAAAAAATCCTCTCTATCTCGGTGCGCCTAGCCTCAGCGACAGAAGGGTCAGGCTCACCCCTGAACCTCAGGGGATCATGCTGCCGGAACTCTTTGAAAATCGCATCTGCACAAGACAAATTGGTCTGCTTTTAGGAGACAGTAGGCTAACGGGTCTGTAATGCAGCAGCGACGGCTTGCATCAACTGTTGGAAATGTTAAGCACCGACTGACACTGTCGGAAACATGGGAGTGACACTCACCTCAGGAGGAGGCACTGGTGCGACTGAAGAAGCTAGAGCCTCTGCAACCGGAATAACAAGTTCGGATGGGGGAATCAGCGGGGGAATGGGAGCAACCGGGGGAACAGGCGTAACCGGGGGCTAGATCAGAACCTCAGGAGCTGGGTCCTCAATAGCGGGAGCTGGATGCGCTCGGGTAGAACAGGTCACTGGAGCAGAATGTGAACCACGGCCAGGGGCACCATGGCCACGGGCACCACGACCACGAGCGCCTCACTTAGGAGGCATCGTCTATAGAAGAACAAGGATGATGACATATAGGGTCAGAATATTGTAGGCTCAAACAAAAGGGAGGCTCTCAGGACACTACTTATCCTAAGCTCATAGTAGATAAGTAATGTTATCCCAAGTCATTCCAAAATTACTTGCTATGCTCTGATACCAACTCTTGTCATGCCCCAGACTCGGTGATCAGACTCACAAGGAACCTGAACCGTAACAGCCTCCGTAGCACCCCATTCTCGGCTCCTGAGACAAGATTCCGATCCAGGGATATCAGAATTCCAATCTAATAGAGCATACCCAAGATTATAGTAAGTAAATCTCAGAAATAAACCAAGGAGTAGACTACAAAATCTACTAAGAATTTAAACTTTACAGGTACAAGGTTTAAAAGGAAATACATAATATAGAAAGAGGGAAGGGAGGTCTACAACAGGTCCTTAGCTCGCGCCAACCTGATCTCGGCTCCACCGCTACTGCACTGACATAGGATCTCCTGCACGCATTAATCGTGTATAAGCTTATAGAAAGCTTAGAGGGTGGTGAAGGTGTGTGACAATGGTGCACAGAAGAATAATAGGGGATGTAGAAGGGAAACATGATCAATGCCAATATCACTAGCCTTACCCAGGCTAAACATGAATGAATGAAGCCATACTAAGGCTTTGCAATGTAATAAGGCTTATACAACAGATACCAATGTAATGCGAAGTAATGCCAATGCTCATAACCAGTCCACATATCAAGTACAGTTGCATAATAAGGAATCCACTGGGGTCAAGTACACTGCAGGGCGACTGCCACTTTACAGACTTGCACAGTCAAACGAGCGTAGAAGACCTCACTACCCACCTGTGGATAGCCAATAACCAATAAAGCTCAATAGTAGCGGACCCATTCACGAGCTGGTCAGACTAAGCCTAGCAATGCCCTCTCACTCAGGTGAATAAGACCACATCCCATCCAACCGAGTACACGACAGTGGGAGACGCAGCCTAATGGTGTAAGGCACTCAAGCGCTCATAATTTCCACTCGGTCACGGCGTTGAGGCGTCTTCTAGGTACCCGAAGGTTTAGGGGGTTTCACCTAGGGATATCCTATGCACCTCAATGCTCAAAAAGAATATTTTTGGTGTCCACATGCAGCCATCCACGAATATACCTTTGTAGGCAAGGCCTTAGTGAAGCAAGGGTGATAATATCCATGAGATGCGATGTCAGATGCATGAATCATGCATACCAATCATGCACTAGCTCCAAGCACTCAATGTGCACAAGAGGGGAAAACTCCATCCCTCTATCATGTCAACCCAATGATCGCACACAAATGCAATACAACCACTCAATGGTGTATATGGGTCATAAGGGTGAAATAGGTGCACCATACAACAATGATGACATGGAATACACTCCTCCTTCCCAAGAAGAGATCAAGTCTAGATATATAAACAAATATTCTAAGGAGAAATCCTCAAGTGGGGGCCCAATAGATTGGGGTAGCCCACAAGGCTAAGGATTACAATATATGAGCTTAGAAGGATAAGTGGTCCTAATAAGGGTCTATGGTGTGCCTTTAACCACCCATAGAAAAACCCATGGGCCTACCTTAGGATCACCAAAGAGGACATCCAACCTCAACTGGTTCCCAAGAGGTAACCCGCCTCTAGCCAAATACGAATAAAGGCCCAAGGCCTATACCAATCATGGGCCTAGTGGGAAATTATACAAAGCCCAACTCATAGCAATATTATAGGCCCATAAGAAAGGTTTGAGCCCAATCATAAAGGTCGTAAACCCACATATTGTGGTGGTCCTAATGGGCAGTCTATTATTTGACCTATATAGGCAATCTTTAAGTCTAAATCAAGTAAATTGGGCTTTACAACTTGGCCTAAGTATATGGTTATTTTGGTGGGCAACCAAAGGCCTAACTACTTATGTAATTTGACCCATAAACCCATCACAATAATATGATAAATATAGGCCCAAAGGTCCAATGGGCCTATCTAGAAAGGTCCAATGGGCCAAAACATACAATTATGGGCAGCAACTTTGGGCTCACTGCTGAAATTCTAGCCCATCCACTTTCTGGGCCTACTGGAATCCATCAATAATTTAATTTATGTAAAATTCTTATTCCCTGATGATCCATACATGTCACAATGGGACCCACAAGAGTAAAGGAATAGATACAACACATATCAAGTGGGTCATGCTGTTGGACTGGACGTCCAGCAACAGCCTAATAGGCTTGGGCGTCCTAGGTTGGACGGTCCATGGGGGCCATGGACTGCTGCCCCAAAAGACATCAAGGTGGGCCTACATGTGGACGTCCCACTGGGAGGTGGGTCACGTTCATGTGGGCCGTGTGGATAAGACCACACATCAAGGTGGGCCACATGATCATGATAAAAGGGTGAAACATGAAATGCATACATCTTATGATCTACATATCGGATGGACGCACGAGACGCTTTATCAGAACCCCAACGACGATATAGATAAGATGGCATAGGTTTCACATCGGGTCAACGTGAACGGACTTAAGGATGACCGCAAACACTATCCGAGGGTCGCGGGTCGTTAGAATTCGACCGGTAGGACTGAGGGACCAAGAGAAACGAAATGCACATGCACACACACATGCACTCGGGTCGAGTCTTATAGGTGGGACGTCCCTAGTAGGGACCACCTTGAGTACCTTTGAAGGCCAGCCATCCATGGCCATGGGATGCCCCGAATTGTTGGGTGCTGCTGGATTTTTTGTCTGGTAGCATGCCTACCCTGCCTTGCGTGTTGTACCTCCATATTCTATCTAGTGGGGCCCACTGTCACATGTGTGGGTCAGCTTGTGGATTATGTCTCACTTAGGTATATCATTTATTGGACCCCAACAGGCCCAGGAAGCTGAGTGGGTTGTTTGTCCAGCAACAACCAGAAATTTGCTGCAAGTAAATTGGGTATCTTGAAGTTGGGTGGCCCACCAGATGGAGGGTGTTGTACATGCACACTTTGTTTATGATTATCTCAGTTCATTAGACTCCTTATATGCCTTGTGAGGCCCCACTTTAGTCAATTATTAAGGGCCGAGATAGATCAGATTCTTAGGATGTCCAATAGGCCCAGATGGGCCGGACATCCACTCCTTAAGCCTAGATTTGTTTAAGGGCTGCCCACTTTACTTGAGGATCTTATGGGATGGCTATAGGCCCGATTAATGTGTATGAATGATCCTTAAATGCCCATTTATATTACCTAAATTATGGGTTGACTTGCAAGGCCCAAATTGATGTGTGTTGGGAAGGCTTTGTTAAGTCTTGGGCTGATATTGTAAGGCCCATATTAATGATTATTGGGTAGGTCTTGGCTAAGTGTTTTAGACATATGGGCTACCCATTAGACCCATCTTTATGCATGGACTCGGTGACTATTGAGACTTTGGCCATGGTTGCCCCAGTGGCCCATGTTGATGTAAGACTTGGGTCATGATTTGCCCTATTGGCCCGTGTGGATAGATGTAGGCTTTGGGCCGTTCCTTGAGGCCCATCATCTAGTATGGTATGATGTGTATTGCTGCCTATTTAATTTTCATAGTTGTATCCGGGCCTTGGGCCTTGTTTTAGTTAGATTTCTTATTGGGCCGCCTTCTAGGGAATAATGGTGGTTAAATGTCCACATTGTGAGTCCCTCTAGGCCCCTTTGCTACGCCCATTCTCATCTATTGGGCCCATAGTGTTGTTTACTTAGTCTTGTGGGCTAACCCAAATAGTTAGGCCTTCACTAGTGGTTGTGCATCTACCATGACTTGTAGGATTGCATAAGTACCTAGACCGTACCTTGCTTAGAGGAGAGTACATCATCAACATACATCTTGCTTAGTACATCTTCATGATTCATCCCCACGTGCATCATATGCATGCTTGGATTAAGGAGTGATTGATCATGATATATGTAGTTGGGCATACTGTTTTATGGGACTCCCTAAGTAATGGAGTTGCCCCACATGAGTGTTGGATGCACAGGACTGATGCATGGTTGATTGGTATGATTCATGCATCCCATATTTGCACAACATGGATATTTTACTACCTAGTGACATCAGGGTCATAGCCTCCACAGTTGCATCATGGGTGGCCAGATTGGACACCGAAAATGTTGGTTCTAACACTGTGGGCACGTTGGATGTCATTGGGTGAAAGTCACAGAACCTTTTTGGTACTAGGAGATACTCCAACATCTAGACCGAGTGGAAACATGAGCGTCAGAGTGCCAAATACCAGTAGGTCGCATCTCCCACTGTGTCATGGTTGGTTGGAAGGGGGTGTGACCTTATCTACCTGAGTGAGGGGGCTATAAGTCGGGCTGAGTTTGACCAGCTCATGAAATGGGTCCGCAATTGACGAGCAGGGTAAATATTGGCAGACTACTAGCCAGGTAGGTAGTGAGGTCTCTTCTACTCGCTGGGCTATGTGGCTAGGAGAGCGGCAGTCTGTGTGGAGTGTATTTGACCCTGGTGATTTCCTAGAGAAGAACTGTATTGATATATGGATTGGATATGAGCACTGGCATGATTGCATTGCACCTTTCATATGACATTTGGCTATGTAGGCCTCTCATCGCATTGCCTTGGTATGGCAGTTAGTACTTATGTGTTGTATTGCATAGCCTTGTGTTGGCTGATGGCATTTCATGCCTTGTATTGTATAGCCTTGGTATGGCCGATGGTTTTCATGGTCTTGCCAGCATATTCCGCATACTCTGATATTGTATAGTTGACACTTGTCCTATACACACTTACACCACCCTCTAAGCTTATGTACGATTGATGCGTGCAGGTGATGGTAGGCAGTAGCAGTGTAGGAGTAGGAGCGTGCAGTGGAGCTTTCTTTTTGGATTTCTGATTATTAGCCATTGTATCTTTCTTATGCGCCTTGTATTATACAAGTTTTTATTCTTAGTGGATTTTGTAATGATGTTCCTGTGGTTATTATTGGTGGGTTATGATCTTGGGTATGCTGATTATAAAACAGACTTATGTATAGAAATCCTCCTTATAGGATCTTAGGATCCGAACCTGGTGTATGGGTGCCAGGAGTCGAGAATGGGGTACTAGAAAGGCTGTCAGTGTCAGATTTGGTGATCGGGAATTTTGTGAGCCTAGCTTTCAAGTTCGAGGTTCGACAAGTTTGGTCTACCAAGTCACTCTCATAATTAACATTTTCTTGAGCGTAGTTGGCATTGTCTTTGATGTATTGATTACGTTCATCAGTCATACACTCATATTTTGCCTTACCTTCTTCCAAATTTATTCCCAACTATTTATTTTCGGCCTTAACCGGGCCAAGCTTTTTAAGTATCCTTAAGCTTTGAGCATAAAGTTGGTCATTGGCTTCTTGTAGGATAGTATTGTCCACTTCCTCTTCTTCCTCTTTAGAGGAGGACTTTTCTTCCTCATGCTCATCTTCCTTCTTAATATCACTTGCTTCAAGGATGACTATGGTGGTGAAGGCCATGAGTATTCTCAAGGAGCCTTGGTCTCCATCGCTTTGAGATTCTTCTAATTCTGAGTTTGAATCCTCAGAGTCATCCCATAGGAAACTTAGAAGAAAGATGACCATACCCTCTACAGTTGTAACATTGAGGATCTTTTGACCTTTTGGGTGATTTACCTATTTGGCTCTTTAGGTCTTATTTCTTCCCCTTTTGTAGAAGGTTTAGTTCTTATTGAAAATTTTTTTTAAAACCTTTTGGCCAACAGGGCCATTTCTTCACCATCTTCATTGTCATCACCGTTATCCTCATATTCATGTTTTTTCTTTGAGGCTTTTAGAACAATGTTTTTAGATTTTGCAGGAGTCTTGAAATGCAGTTCATATGTCTATAGGGAACCTAATAGTTCTTCTACTTTCATGTCATCTATGTTTCTACATTCCTCAATTATAGTAACTTTTAAGGAGACTTGTTTCAGTAGGGATCTTAAGATTTTCCTATAAATTCATGAAATTAGAACTTTTTCTCCCAACCCCCACATGGAGTTGTATATGTTAATAAGTTTGGTGTAAAAATCAATGAATGTTTCTTGCTCCTCGATTTTTATGTTATCAAATTGTGTAGTTAGGAGCTGGAGTTTAGAGCATTTTATTGTGCTTGTGTCCTTAAAGGGTGGTTGTGGACCTAGATTTTTTGAACTCTTCTTGTGAAACAACATAGTAAATAGTGTTCAAAGCTTTAGCATCACAACTAGAACTAGATTTTCGTAGTTGGTCCAAAGTTCTTGTAGTTTGGGTCTAGAGGTGGTAACACCATCATCTGATACAATTTGATCCATAGGTGTATGCCAACCATTTTCTACAATGTCCCAAATAGCATGGTCTAAGGATATAAGAAAAATGTGCATAATTGCTTTTTAGTAAGCATAGTTAGATCTATCAAAAAATGGTGGTCTTGAGACTGATGTTTCCTCAGTCTTAGACATATTTTTAGCTTCTACAAGGATCTCCCACTAGGCTATTAGGCCCTTCAAGAGGAATCCTCTCTGATACCAATTGAAATTGCGGTTTTACTGCTACAAGCGAAGCTTGAAAGATATGACTAATGTCTTAGAGGGGGGTAAAGATATGACTGATGTCCTAAAGGGAGGTGAATAGGACTTTTCAAATTTTAACTATATAATTAACATGCACTTACTTTTAAACATTTATGTAAAGTAATACAAACATGAAGAAGTGCAAAAGCAAAGTCTAAGTAAAAACATCATTCAAGCATTCTATTAAATATGTTTACTGCTAAAAGTAATTCAAGTTTATTGTTTAGTAAAACATAACATATAAGAATTTAAATCATTCATCTCATTGCATAAGATGTATAGTGGTTCGGCTACGTGCCTACTCCACTCCCAACTGATCCACTCTCCCCTAGAGTATCCCGAATTTCACTATTTAGATGGCTTTAAATCAGGTTCACCATAAACCTTCACAACCTACATAAGGTCTATGTTTTGCATCCGCTGGTGGCTTACACAAGGTCTTACGAAGTCCTACATAAGGACGACGACGTACTCTCCCATCGGAGGCCTACACAAGGTCTTATCGAGTTTTGTATTTCAAACTCTGAAACTCAATCCTACACAAGGAATGATTTTCAGACATAATGGAATCAAAATACTTTCTTACCCAAAAGTGGATGGGCCCCATTAAAGCACATTTAATGAAGATCTTCTCAAATTATGAAGCATCTTCAGCTCCCTTTTCTCTCACTAGGGATGCTTGGACGTGCACTTCTTTGTTGCTTTGGTTGCTTGGAAAATGTGAAGAGAGAGAGAGAGAAGGGATGATTGTAAGAGAGGTGATGGATGTGAGGTGATAGTTGTACTTGACATGTATGGGTGTGTAAGAGAGAGGGTGAGAGAGAGAGTTGACTTGGTGGTTGCTTGACTTGGGGAGAAAGAAAGCATTGATTGATTGATTGATTGATGAGACATGATGTAGAGATTCTCTTAGGATTGAAATACGCGGTGTTTTTCCTCGAACTGAACGTGGGCCCACATCTTCTGACCTGGTTATCGGATCGGTACACAAGACACGGTGTTAGAACCGCGTCAACGGTGCGGCCGCAATGATTAAAGTCTCGGATTAAGTTGACTCAGATTTACGGGTACAACTTAGGGTCACGTGCAAATGTCGATAATCAGTCGCAGGTTACCGGAATTCGATAGGAAGAATCGCGGAAGTTGACAGAATAGTATGGACTAGGATACAGGTCTTACAGTATTAAAATTGTTATCACTCTCAAAAATAAACTTTTTCACCAAGTTTATAGCGTATTTGGTTTGAGAGATAAAGAACCCATCAACAAGTTGTTTTACTTGTAAACCTAAGAAATAGTTCAATTCTCCAACCATGCTCATTTCAAATTTGGACTTCATTAAATCTGCAAACTCAACAGTCATGTTAGAACAAACAGATCTATAGATAATGTCATCAACATATATTTGTACTATTAGTATGTGATTATTGTGTTTTTTTTACAAAAAGTGTATTATTAACACTCCCCATTATAAAATTATGACTTAGTAAAAACTTAGTCAATTTCTTGTACCATACCCTGGGAGCTTATTTTAATCCTTAGAGTGTCTTTTTCAGGTGATAAACATGATCAGTATGGTTAGGGTCTTTAAAACCCTTAGGCTGTTTAGCATATACTTCCTCATGCAGATCACCGTTCAAGAAAGCATTCTTAACATCCATTTGATAAATTTTAAATTTTTTGTAACATGCAATGGATATAAACAGTCTGATAGATTCCAGACGAGTTCTGGGGCAAAAGTTTCATTATAATTGATGCCTTCTATCTGAGTGTACCCTTGTATAACTAGTCTAGCCTTGTTTCTTATAATATTACCAAGTTCATCAGACTTATTTTTAAAAATCCATTTAGTTCCAATAATATGTTTATCATCAAGTCTAGGAACTAAGTACCATACATCATTCCTTACGAATTGATTAAGTTCGTCTTGCATTGCTACTATCCAGTTTTCATCAACAAACACTTCTTTTACGTTGGCCGGCTCAATCTAGGATGTGAAGCACACATAATTACAAATGTTTTCTAATTGTCTACGAGTGCGCACACCAGTGAGAGGGTTTTCAAGAATTTGATCAATTGGATGGTCTTTAACTGTCCGTTGTTCAGTGTCATTCTGATTGGAAGAAGAGTCTAGTTTATTAAACAAATAGACTTCATCATCCTCTGAACTTGAGACAGGTGTATTCAAGTGATCATCTATAACCACATTAATGGACTCTTCAATTACATCAGTCCTTTTGTTGAGAACACGATACGCTCCACTGTTTAGAGCATACCCTAAGAATATCCCTTCGTCACTTTTAGTGTCGAATTTTCCTAGATTTTCCTGGTCACACAAAATGTAGCACTTGCTGCCAAAAACTCAAAAGTATTTGACAGTAGGCTTCTTATTGAACCATAGTTCATATGCAGTCTTATTATTAGATTTTCTAGTATAAACATGATTAATGATATAACAAGCCATGTTCACTGCTTCAGCCCAAAGATTTTTAGGAAGCTTCATGCTATTTAACATCACATTAGCCATTTCTTAGAGTACTAGATTTTTTCTTTCAACTACCCCATTTTGTTGAGGTGTCTTGGGTGTAGAATACTCATGCAATATTTCATGATCGCTACAGAACTTCTCAAAACTGCTATTATCAAATTCGGAACCATAATCACTACAAATTTTAGAAACATGTGATTCCTTCTCAGTTTGGATATACATGAGTATCATTTTCACTTCATCAAGAGTTTCTGATTTCTCTCTCATGAAAACTACCCATGTATATCAGGTAAAGGCATCTACTATAACCAGAATATATTTCTTACCTCCTCAACTATCCATTCTAGTCGGTCCAATGAGATCCATGTGGAGGAGTTCAGGGGGTTTGGATGTGGTACTGGAGTTCACTTTCTTGTGAGCACTCCTAATTTGTTTCCCAATCTGACATTCACCTCAGATTTTATCCAATTTCTTAATCTTGGGTAGACCTCTTATTACTTCACCTTTTCTCAGTCTATAAAAACTACGGTAGTATACATGTCCTAGGCGCTTATGCCATAAATCGGTCTCATTAGTTTTGACCATGTAACACGATAACTTAGACGAGCTCGAATTACTGGCTATATAGCAGTTTTCAGATGTTCTACGACCAGTTAATATTACAGAACTATTCTCATTAGAAATTTCACACCCTTGGTTAGTGAATTTTACGCTATACTTATTATCACAAATTTGAGAAATACTTAAGAGATTATGTTTAAGACCTTCTACAAACAAGACATTCTCAAATGGAGGAAGATTAAAGAGTTGAATCGTACCTTGACCAACAATTCTACAGTTGCTACCATCACCAAATGTGACAGAACCATCAGTCATATCTTTGAAATTAGTGAACAAATGTTTATCACTTGTCATGTGTCTAGAGTAACCACTGTCTAGGTTATACTTTGATTGTTTCGAAGCCTTGAAAGTGGTGTGGGCAACCAGACAAGCAACCTTAGGGACCCATTTCATTACTGTTTTGGGTTTTGGAGCATAGTTGATTTTTTTACGCTTGTAGTTGTTATATATTCTACTGTTCGAGTTAGGTTTTAGAAGCTCCTTGAGTAAATCAACAATTTTCTCAGCTAAAGGGTTATGATTCTGATTTCTATAGTTGATATGGTTAATTTTAGGTCTCATAGCCTGAAAAGTTTTAGGATTTTTGAAACTATTTTGATTTAGACTTTTCCCTTTTGAGTTAGATGACTCCCCTTTAACAAACTTAGGTGAAGTGGACTTACTTTTAGGAGGTGTATTCTTATTGTAGCCCAGACCAGATCTATCGCTACATTTCCTTGATCCGGTTAACAATCTTTTTAGTTTAGGATCACCTTAGGCATACCTTCAAGTATCCTTCAAACTCAAGAGAGAAGAGACTTCTAGTTTTAGTTTTTCATTTTCATATTTTAGGTTTTTAACTTGGGATGTTTTGAAATCTAAATCACGCTTAGTTTTTTCAAAACAATCTAAAAAATGTGATTTTTCTAAAACTAAGTTATCAAAATTTTCTTTTAACTTTAAAAACTTTTTTTTTTTGAAGTTTTAGTTTTATAGCTATCTTGTAACTTTCCCTGTATAGGGCATTATAGGCATCCTATAAATCATCATCATTTTCAAGATCACTTCTCAGATTTTCATCACAAGTTGAATCACAACTATCTAAGTAAGTGACTTTGGCTAGAGTCATTAAGGCTTTAACCTCATTAGCAGACTTGGGTTCAGAATCTTCTGACTCAAAAGAGGCTTCAGAGTAAGAAGATTCATCCCATGTAGCCAACATGCCTTTCTTTTTAGATTTGTCTCTCTTTGGACATTTGTTTGCCAGATGCCCGTATTCATGGCAGTTAAAACATTGGTTGTATTTAATAGATTTCCAAGTTTTAGATCTAATCCTTTTCTTTTCACAAGGTTTTTGAAAATCTACCCTCTTTTTTCTTTTGAAAATTTTATAAAACTTCTTGGCTAATAGTGTCATATCATCTTCAGAGTTTTCATAATCAAAATTACTAGCATTTTTATGAGAAATATTTTTAGAAGACTTAAGGGCGATAGACTTTCCTTTAGGAGCCTTAAAATATAATTTGTAAGTTTATAAGGAGCCAACAAGCTCTTCTACCCTCATATTATCCATATCACGAAGTTCCTGGATCGCAGTCACCTTAGAATTGAACCTATCAGGCAATGAGCACAGTATCTTTGCATAGACTTTACTTTCTAGGATGCTATCACCAAGACCCCATATAGAGTTGACTATGTCATTTAACTTAGTATAGAAGTACATGAAAGTTTCACTTTCTTTCATATGTATTTCTTCAAACCGAGTGGTGAGGATTTAAAGTTTGGATTTCTTGACTATAGTCGTACCCTCATGTGTCATTTCTAGAATGTCCCAGGCTTGCTTTGTAGTATTATAAGATATAATTCTTTTGAATTCATCTGGTGATAGAGCCCAAGTAATTGCATTTAAAGCTTTTGCATTGGCATTACTCTCATTTTTTCTGAAGAGTGGTCCATGTAAAATATGGTGATTCTTTTATAGTCTTAGTTCCATCAGTGTCAGTTACTTCAAGAGTAGGAGGGGTCCATTTGGTCACTGTGGCTTGTCACACACTCTCATCTATGGACCTTAAAAAGATCCTCATTCTAGCTTTCCAATAGGCATAATTAGAGCCATCAAAAGGTGGAGGCCTAGTGATTGAGAGGCTATCAAAATTTGACATCTTATAAGCTTAGATTGGTTAGCTCAGGAAATTAATCCAAATAACAAAAAAGAGATATTAGGCTTTGATACCACTTGAAAAGACCGATCTAAACGTCCTAGAGGGAGGGGGGGGGGGATGAATACGACTATGTCAAATTAAAAATAAATGCAGAATATAAAGATAGATAGCACAATCAAATAATAAAAAAGCACAAGTAAATAGCAACCTCAAATGTACTAGTCTTGAGAGGTTGATACAAATTTAGTTCTAAGGACAACCTAACGCCAAAAACCAAAGGCTTATGGCAGGACAACCTTACTAGAACATTTGTAAGTATAAAAAACCCAAACTAATAAAGAGGCAAAGAAAATAAACTAAGTTATTACAACAATCACCACAAGTGCATAAAATAAATTACATCATTCACTACAAATGCTCAAAGTAAATTACAACATTCACACACATAAGCACATTCAGTCATCCACTACAACTTCAGGAATTATAGTGGTTCGTTTGTGTATACACCAACCGTTAGAAAATAGCCACATAACTACTTCACTCCCAATATCCACACCCACGGGATATTGGCTTTCACTATGAAAAAGGTTTTTTAAGGTTCACCTTAAAACCTTTACAATTGTGTCTTTAGTTGGGCTCACACAATTACAAAAACCCCACACTTTGAGATTTTCTGGATTACGTCAGACAAAACCAAAAATGAGATTTTCTTGACACAACCTCACAAACCACCAAAGATATACAAAATGTAAATAATATTTATTTAGAAATTCTCCTTCTGAAGAAGCCCGGTAGAACCAATCCTATGTAGACAAAGATGTTTAATGTCCAGTCTCACAAATGAAAAGGTTCTGGTTCTAAATGATTTTTAATTAAATCAACCTGGACTAGCTTGATTTGATTTTGATCTCAAGCAAGGGTAAAACACAAATCCCTTCTTATTATAAGACTGGAATGAAGATCACAAAATCAAATTACAAAAGTTAATAAAAAGAATCTAAAATGAGCACAATATAGCTTAATAAATTCATAAACTTATCTCTCAGAGTGGCATCTTGATTTAGCTTAAAATGAATGAATAAACTCTGAAATTCATGCTCTATTTATAGGTGAAAATATTGTTCACTCGACTGGTCTAAGGGTCGGTTTGACTGGTCAAAGGACCAACCACATTTCAAAAATTCTAGCGCGATAAGATAAGATCGTTATTCAACTGGTCGAGTGGGACCAGAAAAGTTTGTTGGACTTTGAGTCGAGCACTGCACGACCGGTCGAGTACTATTCACTTGACTGGTCGAGCAGTCTCCAGGATTGGTCGAGAGTCGAACAGAAAATTCTGAAAAATTATAACAAACCTTGGACTGGTCGAGAAAACTCTTAGACTGGTCGAGCTAGTACTTAGACTAGTCGAAGAAGGACTAAGACTAGTCGAGAAAATGACCCACATAAAATATGCAATGAATATGACTCAACCTATGGTCAATCTAAGGTCATCCATACCTTGTTTGTGAGTTGGAACAATTGAAACATTATTTGCTTCAGACCCTTGATTTCTTGTGATATGTGAAACTTGAGTTCAATCTCTTGAACTTGAGCTTGAGTTACGCTTGAGTTCTTGAGTTTTTAGCATACAGTATTTGAACTTCAAACTTGAACTTGAGTTCTTGAGCCTTAGTTCTTAAATTTGAGTTTGAAACCATGATCTTTAACAATCTTCTCTTATACTTGAAAATGTAGTCAAATTCAACGAAGATGTAGACAACTTTAAAATGCACGAACCAAATTAATTCAACTCAAAGCATGATACAAATTCTAAATGGTTTGGCACAACAAAATTTGACAACTCTTCGGGTGCTAGATTTACACTATAGCATTTACACTATCCTATCCAGTTAGAAGATAAAACAATTAAATCATAATCTGAACTTTTCATTGAATTAGTTCCCACATGAAGCACCATTGTGATGATTGGAAGGGAATTCAACCATCCACCATGCCCAGGAGACGATGGTAAATCACGAATTTTACCAATCTCAACAATATCAAAACAGATAAGAAGATATTCAAAGCTCTCACAACATCTACTGTAATTAGAGTCACAATCAACCATAGAAAACTGAAAGTATTCCTTAATTCAAACTAAAAATCAATAGGTGTTCAACATAATGTGAATCAAAGTAAGATAAGCATAAAAATAAATTACAAGCTTCACCTCTTAGCCCTCGCTAAGAGGTTTACCCAACCAAGGACATGATTGAATTAAAAACTCTTAAACAAAGTGTTAAGGGTCAAATATTGCATATTACCTTCTATTTATATCTTGGTTTTATGAACAGGATACTGCTTAATGTTATATTTTATACATGTTTGTGTTGCAAGGTGAATCTGAGAGCTTGGATTGAAAAGAATGTTAAAAGCATGGATTTATTGCTTAAAAATCACCAAGCCAAAGTTAGATCTTAGAAGACTAAGAATGAAGAATTCACGTGCCTACGATTCAAGGAAACCAAGTAAGGAATGAAGAGAATTGAAGATTTGAAGTGAATTTGCATGATTTTCGACTAGTCCAAGCTCTGCCTCCACTCATCTAAGCTCCTGCTCGACTAGTCGATGAAACTTCAACTTGAACTCCAACAATATTAGATTCTAAATTAGTGCAATCTTCGACTAGTCGAAGGTGGTCGTCGACTAGTCGAAGGTAACCCAACCAGTTAAGGGTAACATAGATTTTGAACGGACTACCTTAATTTGAGGTAGTTTCCAAATTTTTTCACGTAGGTGCGAAAGGAGGTATTGCACAATTATAAATAGGAGTCCCTAGGGCATTCATGAGCATCTTTTTTGGTTTGAGGAGTGGAGAAAAAGGGTGGAGCCACTATCCAGGAGTTCTTCTTCTTCTTTAGCTTGTTTTTATGCTTTTCTTAAGAGACTTTAGTTCAATCATGTCTATGGTTGTCTAAATCTCTTAGTTAGGGCTAAGAGGTGAAGCTTGTAGTGTGATGGGATGTTTCTTTTACTTTAATTCATGTTTATGTTGAATCTTCTTTGATTCTAGTTTGATTTTAAAGGAATAATTTTAGTTCTTAATGGTATATTATGACTCAAATTACAGTAGATCTGCAATAGTTTTGAGTATCTTCTTTTCCTGATTTTTAGATTGTGGGATTAGTAAATCTTGTTGTTAGCCATCGTCCCATGGGCATGGTTTGGTGATGAAATCTCTTCCAATTATCACAATTCTCCTCCATTAAGAATTAGGTCAAGGAAAGTTCAGCTTGATCTTAATTATATATCTTCCAATTAGATAGGATAGGACTCCAATTCCAATCATATGACTTGAATCAAGTAAGAGGGCCCCTTGATCTCTGCAAGTGGATCTTTGGAAACCCTAATTACCACCGTTAAATTTGTTAGTTTTAATCACTTTAATCACAATTACTCTTTCAATTATTCGGATTTAGTTTTAGTTCTTCATCTAGTTCTAGTTCTAGTTAAATTCAGAAGACACACAAGTTTAGTCCTTCTAGATTCGACCTCAGTCTCACCGAGATTATTACTACATTGTGACCCTACACTTAGGGTTGTGAACAAGTTTTTGACGCCGTTGTCGGGGACTAACGGTTGTATTTTTTTAAGATTAACTAGTTTTATAATTAGGTTAAGATTAAAGTCTATTTACTTTTTATTTTTAGGTTAGGGTTTTCCTAAGTTATTTTTATAAACTAATTTACATTTTATTTCTACGATTAAAAACTTTCCTAATTTGTTTTTAGAAACTAGATTTTTTTTTTTTTTTTAATAAAATAAAATTAGAAACTAACTTATTTTTCTATTTTTGCAGGATCTTAATATAGAAACTTCTAATTTGGTAATTTCTTTCTATTTTTAAGTTTCTATTTCTCTCTTTCTTTTTTAGGTTTAGGTTAGATTTTGAAATTAAAGGCTGAGAGTATTTCATGCCCAAATAGGTTAGTGATAACACTCGACGTCTCTTAAGTGAAGGAGGATTGGTTGAGGGGTTATCTATCCATCACAGGATTAGACACCAATCGAGATCCACAGAGTTAACTAAAATTATGGTTGCCAATCAACCGGCTAATCAACCTCCAAATCCTCCTCAACCTCGGGTTGAGGAAATCCAAGATGAAATGAGGTGCATTGGGCACCCCCGCCTCGTACTTTACGAGGCTACTTACAACCGGTGGGAGTGAGTACCCCTTCTTGTATGGTCTTTCCAGAAAATATAGAAAATATGGATATCAAGCTAGGAGTGATCCAACTCCTTCCAAAGTTCCTTTGACTTGGATTTAAAAGTCCATATCTACACTTGAAAGAGTTTGATGAGATTATAGCCACTTTATACTTTCCTAACGTATCTGAGGACACGGTTAAGCTGAAACTCTTTCCTTTCTCCTTGAAAGAAAAAGCTAAGACGTGGTTATACTTACTACCACTACCAAAAAAAGGGGCTAAGGTTACGAATAAAAACCGTAGCTAAATACTTATTGCTACAGTTGTAGTCCATAGTACGACTGTAGCAATTGGTGTAGTAGTTAAAGGTCAAAGTTATTGCTACGGATTAAATCTGTAGCAATAGATATCCATAGATACAGATATACTCCGTAGCTATACCTTCTATAGCTAAATGTACATACAGCTACGGATAATATCTGTAGCTAAAAGTAGAACGAAATCCGTAACACATTGCTAAAGTTAGTAATAGCTACGGTTTTCTAAAACAATGGCTACAGCTAATATCCGTAGCTAATTTTTATTTTTTTAAAAAATTATAATAATGGTGTCTATTTGTACCATTGCAAGCACCTATCGTGATTGATCAACTCATCTAAGCTAATATAGTTAATGCTGCTAGGAATAGTACATAAAATGCAATCAGGAAAGAAAACAATGCATTCATATTACAGATAACAATTAAATCATGTGCAGACACCCTTGTGGTGATTTTCGTTTTACTTACAAAGACGCAAGAAGGCTTTAGTTCCTAGCACACATGAAAACATGATGTTCTAAGGAATCCCTGAAAGAATGGAGAATATACATTAATTCCTGATATGCACCTTACAACGACAAAAACTACATGAGAATGACATACATGACAGAGGAAGAAATCAATTCTTCCAGGGGGATTTTCAAGACTATTTTCCCGTCAAAGGAGGAAGCTCTACATAGAGACAGAACCAGTGGAATGTGACTTGCAAAACCTCAATTGACAGGTTATAAACGAATGGAATAGGGATTGACATGGGTGGAACCAGAAGCATATGGCAGTTCAGCTAAGAGAGTAAGCGGGGCTCGATCTCAGCAGCCACTTGAGCTTGGTCCTGAATGCAGGGCCTGGTCATTTGCACGTCAAGCACGAAGTGAGTCCTCGCTTTTGCATATGGAGCATCCCTTGCTGCAAAAAGAATGACAACGTGCCACATCATCATCATGAAAGAAAGAAAACAAATTCCATTCATGGACACATCCATATGCACATGCACGGCATACCAGCAAGCTTCTGAGCTCAAAGAATATTCTGCCGTCTTTTCTACCAACATATGGAACAGATGAAAATAAGTGCAAGTGCTATAAATGCCCCCAACGCAATGCTAACCTTAGAGCCAGTGGGGAGGTGAGGCCCACATGTAGGTAGCCCCGGTATACCACAAAGGCTTGCATTGCCGGTAAAACTGTACATGTCAAACAGTGATTTTAATAATACACAACATAAGCTATTAAAAATTAGGCTACACTACAGCAATAGTTCATCATTATCAAAATGATGCTAACTCACATCTAGTGCACGCACGAAAAATATGCTACTGAAACCTGATCGTCAAACTGTCACAACCCACCATGATCATGGATGGAGTATAAGGCTGAGAATAAGTGTATTTGACAATCTTAACCATCATTGTTTGAACAACTCACTTGAGTCATTAATCATTGGATGGTTATGATATTCTGATCAGTGTGACTTTCGGCCCCTATGCTCCGTCCACAATGGCATCATGACTTAGTCATTATGGACTTACATGGATGCCACGTGCCCAATGGATGAGTCACCACCATTTTGGAAGTGATGTCAAACTAATAACACTAGTCTGGCACTTAAATAGTAGTTGTCAATTGTCATGGACTACCTCAGGCATTATATTTTCACTAATTGAAAGGAAACATAAATATGGCCTTATAAGTTAGTAATCATTCTTATAAATGACAACTTGCTTGAAGCTTGCTCTGTGGAGAGGCCGTCCTCTTGAGTTTCGCAGGGACTCTTCCAGATAGAGAGTTTCCATTAAGATCCATGCACCATGGATCAAGTTCAACTTATTTGAATTGCCTGTCATGTACCAAAATCCAATGAAAATCAAATGCATTAGAGATTTACGTGTTTTCAGTGTTGAAGCAAGTTCCCAGCTTAAATTTAAAAAAAAAAAAAAAAAAAAAAAAAAAACAACGTTGAAGGTAGACATGTCAGAAATATCCTGCTTTTCTAAATGAATAGAAAATCCTCATGAAAAAAATAAGCATTTAATCAATGTAAGCCTCCAACCTTACCAGCAAGGGCATCCAAAATGTCTTAAAAGAGCAACCACTGCCATTCCCTGCAAAAAAAGAAAAAGAAAAAAAGAGTGCTAATAGTTATTAAAATCTCAACGAGCATGTCATCCTGTATGCAAAATCCCATGTCAGAGGCCCACCATATGAACTGTTTGGATCATTCAAGTAGTGAGACACTTAGGATATCTCCACCATGAGGCTCACCATATGAACTATTTGGATAACAGAATATGTCCCAAAAGGTTCAAGCTCTAACTAAATTCTAGCCAGAAAAGATTTTAAGAGAGAATAACCTGTACACTCTTGTTCTCCTTGAACGGACAGTGATTTGATGATGCACCTGTGATTTAACAGGGTCCAACGCTGGCTGTGACACTACAAGAAATGCTGGAATTAGCGGCGTTTTTGTAATGTCTTGATCACAAATTTATTCTACAAGTCCCAGTACCCGGCCGAGTCATTCCACTTCTCTTATTTTCTCTCTCATCTCCTCTCTAAAAAAACCCAGCGTCCGACCCTTTCTCCCTAAAAAAACCCCTATCTCTCATCTTCTCCCTAAAATACGCCCTGTCTCTCCCTTGTCTTCTCCTCAATCGACTGTCCCTCTCTTGCTCTCGATCTCTCTCCCTCTCTAGCTCTTGATTTTTCTCGCTTGCTCTCGATCTCTCTCCCTCTCTAGCTCTCAATTTTTTTTCGCTTGCTCTCGATCTCTCTCCCTCTCTCGCTCTCGATTTTCCTCTCTTGCTCTCGATCTCTCTCCTTCTCTTGCTCTCGATCTCTTTCGTTGAGGATGGTCATTTTTGCGTCCACGCCGACATCAATGCTGATAGAGGCGAGTTTGGGGATGATCAGATCTCTAAGCTGAAGGAGGCATGTGGCATGTTTGACAAGGACGAAGCCACTCAGATCCCTTCGATCTTCACTTTTTCCCCCTTTTCTACCGGAAATCTGTTGATTTGATGATTTTTTTTTATCTCATTTTCATGGTTGAGGATTTTTTTTCTTTTTTAATTCGATTTGATGTTGATTTCATCAAATCTGATGGTTTACTTTTGAAATTCTTTGTTGTCGGGTTCTGTTCGAAGTCATGTGGTGAATTGAGAGGAATGTCTGGCAGGATGGTCTCCTCCCTCGAGAACCTGAAGAATCCGGGCAACATCTCTTACATCTCTTAGAAAGAGGCTGCCGAGACTGACAAGATAGTCATGGGCCCTCTCGGCTTCAGTGTTGATCAGTTGATGGTTGGTTGTCCAGTTGCTTTGTGGTTCTTCATTGTCTTTGGTATTTTTTTAATGGCTCTGATTTACTTATGGGTTTGTGATTGCAGGAGCTGGCAGGCTTGAGCGTCGCAACGTCAATAGTAGAGGTCAAGTCTATTTACATATTATCTGATTAATCACTTGCCATGATATTTTTGAGCACTTATTTGTTACTTTTCATTCTTCTTGAAGCTAACAATTTAGTGTAAAACAAAAAGAAAAAGAAAAAGAAAAAGAAAGAACAGAAAGCTAATAGTTCATTTTAGGGTGGTGGTGGGGGGAGTAGCCATCTCCATGATTTCTAAATCTTAGGATACAGTTACATATATTGGTATCCGATTCGCAAGATGCCTTTTATACTTGAGTGTTTGTTACTTAAAAACATTTGATTTTTTTTTTTCCCCTTAAAAGTCTTGACTAATGATAGTCCGTTTGGTTTAAAAAAATATGGCCCACCGAATAGAAGTGGCGTTGTACCTAAGATCATGTCTCCCATTCTTTTATAATCTTCCCTATTTATTGATTTTTTTTTTTTTTTTTTTGAAACGCATGATTTGTTTATTGGTCGGCATAAAAATCGTGGCATTATCATGTAAATCCGCTCCATTTTATTTTAATTTCATGATCTTTGTCAGATAATGGTTTTCATGGGAGACTTTCTTGTTGGGAACTATTCAACAGGTGAGGAAACATCTCTTAAATCTATGTTTGTTTTCTATATTCCATCGCATGCACCACGTGGTGGAATTTTAAGACATTGTCGTGTTTCTTTAAGATTTTTGTCGATGGTTGTCTTTGCCATCGCCGATTCTAGAACTTCCTTACTCACAGGCCCAACGGTATGTGTTGTACCTTTATTAACTAGTTAAATGAACATCTCAGGGTGCGTTTGGGTTCTCAAGGTAGATAAAATGCAGTAGCATCAGGACTTTGAATTCAGAAGAAGCACATCCAGTCTTATCTTGACCATGTTTTCAGGCATAAAAAAAAAAAGCAAAAAAAAAAAAAAAGAAAAAAAAAAAGAAAAAAAGGAAAAAAGTGGGAGAATGTTATTAAGTTGGATTTAGTTGGCTTGGGAAGCTCCACCAACCATGATTTGGTGGTACACCCAAACACTGCCTGAGAGCATGTTTGGATTAGAAGTGTATTTGATGAAGGGGGTCTTGCATTTGGAATTGAGAAAACATGGGCCTTGTTGATGATCCCATGATTGCAGAGGTCAAACCCGACATGGTGATCCATGATAGTAGGAGAAATACCAAATTCGGCCAAACCATTCTTGTAAAATCATCTCATGGAATCCAAAAATAAATGACTTAAGAAGGCTGTGTTTGGTTGCAATTCATGATAGTTGGTGCAACCAAACACATCCTAAACCAAACATCCTGTGTAATGCTATTGGGTAAAACCAAAGTATTTGTGATTTGTTGGGTTCTCCTCTGACTAATTTATTCAGTGTTTGGCTTCTTGAAGTTTAGGGGGCAGTCTTCAATTATAGAAATAAATGTTGCCAATAAAAACTTAATGATGGATGGAGAATTTCAAATTGTTGGGCCTGAACAAGAGCTTTGTGTTCTGCCTCTCTCATAGTGCTTGGACATTTTCTTTGTCTGAATGTAGATTTCATTCATATTACAAGCACACACAGTTAGGCTTGAGAGTGATGTTAAGCTGTGTAGGTCGGTTATATTTACTCTGGAGCCTTTCTATTCAGTCCATTTGACATGAGATCCTCATTTCGCAATCCAATGATCTTCTAATCTTACGTGCACTCCATGTCAACAATGATAAGGCAAAAATGTTATTGAAACCTGATAAGAGCTTTTTAAGAAGATCAGCAATATTGTATGTTCTTCAAAAATAAGCGGACACTGCTACTCATCATTCTTTGGAAGAGTTCCAATTATTACTGTGGTAGAAATCCCATCCGAGTTCCCTCTATCGATGGGTGAAGTTTATCAATTATAGGTAGCAGTTCATTTTCTGACAAAAGAAATAGACAAAGGACTGAGAAATTCGAACATGGTATATATGTAACTTTTGTCCAACTCGCAATGGGACAAAGATCTTCAAACGAATCAGATTGAGGTATTTGGTTGCCTAATTGGTTTTTTCTGTAACAGTGAGATTACATCACTCAATTGGAATACAATTTCTGTTCCTTTTTTCTTGAAAGGCATGTTTCTGTTCATTTAGAAATTATACATGCGGAGTGCAATCGACTCAAATGTAATGAATAGATTGTGGAACCCATTATTTTTAAGTCATAGCCCCAAAATCAGAGTGGTCGAACAACCCGATCCATGATTCATGGACACTTTTTGTTGAAATTTCATTCTCAACCCTTCAACACTTTTCTTTTTTTTTTTATTTTATTTTATTTTTAAAGATTTTTGTTTCTTAGATGCAAATAAATCGAGGTGGGTGAAGATCTCGATTCCATTTTTAGAAGGAAAGTGGATGCTTGATTATCTTGTCCAAGAGTGGTGCATATTGTCATGGACAAGCATCTCCATACCCCATCTCGTGGACTTACCAATTCTGTCTCTCCTTTTATACTATGAGGTTATGTACATAGAGTGTAGAGAATTCTAGAGAAGATTAGTATATGGATCTCTAGAACATTCTTGAGTTCTCTAATGGCTTCTTATAGCTAGAATAGTGTAGAATAGTTTAGAAGATTTCTGGAGTATTCTTAGCCATTGGATGATTGTCACATGGCACCATCCTAGCCATTCATATTCATATCTATGTGCAGGTGAACATGAATGAGGACTATCAAAGAAAGAAGAACAAGTTTCTGCCAAAGATACATGCTGGTACAATACCATTGATGTACGCAATCAGGATGCATGTAGAGTTACCATCTCAGTTTAGCTAATGAAGAGGCAGATTGTGAAATACAACAATTGATGGGAGAATTCACATAGTTTTACTTTGCTACATGAGCAAATGTTTCTTGATAGTCCACTTGATACTGTTGGGTGAATTATTTGCCACTAGACTAGCTATGTATCTTGCAAACAGGCATCATGCTAGAATTATTGTAGCAGTACCTTCTTTATGCCTTCTTTTCTCCCCTAATTATTGTAGCAGTACATTCTTTATGCCTTCTTTATACTCTAGCATGATACTTTTTCCCTTTTAACAATGATTTGTATTATTGTGATAACTGATAACATGCATTTAAACTTTGTGCCAATGCCTTTCCACTTGTTTTTTTTTCTTTTTTTTAATATTAGAGTGTAATTAAATTGAGAGTTGTTGTAGATGCTAATAGATTCTCAAGTTTCTAAATCTGTTCCTTTACTACTATTATTGTGATCATTATGTAGAAGATTCTTGCTTAGATTCTCAACACATCTTAGATACCATCCAGTTTCAAATAACCATGAAGCATATTGGAGTAGTCTTCCAAAGTGTGTTAAAATTTTAGAGAGGCTTGCTAGGAATCAGGATGTTTCACAAGAATACACCTACTAAAGGATCCCATCACCATGGCTTCAAGTTTGAATTCCTTTTGGAAGGCAATTTTATTTTATTCTATTTTTTAAAATTTCTTCCTAATTGTTTACTCAGAAACATGTAAACATGTAGTAACAAACCATGATTAGCAAGTTTTTCCATGGTAGTAACAAACCATGATTTGCAGTCTGGATTGGTATGCATCTTTGCCCATTTACTGTGGATGAGTTCCCGAATTTGGTGAATTTCTGGTAACATGGGATGCGGTCCCATAATGCATAAATTCTTAATACTGGAGCCAAAAAACTGGGCGATCTTCTATAGGATGTTTTCTCAATCTACTTCTTTACTCGATGAAAAAGAATGTTATATTTGTGATGTGATAAAGCACTTCAATTGTACAAGGGAGAATGAATATTCCAAGTCAGAATGACAAGAGAAACATGTTACACTCTAGGTAACACAAATTTCAAGGTATATGTTAAAAATGGTGGAAGTGGAAGTTGTTTTACTCTCGGAGGAACATGGTTATTGTTATATTTAGTCAATTTAAGATTCTCTGTATTTTTGCAGCTTCCAGGGATTTATACAATGTCTTCTACTTTTGCTTTTCTTTTTCATGTATTCTTCTAAAAGAAACCCCTTCACAATGAATTGTAGAAACTGTACAAGCAATTTGTCATCGGTGGCGTGTTGATGGAAACTGAGTTTTGGGCCACAAGAAAGGTCGTTATCTCTCTCCTGGATTTATTATTTACATGGTTGTATATCAGTACATTGTTAATGATTTTTAAACTTTGTTAGATGCTTAAGTTTCTAGCTCAGGCTTCTTTCACGAGTAAAGTGTACTCTCATTTTTACATTTTCTTCTGGGGATGCCAAAAGGTTACAATTTAGTTTGTGACAGGAATACTTTTCATGATCTATTTTCATGCAGAATTTGCTTGATGCTGATGCCCATAGAACGTCAAAGCAACATGTGGGTTTCAAAAGTGCTATGCTTGTTGATGTCAGGCCATTGATTGATGGTCGGGTACAAAATGCAACTTCTATAGTTTTCTTTATTAATTATTTATTTATATCCATGTTGGTTTAATGGAAGTTGAAACCTTGAAAATGTTGGTATAGCCGTTACAATCAAAATCCACATTCGTGATGACATAATGCTGATTGAGCTTGTGCATCCCACATTATGCATGCTCTAATGTCCCACACCTGCCGGGTTGGCATGTTTTCTGCGTTTATGGGGCTAGCAAGCCTCTTTACATTTATGTCTATCTATCTGTATATATTAATCTTGCCAAGATGGTTCCACTAAGGAGGTTGTGTAATGTGTGTTAAATGGTGTTGGTTTCAGTTAATGTGCAGGGAGAAAATGAATCTCTTCCCAGCGAGCAATTGCTAGGTTTAGAGGATGGGAAAAGATCTTATACATTGTTTCAGGGTCATGCTGGGCCTGTTTATTCAACTACGTTTAGTCATCTTGGGGATTTTATTCTTTCTTCTTCTTCGGACTCAACAAGTATGTTTCTTCTCCTCTCATCTTACTTTCTTTTCATCAATTGGGTCCCTAATCTAATGCTTACTGTCTGCTAGATTCGATTGTGGAGCACCAAGTTGAATGCAAATCTTGTGTGCTACAAAGGTCATAATTACCCAGTTTGGGATGTTCAGGTAAACATTCTAACATTCAGCAATGAGCTTTTCTGGATGCAATTGATATGTGATGCCCTTTGATATTAATGAGTATTGTCTTGACATTCAAGGATGTTAGACTTGTTTAATGCCTTCATCCATGATCTGCATTTCATTTATAAAAAAAAATAATAATAATAATTTCATGTGATTCTAGCGTAGAGTCCAGTGGGTTTACTACATACCTGTGGTTGAATGGGCTTCTCGTGCCTGGTTAATGCACCTGGTGTTTGGGCTACATGGAAACTGGAATGTTTTTGTGTGTTTTCTGCCTAAAATTGTTGTTGACATGAGAACAAGATGTTCCTATTCTTGAGATTAGGTTATGAATGCAACAGGATGGTCCTGTTCAGGAGATTTGGTTATGAATGTATTAAGTTCATGTCTTATGTATGATACCGTTTGAAAAGTGCTGATTTTGAGCTGAGTCATCAGGAAACTCGATCTGATATGTACTCGGTTCCAACTCGATCAACTCGACATGACTCAGCTAAAGTGACTCAATCTGAGTCAATTGGTTTGTGAAGGGGTTTGAATTGTAAAAAAGAAAAGAAAAAAAAGAAAAAAAGAAGAAGAAATGTAAATGGGATTTCAAACACTGAGAACTGCAGTAAAAAAACAACAAAGCCTTCACCAATGCGCACGCACACACACACACACACTCTCTCTCTCTCTCTCTCTCTCTCTCTCTCTTTCTCTCTCTCTCTTAGACACACACACATAATGGTCTCCTACATGCGGAATGGCTGAGACACATCCTGAAATTAGTATTGAGAAAGAAAGAGAGTTGCACTGGTAGACACATCAAAACTCTCACTCGCTATCATATGAGTGAAGCAGACACAGGAACTACATAACCATGAAAACAACGAGCCCATGAACAAAATATTACAAACAGACCACACCTTAATTACCACACACCACTCCATCTACCATTCATAGAAAAATACATCCAGATCCACAAAGCATAAACAACAACCATCCGAACCGCCACCTCAGACCAAGTATGAATCTCACCGTTTTGCGATAGGAAGACATCAGAAGTAGGCCTATACACAATCATCTGTAATAAAATTCTACTCACGCATAACATAGAAAAGCTTCGCATCATCTAGAAAAATAAATTACACCAACATCTGCAATATATCTTCTCATACAATCTTCTGAAAATTAAGGAAGAGCAAACAAGAATCCATACTACAACTATAAAGAAGACTAAATCTACAAATACAAGTACCAAGAAATCTATTTTGAGAGTGCTTCTTCTTAGCTCCACAATCAGCCAAATGCACTTCAATTCACCTGAAACTTGCAAACTAAAACAATCAATGATTATACCATCATAGCTTACACTATAGTAAAAAATTTGAACATGCATTGGTTGATTATCATGAAGTCCCCAAGAACAAAAGAAATTGTCAGTCTCATTCAAAATGTGTTTATTTTCAAAAATGAAATTTCTTCCAATTGTAAGAAATTCTATCATTCAAACTTCACAAATATAAGGTCCTAAATCTTCTAAATTAATAAATCGTCTTCATCTATTGTGTAAACATCACATTGTGGAAAGCATTTCAATCGATTTATGCTAAAGTTTTTTCCAATTCGAATGATTCCATGCAATTCAAGCTGATTCAAATCCCATTTTTCTTTTTTTCTTATTTTCTATTTTCTTAATTAGAATTTGAACTTGTTTCATAGTCTTTTAATTCATGGAAGAAACCTTATTTGGGGACAATTACAAATTTCCATGTTTGCTACTGATAATTTCCAACTCTCCATGGCCCAACATTACCAATTTGTGGCCTGCAAACAGATAAAAATATGACACTAATCTATATTCAACTGAGAAAGTCCCAAAATTAGTGCCTGGGAACTTCAAACGTTTTTGGTCCATGATGGTTCTTGATAAGAAAATTTGGGAGTTGAAATACCAAAATCCCCTAGTAGGCAAAATCTCTAATTAGGGATTTTGCCATAGCAAAAATGTGTCCCCAAACAGGGATTTAATTAAATTAGGAAAAATTCCTAAATGGGGTGAAACCCCATGTTAGGAAAATCCACAATTACATTTTTTGATTCAGAACCATGAATTTAGTGAGCCTTTTTTTTTTTTTTTTTTCTGTTTTGTTTAAGTGAGGACAAAAATACCTCCAAAAATTTCAAAACTAGAGTTGGTGTTGCTTTTTCACTGTCTTCTTGTTAGCGTCATTGGCCGCCACAACTGCTAAAAGAAAAAAAAAATGGTAAACGGCGAGAGATATGGACAAAGAAAGGAGGGTGCGAGAGGGAGGTGGCAAGAGAGAACAGGAGGGGGAGAGAGTGAATTGTCTTTCGATCTTGTAATTTTGATTAACTCGAAGAGATCATTGTATCCCTAGATAGATTATTGTCTTTCTAGGAAGGTTAGAAGCCATATTGTTGCCTTTGGGTATGGCCACAAAAGGGGTGAACTCATGGTACCACTTCCTATGATCTGTACTAATGCTCTGGTGGCCTAGTTATTTGTTGGTTTTTAACTGAAGAAGCATGAAAAAAAAATATTTTTTTAAAAGCAATTTGCAGATTGTGAAATAATATCTTAAACCCAACAATATTTTCAATTTGTGGGAGGTTAGAGTAAACTAGGAAGGATTAGTTTTTACCCCAACATGAGTGTGTGTGTGTGTGTGTGTTGTAACTATGGGTATTTTGATTGCAATAATTAAGTTGCAACATGATATTTTAGTTAGCACACTTCATTTCAGATTTACCAAATAATGTTTGCACCTTTTTCATCAATTTACCAAATAACAATTAGAGCAACCACTTCATGTCTGCATGTGTCTCATTTTACATTTGCCTGATTTAGAAGTTTGACAAATTAGATATTTTTAATTTGTTTATTTATTTGCTGTTTCATTTTGTATTTCTTGACTAAATCACCTCTAATATGTATGAACAATTCCTACAGAGTGTTGAAAGTGCCACTTTATTTTTACTTTTTATGAAAATATATTATCTCAAATACACAAAAGTCAAAATTGGGAATCTGTGTGAAATTGGGTTGGCGCATTGGGGGCGACTTCTAATTGAATTCCCATGATCGCCTTCAATTCAACAAAGGGGTAGCTTTGATGCATTGATTCTAATTGTCAAACATCGTTTATTGAATATTGTTTTTTTTTTTTTTTTTTTTAGTGGTTGCCAACCGATCTTTTTTCCAAGTGCAGGAATCTGAGTCACAATTCATATAGAGATGCATAGCTAGAGAACTTCCTTGATTGGTTGCCTTGTATAAAACAATGCTTTTATGGATCCTTTCATGATATTCCAGCTATTGTGACAAATTTCAATATTGTTAGTTATCTAGGAGGTTTCAATTTTAGTAACCCTATGATCTTATTGCCCTTCATAGTTAACCATCATGTCATGTGTAGATTCCTAGTATTTCTTTTAATTGTGTTGTTGACTCTATTGGAAAGGAAAAAGTTGAGGTTTGCTAAATTCACATGGCAGCCTTGCCATCCACATGTAGGCTGTCTGAGTAATAGAGAGTAATTCTATTACTAGAAAGTGTTGAGATGCGAAAGAACATGATTAAGATAGTGATGTTGGAGACTGGTTGTTGGATTTTATCATTTTACTTGGATGGTTTGTTATTATTTTGATGTGAATGTTTGGATGTGTTGTCAAAACAAATTGCAATTATTTGTACTTATAAACTGAAATGACCAAATTGTAATTTCCTTGCTTCTAAATATACACTTCAAGTCATGATGTATTGTTTGGGTGTTGATTATGTCAGAAAAATGAATTTAAAACATTGACTTTTGTTTTCTTAAATTGCAGATTTAGTTGCATAAGCAGGCAATATAAGTACCTTTTCTGGAAGGAAAATCTGCATGAATCGGTATGCAATAGATAAATCTGGATATATCTTCCAAACAAATTCACATGAATACGAGGAAACTATGAACAAACCCACCATATCCTGTAAGCTTTCATGACACATCTTGTTTATTTTCTATTCAGTGTAAACATTGGCCTAATTCTTTGAAAATTTTTGTATCAGGAAACATTGCAAAGGAAGCTGGACCTGTAAGCATGATTTTCACCATACTAATGTATAATGCTTCAAAGCTTCAGGTGAGTTAGTCCACCACTATTCTTGTCATTTCTTCTAGGTTTCTCATAATGATGGAGAGCCTCTCCCTGATCCATATGAGTATCGTAGTATAATTGGGGCCTTAAGTATTTTACTCTCACTCAAGTTTATGAATGTAACGTGCTAGTTTATACATTAGCCTACTTTCTCCTGTTTCCATATTATAATCAATATTCTTCAAGAATCACAATGTTTACGTGTATGGATGCATCTTATTAGGCTGCTCTACTTGCATTAGCTGCTCATGCTTCTCTGACCCTAGTGAAGTGAACGTTTGAGATTTCTCGCGTCTCTATTTGGAAAGGTTAGGAATAGTCTCGGAACTCTAGCATCTTTCTTTGCTTTTCTAAATGATCTCCTTTTAATATGGAACCTTCTTCTTGATGCGGGATGAATCAAGAAGCCTTCTAGAAGTCATGGCGAATTTCCTTGACCAATTTGCCTCTTGGAGTTTTCTTTGCAACGATAGCCCCTCGTTTATGTACCAAGATATTATTCGATCTCTTCCTCTCTAAAGTGAGCAATATTTCAAATTTGACCAATCAAATTTCAGTTATTATTCATTATTGTTGTCATTGTCATTTTTCTAGTGAATGGTTGTTGTTAGATTTTGTTTTATTAATCATGGAAACCATTGTAAATCAGTAATACTGAGAGCTCTTTGATTTCATAAAGTGTTGATTTCATTTTTACTTTTCATTCTTTTTGCAACCATGATCAATTAGGACAATCCAAGTTCATCAATTTCTTATTTTTTTTTCTTCTCTTAATTTTTATTTTTATTTTTCAATTTTAACCATCTGATACTTGTCCACCAATTGGCTAGTTTGGTAATCAATTCAAGGTAATTTTTGGATTATGATGTATCTAAGTTGGTGCTGACAGATTAATTTGAGTTACTTGTATGCCACATATATCAACCATCACATCTTGCCAAAGTTGTTATACCTGAAAGCTACCTCTGTAGAATTACTTTACAGATAAATATATTCCTTGAATTTGTGGATGATGTGATTATGACTATATCTCATGATTTACAAGATAAGCCTATATTTTCCTCATAAAATGAGCGTATGGTCCAATTTGACAAATTGTCTTTTACTATTTTCTCTGTGTAATTTTGTGTTTAGATAAACTTTCATATCTAAAGGGAAAAGTGCCTTCCTCGATAGGAATTCCAACATCAGTTGCCCTACCCTTTGGAGTTTTTGAGAAGGTTTTGTTAGATGATTCAAACCAGGTTTGTCTCATCTCATCTCATGTCACTTAAGTGTATCCAACATCAATAGAATGCTAATTCTAACATATCGACCTTTAAAACCTTTCCAAAATTATCAGAAATGACATAGGTGATTATCAAGCAAATGCTAGATGTGTATGCCTAGATGAAGGCTTCACTTGGTGAGGCATGCATTTTGTGACAAAGAGGCATGCATAACAAATGATTTCTTGTTTAGAAGCCTGAAATATAACTTCATGTAAGCCATGCACTATCTGTTCATTCCCTCACATTTATGTAACATAGTTTGTTATTCCTCTAACTGATAGCGTTGGCATTTGAGTAGTTTGTTATTCCTCTAACTGATAATGTCTACATTTGATTATCTTAATATTGGGTCATGTTGTTTGCTTGCAGTCGATCACAATGCATCATCAACATGAGAGATGCATCGGAGTGGACTTCCTTTTTCTCTATCCAGGGTCCATGTACCTTTGGAGTAGACTTCTACAAGAAGTTGTGTAGAGTGTTTATTATTCAAAGGTGAGCTTTTATGCAAGTATTGAATTTGGATTTTTGGCATAAAAAACTAAGCGAGTATTTTGAGATAAATATGAGATTTTCACTACCTATTCTAATAATAAATGCAAATCCTCTAGCACTAAAACTGTTGGAAAGACTTTTGGCATTTGTACAACAACCCCTTCTTCACTGGTATGTATTTGCTATTGTGTTTCCAACTGTCTATAAAGAATTGAAATGCTTCCTTAACTCTTGTTAATATGAAAATGGGGAAAGAATAACCTCAGCCTTTTAATCAATTATGCCAGAATTTAGTCCTACAAGCACTTCAGCCTTTTATTTATTTATTCGAGACCATTTTTAATTTATCATTTGGCTCAGACTTTATGCAGGGGTGAATCCTTGATTGTCCAAGCTCCAGCAACATAAACCTGAAGTTTCTGTTATGTTTCTGACATGGTATGTTGTAGATGTTTTCTTTGTCACAGAGAGGAATGAGAGCACTAATCACTTGATAGTTTTTTGACTTTTTAAGGACAAAGGATCAAAGGATTGATTGTTTTCCATGCATCAATTTGTTGAATGCTACTTTTTGACTCTTTTTTTTTTGCCATGTGTGCAGGTGCTAGGAGTATACCATATAGAGGATTTGTTTGTTTATTTATTTATAATTCAAGACCATTTTCAATTTATTGTAATAAATATTATATTTTTTTATATCATATAGTAATATAAATTTTGTGTAATATTCACTTTTAATTATATTGTAACATTTTTTGTTTTAAATATTTAAAAAAATGCAGGTTTCAATAGAATTATATATAATAATATAAAAAAATTACTGGGCCCTCTTAAATCTGATAAACAGAGCTTTAGCGGCGCTTGTCGCAGCACTTTAATCACATTTTGCGGTGCTTCTGATAGGTCTTCCAGCGCTCAGCAAAAGCGTCGCTAAAGCCATAAAGCGCGCACCAAATGTTCCATGTTCAGCGGCGCTCCTACAAGGGCCGCTAAATCACCTTAGCGCCGCTATAACTTTTGGCGACATACCCATCCGGCGGCGCTTGACTAGCGCCGCTAAAAATATTGCCAGCGGTTTTGGGACTTTTACCGGCGGTTTTGGCCGCCGGTAAAAGTATATTGTCTTGTAGTGTGATATCGCTAGCCCTTCCTCTTGAACAATTGATATATAACTGCAAGAACTCAAAAAAAGAAGAAAAAAGAAAAAGAAGAAAAAAAAAAAGAGGAAGACTGAGCTTGAATACAGGACCTAACAATGAGATCACCAAACCATAGAAACTTTATTTTATAACTGATTGGATGATCTATCTTGCTCATGGTTTTTGACTCCGTAACCTGGATTGATTTGTTCAGCCTCGAGTCGAGCTGCAACACCAGTCGGGGTTACTCGGGCATGACTCATGTTATCAAGCTTGGATCGGGTTCTTGAATCAAGTCAACTTGGATATAAGAATATATAAAGAAAGGCTACTTGTGAGAGTACACAGGCCAGGACCATCATAGATTATAAGACATCGAAGGGATGTGACCATGGCCACAATCAATTGTGGTAGCCATACATTCACTGGCTGAAAATGAAAGGGTAACTACAATGAACAACATGCCACATCCAATAGGAAAAACCACAACAATCAAATAGTTAGAATTGCAAGACAACTCGGATATCTAGGCTATGGACCACCAATGTGGGAACCCACCGGATCAAAAGCACTGACACTAGGCATGTTTGTTAGAATGGTGGAGATCACAAATACTTGCAAAGATGCATTGCAGAACATACATGCCGTCGTGGATTAAAATTCTCGACTCCAAGATCCTCATCCATAGGAAAATGTAGTCATATCCGCAACTATGTCCGGATGTAAGAAATGTTTGGCAAACCACCTGTCTCATCATAATAATGAATTATAACAAATTCACCCATGTGGGCGATAAAACAAATTTCAAGCTTTTAGAGGCCCAAAAATGGGTGGTCATATTTTTGTTGAATATGTAAAAAAGCGGCCTACTTTCGAGAGTGGACTATACATCATCTAGCTTGTTTGATGAGTGGTCGGATATAAACACCCAGGATCTCCTCATGGGAACTCGTGTGGAAAAAGTTGTGTGCGATTAGCATTCATCTTCGATTACAACTATGTAACAAACAATTTAGGTGAGTTTCTTCCTTGTATAGGGCCTCTGGGGCTGGGGTGCAGTTGCTAGATTGGGAGCCAAATTCAAAGGGGTCAGATTCTCTCTTAGTAATGCTAAAATGATTTGTAGGATGTGTTTAGGTGAGAAACTGATGGGTTTTTTTTTTTTTTTTTTTTTGACTGTCGTCCTCCTTTCGCCCGGGATGCATGCAAGTCCTTTCGCATGGCCCAGGATGCGCAAGTCCTTTAACAGCCCGAGATGTGAGTCCTTTCGCAACTAGGATGCGGAAAGGAGTTTCCTAAAACTATAAAAAAGGGTCCCTAAGGTTTTTCTAGGGACGTTGTGTTGATGAGAAAAACACAAGAGGGCTATCAAAGGTGAGAGAGAGGGGGAGAAAGAGAGAGAGGAAGCTTGTAGAAGGGAGGTTATGCTCGTGGAGGTGATCTACTTGTATAGTGTGTGATTGATGCTTTGATTATTTTCATTGCTTTATTATCCATAATTCTGGTTTGTTCTGGAGGGCTAGATCCTAAGGTTTTGTGCAAGGCCCCCAACAAAGTGGTATCAGAGCTAAAGTTCATTGAACGGGTAGGATCGGTTTGAATTATGGAAGGTGGGTCATCAAGGATGATCAGCCTAAATGGTTCTAACTGGACCATATGGAAGGCTAAGATGGAGGACTTGCTTCATTGCAAGAACCTATATTCTCCAATTTTAGGCATATCAGCAAAATCCAAGGATATGATTGATGATGATTGGAAGAAGATGGACCGAAAGGCGGTGGGGTTTATTAGACAATAGTTGGATGATTCTGTATTCCACCATGTGTCCACAGAAACCTCAGCCACTAGTCTATGGCTGAAATTACAAGGGCTGTATGAGAGAAAGACAGCCGATAATAAGATTTTTCTGATAAGGTGACTTGTGAATCTCAAATTTAAAGATGGTGGTTACGTGGAGGTGACAATATAGTGAACCAACTCACCTCTATGAAGATGGTCCTGGATGATGAATTGCAGGCTTTACTATTGCTTTAGTTCATTGCCTGACAGTTGGGAGACATTGGTGGTGTCTTTAAGTAACTCCGCGCCAGACGGAAAGATATTCATGGAACAGGTAACTAGCTGTCTCTTTAATGAGGAGACAAGGAGGAAGTCTCAGGGGTCTACTCAGCAAGAGGCCCTTGTGACACAGGAACGGGGGAGAGGAAAGAACAGGAAGGGCGGGAAGGCTCGAGATAAATCAAGAGGCAAGTCGAGTAACAGGAAAGATGTTGATTGCTGGAATTGTGGCAAGAAGGGCCACTACAAGCATGAATGTCATGGTAAGAAAAATGACAAGAAAGGAAAAGGGAAGGAAGATGAATCAGATTCCACTGCAGTCGCTTCAGATGGTGATATTGTAATTATTCTTTTTACAGATCATGATGTATGTCTCACGGCTACGAGTCAGGACACCGACTGGGTGATAGACTTGGGGGCTTCTTTTCATGCGACTCCACATAGGGACTTCTTCACAAGCTATAAGTTAGGCGACTATGGGACTGTGAAGATGGGAAATTCTGGCGTATCAAAAATCGTGGGTGTTGGTGATATTTGTGTGAAAACTGATGTGGGCTATACATTGGTTCTCAGGGATGTGAGGCATATCCTAAACCTTCGCCTCAACTTGATGTCGACGGGAAGGTTGGATGATGATGACTATGAAAGCCGGTTTGCTGGTGGGCGATGGAAGCTCATCAAAGGCTCGTTGATCGTGGCCAGAGGGAAGAAGTGTTGCACCCTATACAAGGCAAGTGTTAGTATGTGCAAGGGTAGGTTGAATGCAGCGGAAGATTCAGCTATTGACATGTGGCATAGGCGTCTAGGCCACATGAGTGAAAAAGGGCTTCAGGTACTAGCAAAGAAGTGGCTCTTTCAGACATGACAGGTACACCTCTCAAATCCTGTCTTGATTGTTTATTAGGAAAACAACATAGAGTTTCATTTGTTAAAACTGCTTCTCATGTTAATAAAGTGCATGCATTAGATTTGGTTTATTCTGATGTTTGTGGTCCTATGAGGACAAAAACCTTGGGTGGGGCATTGTATTTTGTTACTTTTATAGATGATGCATCTAGGAGGGTTTGGGTTTATGCTTTGAAATCCAAGGATGAGGTCTTTGGTGTGTTTAAATTGTTTCATGCTATGGTCGAGAGAGAGACAGGTAGATCACTGAAGTGCATCCGCACTGACAATGGTGGTGAATACATCGGCGACTTTCATGAGTACTGCAAGTCCCTAGTTATACGGCATGAACAGACGGTTCCTAATACACCCCAGCATAATGGTGTAGCTGAGCGAATGAATCGCACCATTGTTGAGAGAATCATATGTATATTATCCCATGCGAAATTGCCCAAGACGTTCCGGGGAGAAGTAATGCACACGGCGGTGTATTTGATAAATAGGTCTCCATTAGTCTCATTGAATGGAGAAGTACCTGAGAAGGTGTGGATTGGACATGATCCATCGTACAGTCATCTCAGGGTGTTTGGATGCAGGGCATCCGTTCACGTACCAAAGGACGAAAGGTCCAACTCGATATGAAGATTAGGCAGTGTGTGTTCTTGGGGTACGGTGATGAAAAGTTCGGTTATAGATTATGGGATCCGACCGAGAGGAAGCTCATCAGGAGTAGAGATGTGGTTTTCTTTGAAGATCAGTGTATAGAAGACATTGGTAAGCCAGAGAAGAATTAGCCTAGTTCAGGTGAGCTAGAGGACACGGATCCAATTATTCCTCCCATGGTACCTGATGACGGGGGAGTACAACAAGGTGCAGAGGATGAGGGAGTTCCTTCAGAAGATGGACCAGGGGAGCAGCCCCCACTTGATTCACCTATTGAGCCACAGGTGAGGAGGTCATCTAGGAACAGACAGTCGTCCAAGAGGTACTCGCCACATGAGTACATTATCTTTGGTGATGGGAGAGAGCCGAAGATTATTCTGAGGCCCTAGCCGACGAGCATAAGGGGGAGTGGTTGAAAGCTATGCAAGAGGAGATGGAATCCTTGCATAAGAACCACACCTATGACATGGTGAAATTGCCTAAGGGCAAGAAAGCTTTGAGCAACAAGCGGGTGTTCAGAAAGAAGATTGAGCAGAAGAATTCACAGACGAGGTTCAAGGCCAGACTTGTGGTGAAAGGTTTTAGTCAGAGAAAAGGCATAGACTTCGAGGAGATATTCTCACTAGCGGTGAAGATGACATCCATACGGGTGTTGCTTAGGTTGGTGGCTAGCATGGATCTGGAGATAGAGCAGTTAGATGCTAAAACTACCTTTCTCCATGGTGACCTGGAAGAAGAGATCTACATGCACTAACCAGAGGGGTTCGAAGTCAAGGGCAAAGAGCATATGGTGTGTACGCTGAGGAAGAGCTTGTATGGGCTGAAACAAGCTCCACAATAATAGTACAAGAAGTTTGACTCATTTATGTTGAAACATGGGTATGATAGAACGGAGTCGGACCACTGTGTATTCATGCGCAAGTTCTCAGATGGTGATTTCCTAGTACTGCTCTTATACATTGATGACATGCTCATCATGGGAAAAGACATCAAGAAGATCGACAGGCTGAAACAGGAGTTGCGGAAGTCTTTTACGATGAAAGACTTGGGCTCGGCTAGATAGATCCTAGGAATGGAGATAACCCGTGTGAAAGCGCAGAAGCTTTGGGCATCACAAGAGCGGTATATTGAGAAAGTCCTAGAGCGGTTCAATATGAATGCAGCGAAGCCGGTCAGTACTCCACTAGATGGTCACTTCAGATTGAGCGACAGGCAGTGTCCCAAGACGAAGGTAGAGGTGGAAGAAATGTAGAAGATACCCTATGCGTCAGTGGTAGGAAGTTTGATGTATGCTATGGTGTGTACACGCCCAGACATAACATATGCGGTTGGTGTTGTCAGCTATCTTGCCAATCCTGGCAAAGAGCATTGGGCAGCGGTGAAATGGATACTACGGTATCTAAGAGGCTCATCCAGGTTGAGCTATGCTATGGTGACAGTAAACCTGTGTTAGAGGGCTACACAAATGCAGATATGGCAGGCGACATAGACTCCAGGAAGTCTACATCGGGGTTCATGTTCACGTTTACAGGGGGAACAGTTTCTTGGCGAAGCAAGCTACAGAAGGTTGTAGCATTGTCAACTACAGAGGCCGAATACATTGCAGTCACAAAGGCATGTAAAGAGATGCTTTGGATGAAGAGGTTCCTACAGGAACTTAGCCTGAAGCAGGAGGAGCACATGGTCTATTGCGATAGTCAGAGTGCTATACACTTGAGCAAGAATCCAAGTCAGCATTCCAAGTCAAAGCACATAGAGATTCGGTATCACTGGATTAGGGATACTTTGGAACAGAAGGTGTTTCTTGAAAAGGTCCACACGGACGATAATGGGTTAGATATGATGACCAAGGCCTTGCTCAAGAACAAGTTTAAGATTTGTAGAAACCTGGCTGGCTTAAAGAAGGTAAATCCCTCCTGGGTCAAAAAGGGGGAGATTTAATGGGTTTTTTTTTTGACCCGTCGTCCTTTCGCAACTTGGATGCGCAAGTCCTTTCGCAACTAGGATGCAGAAAGGAGTTTCCTAAAACTTTAAAAAAGGGTCCCTAGGGTTTTTCTAAGGACGTTGTGTTGATGAGAAAAACACAAGAGGGCTATCAAAGGTGAGAGAGAGGGGGAGAAAGAGAGAGAGGAAGCTTGTAGAAGGGAGGTTATGCTCGTGGAGGTGGTGATCTACATCCTCGTAATCGGTGAGATCTCTCGGTTTTCTTTATTCTTTCATTGTGTGTGAGGTTGATGATTGTTGATATAGGTCCCGTGGTTTTTTCTTTGAGGGTTTTCCACTTTGTGTGTGTGATTGATGCTTTGATTATTTTCATTGCTTTATTATCCATAATTCTGGTTTGTTCTGGAGGGCTAGATCCTAAGGTTTTGTGCAAGGCCCCCAACAAAGACTGCTTCTCGTTGAGTTTCCAAGGTTAGCTAGACAAGCTTCGGAAGCAAACATTCCTGTTGTTCGTTGCTTCTCTTTTTAGGTGATGACATGGTTTGGCTTTCCCCCTATTGAAGGAATTTATCGGATGACAAAGTGAATGATTTTATTTGACTTTTAGCGCGTCTTCAGGACATTTGTCCTAATCAAGGTGATAGGGATGCGATGGTTTGGAAAGAGGATAAGTCGGGTCGCTTCTCTATTTGGCCATTCTATAGGATGGTTCGAAAGCTTCCGGTGGGTGCTTGTTGTGGTCACATATTGTTCATTTGGTCTATGGCACCCCCACTAAGGTTGTGGCTTTTGCCTAATTGGTGAGTAGGAACAGGGTGCTTACTATCGATAATCTTCAAACGAGGTCGATGGTTATTCCCTACATTTGTGTATTGTGCTTTCAGAATGTGGAGTAGGTAAATCATTTGTTCATTCATTGTCCATTTGCATGAATGGTGTGGGAGAAAATTTTCTTCCTTTTCAAGGTGTCTTGGGTGATGCCAAGGTCCATAAAGAGCTTTTTGTTTTTAAAGCATGGCATGGAGGAAGGGGCGTCAGTAAAAAAAAAAAAAGGAAGAATGGTTTGGAGGTTAGCCATGTTTGCAATTATTGGGTCCTTAGGGAGAATGGAACAATAGGTGCTTCTGGAATCAATGCAGGTCATCGCTGGATGTCTTTGGAAGGGCAAAATTAGATACCTTGGTTTGGGCTTCTTGTTTAAAGGGTTTCAACATGTGTAATTATTCTGTTGGGCTTTTGCTTTTGTATCCACTATTGAGGCCATTTGGATCTCTTCTTTAAATTTTTTTTTTTTAATTTTTTAATTTTTTTTTTTTAAATCATTACCTTTCAAAAGAAAAAAGAAAAAAAAATATATTTACCATTTAGTTTGATTGGCTATAGACACATGTAAAGCTCTCTCACTCCATGGTAGATCGTTCCATTCATCCACAACGCCACTGTAATGGAAAAGCATTATGGTGAAATTATTAGAGATGAACTGCAATTTGGTTTGGAAACAAAATAGTCAAATGCAAGTTTATTTTACAGCAGAGAGAAATCATAAAAAGAATGTAGCTGAACTAAGTATATGGGCATAATGGTTTGAAGATATGAGCTTTGCTAAGCACACACACGTGTGTGATAAGGCCCATCTGATCAGTGTATCAACTTGATTCTTAAGCTAGGGTATCAATATAGTGGTTCCATTTTGATGGATGGATGGATAGGATCTTGGGCCTATTGTGCCATGCTGTCATGTGTGGTATTGTACATGAGCTTTATTGCATATGCTTGTACTCTTAGAGAAAAGCTCTTGAAGTCTTATATACCTTTTCAACAATCTCATTCACATTTTCTTTTTGTTTTATTCCAACTGCAATGGCCAATAAGTTATTCGAAGCTTTCACATTCCCCTGATTCAAAAATATCAGAAATCAATATGAAGTGCGGGAAAACTAACATGGTAATACCTGTGAGGTGATTGGCCGCATATGTGCTAATGCGGCACATGTGCATGATCCTGGCTCTTCAGGTATGAAGACTATGAACATGTCCTAGCCCAAAAAATCAAGGCCCCTCCTCACATGCGTGACACATGTTTGTTGCATATAGAGGATTTGTTACCTTCTTTTCTAACCATCTTCTCATACATCCATGGCCCACCAGATCAATGGAACCAAAATCTGTAATCTAATTAGGATTTTGCCTAATTGGTATACTTTTGACTGAATGCACATTCAAGGTGGGGCACACCAGAAGAGCAGATAAGATTTTGTACATGTGTACTGTAAATGCTAATGGAGGTTGTTTGTGACAATTGCACATGATTACTAACTGCTCAAAGAGTCTATTTAACAAGATATTAGCAGACCATTTCTTTCATTTTTTTAAATGTCGTCCATAGATGACAAAAAGCAACACAGGCATCTAATAATCCGTATCTAACAATGAAGGAAATTCAGTTTTGCTTCCATCGTCAATTGAAATTTGCATTTGTTTCACACACCTTTTTCTTTGGGAAACCCCATAATCGTTGCATCTCTAAGTTGGAGGTCTCACGGATGATACCTTTTGGTAACGAATCAGTCCCATGAGCCTGACATTAGTCCTGAAACAACAAAAGAACACAAACTATAGTAAACAATACTAACATTTCATTCATGAGAAAATGCAACGAAATTGAGCCCCTACGAAAGTGTTGCACCTTGCATCTATTATCAGATTGAGTAATTGGCAACAGATCAACCTTGATCATCTCCCATTTTGATATTCTCTACACGATGGATCCCAAATTTCTTTGAATGTGAGATGTGTTTCCAAGATATTGAAATACTAGGAATTTTAATGACTTAAATAAAGGACAACATCATGTGTGCCAAGTTGCGAATTTGTATCCAGACGAGTCTCTAATTGAGGGGCATTCAATCAAAATATTGGATGTCCAAAATGTAATAGAGTGTCTCCCGATTGTTTCATAGAAACATAGATAGTAAGGCTTAGATGTGAGAGAATGGTTTTAAGACTTGACAATTCAGTTCAACGCACTCAGTCCTGAGATGAGTCGTGACTTGGTAAGGCCTCCAATTTTTTCAATGCTGATTCATGGTGTCGAACTGTATTAGACTCGACCAAGTCTGAGTCAACTTGGATGAGTCGAATCCAACTTAGAGTAGTCATAAACCAATTGTAATAACTAATATGTAGAGCGAGTGTTAAGAAAACCCTATCCATTAAAACAAGTACATTGCTTAGGAAGCATTATTTCATTTCAAAAGCTAATTTCCAGCAACCTATGTAAGAAGGTTTGCTTTCGATAATTTCTTGTACCTTATTATAACGCAAATTCTTATCTAGGGCATAAGTTATTTAACCCATGATCAGACTAGTCATAAACCAATTTTAATAAATAATGTAGAGTGAGTGCTGAGAAAGCATTATCCATTAAAACAAGTACATTGCTTAGGAAGCATTCTTTCATTTCAAAAGCCAATTTCTAGAAACCTATGTAAGAAGGTTTGCTTTCGAAAATTTCCTGTACCTTATTATAACGCAAATTCTTATCTAGGGCACAAGTGATTCAACCCATGATCAACAAAACCATCTGATAAGAGAAATCCACCATCGGTTAGACATGACTTCAAAATAACCACAATTGAAAAATGATAAGTAAACAAATAAGGGCATGCAAACAAACATACCATCCAATTTTTTTCAGGCACTTATTTCAATAGCTATGATCATCAAATGAGGGTGAAATTGGGGCCATGTGCATTCCATGGTGGACCACCTCTCCCATCTAATGGTTAACCATGATCATAGATGACCCACATAAATTTGCATCATAATCTAGTATGAAGAAATTCAAACTGGACCATAGCTCTGGAGCTGTATGAAAATGACAACATTTTGGATCTTCTAAGTTCCCCAACTGTGACATCCTTTGTCCATGTCTGACAAACATGTTATGTCCATAATTTGCAGTCATGAACCTTTAAATCCACCAAATTCAGAAAGTGAAAATCCTCATAATAATGGAAATGAGATATAGAATCCCACTCGAAAAGTACAATTCAACACTAAAATGGTAAGCCATGATAGCAAGACACATACATAACAGATACTAAACCAACTAGAAATTAATACGTCATTATAGTTGGTTGCAATGAAAGTGTTCCCAATGAAGAAAACTAGACCAAGTAAAACAGCGACCAGAAGAACATTGCAGAGGCATGATTTCTTGTTTATCAAATCCGCCATTGTTGAAAACTGTGAGGGGAATCAACGAAATGTAGGTCAGCCCCAAGGACGAGCGACTGCCATGTGGCATTAGTTACAGCAGGCACATCGATGGCTGTCTCTTGCGTCTTGTAGACGATCAAACAGCGAGCGATCCTCTGGCCCCTCTTGCTCGATGCTAACGTGATCTGGGGTACATGCGTCTGGATCTTCAACCCCCTGAACTCCGGCAACAGACCTGCCATCTTCCGGCCAGCGACTGAGACGGCGGAGGCCGCCGGCGATGAAGGAGATGCACGGTGAGTTGAAACGCGAGGAATGGGAAGTGATTCGAGGATAGCGACCATGGGAAAGGAAGACGAAAGATTGGCCTCGGAGAAGCAAAGAATTATAGGATTGCCACTGAAATAGAAGGATGTGGGAGAGAGACAACCCGAGAGAGAGAGAGAGGGCACTTGAAAGGAGAAATTTTGGGAAAATGGAGAGAGAGAGAGAGAGAGGTGGTGTAATGCCCTGACTTCTTAGGACCTGAGTACACGACCTGTTTCCCAAAAACCCAAGTGTTAACCTTAAAGGATGGTCAAATTCGAGTATATATTTATTTCAACTATCAGAGTAAGTAGATGAGCGTAGAATGGACAATTTATACAAAATGGAAATTTTCATTTACGTTTAGGATGTACAAGGGGTTGCCCATAATGACTTATACAAACCAATGTCTCGATATAACAATACAAGAAATTCACATAATTTAATACATGAGAAATAACAGAAGAATGTAAACATAAGCCGTAAGACCATGTAGCTTCTTTTAGCAATACGACCGTCCATCCATGACACTTGTAGTCGGCTCCTCATCAATCTGAACCTGAAAATCACTTAAGCCACGTGCGCTACCTGTACGGTTATATATTTGATGGATGAGTGGCCAACTCAGTGTGAATTCTCCTCAAGATTACACACCGCCGCATTATATAAGAAATAGTTTAAAACATCCAGGCAGCCAAAATAGAGTAAATGCAGTCTTATTATATGCATGGACACATGAATGCAATCATTGTCCTAGGTAAAACATCTAGATGGACATTGGGCTCGTCACTCATACAATCATCGACCCGGGTAAAACATCCAGATGGTCTGTGCCCCGGGTAAAACATCCAGACAGAAAAATACGTACGATAACAATAGATGATGGTTTGTGCCCCGGGTAAAACATCTAATCAGACGAATTCGTATGTCACGTACGACAGCAATAGACGTTGGTCTATGCTATGCATGCATGATTAGCCAACCCGTTATTAGTCCAATTACAACCAGCCTATTTAAATAAGCTCATAGTCACTACGGGGAGCTCATGGCCCAGCGTAGGCTGACGGCTCAGGCATAGTGTCCCATGACTACCATCTTCAGCCCATGAGACTACCATCTTAGGATGTTTAATAGAAACCTGTCAACTAGTGGCCAATCATATTACAGCATATGGGGCTTACCATCGTATGGTTGTATAGAAATAGTACGACAAACCCATATAGGGAAAATACTAAAATAAAACCAACTTGGGCGAATATCAAAGCTAAGCCACATAGGGCAGGTTATTAAAACTAAGCCACATAGGGCTGATATTAAAACCATGCGATAAAAAATCATCCTTAAAAGCCATTGGACACAACAACCCTTGATGGTAGGCTCACATCAATGATTAATTTAAACCATCACTCAATAACCACCAAGTCGAAGGTCTATTACAATCACAACTAGTCAAGTTACATCCCAAGTATGGGTGTACATTTATATATGAGAATTTCCTACTAATGTACTAGTTTAAGTTTCATAAGCAATCCACAAATAGTCCACAGGAATGAAATAAATATGAAAGATAAACATTAAGCATGTAATATAGCAATTCAATCCCAACTCATGTGTGATTATAAAATGGAGATATCAATTACGAATTTAAATAAAAACTATAACTTAAGCTAATGGGAAAATAGAAAGCTCAAGGGGAAGAAATCATCACCTTATAGATCGGATCGCTACTAACATTACTAGGAAGCACATGCCCTTAGAATCAAATCCTACCATGAATTGTAGAATTGTATGGTCAGATACAAGTTTTATACATTTCCTATGGTTGAGAATCATAACCTAGGGTTTGGTTAACTTAGGTTTAGGGTTTCACCCTAGAGTCTAGGTCTAAGCTTAGATCTAGGATTTTTGGACTTTGAAAGTGCCTTGGTTTGCCAAGTTATGTGAGTGTTAAGTCAGACTGTCTACAGAGCCTGATAGGAAGATCAATTCAAGCGTCTGCCTTAACCGGATGTGTTCAAGCTCACCACAGGTAAATTTAAATCCTCACATCCCATGTCCGAAAACACCAGGTGAATGAAACCCTTAAAAATAAGTTAGAAAATCATAGGGTTTTATGGTGAGAACTTTTTTTCTAAATATGAAAATCTCTAAGTTTTTCTTGCCTTGTCAATTTTATCAAAACACCCTCAATATGATTGACCTGCACTGTCAAGTCCTCGATGCTTCATCAATACCATCGAAAAGAGGACAAAAAATGTCTAACAACCTCATAACATATCTGGACGAATTATCGATGTATTGATACACATATCGATATCATCAATATTTAAATCTCAAGTTTATTGAAGTCGACTCGATATCATCGACAGGAAGATTTTTGGCGCCCCTGTTTTTTAAAGAAAATTTTAAATTCCTTCGATATATCGATGTGCCTTCCAATATGATTTGAAATCAAGTATCGATAGATCAGAAATCCATCGATGATATCAACTGTGGGCGTGCATTTCTTCCAGTAGATATTTCAGGTTGGTTTTAACTTTGATCGGGGGCCATTCGAGGAAATCGATATTCATATGTCGATGATATCGAGGCTGGGTTGATTGCATCGAAACTGGACACAAACTGTCCAGCGAGCTTACTGGTAAATCTATAGGATTTATCGATGCATCGACACTGCCTTCGATATCATCGATATACAAATTCTGATGACATCGCTGACCCTCGATCATTTCTTAAAAACCTGAAATATTTCTAGTCAAGTCTCTCTCATTTTTTCAAGTGTCGATGGATCGAACCTATCATTAATGGAATCAGAGTTTGAAATCCGATGACATCGACAGTTGTTTCGATTCATCGATCCGTTGGCAAAAGGTTTCAAAAGCGTATGACTTTGAGTTCGAGTTATCGAGCAGACCATCGATGCTATCAAGAGTATACGCTCGATGATATCGAACCTGCTTGATGATATCGAACTCAGTCATAAATGTGACCGTTTTATATCCGTTGGAACCTTTTGCCTATATATAGAGGACTTGTCTATTGTTGTTGGGAGAGAAAGCGGAGAGAGCTTTTGAGTGTTTAACTTTAAATCATATACCCAAAGCCATTTCTCTCAGGGAAGTTCATCCTCCAATCCACCTTTACCATTGATATTCAATAGAGTGAATTGGGGAATGAACTTCCGCATTCAAGGATCCTCCAGCTACTACTTTAATGGCAAATCATTAAGCTGGGATGCCTTGGATGCCTAGATGATTGAAACTACTCTATCTTCCTTATAGGAAAACCTTCAGAGAGTAGGATTCCATCATAACCTTGACCCAACCCGTCACCATGTATCAGTTCATCTGTTATGTTGCGGATCAAGGGAGCAGAAGACTCTTCATCAACAAGGAGGAGGAGATCTTTGGCATTGTGCTAAACAGGACTCATCAACTTATTTGTAAGTATCTAGAGTCCAATAGGACACTTATGATTATTCTTAGGATTGGGTCTTAAGTGGTTCTCACCCTTTTGAAGTCCTCAAAGAGGCCTCCGGTGGGAGTGTACATGGTGGCTACGTTGTATGGACCCTTGCTCTGTGAAGAGCATAAACATCTGGTTGAAGGTGAACTAGCAAAACCTTAGGTTTGAGGTCAACTGCTGTGAAACCTCGGGTTTGAGGTGAATCGTGTAGAAACCTCTAGTAGGATGGAAGATCCTTGGCTAGTGTGCCTAAAAGTGGGTGTGTTGTGTTGACCCTTGCTCATGAGAGAATAAACAGTTAGCCTCAGTGTAGGTTGTAAAGGTTGAAGGTGAACCTGATTTAAAACCTTAGGTTTGAGGTGAACTGCTATGAAACCTCCTTAGTGAAATCCGGTACACTCAAGGGTTGAGTACGGTTACTGGGAGTGGAGTAGACAAGTAGTCAAACCACTATAAAAATGATTGTGTTTGTGATTGCTCTTCTTCTGTGTGTGTGATTTATGTCAATGCATTCATATTTATATATCTGATCACACTCACAAAAATACACAGTCACATCCATCATAAACTAAGTTATATAGTGTTATCTCTTGAATAGTTTGTGATTGGATCCTCTACCAGGCTTGGAAGCCAGTAGAGTTACATTTGAGTAATCCTAATATATTGCATATTCATAGGTTTAGTGAAATAGGATTTCTAAGTAAAGCTGTAAAACTTTAAAAAGTCCTATTCACCCCCTCTAGGACATATTGACATATTCCTTCTTCAACTAGTGTGGTCTTCACCGCCATTTCAGACTCTTGTTGGTGGATCATTAACTATGATGTAGATTTACTAATTATAAAGTAACTATTAGCATTATTGTTATTATTTATATTGGCTAACATAGTAATAACAATCATTATGATGATTATTAATATTATGACCTACTATTAATGATAACATTTAAGAGTGGCAAAACAAGGCACTAGGATTTAATAATGACATTATTATTATTATTGTCTGTTTATAATAGCCATGATTAGCATAGATAACAGGTAATGGCTATGCATTTTATTGTGAATGCCAAAGATTGTAAGGGCCCATAAATATAGAAATCGGGCCCGCATCAAGGCGATCAAGCGCATCAATTGTGGCCCAACGAGGCGGCCTAGACTGGGCCTGAAACCTCCCAACACTAAGGCCCGAACTGGGCCTGACTTAAGCCAGATCTGGCCCAATACCTAGCCGCCCATTGTGGTCTAAATCTAGGCTCGACTGGGCCTAGTTCGGTGGTTCCAAAGGTGGCCCAGAAACTGGGCTGGGCTGATTGATTCTGGCTCACTAGCTATCATATGTGGGCTACCTGCTGGTGGCCCACGGCTGGGCTGGTTCGATCCAATCTTCGGGTTCGAGTCCAGTGAGGCCCACGGTTAGAGTATGGTGTGGCCCACTGAGATTTAGACTGGCCTGATTTTAGGCCTGGTGTGGGGCTGACTTCAACCCAGATCCTGGACTGTTTCCAATCTAAAATGTGGCTCATGATAGGGGCTACCCATGGCCCACATTACAGCCCAACTAAGGCTGATCTCGGCCCATAGAGCTGGACCAGAGTTCGGGCCACAATTCTGCTGAAAGGCTGGAAGGCTAGCTCGGCCTAGAGCTTGTGGCCGAGCTGGGCCCGGTTTTTTGTTACGGCCCAAAAAGCTGCCTGAACATCTCACCTTGCTGTTGAAACTCTGCCGAAAATAGAAGTTCTTCCGATGTGGCGGGGAGGAGCTGCTCAAACTTAGTAACGCTAGGATGGAGCTAAGCCCAGCCAGAACGAATCAGGCTGGCTTGATTCGAGCAGATTATGTTGGTGCAGTGCGACAGCTACACCACAACACCATCTCCTTTCTTCATTCTTTTCTTTTCCTTCTTTCACTTTCTTCCTTCTTGTTTGGGAGCTCCAAAGGGTCTAAACGATCCCTGGTTTAAATGGATTCGGTGTGGCATGGCGTGATAGCAGACGAGGAAGAAGATCGACCTCCCATAGTGGATCGGAAATAGGAGCTTCTCCTTTCGATCTAGAGACATTGGGTGGTTTAGTCCTACTCAAGGGAACTCATAGAGGTTGGAGAACGAAGTTTCAATGGAGTTTGGGTGGTGGATTCAAGGGAAGGAGGAAATGGCTGCTCTTATTCAAGGGAAGGTGCAGATAGGGAATAGGGGTGAGGTGGAGGCGTGAGAGGGATGTTTGAGAGTGAATGAAAAAAAGACCCGCGTTAATGAAATAGAAAGGACCCACGTGGCTTTTTTTGTGGATTTAGCTATAGTTAAATGGAATTTAGCTACGGATTAAACCTGTAGCTATATAGCTACAACTTTAAACAGTAGCTAAAATCCGCCATAGGCTGTATTCTTTGCCCAATTTTTTGGTAGCGTACGTTTGCCATCTATTAGCACATGGAATGACTTGATGAAGGACTTCATAAAAAAATTTCATACCATAAGATGAACACCATATTGAGGGTCAAATATTGCATATTGAACCCCATTTATATCTTAGTTTCACAAATATGATACTGCTTAATGTCCTATTTTATTCATGTTTGTGTTGCAAGGTGAATTTAAGAGCTTGGATTGGAAATGTGCATAAAGCATGGATTTGACATTTAAAAAGATCACTAAGGTAAAGAATGGATCTTATGAGATAAAGATTGAAGATTTCAAGGTCCCGAGATTCAAGAAAACCAAGTGGAGAAGGAACGAAGCCAAAAGAACAAGTGTAGAATGCACATTGACTATATCATCAAACATGACATCGAGGACACATTCGATGACATCGAACACAGGTTGATGACATCGAATTTATGAAGGAAAATCGAGTTGGTCGCTGGACAAATTGAAGATTTTTTTCGATGACTCGATAACTTGTTCGATGACTTAAAGCATTGCTCGATGACATCAAATTTTTGATGTAATTTCGGCAGAACTCGCTGGACACATTGGGCATCATTTTCGATTACTCGAAGCACTCCTCGATGATATTGAAGATTTGCTAGATGACATTGAAGGTCTCTTCGATGACATCGAATTATTGAAGAAATTGGATTAACTCTCTGGACGGTTTTGGACACATTATCGATTCCTCGAACAATGCTCGATGATATTCAAGGCCTCTTTGATGACATCGAAGGTAGGTTCAATGATATAGAAGATTACAGAGTCTAGATGAAGCTATAAAAGCACAAAAAAAATTGTAAGACCCTTAACCTTAGTGTCCTTTTGTTCCGTTGGGTCCCGCAGTCCTACCGGTCAAATTTCGGTGACCCGCGACCTGTAAATTTCATTTACAATCATCCTTAAGACTCATCATGTAAACCCGACCTGGATCGACCCAAAACCTATACCATTGCGACCGCATTGACTCCGTGGTTTCAACACCATGTATCGTGTGTTAATACGACGTGTAGATCGAAAGTTATGGCCCACACCATTTTTGGACCCTTAATCATGTTGTGGGACCCACTTTACCCATGTGCACGTTTTTTCATGTGGGCTCACTCTAGTGTTTCACATTTCCCATGCAAGATACACCCTAGGCATGATGTCATCCTAGAGCATGCCTTGCTTCATGATTACAAGCATGCTCTCCCTCTCCCAAAACTCATCATTTCTCATCATTACTTCTCTAGCAACCATTTCCTTCTCTCATCTCTCTCTTTTCTCTCATTCTCCTCTCTTCTCTAGCCTTGGACGTCCATGGGAGAAGCTCTCCTTCTCCAGCCCCTTACACCTAAAATTCTCCTAATCCCACCATTTAAAACCCATCATCACTGTTAAAACCTCACCATTGGAGTTATAACACCTAAGGCTTGAAGAAGAAGGAAGATCTTAGAGGTGGGTGTACTTCTAAGATTAGTTTTCTGATTTCCCTTCATGTAATTTTGTGTTTCATTCTTGGGAGCTTGTAGGACCCGCCAATTAATGGTGGAGATCCTACATCACTCTATGAGTGTGGCTAGTAGCCCACTTCATGCATGCATATTACCATGATGGGGCCATTCTCCATGGACGCCATCATGATGATTTCCTTTTGATCTATGGTTGTTAGGTCATCTAGACCTGAGATTGCATGATGGGGATGACATCCCCACCTCGAATTTTCTTTAGATGAAAGAATCCATGTATGCATGGACCTATATGTATGGTTTAGATTGTTGGAGGACTCGTAGTGGCGGAGTCCTCCCATGGCCGTGATTCTCTCTCTATATCTTTCCCTCTTTGTCCCTGATGAATGTGGCCCACCTGATGTGACCAAATATCCCAGATCATTTAGATTTTTGGGATGTCCAGGCCCACCTGCTGGACTTCCAGGCCCATCTTGGTTGTATGGGTTGGATGGCCATTAAGGCCTGATTTCTTTGAAGTTTTGTAAGGGGCTTGGATCTGGAATATTTGTGGTCCATCTAGGTGGACCCCACTTGTTTAATTGGAGCTTTAATCCCTCTAATTATTTTTCTATGGGTTGGAAATGGATAGTATATGTTGCTGTCCAGATTTCAGGCCCATTGTTATATGGTTTTTGGACATTGATGTAAGGCCTGTTTACAAGGCTTTTCTTCTAGATTTTTTTTATAGCATTCTCTAAGTTGTGGACCCCACTTTGATGTAGGATGGAACCCACACCTTCCACCCTTGATTTGAACCCCATGGAGTGGGCCCAAGAGGGCTGGACGGTCCAAACTTTCTATACTGTCCAGCAATCCTACATGCAGAAAATGCCCTTGTATTAGCCTAGTTTTAGGCATAATGGGCCACTTTAGTGGACCCCACATGTTGTCCATATATGGATGCATGAGATCCACCCATTTCCCCTTTGATTTGGTAGGCTTGGGTCCACCCCATTAGGTGTACAAGATGGGGCCAGCAACATAGTTTCTGCAGCAGAATTTTTCTGGACCTTGCTGTCCACTTTTTGTAAATTATTAAATCATGTGTGTGGCTCTCTAACGACTCCTTTTTGGTGGCCCACCTTGCTGGGACCCTTTCCATGTGCATCAGGTCATCCAGACCATCCACTTTGGGTGCATATTGGCTGGGCCAGTAGCGCTACTAGATGTCCCAAGTGGGGTTGATGTCCAGCATGGGCTGGCCATCCCACCCCCCTTGAGCCCACCATGATGTAGTGTTTCATCCATCTATCCACCCATTTGGTGTGGCCCACGTGGACGTGTCCACTCCCTGGTGGACGTCCACACGTGGGGCCCACCCTGATGTATATTAGCCAGGCCGTCCAGGCCTTGGACCGTCCACTCCCTATGTAGGACGCCCATTGATTTGGGCTGTTGCTGGACTTGCAGTCCAGCAGTAGGCCCACTTGATTTATGTGATGTATATCCACTCTCCATCTGGTGGGGCCCGCTGTGTATATTGTTGGCCACCATGGAATTAATATTACTTAATTTTACCAATTTCTGGACCTTAGCATGCCCAGGAAGTTAGGTGGGTTAAAAGTCAAAAAGGGGCCTTAAAAGTATATTGAATGTGGATGAAATCTTAAAGGGTGTAGGGGCCCACCATATTGATGAAATTATGGTGAAGACCGCAATAGTTGAAGAAGGAATACGCCAATATATCCTAAAGGGGGAAGAATATGACCTTTAAAGGTTTTATGGTTTATTTTAAAATCCTATTACAATAATCCTAACAACAGACATATATTAGGATTACTCAAATGTAACTCTACTAGCTTCTAAGCCTGGTAGAGGATCTAATCACAAACTATTCAAGAAGTAGCAATATACAACTTAGTTTATGATGGATATGACTGTGAATGTGTGTGAGGTATGATCAGATATATAAATATAAATGCATCGATATGAATCACAAACACAATCATTTTTATAGTGGTTCGACTACTTGTCTACTCCACTCCCGGTAACCGCACTCAACCCTTGAGTGTACCTGATTTCACTAAGGAGGTTTCACAGTGGTTCACCTCAAACCTAAGGTTTTAAACCAGTTTCACCTTCAACCTTTACAACCTACACTGCGGCTGACTGTTTATGCTCTCTCGAGCAAGGGTCAACACAACGCACCCACTTTTAGGCACACTGGCCAAGGATCTTCCATAAGACCCTACTGAAGGTTTCTACATGGTTCACCTCAAACCTAGAGTTTTACTAGTTCACTCTTAATCAGATGTTTATGCTCTCCACAGAGCAAGAGTCCACACAATGCACCCACCACGTATACTCCCGCCGGAGGCCTCCTTGAGGACTTTAAAGGGTGAGAACCACTTAAGACCTAATCCTAAAAAGAAATGATCACAAGTGTCCTCTTAGACTCTAAATACTTATAAATAAATTGATGAGTCCCGATTAGCACAATGCCGAAGATCTTCTCCTCTTTGTTGACGAAGAGTCTTCTGCTCCCTTGATCCTCAACATAAAATGATATACCAGTACTTAGCTTCGGGTTGGGTCAAGGTCAAGTGGAATCTTACTCTCAAAGTGTTTTCCTATCAGGAAGATAGAGCGATTCCAATCTTATGCATTCAAGGCATCCAGCTTAATAATTTTGCCATTAAGGTAGTAGCTGGAGGATCCTTGAATGCGGAAGTTCATTCCCCAATCCACTCTATTGAATATCAATGATGAGGGTGGATTGGAGGATGAACTTCCTTGAGAGAAAGGGCTTTGGGTATATGATCTAAGGTTAAATACTCAAAAGCACTCTTTACTTTCTCTCTTAGCAACAATAGACAAGTCCTCTATATATAGGAAAAAGGTTCCAACGGATATAAAACGGTCACATTTATGACTGAGTTCGATATCATCGAGCAGGTTCGATATCATCGAGTGTATACTCTCGATAGCATTGATGGTCTGCTCAATGACTTAAACTTAAAGTCATACGCTTTTGAAACCTTTTGCCAGATGGTCAATGAATCGAAACTACTGTCAATATCATTGGATTTCGAACTCCGATTTCATCGATGGTAGGTTCGATTTATTGACATTTGAAAAATGAGAGAGACCTGACATGAAATATTTCAAGTTTTTAGGATATGATCGAGGGTCAACCAATGTCATTAGAATTTGTATATCGATGATATCGAAGGCAGTATCGATTTATCGATAAATCCAATAGATTTACCAGTAAACTCGATGGACAGTTTGTGTTCAGTTTTGAAGTAATCGACTCGGCCTCAATATCATCGACATATGAATATTGATTTCCTCGAATGGCCCCCGATCAAAGTTTAAAATAACTTGAAATATCTGCTGAAAGAAATGCACGCCCACGGTCGATTTCATCGATGGACTTTCGATCTTATCGATATTTGATTTCAGATCATATCAGAAGGCACATCGATATATCGAAGAAATTCAAAATTTTCTCTAAAAAATAAGGGCACTGGAAATCTTTCTGTCGATCTTATCAAGCTACTTTCAATGGGCTCGAGATTTGAGTATCGATGGTATCGATAGGTGTATCGATGGTATCGATAGATTTGTTCAGATATGTTGTGAAGTTGCTGGACATATTTGGTCCTCTTTCCGATCATATCGATGAAGCATCGTGGACTCGACAGCTCAGGTCGATCATATCGAGGGTGTTTCGATAAAATCGACAAAGCAAGAAAAACTTAGAGATTTTCCTATTTTGAAAAAGTTTTCTTACCTAAAAACCCTATGCTTTTCTAGCTTATTTTTAAGGGTTTTATTCACCTAGTGTTTTGGGACAAGGGATGTGAGGTTTTAATTTTACCTATGGCAAGCTTGCACACATCCAATTGAGGCAGACACTTGAAATGATCTTCCTATCAGGCTCTGTAGACAATCTAACTCAACACTCACGTAACTTGACAAACCAAGGCACTTTCAATCTCCTCCTTTGTCAATTATATGACAAAAACCCAAAACACCCTAGAATTCTCTAGACAAACACACCTTAAATTGTATATACATGCTTTTACATAATTTTACAATTTCTAGCCATGTACCCAACCAGTAGCTGCTCCCCCTAACTGTAAACTCCCCTTTTCATGTTGCAGCTGCTCCCCCTAAACACTGCACAACCATTCAAGCAGATACACAATTTTCATTCGAGGTGTTTGCAAATGTTCTCCCCCTTTTTGTCAGTCATTGACAAAGATAGATAAAGTGATATTGACTGAAGAGTGAATTGCTTAGGAGAACCGACCAGGTAGAAGCAGATCAATTGATGTATAATAATCAACTCAGTTTAAGTAGACATCAATTTCAGAACCTATGGATGCATATTAGATAAAATAGTGTAGTTATATAGCAGTTAAAATATTCATTAAAGATATCTCATGCAATCTATAACAGAAACTTAGTAAACCAGGGGAACTCAAAACAAAATCATGGCAGTAAAAATAAGAATTATACTCAGCCATTATCAAAATGAACCCAAAATATCCAACATATACTGCCACAGACAGCAGTAGCTTAAAAGTTTATCCAACCCCCCCCCCCCCCCCAAAAAAAAACAAGCCCATGTAAGGGCACCCATAAGTAAATACCAGTATCAATCCCACATCGGGACAAAAAAAACTCATGCAAGTTAGAGAGTTGTCACATGCACTCATGGGAGTGTAGAACGTTCAAAAAGATACTAATGTTCATACGCTAGTTAGAAGGTGTATGTGTGTGTGATAGCATTCAGGGATCAATGCTATGGAGCAGAGTGTGATGGTGCTATGTCATCCCATCGACACGTCATCAAATTTACCAGTTGTTGCACAGACTGCTGCACTTTGTGGACAACTCGCTCCAAGATTGTCAGACACTCATACACAAAATGGATATCTCTTTGGATTGCCCCGATTCTATCCAGCTTATATCGTTTGGCATGTCCAGGTGTTGACGCTGATGGGGTTGGATCGGGTCTGGAGGATTCATCTCCCGCCATCTCAGTTTCCTCAGCATGAGAAGCACCAGCTTCTGCTCCCCCTTCTTGGATGCCTTCTTCTTCGTCTTCAGCATACTCGTGAAACCTTAAGTCCATTTTGTGAATGTTCTTTATATTGAAGACTTGAAGTGGGAGTACTGGATCAGTGGTAGACGGGAAACCAATGGTATTGCATATCTTGCTGATGATCCAAGGATATTAGAGAGGAAGATCCCTGGAGGTATGAACAACATTTACCAACTGACTGACGAGCTAAGTTGGGAGGCACATCCTTGTCCCATTTGCAACAGAATAAACTATCATGACTATGAGTCCAGTGAGATCAGATCTGTTGGTGCTTCTTGGACATACATTTGTGGTGAATATACCATGCAGAATCCGAAACTGGGGCTCCATAAATCTAGCTTTCAGTGCATTCCTTTGATGACACGGGATGTCTCGACTATTACATAGATACTTGGTTACCATGGATCGAACATCAGGGTAGTCGAGGTCCAATAGAGGGAGGCCTTCTGGAGCCAATTCAAGATTAAGGATGTTAGCCATGTTGGCAGGAGTGATCAACACATCATCATGACTATTCAGAGAGACCATAAATGAAGGAGGATCTAATACAAGTGAGTGACACGCGGAGAGGAAGTTCCGGGTTTGCTCAAGCTGGCATGGCCCCCAGAAGTCTAGAACAGGCAGCTACCCGATCGTAGCAAATAAGGGCTCCAGATTGTATGGTGCTAATCAACCCACATCTACTTTTCTTTCATGGATCAGTTTCCTGCCGGTGTATTTTGCAGGTCGTTGGCTAGCCAGAGGCGAGGGTGCCGGTTGAGAAGGTGCCGGAAATTCGGTCTGGGACCCGCCTCGTGAAGTTTGTCGTGATCTTTACAGAGTAGGGATCCCAGATTTCGGGGCCCTTGCCCTTTCTTTTGAGGCGAGGACTTTTTGTTAAGTAGTTCTTGAAGACTCCCCCGGACCGGATGTTATTCCTTTGTCCTTTCCCATGTGGACAAGTGGATTTTGAAGGATTTGGAAAAAATGACAAACACACCTGGCAACCCCAAAAAAATACCCAAAAAGGGATGACGTAAAAGGGTATTACCGGATTTTTGAAGTGATTAGAGTAGTCCGACATGGCTTCTAGCAGTTTAGTCGAGAGGATCGAGTAGAGAAGATGACTGAAACCCTTGAGAAAATAAACCCCCTTTTTTGCTTCGCTGACTTTTATCGGGCAACATCTGTCAATATTATCGATCATTGTTTCAATAACATCGAGAAGTTGTTGTTCGATTCTATCGAGTCTGTCTTCGATATCAATCTTGGTCACATGACTATTCATATTCTCAAGAGGCGTCGATGATATCGAACTTTTATCGATATATCGAGAAAGTCATATCGAAGATAAAGATTTTCAATTTTCAGCATTCAGACGACTCTTTAAGTATACTTTTCGTATTTCTATCAACAGTATACTAGACAAAAAAGATATGTACATGTACTGTACATAACAAAATTATAAACATTTGAATGTTTATCCAAAAAATTGAGGCGAGGAACCTCAGATATATCATTTTAAGCTCAGCAAAAAAAATTTCTCATTTTAGTACGGGTTCAGATTCTAATGCATGATTTGAACTAATTCTTCCTTATCCATTTCATTTTGTTAACCGATTTGAGTGGTGGTGCATGGGCATTGCTTCTATCCATATCCTTAAGAGGACTTTTGAAGTTCTGTATTTCTCTAGTTGATAATTCGTTAACATGATTCTGACCAGAGTTAGGTTTAGTCCTCCTCGGTGTTATGCATTCAAACTTATAATGACCTGAATCACCACACAAATGACATACTGGAGTTGTTCTGGTTTTACTCCCAGACGTAACAGATTTTTCAGTTATTGGTGCTGCATTTCCAGCCTTTGGCTTAAATTTTTCATATCCTAAGCCGCTTTTATCCTTTCTAGGTCTTCCCATACCCAACAGTTTTTCTAGCTTTTTGTCACTCTGGGAAAACTTGTTGTTTATCTTGGCCATCTTCTTGGATTCTTCTAGATCAAATAGGAGTGTATGATTTTCATTGCAAAGAAGTCTATTCTTATCTTCTAGCAGTTCAACCTATTTGTTCAGTTCATCAGACTCGTTTTCAAGCAAAGTATTAATTCGTTCAAGTCTAACATTATCCATATGATATTGTTGTAGATCATTTATTAATTGTGTGTTGATTTCCAATGTGTTATCCAAATATTTTTGCAGTAACTTACTTTTGTTTTCCACTATTCCGAGTCTCTTTAAGGATATTTATGCTATGAATATAGAGTTGATTATAGGCATCTTGCAGTTTATCCTTTTTGATTTTTTCTTCTTCTTCCCCAGTTCCTCATTATCAAATGAAAACGATTCGATGGCTAGCTGTTCTTTCTCATTTTCAGATTCAGTGGGAATGATTGAAGCAGTGGAGACCATGAGTATTTTCAATGATTTCTGATCTCCATCGCTTTCTAAGTCACTAGATTCTGAATTTGACTCCTTAGTATTATCCCACGTAGCAGCCATTGCCTTGCCCTTAGTTTTTCTGTCTGGGCATTCAGTAGACAGGTGTCCATACTCATGACAGGCATAACATTGTGGTTCATTGGTTCTTTTACTAAATTTGCCTGCAGAAGGTTTATAGTTCACATTTCTTCCTTTGGAAGGACGGCCACGATTCTTTTGAAATAATTTCCTGAATCGTTGGGCCAACAAAGCCACTTCCTCATCTTCATTTTCATTTTTGATCTCATTATCCTCATGTGATGTTTTCTTAGAGGTTTTTAGGACAATTGTTTTAGATTTAGGGATTTGTTTGAAGTACAGTTCGAAAGTTTGTCAGGAACCTACCAGTTCTTCTACTTTCATCTCATCTATGTTTATACACTCCTCAATTGTTGTAACCTTGGGATTAAACCGTTCCGGTAGGGATCTTAGGATTTTCCTACAAATTTCTGGTACTGAAACTTTTTCTCCCAATCCACCCATGGAGTTACAGATGATATTCAACTTTATAAAAAACTCCATAAATGTCTCATGCTCTTCCATTCTGAGACTTTTGAACTGTGAAGTTAGGAGTTGAAGTTTAGACCTCTTCACGGTGCTTGTGCTTTCATGAGTTGTTTCCAATAGATCTCATGCTTCCTTGGATGTCCCACACATACTTATCTGATTGAGTATGTCCTGGGACATGGTACAGTAGATAACATTCATAACCTTGGCTTCAGATGTTTTCCTTTCTTTATCGAATGTTGTCCACTTTTCTTTGGGTTTGGGTTTTGTGATAGTTATGCCACTTTTAAGTAAAATTTGTTCAGTAGGTAACACATATCCATTTTCAACTATATCCTAAACATCATGGTCCAAAGATCTCAGAAAGTAGTGCATCCTAGCCTTCTAGTATGTATAATTTGAGCCATCAAATACTGGAGGTCTAGTGACTAATGAGCCCTCTCCTTTGGCCATATTCCTAACTTCAGTCAAGATCACTCTCTAGGCGGCGAAGCCCTTAAAGAGAGACCTGCTTTGATACCAATTGAAATTGCGGTGAAGACTGCACTAGTTGAAGAAGGAATACGCCAATATGTCCTAGAGGGGGGTGAATAGGACTTTTAAAGGTTTTATGGTTAATTTTAAAATCCTATTATACTAATCCTAACACCAGACATATATTAGGATTACTCAAATATAACTCTACTAGCTTCCAAGCCTGGCAGAGGATCCAATCACAAACTATTCAAGAAGTAGCAATATATAACTTAGTTTATGATGGATATGACTGTGAATGTGTGTGAGGTGTGATCAGATATATAAATATGAATGCATCGACATGAATTACAAACACGGAAGAAGATCAATCACAAACACAGTCATTTTTATAGTGGTTCGACTACTTGTCTACTCCACTCCCAGTAACCACACTCAACCCTTGAGTGTACCGAATTTCACAGTGGTTCACCTTCAACCTTTACAACCTACACTGAGACTAACTATTTATTCTCTCAAGAGTAAGGGTCAACACAACGCACCCACTTTTAGGCACACTGGCCAAAGATCTTTCATAAGACCTTACTGGAGGTTTCTACATGGTTCACCTCATAACCAGAGTTTTACTAGTTCACTCTTAACCAGATGTTTATGCTCTCCACAGAGCAAGGGTCCACACAATGCACCCACCACGTAGACTCCTACCGGAGACCTCCTTGAGGACTTCAAAGGGTGAGAACTACTTAAGACCCAATCCTAAAAAGAAATGATCACAATTGTCCTCTTGGACTCTACATACTTACAAATAAGCTGATGAGTCCCGATTAGCACAATGTCGAAGATCTCCTCCTCCTTGTTGACGAAGAGTCTTCTACTCCCTTAATCCGCAACATAAAATGATATACCAATACTTAGCTTCGAGTTGGGTCAAGGTCAAGATGGAATCCTACTCTCAAAGTATTTTCCTATCAGGAAGATAGAGCGATTTCAATCTTATGCATTCAAGGCATCCTAGCTTAATGATTTGCCATTAAGGTAGTAGCTGGAGGATCCTTGAATGTGGAAGTTCATTCCCCAATCCACTCTATTAAATATTAATGATGAGGGTAGATCGGAGGATGAACTTCCTTGAGAGAAAGGGCTTTGGGTATATGATCTAAGGTTAAACACTCAAAAGCTCTCTCTACTTTCTCTCTTAGCAACAATAGACAAGTCCTCTATATATAGGCAAAAGGTTCCAATGGATATAAAATGGTCACATTTATGACTGAGTTCGATATCATCGAGCGTATACTCTCGATAACATCGATGGTTTGTTCGATGACTTAAAGTCATATGCTTTTGAAACCTTTTGTCAGATGGTCGATGAATCGAAACTACTGTCGATGTCATTGGATTTCGAACTCTAATTCCATCGATGGCAGGTTCAATCTATCAACTTTTCAAAAATGAGAGAGACTTGACATGAAATATTTCAGGTTTTTAGGACATGATCGAGGGTCAGCCGATGTCATCGGAATTTGCATATCGATGATATCGAAGGCAGTGTTGATGCATCGATAATTTACCAGTAAACTCGCTAGACAATTTGTGTTCAGTTTCGATGCAATCGACTCGGCCTCAATATCATCGACATATGAATATCGATTTCCTCGAATGGCCCCCGATCACAGTTAAAAACAACCTGATATATCTGCTGAAAGAAATGCGTGCCTACGATCGATATCATCGATGGAGTTCCGATCTTATCGATATTTGATTTCAGAACATATCGGAAGGTGCATCGATATATCGAAGAAATTTGAAATTTTCTCTAAAAAATAGGGTTGCCGGAAATCTACCTATCGATCTTATCAAGCCACTTTCGATGAGCTTGAGATTTGAGTATTGATGGTATCAATAAGTGTATCGATACATCGATAATTCGTCCAGATATGTTATGAAGTTGCTGGACATATTTGGTCCTCTTTCCGATCATATCGATGAAGCATCGAGGACTCGACAGCGCAGGTCGATCATATCGAGGGTGTTTCAATAAAATCGACAAGGCGAGAAAAACTTAGAGATTTTCCTATTTTCAAAAAGTTTTCTCACCTAAAAACCCTATGCTTTTCTAGCTTGTTTTTAAGAGTTTTATTCACTTGATGTTTTGGGACAAGGGATGTGAGGCTTTAATTTTACCAGTGGCGAGCTTGCACACATCCGGTTGAGGCAGACGCTTGAAACAATCTTCCTATCAGGCTCTGTAAACAATCTAACTTAACACTCACGTAACTTGACAAACTAGGGCACTTTCAATTGAGAGACTTGTGCTTTTATTCTTAAATTTTTTTCGAGCTTAAGTAGTGATCTTATAGGCCCACTTTAGTTGAATTATGAGGATCTTAGATGTGTCGGACGTTTTGGGACATCCATCAGGCCCGGATTGGGCTAGGACGTCTAAGCTTGGCCCAGTTGTATGAATGGGCTGCTTCTACCATTATACTGGACTTATGGGCTGAGATATAAATATGATTGGGACCTTGATTGCCCACTAAATTTACTGCTTTTGGGGCTAATGTTGTAAAGCCCGGTTGACTCAACCTTGACATGATTTTGCCTATGTACTTGGGCTATGGGCTTCCCACTAAGTCCAACATAATGCATGGGTTTAATGGCTTTGTTCTTAGGCCATAGTCTTCCCTATGGGCCCATATTGTTTTGTAGTTGGGCCATTTTCTTGCGGCCCATTATGTGGAAAATATATATGTATGTGGCTGCCCCTTTTATTCTTATAGTCGTATTTGGGCATAGGGCCTTGCTTCTAGGTAGTTTATTGTTGGGCCACCTTGTTAGGGGGCAATGGTGGTTAAATGTCCCCATTGAGGACCCCTTTGAGCTCATTTGTTAAGCTCATTCTCATCTATTGGTGGTTGAATGTCCACCTTAGACCCTTTGCTAGGCCCATTCTCATCATTTAGGCTCATGACATTGTTCTCTTAGTCTTTGTGTGCTACCCTAAATTGTTGGGCCCCCCATTAGTAGTTGTGCTCTTCCTATTCCATGTAAAATTGTCTAAGTACCTAGACCCAATCTTATTATGAGGAGAGTACAACATCATCGCATGGCATACTTAGTTATCTTTATGACTCATTTCCATGTGCATTATATGTGTGCTTGGTTGAGATGTGATTGGTCATAGTTTATCCCATTGGGTAGGCTATTGTGGGACTCCCTGAGTGATTGAGTTGCCCCTCTTGAGTGCACTGTATGCGCAGGACTGATGTATGGTTGATTTGTGTGATTCATGCATCTGACATTGCATAGCATGGTTGATATTCGTCCTACCTTCATCAAGGTTGTAGCCTCCACAGGTATATTGTGGATGACCAGGTTTGGACACCAGAAATGTTTGTTTGAGTACTGTAGGGCACTTAGGATGTCCTTGGGTGAAAGTCCCAGAACTTTTATGGTACTAGGAGACACTCCAACGCCGGGATTGAGCGGAAAACATGAGCGTCGGTGCCTTTACTATTAGGTCGCGTCCCCATTGTATCGTGGTCGGTTGGAAGGGGGTGTGGCCTTACTCGCCTGAGTGAAGGGGCAATAGCTATCTGACCGGCTTGTAAATGGGTCTGCTACCATCATGCCTTCTTGGGGTTGGTTGTCCACAGGCGGGTAGTGAGGTCTCTTACGCTCGCTAGGCTGTGTGGATAGGAGAGCGGTAGTCAGCAAGTAGTGTATTTAACTCTGGTGATTCCCTAGAGGGAACTGTACTGATATATTGGATTAATGTGGATGAGCTTGATCATATTGCATATTGCATGAAGCATGGGCTCCATAAGCCCTACTTCATCTTATTTAGCCCTGGGATGGCTATTGGCACTCCTCCATCGCATTTTATAGCATTGTTATAGCTGGTGGTGTTCATGGTCCTTGCCACATATTCCTCATACTCTGATATTGCATTCACAGCACTGGTCTTACACACACTTAAACCGCCCTCTAAGCTTTCTATAAGCTTATGCATGATTGATGCGTGCAAGTGATTTTAGGCAACATGCGTAGTTGAGCAGGAGTGTGGGGCCACTATGTGAAAAATGGAAAAAAAATGACGGATTTTGAGATGGTCCAGGACCGTCTTTAAAATTCCTTGGTTTAAAGACAGTTTAGAGACGGTCGTAAGCCGTCTCTAAAATTTTAGACGGCTCTTGACCGTCCCTAATATTGTCTTAAAATGTTAAACGTCCACAAATCATTTAAGACGGTTGTCGACCGTCTTATATGCGGTCATCTGAGACGGTCAAAGACCATCTGCATTAGAGACGATCCTTGACCGTCCTATATGCGGTCATCTGAGACGGTTATTTGCCGTCTGCATTAGAGACGGTCATTGACTGTCTTTTACTTGTATTCTGAGACTATCAAAGACCGTCTCTATTAGAGACGGTTCTTAGCCGTCTTAAAGCCCTGTCGAAGACCATCTTTATTAGAGATAGTCAAGGACTGTCTCTAGTAGAGACTGTCAAGGACCGTCTCTAGTAGAGACTATCAAGGACTGTCTCTATTAAAGACGGTCCTAAACCGTCTCTAATGCTCAATTAACTACCTCGAAAAAATTATGAATTTTGAAAAAAAAAAGTTAAGAAACTTAGAAAATTAATTAACAATGTTTAAGAAAATTTTAAATTTTGAAAAAAAAAAAGCCTGTTGATAATTTTGAAAAAAAAAAAGATTTTGATTAAAAAAAATGATATTTTGAAAAAGAAAATTTTTAAAATTAAACAAAATTGGGAAATTTTTGACAAATTGAAAAAAAATTATATTTAAAAAAAAAAAAGAAAACTAGATTTTGTATTTTGACAAGAAAAATTGAAAAGTTATATATAACAAAAGTGAGATTAAAAAATGATATTTTAAAAAAGAAAATTTAAGAAATTAAATAAAATTGTGAAAAAATTGACAAATTGTAAGAAAATTATATATTTTAAAAAAGAAATAAATTTTGTATTTTTATAAGAAAAATTGAAATGTTAGATAACAAAAGTGAGATTAAAAAAATGATATTTTGAAAAAGAAAATTTTAAAAATTAAAAAAATTTGTGAAAAAGTTGACAAATTGTAAAAAATATATATTTTAAAAAAAGAAAACTAGATTTTGTATTTTGAGAAGAAAATTTTAAAAGTTAGATAACAAAAGTGAGATTTGATAAAAAATGATATTTTGAAAAAGAAAGTTTAAAAAATTAAACAAAATTGTGAAAAAATTGTCAAATTGTAAAAAAATATATTTAAAAAAAAAAAAACTAGATTTTGTATTTTGACAAGAAAAATTGAAAAGTTAGATAACAAAAGTGACATTTTGATGATGAGTTGTATATCTTTGCTGCCCATATGTTTCTCCAACCCGTTTTTGGGTCGGGTATAAAAAATTGTGTAGATTTAAATCTTAAGTGGACCACACCACTGGAAAGAATGATAATATAGTACGTTGCCATTAAAAATTATAAAGGGCCCATCGTAAGGCTTTAGTAATGTTTATTTGCAATCCAACTTGTTAATAATGTAAAGAAGATCTAGATGAAGGTAAACTACAAAGATTAAATTGATCCAAAACTTTTGTGGCCTTCAAAAGGTTTTTAATGGTTATTCATCATATTATTTTGATTGGTATGTCCCACCTAAGATTATTTAGTTCTTATGATTTGAAATCACTTCCTGAAATATGATGGAAAAATATATGGACGGTGTCGATATACATAAAATATATCAAGGTGGGCCCTACACGGTTAGAGTAACACCCATGAAGGAGTTACCTAAAATAGTGAAATGGTACTATAAGGTCACCTCATGGGAACTTCCCATGAGGTTAATTTGTGTGCGCCCCACCATGATGTGTGTAGAATATCAACACCATGCATTTGATGTGTCCCCTTTAAGTCCAAAAATCAGTCATATACGAAACTCAGGTGGGCCATAACATCTAAAACTATGTGTGGCCCACCCAAGTCATGGATTGACTTTATTTTTAAGCTCGTGACCTACCATGGAATGGTGCATCTGACTGACGGGGTAGATCTAAAGTTCAAGTGGACCCACACCATAGAAAAGAGTGGAATAGTGACACCCACTATTGAAACCTTCTTAGGGCCCGCCGCGATGTTTATTTGAGATCCAACCTATTTATAAGTTGATACAGATATGGATGCGGTTGAAACTTGGTCTGACCCCTCATTTAAGCGGGACACACATAATGAGTGGGTTGGATATGTGAATCACATTTAGCTAGGCAGGCCCAATATATGATTATGAATGTTTTAAGGAAACCCTTCTCTACTACATTTAGATGAGTTACTCGTTATCCTTACAAAAGTAAACTTTGTAGGGTCCATTGTTATTTATTTATTTTATCCACTCCATTCATCCATGTTAACAGATAATTTGAGGTCTAAAGAACAAAAAGGAAGCATATCTAAAGCTCAAGTGGACCACACCATAGGAAATAGTATGATTAATCCTTTACCATTTAAAATTTCTTAGAGGTCATAGAAGTTTTGGATCAAGATGATGTTTGTGTTTTCTATTCATTCATATATTTTTGATTAACCTTTAACCATTTTTGGGCAATCTGATCAGTCCATATTAAAGAGTAAATAACTTTAGATGTTTAAATCAAAATTCACTCAAATTGTTGATCAATCTTGTTTGCCCAATATCTTTCTCATATGTAGCATGATCGGGGCGAGTAACTAGTCAAATTGAGGGTAATGATCAGTAAAATAAAGTGAATGGACCAGACATGTAAAACGGGTTAAATATTCTAGTCAAAATTGGGACTCAATTTATTAACACCCTGAGACTCTAAGAATTAATATTAGTAAGTTTTGTAGGGCCCATCATGATGTGCCGAACATCAACACTGTGCATTTGATAGAAGTTTTGGATCAAGCTGATGTTTGTGTTTTCCCATGAGGCTAATTTGTGTGCGTTCCACCATGATGTGTAGAACATCAACACCATGCATTTGATGTGTCCCCTTTAAGTTCAAAAATCAATCGTATACGAAACTCAGGTGGGCCATAGCATCTAAAACTGTAACGACCTATAAATTTTCATACATTGGGTCAGTACCACCTCGTGTGGATTAAATCCTTTAGAAATTTAACAAAGTTAACTAAGTACTAAACTCATTCATGAAATCCATTGGGACTAAATACGTGAAGACCCAAAACTTCTCTCGAAAGGTTACCCTAAAGTTTAGAACCAAACTCATTTCCATTTCTCTAGAATGGGAAACCACATAGTCTAGATCGCACATCGGAAGATGTGTAGCTAAGGAACTAGGACCGCTTCACTTGGACTTAACAATCATCTTAAAAATCAGTCCATCCGATGTCCCACGGCCATTCGTTTCGATTCGGAGCGAGGGGGAAAAACACTATTCCCACAAAATAAATATGAGTGATGGCACCATTTGTTGATGCGTCGGATCAACCCGATCGTGAACCACAAATTACACCCTCGGATTAAGAGGAACATTTACTGTACTTGGAATTTCGATCGTGGATTGACCGTGCGAAATGGTTTTAATCGAGAATCCGATCGAGTCGAAGACGTAATCCTCATAGATCCATGTGTGGTGAGCTTAAGTTTGACGTTTGGCTCAAGGGGGGCCACCAGAAACACTCATTTGAGCTGGAAAAGTGATGGAATACCTATATAAGCAATAACCCTTAAACCTGAGCCTATTTTGGGAAGGGTTTTGGCTATAAAAGGAGCTTAGAACAGCCCCTCTCACAGCTATACGAATTTGGGAGAAAAACCCTAGAGAGAGAGAGAGAAAAGAGAGAGAAAAGCTTGAAATTTGTTGCTGATCTTCCTCCTACTGCTTTGGGTTGTCGCACGGCCTACACCACCCCATTCTAACGGTATCCATCCCATTTGAAGGTAAGAAACCCTAACCCACCGATAAGGTAGGATCGTTGTGGGTTATGAAAAGGCTAAGATTCCGCTCTTTAGGTGAAAACCGTATACGGAGCTCTACTACCCTTGCCGATTCGTTGGAATTTCAAGGGCAAAGGTGAGGACTTTAAGTGCCAGTTTTCAATGCTTTCAATGTCAGATAATGATAGATTCATGATCTACATGTAAATGCACATGTACAAAGTGCTTTCCGTTTCTGTTTCGATTAACGTTGTAGAATATGGAATTTCACATATTCTTGGTATACATGAGAAATACCGTACACGTATTTTTTTTGGGAAAATGTTTAACATGTTTATTTAATGTATGATTATATGATATATGCATAAAATACTAATTTGAAAGAAATTGAAATACATGTTCATGTGTAAATGCTACGTATGTTGAAATTGTGTATTCTAGGTATATGTATATTTTTTGGGAAAATGTATGACATGTTTATTTAATATATGATTATACAATATATGTATAAAATACCATTTGAATTACATGTTCGCTTGTAAATGCCTAGTATGTTTTGTGTATTCTAGAAATACCGCATATGTGTGAATTTTGGAAATACAATTGTAACGATTATTTGCTGTATGATTATGATATACATGGGTAAAATACTCACGTGGCGAAGGGACAGCCCTAACACGTATTTTGCTAACATACATCATGTATGTTGGAATAGTATATTCTAAGTGTTTGTGTAGATGCTTGTGTGTGTAAATGCTTGAGTGTTAGTGCTTTAGAGAGGTGCCGATATGGGATTCCCGACTCCCTTAGGGACATGTAGGATCCCCTCCATGTGGTGGTTCGCTATAACCACTCACTTGTGATGTGTATGTAATCGTATCCCTATGTGTATAGTGCTTTACAACATGCTTTACAACATGCTTTACTTTATGCTTTACTTCATGCTTTATAACATGCCTGTTAACATGCTTGTATTGCTTGTTTATCATGCTTTACTCCACATGCTATTGATGAGAATTGTTTGAGTTTGGGACTATGCCTATAGTCCAAACATTTCATACAGACTTGAGATTGTGGTGAGATGCATGTCAATCAGCGAACCCGAGTCGTACTTTGGTTGGCGATAGTGGTTGGCCACACGGAGTGCTTTTGCGCTCCATATCACCTAACTGGTGGTGCGCTCGAGCTAGTCAGGCTTGTCAAGTAAACCGAAATGTATTGTGTTCACCATGTTTGGTCGCTACTGGTTGAACCTAGGGTACCAAACTTACCAGTGGCGATCCCGTTTAACCATGGTACCTTGATCTGCTAAGTCGCATGAGCCGGGCATGGTGGTATGGGACACCGTGGTCGAGCTGTCGGCCTACGCTGGGGCCATGTGCCTCCCCGTAGTGACCATTACGCAACCAAACTCGTGAGCCGATTATGGTGGTATGGGACACTATATTCGAGCTGTCGATACATACGGCGAGAGCCGAGTACAGTGAGACCGTGCTCGTGCCACGGCGACGAGTCCTCCGAGTATCTTCGAGTATACTCCAAGTTTGGCGACGAGTCTTTCACAAAACCAACTAGAGAGTATTCGAGTACTATGAGACCGTACTTGAGTGACGGCTAGAGTACGGTGAGACTTGTACTCAAGTCACAATTGATCCGCATACGGTGAGAACGTATCCGTGTGGTGACGAGCCCTTTGCGATGCCTTCACTATGCTTCTCGAACCATAATATCGTATGAGATTAACTAGATTGACGACCCTAGGATTTGGATCATGTTTGGGAATGATACAAGGGAGGTACCTTAGTTTCTCAATCCGCTTGGTTGAAATGGACTAATAAAAACTTGGTAATCATGAGCATCATCGCATCGCATGTGCTTTGTAGATGTGGCGCACCGAGGGAGTAAGCATTCGCGAACGTAAGATGATGTCGCTTGAGGGTGGTTTGGCAAGGGCATACTGACATCATGTCATATCATTTTGCACTTAACAAGAGTAGTTAGAAATGTTTGATTTGTCTTGCTTTATCATTCTTGCTTGATTGATTTGATAACATGTTAACCTATGCTTTATTGTTCCACTTGAGTTAGCTACTCACTCCCACATTACGGGACGGTGTTTGCAACACCCACCGGACTCTGTCGCAGTATAGATGGTGCCTCGGTTCGGAGCCGGGAGGCCGACTTCGAGGAGGATCGGGATGAGTTCTCCTTTATGCAAGACTCGGACTGGCTATGCTTAGGCCGACCGCATCGCATCGCGGGATGGGGCTTATCTATGGGATTGTATTTTGAATTTTTGACTTAGAAACAATACATGTATATTGTGGGCCTGGAGTTCACAAAATTTTGTTACTTTACATACTTCGAATATAAAATTTCAGTCTTCCGCTTGCCTTTATACAATTGAACTGGAGTATGATTTACTGTTTTGGTATAATCTCATTCATGTTTATTACTCTAACTCAGACAACATTTAACCATCATTGTGTATGTTGCATAAGTGATGCGTTGGAACTCGGGAGTTGAGTTCATACTCGACCCCCGATTTTCAGGGCGTTACAAAAACTATGTGAAGACATCTCTGAAATGTATAAAAGCATTTGGTGGGGCCCACATGAGTTTTGGATGTGTATGAAACTTGGTCTGACTCCTCATCCAAGTGGGACACACATAATGAATGGGCTGGATCTATGAACCACATCTAGGTGGGCCTAATAAATGATTATGAATGTTTTAATGGGAAGGTAACCCTCTCAACTATAGTATGTGGTGTGGCCCACCCAAGTCATAGATTGACTTTATTTTTAAGCTCGTGGCCCATCGTGGAATGGTGCATCTAACTGACGGGGCAGATCCAAAGTTCAAGTGGACCCACCATAGAAAAGAGTGGGATAGTGACACCCATTATTGAAACCTTTTTAGGGCCTGCCACGATGTTTATTTGAGATCCAACCTATTTATAAGTTAATACAGACATGGAATAAGGGAAAACATATATATTAGCTTGGTTGAAAACTTCTACGGCCCAAAGTAAGGTTTTAATGGTAGGCATTTAATCCCCACTGTTTTTTGTGATGGGGTCCACTCGAACTTTGAATCTGCCTCATACTTTGGCTCAATCACAAGAAGTTTTTAATGTTAGATATTCAATCAACACCATTTCATGTGGTGTGGACCAAATACTTAGATGAATAGGAAAAACAAATTTCATATTGATCCGAAACTTTTGTGACCCCCGAAAGGGTTTCAATACACATTGTATCCTACCCTGTCATATCCAGTTAGCAATAACACAGTGAATGTATTTGGTTTATCCACACTGTCAATCCATTTTTCCAGATCATTTTAGTGGTTGAGCCTAAAATTAAAGCATATCCAAAGCTCAAGTGGACCATACCACAGGAAATAGTGGGAATAATGATTTCCACCGTTGAAATCTTCCTATGGCCTATAGTGATTTTTATTTGTCATCCAACCTGTTCAATATATCACAAATACATGGATGAAGGGAAAGCTAAAATATCAACTTGATTCAAAACTTGAGTGACCTCCTAAAAATTTTCAATGGTAGACATTCAGTTTATACTATTTCCTTTGATGTGGTCCACTTCAGATTTTTATAGGCTTCATTTTTTAGCTTATGTAATAAAATTATATGTTAAAATGGATGGATGGAGTGAATAAAATGAATAAATCATGGTGGGCCCCACAAGATTTACTCTGTACCCTTGGGAACGGATTAACTACTCCCCTTACACCAGCCAATGGCCAGTGGTCGGTGCTTTGTGGGCCCCACCATGATGTATGTATTTCATCGATGTCGTCCATATATTTTTACACGTAATTTTACAATATGAGACCAAAAATGAGATATATCCAAATCTCAAGTGGACCACATTACAGGAAACAATGTTGAATGAGCGTCGACCATTAAAAACATTTTGGTAGTCATAAAAGTTTTGGATCAAGCTATTTTTTGTTTTTTCCCTTCATCTGGTCCTATATGACAAAATCAACATATTGGATGTCAAATAAACAGTACAGTGGGCGATAGGAGGACTTTAATGGTGGATATCCAATCACTATTATTCTCATGTGGTGTGGACCACCTGAGATTTATATCCCTCTAGTTTTATTGGCATAAAGCTCTAAAATGATCTTTAAAAATGGATGAACGGAATGGATGAAACACATACATCATGGTAGGGCCCACAGAGCACCGTCCATGTCCTGCCCAAAACTGGGTGCGCACTCAAAACAGAGCCGCGCCCAATCTCCCCCCCCCCATTTCCCCCCATTTCTCTCTCACCGTGCACCCTCCCTCTATCCCCACTCTCTCTCTCACTTGTTGTGCACCCTCCCTCTGTCCCCTCTCTCTCTCTCTCTCACCCTCATCCCTCTCGCCACCCCCTCCCCTCTCTCTCTCTCTCACCCCTACCCTCTTCCCTCTCTCGCCACCCTCCCTCTACCCTCTCTCTCTCTCTCTCTCTCTCTCTCTCTCTCTCTCTCTCGCTCGGACATGGCTGCTGGAGCTTAAGTGGAGGATTTCCACAGGTGACAACCACAAATGATGGTGAGGAGTTCCACATCCGTCATGAGATCGAGCGAAGTTCACTCTAGGTATGACAATGGAATCCTCAATCTGATTCCAGATTGAAATTCCCAATCTGGCAACTAGATTTGGGGTTCGAATTCAAAATCCTTAATTGACTGATTCAAATCCTAAAAAAAAATCCCTAATTTCAACTGGATTATGGGTTAATATGACTGGAATCCCCAATATGGGACTTGGGATTCGAAATCCCTAATTTATGATTTGGGGATTCAAATAAGAAAACCCCAATTGCTGGATTTGGGATTCGAAATCCCTAATTTCTGATTTGGGGATTCAAATCAGAAAACCCTAATTGCTGGATTTGGGATTCGAAATCCCTAATTAGCCTGTATGGGATTCGAAAATCCCTAATTAACGGATTTGAGGATTCTGAATTGAAAATCCTTGATTTTCTGATTTAGGGATTCACATCTGAAAAACTTAATTTCTAGATTTGGGGATTCAAAAACTTAGTTGGGTTTTAATTTCTTGATTTCCATTATCAGAACCGTTCATCCATTGTCGCTCTTCTAGTGGAGTTGCATCCACTTCCATTTAGTGAAAGCATCATGCATGAATAACAGGATAAGAAATTCAATACCTAATGCATACATTTGAGCAAATCCATTTGTTACTCTGTGGGCCCCACACCCTACATCGTGCCCACAATCAGTGATTAGGACAGTCCATCTCGTGGTTCAACCAATCAAAAATTTGCAGCTAGAATGCCAACTCATATTCTTGATTTTGGGGAGTTCAAAATCATCCATAGAAATCTTATCCACTGGTCCATTTATCATATTTGGGCCACCTAAGACATGTCCTGTCTAGAAAATAAGTCCAGTCCACGTTGGGATACATGCAGCTTATCTGATAAGTGGACCTTGATAAGCCAGGGCATGTTCATGGTAGGGCCCCACCTGATGAGACTCTGGGATCCTGCCACGTGTGACACATTTAAACATGTTCCTCAAGTCATCAACATTTAATTTGATACTCTGTCCGAGTGTGATACGCAGGCTCTCAGAAATTGTATATGAGGCAAAATCAGATTGGCTAATCAATCCAAACCGCTGATTCATGAACACTTTTTGAAAAACTCCATACTTTCCATTTTAAACCATCCAATCAATGTTAATAAATATCCACCAATCTGATAACCAGATATCCAAGAAAATGTAATTTTTGTTTCATGGAATATTTAAACTGGAACCCATAATTTAGACAATTTAATATAACTTAATGTATGCCACATATGCACTCACTTAATAATTTTTGGGAAAATAGGAGAAATTTTCTTTTCTAAAGTAAGTATTTGGGGCCCCACTTTTTACTATGATGATGAAGCATGTTCATCTCTCAATTTTTTGAAAATTTTTAATTATTTGTATTTTTTTCTAAAAAATCTGTTTAATAAGAATAAGAATAATTGCAACCTTTTTTTTTTTTTTTTAGATATCAGTTTTATTTCAATGTTTTCTTATTTATGGTCTATGATTATGATCAATAGGTTGCATTTGTTGGTGGGAAATCAGTTTTTGTTTATAATAATATTTAAAAAAATCTATTTATATCAAAAAAATTTCCATTTGAATTTTTTTGTATGGATGCATCATGCATGGTTTTATGATAAAACACATGTACATATGTGTGTATATGTATGCATGCACGCATGGATGGATGAAACGTATGCATGCATGCATAGATGGACAAATTATGCATGTGTGTGTATGCATGCATACATGCATGGATGGATTTATGTGTGTGTATATGTATGTATGCATGCATGGATGGAAGACTAGATGGATTGATCATCACGCATGTGTGTGTATGTGTGTATGCATGCATGGATAGATGGATGGATTGTTAGATCATGGATGGATGGATCATCATGCATGTGTTTATGTATGTATGCATGCATGGATGGATGGATGTATCATCATGCATGTTTGTATGCATGTATGTATGTATGCGTGATCTCAAACCTAAACCCAATCCTAAACCCGAACCCAATTTCCTAAACCTAAACCTTAACCTATTCTCAATTCCCTAAAGTTATAACCTATAACCTATAACCTACACCGAATCATGTGCATATATTTGCGGATATATATAGATCTTTATTTTTTTGTGATTGGTGACCACATGTGTGGCATGTTTTAACAAATCTTTTTTCTCCTTTGAATTATAATAGACTGTATCAGTTGCATTTTTCTCTGTCATATAGGTTGTGGCTATCAAAGATATAATATCACCTCCTTATAGGGAAAATTTTAATGATGTGTACAGGTAAATTCATTTTTTCTTATTTCTTATATTGTTTCCTAGTTATATTTGTGTTGGTTTCAGAGTACAGGTAGCGATAGAAATTATTGGTCAATTGTGGCTTATAGACAAAGGGATGAGTAACCAACAATACGAATATGGGAGGCCTTCCCCAGGTATCCAGATGCTTTTAGATATATTTATGTTGTTTTTAAATGTATTAGCTCGAAATTGATGGAGCAGACCCGGATGTGCGTCGGAGCTATCTAGATGTTGAGCGGGGGTCCCTGGAAGGTGGCAACCGCTATTATGATCATGATGAAGTTTTTCATTTCCTATGGATAACATTGGAGGGGCCTGGCCATTTAGACAGGCCGTGTTTATGTATTTGCTCGAAATTAATGGAGCAGACTAGGATGTGCGTCGGAGCTATCCGGATGAGAGGGGGTCCCTGGAAGGTGGGAACCGCTGTTATGACCATAATAAAGCTGTCCATTTCCTATGGACAACATTGGATGGGCCTGGCCATTTGGACAGGTTGTGTTTATGTATTTACTTGAAATTAATGGAGCAGACTCAGATGTGCATCGGAGCTATCCGGATGAGCGGGGGTCCCTGGAAGGTGGGAACCGCTGTTATGACCATGATGAAGCTATCCATTTTCTATAGACAATATTGGAGGGGCCTGGTCATTTGGACAGACCATGTTTATATCTGTATTTGCAGGGACCACACCCTTAACCTAAACCACAACCTAAACCTATAACATAAATATATTCTCAATTACCTAAACTTATAACCTATAACCTTAACCTAAACCTATTCTTAAATCCCAAAACCTATACTTATAACCTAAACCTAAACCTTAACCTATAAACTTAACCTAAACTTATAACCTTAATCTAAACCTATTCTCAAATCCCAAAACTTATAACCTAAACCTAAACCTATTCTCAAATCCCAAAACCTATACTTATAACCTAAACCTAAACCTTAACCTATAACCTTAACCTAAACCTATTCTCAAATCCCAAAACCTATACTTATAACCTAAACCTAAACCTTAACTTATAACCTTAACTTTAACTTATAATCTTAACCTAAACCTATTCTCAAATCGAAAACCTATACTTATAACCTAAACCTAAACCTTAACCTATAACCTAAACCTATACTTATAACCTTAACCTAAACTTATAACCTTAACCTAAACCTATTCTCAAATCCCAAAACCTAAACCTAAACCTTAACCTAAACCTTAACCCTTATAACCTTAACCTAAACTTATAACCTTAACCTAAACCTATTCTCAAATCCCAAAACCTAAACCTAAACCTAAACCTTAGCCTATAACCTAAACCTATACTTATAACCTTAACCTAAACTTATTCTCAAATCCCAAAACCTATACACCTAAACCTAAAACCTAAACTCAATTCCCTAAACCTTTACCTATAACCTAACCTAAACCTATACTTATAACCTAAAGCTATTCTCAAATCCCAAACCTATAATCTAAACCTAAACCTTCCTAAACCTAAACCTATAACCTGCTAACCTAAACCTATAACCTAAACTCAATTCCTAAACCTTAACCTATAACCTAACCTAAACCTTTTCTCAAATCCCAAAACCTATAACCTAAACCTAAACCTTAACCAAAAACCTATAATCTATAACGTAAACTCAATTCCGAAACCTTAACTTACACCCTAACCTAAACCTATACTTATAAACTAAACCTATTCTTAAATCCCAAAACCTATAACCTAAACTTAAACCTTAACCTAAACCTATAACTTATAACTTGAACCTATAACCTAAACTCAATTCCCTAAACCTTAACCTAAAACCTAAATGTATTCTCAAATCCTTAAACATAAACCTAAACTTGAAAACCCAAACCTAAACCTAAACCTAAACCTATAACCTTAACCTAAACCAAAACCTATGACCTATAACCATAACCTATAACCTTCAACCTAAACTTATAACCCATAACCTAACTGTAACGCCCTGAAAATCGGGGGTCGAGTAAAGCTCAGCTCCCGAGTTCCAACGCATCACTTATACAACACAGATAATGATGATTATGATGAGAGCATTGAAACATGAATGGGATTATACCAAAACAGCATATCATACTCTAGAGACAGTTAAATTTATAAGCGGAAGACTGTGATAGATATATAAAATATATAAACTGTGGTGAGTCTCCAGAGTGTGATAATGTTACCAGGTTAATTCATTACAAGGACAATTTCAAATTATACCAAGTTGTGTAAGGTCATCTAGTCAATATCCCAGAAAGCCTCGTCGATCAGGGCACGACTCACAGGAACCCGCTTGAAACTGCATAAAGGAGGAATCCTCCTCATCTTCATAAAAGTACGGCTCCGCTTCGCAGCATTGCCATCATCTGAAACTCAAACAAGTCTGGTTAGTGTGTACAGCATTGTCCCATAACGTGGGAGTGAGTGATCGACTCAGTGGAACAGTAAAGCATAGGTTAACATGTTATCAAAATAGTCAAGCAGTAATGATAAAGCAGTACAATCAACAATCCAAGTACTCTTGTTAATGCAAGTATGAAATGCTGTCATGATGCATGCCCTCACCGACATACTCCCTCATGCGACACCATCTTACGTTCATGGCATGCGTTCATTCCTCAGTGCTTCACATCTTCCAAGCACATGCAGTGCGATGATGAGCATGATTACCGAGTTGTTATTAGTCCATTTCAAACAACAGGATTGAGAAACTAAGGTACCTTGTATTATTCCCAAACATGATCCATTCTAGGGTCTTCAAACCTAGATAATCTCATACGATAGTGTGGTTCTAGGGCACTGCAAAGGCTGCCAGGGCTGTTACACACAATCGTTACACCACTCCCTCATCACCTTTTTAACGGTTCATCACTAAATTGATACAGGCCTAGTTCATACTCTATACATCACGACAAAACTCGTCGTCTCACCACAAATTCAAAGTATGCTCGAGGTCAATACAAAGGGCTCGTCACCAATCAGTGTAGGCCGACAGCTCGAATATAGTGTCCCATACCACCATAACCGGCTCACGAGTCTGGTTGCTCATTGGACACTACGGGGAGGCATGTGCCCCAGTGTAAGCCGACAGCTCGACCATGGTGTCCCATATCACCATGCCCGGCTCATGAGTCTTAGCGGATCGAGGTACCATGGTTAACAGGATTCACTGGTAAGTTTGGTACCCTAGGTTCAAGTAGAGGCGTCCAAACATGGTGAACATACATAAGACAGATCGGGTTGCTTGACGAGCTCGGCTAGCTCGAGCGCACAACAAGTTGAACGATATGAAGCGCATAAGTACTTCGTGTGGCCAGCCACTATCGTCAACCGAAGTATGACTCGGGCTCGTCAAACACCTCTCACGTGGTGAATAAATCTTAGTCATGCATTCATTTTCATTTCCGATTGCCTGGACTATAATCATAGCCCTAAACACAATCAATCCTTTATTCAGAAGCATGTAGAGTAAAGCAAAATAAACAAAGTAATTCAAGCATGTTAATAAACATGTCATAAAGCATGTTACAAGCACAATATAAACAAGAAATACAAACACATATATTTCATAATAAGCGATTAACTGAAACAACCAACATGGAGGAAATCATATACGTTTCAACATACATGACGTATGTTGAGAATCCTATCTCAACACCACTATTAAATTTAGTTCGTTACACAATTTCTCACACAGGCATTTTATCAAACACTTAAACTACACCACTCCAACATACATGACGTATGTTGAATTCAACATAGAATATGACAAATCCTTATATCAAGGAGTTGTCTCATACACAACAATCATGCTCTTACATTTAATACATATGACAGGCATAAATCATAAATCCATATTTATTTAGTCATTTCAACAAACACTTAGACTACACACATTAGCCTACATAAGCTATGTTGGCCAAAATGTGTACTAGGGCGAATCCTTTCGCCAAACAGGTCGTACATCCATAACTAGCATATATACACGGAAAATACCCATGGCAATCATATCAGCAAAATTTATACGGATACGGTATTTTCTACAAATACTTAGAATACACAAAATTCTATATTCTTCGTATTTAATCGAAACGAAAAATAGACAACACTTTATACATGTGCAATAGCATACAGATCATGAATCTATCATTATTTGACATTGAAAGCGTTGAAAATTATAACCTATACGTCTAAAGTCCGCACCTTTTGTCGGTAAGCTTGAACCGAAACCAGTTTGAATCCAACGCCTTTGTCTACGGCGATTTGGCAACCTACAACAGGAAATAGGTTAGCTATTCCATAAAACACACTACTTAGAACTCTAAAACAGGTTAGGATTAGGTTTTCTTACCTAGGAACGGAGCCGAAATCGCTGGGAAAGATATTAGAATGAGGTGGTTAAACACGTATAGCAGCAGGGAAGCATGACAGGGAGATGCTCCCACTTCTCTCACACTTTCTCTCTCTTTTCTCTCTTAGGTTTTCTTAAATTCGTATGGAATGAGAGAGTGAGGGCTTAAGGTCCTTATATAGCCCCAAAACTCACTAAATTAGACCTAAGGTTAAGGTATACTTAGGTTATGTCCAAATACGGTCTGTTCCGTCTCAATGGAGCACTTATGGGGCCCCTTTTCTGTGTGCGGTCGGACTTAAGCTCGCTAACATTGGATCTAGGTATGGCTAAGTTCTCATTTCAGTCGAGATTCTAGATCGCAAATGGCGGACCAGTTTCAGTTCAACGGTCAGTAGGTCTCGATCGGAGATTTTGAGTACATAGATATATTTGATGAAATATCCCTGATCCGAGGGTGTAATTTAGCCTGATTCTGATGGTCTGGTTGCTTAATACTGACCCGCAAGTGAAACATCTCAGATTTATTTATTTTGAATTTAATTTATAATTATTTTCACATTTCTCACACTCCCCACTCTGAGCTTAAGCGAATAGCGTTGGGACACTATTTGGATTTGATTTTCGAGATGGTCATCAAGCCCAGCAAGGCGGTCCTAATTCCTTAACTTCGTGTTAATCGGACTTCCGACGTGCGGTCCAGATCTGATACGGAGTTTCGAGATGCTCCCGAGAGCAGCCGGGTAATGAGATTGATCCTAGATTTTAGGGTAATGTAGCGTCAATGATTCTACAAGTTTTGGGTCTTACAGATCGTATTTAAAGTAATTGGTGCTAATTTCACAGGTACTCTAGTTTAACACTGGCTAATTCTCGCCTAATTTCTAAAGGATTTAGTCCTGAGTAATTTCTGTCTAAAGTGGTATCTGGGCCTTTGTAGTGTATATAAAGTGATCCAAGTTATAATACTTTGCTAGTTTAAGATAGTGTCTAGGGTGAAAATACTTAGAAAAATTGAAAGAACAAGGTGGTGAAAGGTGAGATTTGTGAAAGAAATGGGTGATTTTAGATTGTGGGATTGAGTTTTGAGAAATTAGTAAAATGTTAGGATCGATCCATTGCCTAAGGACATCTAATTCCAGGTTGGCAAAAATCTGGGATGTTACACTAACCTACTCCTCAACCTATAACCTAAACCTAAACCTAAACCTAAAACCTAAATCTATTCTCAAATCCCTAAACCAAAACCTACACCTAATCCTAATCTCAACTCCCTAACCTAAACCTAAACTTGAAAAACCAAACCTAAACCCGAACCCGATCCCGATCCCGAACCTAAACCTTAACCCATTCTCAATTCCCTAAACCTATAGCGTATAACCTAAACCTAAACCTAAACCTTAATCTATAACCTATAACCTAAACCTAAACCTAAAACCTAAATGTATTCTCAAATCCCTAAATCTAAACCTACACTTAATCCTAATCTTAACTCCCTAACCTAAACCTAAACCTAAACTTGAAAACCCAAACCTAAACCCGAACCCGAACCTGATTTCCTAAACCTATAGCTTATAACCTAAACCTAAACCTTAACCTAAACCTAAACCTAAACCTATAACCTTAACCTAAACCTAAACGTATAACCTATAACCTTAACTTATAACCTATAACCTAAACCTTAACCTAAAACCTAAAACCTAAACCTAAACCTAAACCCTAAATGTATTCTCAAATCCCTAAACCTAAACCTACACCTAATCCTAATCTCAACTCCCCAACCTAAACCTAAACCTAAACTTGAAAACCCAAACCTAAACCCAATCCCGAACCCAAACACGATTTCCTAAACCTAAACCTTAACCTATTCTCAATTCCCTAAACCTATAGCTTATAACCTAAACCTAAACCTTAACCTATAACTTAAAACCTAAACCTAAACCTATAACCTAAATGCATTCTCAAATCCCTAAACCTAAACCTACACCTAATCGTAATCTCAACTCCCTAACCTAAACCTAAACCTAAACTTGAAAACCTAAGCCCAAACCCGATACCGAACCCGAACCCGATTTCCTAAACCTAAACCTATAGCTTATAACTTAAACCTAAACCTAAAACCTAAATGTATTCTCAAATCCCTAAACCTAAATCTACACCTAATCCTAATCTTAACTCCCTAACTTAAACCTAAACCTAAGTGTGGGATTACTTCGACAAAAATGGGGAATTCATGAACAAAAATGTTGATGATGTGCAATGGAGAATTCATGAACAAAAATGTTCACGAAGTGTGGGATTACTTTGACAAACTCGCTGAAACCGCACAATCATAAGACATCTCCCCAAGACCTAGCACCATATTTAAGCTTACTCAATCAAAGGAGAAGGGTGGGATATACTTGTTGAAAGAGGATGATGATACAAATGCTAAAGTGGCTAATCTCACGAGTAGAATCGAGGCCATAGAACTTAAGAAGGATAAGGCTGAGGAAGTTATTTGTGGTATTTGTTCTTGCAATATACACTCAATTGAAAATCATCCGAACTTCAGTTGGAGGAAAGGACAAACTGCTGTTTCTCAAGGAATCCCTAACCAATTCTTGAATTAAGAGGACCCGGTTCTAAAACACATTCAAAACCAAGAGGTACTCAATCAGAATAATGCACAAGCATTCTAAGATATCAGATCAACCTTGGGAACGCTTGTATCGCCCATGCAAAGGATGGAATCATGCTTTGCGAGTGGGTAGAAAAGGATACTTCTAGCCTAGCCTCTTCCCAATCCTAAACCGCAATACGAGATAACTGATCTAAGCTCTTCAAATCATATGGAGTAAGCCAAGTCTATCACCACTCTTAGGATTGGAAAAATAATTAACAAATCTATTTCGGTAAGGACTGAAGAAGAAATAGAGGATAGACCTAACATTACTCCACATGGATTAGAACCGGAACCTCTGAGCAAGCCGATTGCTCCATTCCCCCAATGGTTGATTGCACCAAAATCTCTCTAACTCTCAGGACATTCTAGAGGTGCTTAAACAAGTGAAGGTCAACATCCGTCTTCTGAATGTTGTAAAATAAATTCCTTCATATGCCAAATTTCTGAAAGACCTATGCATGACCAAAAGGCTAGAAAGCATAAAGAAAAAAATTCTAACAGAAAAAGTGAGTGTCATCCTAAAGCAAGATGTGCCACAGAAATACAAAGATCCCGGTAGCCCAACCATCCCTTATGTAATTGGAAACTATCGGATTTAGCACGCACTACTTGACTTAGGAGCAAGCGTAAATTTGATTCCTTACTCAGTTTATGAACAATTGGGTCTAGGTGAATTAAAATCCACCCGGACCACATTACAACTTACCGATTGCTTAGTTTGTGTGCCGAGAGGGGTAATTGAGGATGTGTTAGTCCAGGTTGACAAATTCTACTACCCAATAGATTTTATCGTCCTGGACAATCGACCCATCGTGGACACGAGCACTCAAATTCCTGTCATCCTTAGTCGCCCATTCTTTGCTACATCAAATGCAATCATTAATTACAGGAATGGAGTCATGAATCTATCTTTCGGGAATATGACATTGGAGCTCAACATCTTTTCAATATGAGCAAATAGGTAGAGGATGATGACAATACCCATGACATTAATATGATAGATTCTTTCGTGGAAGATAAAACTCTGATGACCTTATTCTCTGACCCTTTAGAGACGTACTTGGCACACTCCCATGATTTGGATGATGATACAATTAGGGAGACAGGTGTCATGCTTGATACAGTGTCGATACTTGAAGTTAACCGGTGGAGGTCACAATTTGAAGAATTACCCCAAACTGATGTAGCGCCCCTACTGTCTAACCTTAAGGTGCCGAAGCTTGACCTAAAACCTTTGCCCTCTGAATTGAAATATGTTTATTTAGGTCAAGACGAGACATACCCGGTTTTAATTTCTTCCCACCTCGAGCAAGAACAGGAGAGTATGTTTATGTCTACTCTCATTGAGCACAAGGGGGTCCTCGGATGGCCGATTGCAGACCTCAAAGGAATTAACCCTTCGATTTGTACTCACCGCATTTATTTAGAGGATAATACAAAGACTTCCCAGCAACTATGACGTAGATAAAATCCAAACACGAAGGAAGTGGTTAAGGCCGAAGTTCTTAAGCTATTAGATGTGGGTATCATATACCATATATTGGATAACCAATGAGTGAGTCCAACTCATGTGGTTCCTAAGAAGTCCGAAATCACCATAGTAGCCAATGCCAACAATGAACTCGTGCCAACTAGAGTTACTATTGGTTGGAGAATGTGCATTGATTACAGGAAATTGAATACCATCACGAGGAAGGACCATTTTCCTTTGTCCTTCATTGATCAAATTTTGGAAAGGCTAGCTGTAAGTGCTATGGTTATTTGCTCCTTTGATTGTCAAATTTTGTTGTGCTAAAACCACAGTATGTGACTTGTGTAGCATATTGATATATATATATGTTCAAGACAATGCAACACATGTACAAGGATAATGCTTCAACTCAAGAACAAGATCTACTTCAAGAAACGCAAGATCAAGCACATTGTTCACTCTTTTAAGCTTCAAAGTTCAAAGTTTTAAAGCGACATTGAGAGACAAGTCAACTGTCTATACTCAAGACTCAAGGTGATGTACAACTCAAGTACTGCAAATTCAAGCTTTAAAAGATCTCAAGTTTAAGTTCCATTATTTGTCGAGATCTCAAGCTTTATGAGCTTCAAAGACCGTCTATCATTTGAAGAAAAGAAGGTTCAATGTTCATACTTCATGTCTAAGATATGGAAGACCTTAGATTGACCTTAGGGTAGGTCATTTTGAATACATAATTCAAATTAAATCACTTTATAAGTGTTTGGTCTGTTCTTAGACTAGTCCTGGACTCTGTTCGACTAGTCCTAGCATTGGCTCAACTAGTCCAAGAAATTCCAAGACCAGTCCTAAGTTGTTGCAAATTTTCAGAATTTTTTGGTTAAGCTACGACTAGTCCTAGGGACTGCTCAACCAGTCACGGGAACAGTGCACGACTGTTCACGACCAGTCCTGCAGCTTCGACTCAAAGTCCAGCAACCTTTCTAAGTTCCACACAACCATTCATGGACAGGTCACAACCAGTCGTGGAGGTCCCTCGACTGGTCGTGCATGGCCTACGACCAGTCGTAAAACGGTTTTATCTGATTGCGCTCAAAATTTCAAAATATTGTTGATCCTATGACTAATCATAGTGTCCTTATGACCAGTCATGGACGCGATTTCTTCATCTATAAATAGAGAACGAATTTCAGAGTTTGATATCCAATTCAAGTATAATCAAGTCATCTATCTGAAAGATAAGTTTGTATTCTTTCTAAGCTATATTGTGCTCATTTAATATTCTCTTTTAATAACTTTGTATATTTGATTTTGTATTCTGCATTCCAATCTGATTTGAAAGAGGGATTGAAGCATTCCTACTTCTTGGAATCAAAATTAAATAGAGCTAGCCCAACTTGATTTAATTTAAAATCAATTTAGAATCTAGAACCATTTCATAAGTATTGGACATTGAGCTTGTCACGCCCCAAACCAGGAAATTGGATTCACAGGAACCCCGATCACCAAATCCAGTGCCGACAACCTCCGTAGTACTCCATTCTCGGCTCCCAAGGCCCATATGCCAGGTTTCAATCCTATGATCTTACAAGAAGGATTTTTTTAACTTACATTTATCTCGTAATAAGCATAACCACAAGTATACCCAAATCACAAAGGTAACATCATTATCATATATCTAATAATATAAACATTTGAGTACAATGTTGAAAGGGAAATACATATATCAAAATTAAAGCCCCAGAAGTTAGGTACATGCTCCAAGCTCCATGCTGCTGCAACCTAACATTTCCTGCATGTATTTATCATGCATAAGCTTATAGAAAGCTTAGAGGGTGGTGTAAGTGTGTGCACAAGGTAAGTGTCAAGTATCCAATATAATTCCGTAATCATACAATATTAAAAATACTGGTAAAAACATGAATCGTACAATATCAAAGTAAGCAAACATACTAACAAGTCCAGAAGTCAATCAATATTAGAATACGTAATACATATCAACTATGCAAATGAGGAGTCATAAAGAATCAAATATTGGGTGCCAAGGATACAATGCAATATGCAATTCGGAAGAGCTAACGAATACCATCAGTCTCATCTAAGTCACATGAATACAGAAACATAGCAACCCAAAATGTCATATGCCGAGGATGTAATGCAATATGTAATATGTGGTGCAAATGAAATGACCATGCTGGAGTGTGAAGTCGGGATGATAGTACATAGTATCGCAGGCTATGGGGTCCATCACAAGGGACTTTTATCCAAACCAGTCTCATACCTAAATTTGGATAGCCATACTCAATGTGGTAAACTCTTGATCTCAGGTTAGTCGCGCGCCCCAACTGAAATCCCGACCATTGCAAAGGCACACATAACAAATAGTTGCGCACCACCATCCCAAGTGGATAGTGAATAAATGAATGAATGAGTATGCAACTCCTGCCCAATAAGTCCACATATCAGTACTGTTCATCTCTTGGATCATTACTGGGGTTTAGTACACTATACACCAGCTTGTCGCCCCATCAAGCGCACAACTAGGTAAGTGAAAAAGACCTCACTATCTGCCTAGCCAGTAGTCAGCCAATATCTACCTGGCATGTCGATAGTGGACCCATTCACAAGCTGGTCAAACTCAGCCTAGTTATGCTACTCCCTCAGGCAGGTAAGGCCATACCCCCTCCCATCCGATTAGGACACAGTGGGAGACACGACCTACTGGTATATGGCCCTCATGTGCTCATATATATATATATATATATATATATCCACTCGGTCTCGACGTTGGGACATCCTCTAGTACCAAGAGGGCTTAGGGAATTTCACCCAGGGCCATCTATGGTAGCCCGATGCTAGTAACATATTTTCAATGTCCCATCTGGCCATCCATGATATGCCTATGGAGGCTACAGCCCCGATGTTGCGAGGGCGTATAGTAGTCACAGCACACAATGCCAGATACATGAGTCATATAATCCAGTAATGCATTAATCCTACGCATACCGTGCGCTCATGTGAGACAATCTCTGCCTATTAGGGAGTCTCATAACAACCTACCCAATGACATATGCAATGGTCAAGTACATCTCATAACAAACATGTGGATGATGCGTATGGGTATGTATCATGATGTTATGCTGTCACATAGTCATAATAGGTATCAATAACCGGCATCGATAATCGGCCTTGACAATGTGGACATTTAACCAACATTGCTTCCAATGAATGGCCCACATAGAGCCTAACATATAATGGACCCATGGCCTCACACAAGGGCCTAATATACAATACCATGGGCCTCACTTAAGAGTTTAATATACCTCACAATGGGCCTCTCACATGGGCCCAATATACAACACAACGGGCTCCATCACTTGGCCCTCAAATGCACCATAATGGACCTCATCACATGGGCCTCACATACGTTACATAAGCCTCAAATGCATCAAGCCGAGGCCGAATGCTCATCAGAATGGGCCTCAAATATGGGCCGCATATGCATCACAATGGGCCTCAGTAATCAGCCTCGATATTCGGCCTCGGCAATCGGAGTCGGCCTCAATAATTAGAATCACCAAATCGGCCACGTCAATCAGAATCGGCCTCAAGGCAGGGTTCATAGATGAATGACCAATGATGGTCAAAGCAATATCAATGGGGCCTATTCGTTTGGGTTAATCCACTAGAGAATGATGAGAATGGGCCTAACTAGGCCTAAGGGAAGGTCATAATGTGGACATTTAACCATCACTGCTCCCAAGGAGTAGCTTGCACAGGGCTAAACATATAGTGGGCTCGTGGCCTCACATAAGGGCCATAAATACATCACATCGTGCCCCAACATATGGGCCGAGTATACATCATATTGAGCCTCAAACATGGGCCTCATATACATCTAGTGGGACACATCGCATGGGCCTTTCGCATCGCGATGGGCCGCATCTCATTGGCCTCTTATGCATCACAATGGACTTCATTACATGGGCCGTAACAAAGGGCCTCAAATGAATCATAGCGGGCCTTGGCACATCAAGTCAAACCTCATCATATGGGCTTCAATGCAAAACAGGTGGGCCCCATCACATGGGCTAAAAATACAAACAGGTGGGTCCCGCACAAGGGCCAAAAATACACCATGATGGGCCTTGCCCATAAGCCTCGAATACATCACAATAGGCCATAACTCATGAGATTCAAATACATAATAGGTGAGCCCTACACATGGCCTAATATACATCATAGATGGGCCATGCACAGGGGCCTTATACACATCAGGTGGGCTGCATCAATGGGCCGCACTAATGGGTCTCTTGTATATCAAATCGGGCCTAATCAAATGGGCCGAAATAATGGGCTGAATCAAATGGGCCAAGTCGAATGGGCTGAGTTAGATGGGCCTAATCGAATGGGCCGAGTTCAAATAGGCCGAACCCAACTTATCTATTTTTAGAAATCAATATATATATATATATAATGAATCATATCAAAAGATCAACTGGACCGCACTCCAAATACTAGTAGTGACAATGATTTCCACCATTAAAATCTTACAGGGCCCACCGTTAAATATATATATTATTTAGGATTTGATCTATTCAAAAGTAAACATGGAGATAGATAAAGTGAAAGCAAAAACATCAGCTTGATCGGAACTACTGTGGCCCTTAAGAAGTTTGAATAGTGAATGTCACTATCCACATTTTTCAATGGGGAGGGGGGGTCCACTTGAACAATGGATTTGACTCATTCTTTAACTCATGCATTAAAATGAGCTTTCACAATGGTTGGATGACATGGATGCAACACATGTATCATGCTGGGTCCTATAGATGGACGGCGTGAAAGTACCCTGGTTTGTCAAGTTACGTGAGTGTTGAGTCAGACTATCTACAGAGCCTGATATGAAGATCAATTCAAGCATCTGCCTCAATCGGATGTGTGTAAGCTCGCCACAAGTAAATTTAAAGCCTTACATCCCATGTCCCAAAACACCAAGTGAATGAAACCCTTAAAAATAAGTTAGAAAATCATAGGGTTTTATGGTGAGAAAACTTTTTCAAAATAAGAAAATCTCTAAGTTTTTCTTGCCTTGTCGATTTTATCGAAACACCCTCGATATGATCGACCTGCGCTGTCGAGTCCTCGATGCTTCATCGACACCATCGAAAAGAGGACCAAAAATGTCCAGCAACCTCATACATATCTGGATGAATTATCGATGTATCGATACACCTATCGATATCATTGATATTCAAATCTCGAGTCTATCGAAGTCGAATCGATATCATCGACATGCAGATTTTCAGCGCCCTTGTATTTTAAAGAAAATTTCAAATTCTTTTGATATATCGATGCGCCTTCCGATATGATCTGAAATCAAATATCGATAGATCGGAAGTCCATCGATGATATCGACCGTGGGCGCACATTTCTTCCAGCAGATATTTCAGGTTGGTTTTAACTTTGATCGGGGGCCATTCGAGGAAATCGATAATCATATGTCAGTGATATTGAGGCCGGGTCGATTGCATCGAAACTAGACACAAACTGTCCAGCGAGCTTACTGGTAAATATATAGGATTTATCGATGCATCAACATTGCCTTCGATATCATCGATATACAAATTCCGATGACATCGGCTGACCCTCGATCATTTCTTAAAACCTGAAATATTTCTAGTCAAGTCTCTCTCATTTTTTTAAGTGTCGATGGATCGAACCTATCATCGATGAAATCGGAGTTCGAAATCCGATGACATTGACAGTTGTTTCGATTCATCAACCCGCTGGTAAAAGGTTTCAAAAGCGTATGACTTTGAGTTCGAGTAATCGAGCAGACCGTCGATGCTATCGAGAGTATACGCTCGATGATATCAAACCTGCTCGATGATATCGAACTCAGTCATAAATATGACCATTTTATATCTGTTGGAACCTTTTGCCTATATATAGAGGACTTGTCTATTGTTGCTAGGAGAGAAAATAGAGAGAGCTTTTGAGTGTTTAACCTTAGATCATATACCCAAAGCCCTTTCTCTCAGGGAAGTTCATCCTCCAGTCCACCCTTACCATTGATATTCAATAAAGTGGATTGGGAAATGAACTTCCGCATTCAAGGATCCTCCAGCTACTACTTTAATGGTAAATCATTAAGCTGGGATGCCTTGAATGTCTAGATGATTAGAACTACTCTATCTTCCTTATAGGAAAACCTTCAGAGAGTAGGATTCCATCATAACCTTGACCCAACCCGTCACCATATATCGGTTCATCTTTTGTGTTGCAGATCAAGGGAGCAGAAGACTCTTCGTCAATAAGGAGGAGGAGATCTTTGACATTGTGCTAAACAGGACTCATCAACTTATTTGTAAGTATCTAGAGTCCAAGAGGACACCTGTGATCATTCCTTTGTAGGATTGGGTCTTAAGTGGTTCTCACCCTTTTGAAGTCCTCAAGGAGGCCTCCGGCGGGAGTATATGTGGTGGATGCATTGTGTGGACCCTTGCTCTGTGGAGAGCATAAACATCTGGTTGAAGGTGAACCAGCAAAACCTTAGGTTTGAGGTCAACCGCTGTGAAACCTTGGGTTTGAGGTGAATCGTGTAGAAACCTCCTGTAGGGTCTTATGGAAGATCCTTGGCCAGTGTGCCTAAAAGTGGGTGCGTTGTGTTGACCCTTGCTCGTGAGAGCATAAACAGTTAGCCTCAGTGTAGGTTGTAAAGGTTGAAGGTGAACCTGATTTAAAACCTTAGGTTTGAGGTGAACCGCTGTGAAACCTCCTTAGTGAAATCCGGTACACTCAAGGGTTGAGTGCAGTTACCAGGAGCGGAGTAGACAAGTAGTCGAACCACTATAAAAATGACTATGTTTGTGATTGTTCTTCTTCTGTGTGTGTGATTTATGTCAATGTATTCATATTTATATATCTGATCACATCTCACACACATTCACAGTCATATCCATCATAAACTAAGTTATATATTGCTACCTCTTGAATAGTTTGTGATTGATCCTCTACCAGGCTTGGAAGCCAGTAGAGTTACATCTGAGTAATCGTAATATGTGTCTGTTGTTAGGATTAGTGTAATAGGATTTTAAAATAAATCATAAAAACTTTTAAAAGTCCTATTCACCCCCCTCTAGGACATATTGGCATATTCCTTCTTTAAATAGTGTGGTCTTCACTGCCATTTCAATTGGTATCAAAGCGAGTCTCTCTTTAAGGGCTTCACCGCCTAGAGAGTGATCTTGACTGAAGTTGGGAATATGGCCAAAGGAGAGGGCTCATCAGTCACTAGACCTCCAGTATTTGATGGCTCAAACTATGCATAATGGAGGCTATAATGCATTACTTTATGAGATCTTTGGATCATGATGTTTGGGTTATAATTAAAAACGGATACATGCCACCAACTGAACAAATTATACTTGACAGTGGCACAACCATCACAAAACCCAAATCGAAAGAAAAGTGGATGACGTTTGACAAGGAAAAACAGACTGCTGAAGCAAAAGCTATGAACGCCATCTACTGTGCCGTATCTCAGGATATATTCAATCAGGTAAGTATGTGTGGGACATCCAAAGAAGCATGGGATCTATTGGAAACAACCCATGAAGGCACAAGCACTGTGAAGAGGTCTAAACTTTAACTCCTAACTTCACATTTCGAAAGTCTCAGAATGGAAGAGCATGAGACATTTATGAAGTTTTGCACAAAGTTCAATATAATCTGCAACTTCATGGGTGGATTAGGAAATAAAGTTCCGGTACCGAAAATTTATAGGAAAATTCTAAGATCGCTATCGAAACAATTTAATCCCAAGGTTACAACAATTGAGGAGTGTAGGAATATAGATTAGATGAAAGTAGAAGAACTGGTAGGTTCCCTATAAAGCTTCAAACTACACTTCAAACAAATCCCAAAATCCAAAACAACTATTCTCAAAACTTCTAAGAAAATATTACAGAAGGGCAGTGAGAACGAAAACGAAGATGAAGATGAGGAATTGGCCTTGTTGACACAACGATTTAGGAAGTTCTTTTAGAAAAATAGTGGCCAGCCTTTTAGAGGAAGAAAGGTGAACAACAAACCTTCTGCAGGCAAATTTGGTAGAAGAACCAAAGAACCACAATGATATGCCTGTCAGGAGTATGGATACTTATCAACCAAATGCCCAAACAGAAAAACTACGGGCAAGGCAATGGCTGCCACGTGGGATGATACTGAGGAGTCAAATTCAGAATCTAGTGACTCAGAAAGCGATAGAGATCAGAAATCATTGAAAATACTCATGGCCTCCACTGCTTTAATCATTCCCACTGAATTTGAGAACGAGAAAGAACAGCAAGCCATTGAATCATTTTCATCTGATAATGAGGAAACTGGGAAAGAAGAAGAAATCAAAAAGGATAAACTGCAAGATGCTTATAATCTACTCTATACTCATAATATAAATATCCTTAAGAGACTCGGAATAGTGGAGAACAAAAGTTAGTTGCTGCAGAAAGATTTGGATAACACATTAGAAATCAACACACATTTAATAAATGATCTACAACAATATCATATGGATAATGATAGACTTGAATGAATTAATACCTTTCTTGAAAATGAGTCTGATAAACTGAACAAACAGGTTGAACTGCTAGAAGATAAGAATAGACTTCTTTGCAATGAAAATCATACACTCCTGTTTGATCTAGAAGAATCCAAAAAGATGGCCAAGATAAACTACAAGTTTTCCCAGAGTGGCGAAAAGCTAGAAAAACTGTTGGTAATGGGAAGACCTGGAAAGGATAAAAGCGGCCTAGGATATGAAAAATTTAAGCCAAAGGCTAGAAATGCAGCATCTAGAACTGAAAAATCTGCTGCTTCTAGAAGTAAAACCAGAACAACTCCAGTATGTCATTTGTGTGGTGATTCAGGTCATTATAATTTTGAATGCATAACACCTAGGAGGACTAAACCTAATTCTGGTCAGAATCATGTTAACGAATTATCAACCAGAGAAATACAGAACTTCAAAAGTCCTCTTATGGATATGGATAGAAGCGATGCCCTTGCACCACCACTCAAATCGGTTAACAAAATGAAATGGATAAGGAAGAATTAGTTCAGAGCATCAAGGATCTGAACATGTGCTAAAATGAGGATTTATTTTTTGAGCTTAAAATGATATATCTGAGGTTCCTTGCCTCAATTTTTTGTATAAACATTCAAATGTTTATAATTTTGTTGTGTACAGTGCGTGTACATAGTTTTTTTTAGTTGAGCATACTGTTTATAAAAATACGAAAAGTATACTTAAAGAGTCGTCTGAATACTGAAAATTGAAAATCTTCATCTTCGATATGATTATCGATATGACATTCTCGATTTATCGATAAAATATCGATATCATCAACACCTCTTTAGAATATGAATAGTCATGTAACCAAGAATGATATCGAAGACAGACTCGATAGAATAGACCAGCAACGTCTAGATGATATCGAAACAATGATCGATAATATTGACAGATGCCACCCAATAAAAGTCAGTGAAGCCAAAAAGGGGGTTTATTTTCTCAAGGGTTTCTGTCATCTTCTTTGCTCGATTCTCTCGACAAAACTACTGGAAGCCATATCGGACTACTCAAATCACTTCACAAATCGGGTAATACCCTTTTACGTTATTCCTTTTTAGGTATTTTTCTTTGGTTTGTCAGGTGTGTTTTTCATTTTTCCTAAATCCTTTAAAATCCACCTGTCCATATGGGAAAGGACAAAGGAGTAGCATCCAGTCCGGGAGAGTCTTCAAGAACTACCCGACAAAAAGTCCTCGCCTCAAAAGAAAGGGCGAGGGCCCCAGAAAGTGGGATCCCCACTCGGCAAAGATCATGACAAACTTCACGTGGCGGGTCCCGGACCTAATTTTTGGCACCTTCTCAACCGGCACCCTCACCTCCGGCTAGCCAACAACCTCCAAAATACACCAGTAGAAAAATGATCCATGAAAGAAAAGTAGACAGGGGTTGCTTAGCACCTTACAATTTGGAGCCCCTATTTGTTGCGATCGGGTGGCTGCTTGTTCTAGACTTCGGGGGGTCGTGCCAGCTTGAACAAACATGGAACTTCCTCGCCGCGTGTCACTCACCTGTATCAAATCCTCCTTAAATTATGGTCTCTCTGAATAGTAATGATGATGTGTTGATCACTCCTACCACCATGGCTAACATCCTCAATCTGGAAATGGCTCCAGAAAGCCTCCCTCAACTGGACCTCGACTATCCTGATGTTCGATCCATGGTAACTAAGTACCTATGTAATGGTCGAGACATCCCTTGTCATCAAGGGAATGCGCTGAAAGCTAGGTACATGGAGCCCCGATTTCAGATTCTGCATGGTATATTCACCACAAATATATATCCAAGAAGCACCAACAGATCCGATCTCACTAGATTCATGGTTATGATAGTTTATTCTATTGCAAATGGGACAAGGATGTGCCTTCCAACTCAGCTCGTCAGTCAGTTGGTAAATGCTGTTCATACCGCTAGGGATCTTCATCTCCCATATCCTTGGATCATCAATAGGATATGCAATTCCATTGGTTTCCCATCTACCACTGATCCGGTACTCCTACTTCAAGTCTTCAATATAAAGAATATTCGCAAAATGGACTTGAGGTTTTACGAGTACTCTAAGGATGAAGAAGAAGGCATTCAAGAAGGAGAAGCAGAAGGTAGTGGGGTCCCTCGAGAAACTGGGATGGCCAGAGATGAACCCTTTGAACCCGATTCAGCAGCATCAACGTCAATGCCTGGGCATGCTAAACGCTACAAGCTAGACAGGATTGGAACGATTCAGAGGGATATCCACTCTGTGCATGAACAACTGACAGTCTTGGAGTGACTAGTCCATGGAATACAACAGAGTGTGCAACGGCTGGTTGATCTAATGACTTGTCGACATGATGACACGGCGCCATCCCACTCAGCTCCATAGTGCTGATTCTTGCATACTGTCACACACACATCATTCTTAATGCTGGGTATGAACATTAGTATCTTTCTGGGTGTTTTACGTTCTCTTGGGTATGTGTGACAGTTTTTCTAACTTGGATAGACTGATGTTTCTTTGTGTTATGTGTATATGCCCTGATGTGGGATTGATACTAGTACTTACTTATGGGTGCCCTGACATGGGCTTAATTTGTTTTTGCTGGGATAACTGTTAATTTGCTGCCAATCTTGGGCAGTTTATTTTGGATATTTTGGAAATTTTTTGTTTCATTTTGGTAATGGCTGAATATAATTCTTATCTTTACTGCCATGATTTTGTTCTGAGTTTCCCTGGTTTATCAAGTTTCTGATATGGTATGCAAGTACTGTTCTTTACTGATTATTCTATCTGCTATATCACTGTTTTATCTGATCAACTATGCATCCATACATTCTGAAATTGATGTCTGCTTAAAACTACGTTAACTATTATACATCAATTGATCTTCATCTACCTGGTCGGTTCTCCCAAGTAATTCACTCTTCAATCAATATCACTTAATATATCTTTATCAATGACTAACAAAAAGGGGGAGAACATTTGCAAACACCCCGACGGAAAATTGTGTATCTGCTTGAATGGTTATGCAAGTGTTTAAGGGGAGCAGCTGCAACAAGCAAGGGGGGTTGGAGTTTACAAGTCAGGGGGAGCAGCTACTGGTTGTATACATGGGCTAGAAATTATAAAATTGTGTAAAAAGCATGTACACACAATTTAGGGTGTGTTTGTCTAAAGTATTCTAGGGGGAGATTGAAAGTTCTTTGGTTTGTCAAGTTACGTGAGTGTTGAGTTAGACTGTCTACAGAGCCCGATAGGAAGATCAATTCAAGCGTCTGCCTCAACTGGATGTGTCCAAGCTCACCGTAGGTAAATTTAAAGCCTCACATCCCATGTCCTAAAACACCAGGTGAATAAAACCCTTAAAAATAAGTTAGAAAATCATAGGGTTTTATGGTGAGAAAACTTTTTCAAAATAAGAAAATCTCTAAGTTTTTATTGCCTTATCGATTTTATCGAAACGCCCTCGATATGATCGACCTGTGCTGTCGAGTAATCGATGCTTCATCGATATCATCGAAAAGAAGACAAAAAATGTCCAGCAACCTCATAACATATTTGGATGAATTATAATATATCGATACACCTATCGATATCATCGATATTCAAATCTCGAGTCTATCGAAGTCGACTCGATATCATCGACAGGCAGATTTCTGGTGCCCCTGTTTTTTAAAGAAAATTTCAAATTCCTTCGATATATCGATGCGCCTTCCGATATGATCTGAAATCAAATATCGATAGATTGGAAGTCCATCGATGATATCGACTGTGGGCGCGCATTTCTTCCAGCAGATATTTTAAGTTGGTTTTAACTTTGATCGGGGGTCATTAGAGGAAATCGATATTCATATGTCGATGATATCGAGGCCGGGTCGATTGCATCAAAACTAGACACAAACTGTCCAGCGAGCTTACTGGTAAATCTATAGGATGTATCGATGCATCAACACTGCCTTCGATATCATCGATATACAAATTCTGATGGCATTAGCTGACCCTCAATCATTTCTTAAAAACCTGAAACATTTCAAGTCAAGTCTCTCTCATTTTTTCAAGTGTCGATGGATCGAACCTATCATCGATGGAATCGGAGTTAGAAATTCGATGACATCGACAATTGTTTCGATTCATCGACCCGCTGGCAAAAGGTTTTAAAAGCGTATGACTTTGATTTCAAGTCATCGAGTAGACCATCGATGCTATCGAGAGTATACGCTCGATGATATCGAACTTAGTCATAAATGTAACAGTTTTATATCCATTAGAACCTTTTGCCTATATATAGAGGACTTGTCTATTGTTGCTGGGAGAGAAAGTAAAGAGAGCTTTTGAGTGTTTAACCTTAGATCATATACCCAACGCCCTTTCTCTCAGGGAAGTTCATCCTCCAATCCACCCTTACCATTAATATTCAATAGAGTGGATTGGGGAATGAACTTCCATATTCAAGGATCCTCCAGCTATTACTTTAATGGAAAATCATTAACCTGGGATGCCTTGAATGCCTAGATGATTGGAACTACTCTATCTTCCTTATAGGAAAACCTTCAGAGAGTAGGATTCCATCATAACCTTGACCCAACCCATCACCATATATCGATTCATCTTTTGTGTTACGGATCAAGGGAGTAGAAGACTCTTCGTCAACAAGGAGGAGGAGATTTTCGACATTGTGTTAAACGGGACTCATCAACATATTTGTAAGTATCTAGATTCCAAGAGGACACTTGTGATCATTCCTTCGTAGGATTGGGTCTTAAGTGGTTCTCACCCTTTGATGTCCTCAAGGAGGCCTCTGGCGGGAGTGTACGTGGTGGGTGTGTTGTGTAGACCCTTGCTCCGTAGAGAGCATAAACATCTGGTTGAAGGTGAACCAGCAAAACCTTAGGTTTGAGGTCAACCACTATGAAACCTCGGGGTGAATAGTTTAAAAACCTCCAGTAGGGTCTTATGGAAGATCCTTGGCCAGTGTACCTAAAAGTGGGTGCGTTGTGTTGACCCATGCTCGTGAGAGCATAAACAGTCAGCCTTAATGTAGGTTGTAAAGTTTGAAGGTGAACCTGATTTAAAACCTTAGGTTTGAGGTGAACCGCTGTGAAACCTCCTTAGTGAAATCTGGTACACTTAAGGGTTGAGTGCAGTTACCGGGAGTGGAGTAGACAAGTAGTTAAACTACTATAAAAATGACTGTGTTTGTGATTGCTCTTCTTCTATGTGTGTGATTTATGTTAATGCATTCATATTTATATATCTGATCACATCTCACACACATTCATAGTCATATCCATCATAAACTAAGTTATATATTGCTACCTCTTGAATAGTTTGTGATTGGATCCTCTACCAAGCTTGGAAGCTAGTAGAGTTACATTTGAGTAATCCTAATATGTATCTGTTGTTAGGATTAGTGTAATATGATTTGAAAATAAATCATAAAAACTTTTAAAAGTCCTATTCACCCCCTCTAGGACATATTGGCATATTCCTTTTTCAACTAGTGCGGTCTTCACCGCCATTTCACGGCGTAGATGAAATAGATGGGACCCACAGAACTCGGTGGCGCCATTATGGCAGATGCATAGCAGCTGGAGTGAGGTACACCATCTGTCCCACTCCGATGAACACTGTGGGTATAACACTTACATCAGTGGGTCCCATGCGGGGCCCACCATAATGTTTATCTACCATCCAAACCGTTGATTAGGTCACACAAACCCTGGATAAAGTGGAAAACAAATTTTATAATGATCCAAACTTCTGGGACACCCAAAAAGGGTTTCAATGGCAGACGTTCAATCCCACTGTTTCATGTGATGTGGGTCACCTAAGCTTTGTATATGAGTGATTTAAGGGGGGCCCACCATTTTAAAAGGGGCCCACCTAATGCACGGTGATGATGTTCAACCCACATCACGGTGGGGCCCACGAATGAGACTCGTGGTCCCTGCCCACCTGGCGTCCACGCAGCAGCAGGACGCTTCTGCGTCCTCTGGTGTCAGTGGCAGTAGTAGGCGCTACTGCCTAATATGTTTTTTTTTAAATCATTTTCCTATGGTTTTTCCCATGTGGGGCCCGCATCGCGAGGATCCACTCCACCCATTAGATTCCATTGCTCGATATCGTCCAAAAGAGCCCAATATCCAGTATGTTTTGGGGAGTAGAACATCAAGGTTGGTTTTCAACGGTAACAATACTATTTTATATGGTATGGCCTGCCAGATAGTCGGATTGGCTTCATTTTTCACCTCAACACCTAAAATGAGCTGAGGAATGGAATAGACGGCATGGATTAGACTTATACATCAAGGTGGGGCCTACGTGAGTGGTCCACACATCACTCTTAACAACAGTCCATGTCAGTTCACACCTCACTATTACCACACACACCGCGTTAGTTCACACTTCACTTGGAGTCACGTCCAGCATCCCCCCTAGATGCTGGATAGCGTGGATACAACACAGGCACCATGGTGGGTCCCACATGTTCGTGGCCCACCTGATGGGTCTGATGATATTTGTGTTTTTCCTTCCATCTAGACCCGCTAACAGGCTGGATGGTGTAAATCCAACAAATCTGTCAAGTGGATCCCAAGAAGGTGAATGGCATGGCTAAAACCTACACTTCATGATGGGCCACACACACGACTACACTATCATCCATATAAGAGAGATAGAGAGAGAGACAGTGATGGAGGGACCCCGCCACTATGGGCCCCTTATGGTTACATCACATACATCAAAATAAGTCCCACCTATAAGTGGGTCCTAAAAATTAAGAATCAACGGTGGATCACCCACGTATTACACTCCTCCTTGATCCCTTAGTCTCCTTAGCTCATTGCCTTCACTTTTGATGGAGGTTGATGGGTATTAGAAGGTTGAGATGGGAGATGAGAAGGTGGGACACACTTACTATTTGGGAGAGAGCTTGGATGTTGGAGCTCTCATGGGATTTTGAGAAATTGATAGAGAATGAGAGGGAGAGATATAAATAATGGATGAAGAGATGGGTGGAGTGGTGGTTATAAGGAAAGGAGATGGGGAAGCATGGGTGTGTTTGAAATTTTATAAAAGTGGGATGGGTAAGGGAGAGAGAGAGAGAGAGAGAGAGAGAGAGAGAGAGAGAGAGAGAGTTGACTTATGGAAAAAGGAGGGATGGAGCTTGTACTTGAGGTATGGGGTGTATTGATTGATTGATTGATGGGACATGTTGTAGAGATTCCCTCGAAATTCACAACGCACGGCATTTTCCTCAAAATGAACACGGGCCCACATCTTCTAGCCTGGGTATCGGATCGATGTGCGAGTCACAGCGTTAGAACCGCGGCGATGGCGCAGTCGCTAAGGAACAAGTTTTGGGTCAAGCCGACTTCGATATGCAGGCCTTGGCTTAGGATCGCGTAAATGTCGGATACAGGTCGAAGGTTGCCGAAATTCGATCGGGAGGACCGCGGAAGCCTATGGAATAGCACGGACTAAGATACAGGCCTTACAGAACTTCTATTCGAACTTCTACTCTGATTTGGTTCTTCTGGGCTGCAACAAAAGGAGAAATCCAGGTATTTTATATTTGTGTAAATCTTCTATTTTGGTTTATTTTGAGATTAAGCCAGAAAAATCTCATTGTTTTGGTTTATCTGAGGTGATCTAGAAAACTCGAAGTGTGGGGTTTTTTGAATTGTGTAAGCCCACTTGAAAGGCACAATTGTGAGGGTTTTAGGTAAACCTGAAAAAACCTATTTTCATAGTAAATGCTAATATCCACCGTGTGAGGATATTAGGAGTGGAGTAGCTGTGTGACTGTTGTTTAACAGTTGGTGTACACACAGTCAAACCACTATAATTCTTTGTATATTGTAGATGTGTGGTTTATTTTCTATATCTTTTATCATTCAATATTGTGGGATGTATGTGTGAATGTGAATGTTGTAATCCATTACATTTCAAGCTTTGTGGGGAATATTGTAATAGCTTAGAATTCCTTTCTTGTTATTTCCTTTTTATTTCTCTTTAGTTTGAGTTTTTAATACACAAACCATTCTAGTAAGGTGGTCCTTGCCATAAACCCTTAGTTTTTATGGTGTAAGGTTGTCCTTAGAACAACTTTTGTATCAACCTCTCAATACTAGAATTTGAGGTTGCTTTACATTTTTGTATTGTGGATTGTTTATAGTGTTGTCTTTTCTTTAATTGTTTAAATTCCGTTGTTATCATTTTAATTTGGCATAGTCCTATTCCCCCCCCCCTCCTGGACATATAGCTCGGCCTTTTCACTAGCTGGTCACTTGTACAATTGCTTCCTTGACGGGTATTCGAGCTATAACCAGAAGAGATAGCCTTTGAAGATCAGGAAAAGACCACATTCACAAGTCCCTTTGGCACCTTTCCTTACCGAAGGATGCCATTTAGACTGTGTAATGCCCCCGCCACTTTTCAGTGATGCATGATGAGTATTTTTTCTGACATGGTGGGGCAATATTTAGAGGTCTACATGGACGACTTCTCTGTCTTTGGTCCATCCTTTAGCGATTGTTTAGATAATCTTAAATGTGTGCTGAAGCAATGTGAGAAAAAGAACTTGGTACTGAATTAGGAGAAGTGCCACTTCATGGTTCATAAGGGAATTGTGCTTAGACATATTATCTCATCCAAGGGAATTAAGGTAGATAAGGCTAAGATTGATCTTATCTCTAACATACCTCCACCCAAGAACATACGTGACATGCGATCCTTCTTAGGACACGCCGGATTTTATAGAAGATTCATAAAAGACTTTAGTCACCTCTCTTATCTTTTATGCAATCTACTTTAAAGGGATGTACTGAGCAATGCCATAAAGCTTTTTTCAAGCTCAAGGGTAAGTTAACCACCGCACCTATCATGCAGCCACCCGATTGGAGCATTCCTTTTGAACTTATGTGCGATGCATTGGATTATGCTATTAGTGCGGTGTTAGGTCAAAGAAAAGAAAAGAAGCCCTACATTATATATTATGTAAGTAGAACCTTAAACTCTGCCCAAGTGAACTACTCTACTACGGAGAAGGAACTCTTAGCCATAATATTCGCTTTGGACAAATTTAGGTCCTACTTGATCGAATCCAAAATCAACATTTATACTGATCATGCAGCGCTCAAGTATCTTCTTTCTAAGAATGATGCTTAGCCCCGCTTGATAAGATGGATCCTCTTACTCCAAGAATTTGATTTGGAAATAAAAGATAAAAAGGAAGTAGAGAACATAGTAGCTGACCATCTTTCCCGCCTTGATCTCTCTGATTCTCTTGAAACGACACATATAAATGACATGTTCCTTGACGAACAATTGTTCAAAGTCTCTCATTCACATTGGTTTGCTGATATTGCTAATTCTCTTGCTACAGGTTTCACACCGACACATTGGAATGCGCAAGATAAGAAAAAATTCTTCGCCGAGGTTCGTAAGTTCTTCTCGGATGATTTATACCTGTTTAAATATTACCTAGACCAAATCATAAGGAGATGTGTACCAGAAAATGAATAGTAAAGTGTCATCTCCTTTTGTCACTTTCAGGCTTGTGGTGGTCACTTTTCTACTAGAAAGACCACAATCAAAATTATGCAGTGTGGCTTTTACTATCTCACAATGTTCAAGGACACTCATGAGTTTGAGAGCATTGTCTCGTCAGAATATGATGCCTTTGAACCCCATTCTAATCATTGAAGCATTTAATTATTGGGGCATCGATTTCATGGGACTATTCCCCCAATCCTTTAGAAATTTATATATTTTGCTAGCAGTAGACTATGTCACTAAATGGGTTAAAGCGATTCCATGCCGGAATAATGATCCTCAAACGGTCATTAAGTTCTTAAAAGAAAACATATTTCCCGATTCGGAATGCCTAGAGCCATCATTAGTGATGACGGCTCACATTTTTGTAATAGGCCATTCGTGAACTTAATGAAGAAATATGACATCTCTTACAAGGTGAGCACTCCATACCACCCATAAACAAGTGGGTAAGCTGAGATTTCTAATAAGGAGATCAAACGTATTTGGAGAAAACAGTTAACCCTGATCAAAAGAATTGGTTAATCCAATTGACTGATGCTTTATGGGCTTACTGTACTACATATAAAACCCCTATTGGAATGTCTCCCTTTAGACTTGTCTATGGGAAGGCTGGTCACTTACCTATGGAGTTGGAACATAGGGCCTATTGGGCGATTAAAAATCTGAACTTCAATTTAAATAACGCTGGTTCGCTGCACAAACTCTAGTTGAATGAACTCGAAGAAATTTGAATGACGCAATGAGAATTCTAGAATTTACAAGGACAAAACGAAGGTATTTCATGACCAACACATTCTCAAAAAATCATTCACACTAGGTCAAAAGGTCCTTTTGTATAATTCTCAGCTACATCTTTTTTTGGGTAAACTTCGATCTCGTTGGACCGACCCTTTCATTATTACTAATATCTATCCCCATAGGGACGTCGAGATTCGGAATCCAAAAATGTCAATGATTTCAAAGTGAATGGACATTGTTTAAAGCCATTTGTTGAAATTTTTTATTCAGAGGACATGTCCATAACTCTAAATGATCCTGTTTACTAGGATTGACCTCCTAGCCTGACGGAGATGTAGTTAGGTTTACTGTTTTCTTCTATTTTAGAAAAGTTTGCTTATCGTCTGTTTGAGTCTTTTGTGCCAACCCATCTTCACACTAAGATCATTGGAAAATCCTCAAAATTTCTTCTTCAGGTATTATTTTTCCATCACTTCCCTTTTTCTTATCATTGCATCTATTGCATTACAAGCTTATTTCTTTTACATTGAGGACAATGTAGATTTTAGGTTGGGGATGAGGGATTAGGTAAACTAATCAGTTGTTTTCTTAGTCCTTGAGCAAAAATTGTGAAAAAATGCAAAAATTTTGAAAATTAGAATTATAAGATGCTTAATGTTGATGATTTATGTCTCTCGGATTCAGTTACTTGGAGATTTCAAAGTTAAGTTCGAATTATTAATCCATGAGTATAAGTTTTAAACATTGTTCGAGTCATAATTTCATATGTCGCATCTAGCGGTCACACTAAAGCTTCAGTTAACATTAAATTGTTAACTTGGTGATTATTAAGTATAAAAGAAACCAACCTGGGGAATTTGTCCATCATGTTTGATGAGAAGAGTTGAAGAGAAAGAAAAAAATATAATGTCAAGCTAAAAAAAAAAAAAAAACAGTTGTCGTCGAAAAAGGCCACCTATTAAAGATCTTTAAAAAGATTGAACATTGAATGAAAACCATCGATGGAAAAATCAAAAGTTGTAAGGCAAGTTTCATTTTAGGTTATGGTTTTCCTTAATGTTCTTTTGATTATTAATGTTATCATGAAAATGAAGAATTGAACTTTGATTGTGATAAGTCTAGACTTCATTATGCACCCATGGAACTCGATGTTTGGAATGGTTCTAATTGGAGGATTAATGCTTTGAACTTGATTATGAAGTTTACTGAATGTTAGAGTTTAGGAGAGAATAATGCTCAACATTGATGTATTTTGAAACTCTATTATCTTCTGATTTGTTTTTGAAACCTCTTGAGCTTATGAAAATTATACAATGGTTCTCGAAATATTTTTCACATACTTTGCTTGGGACTAGCAAAATGCTGGTTGGGGATTGTGTTGAGGGTCAAATATTGCATGTTATCCCCTATTTATATCTTAATTTTATGAACATGGTACTGCTTAATGTTATATTTTATACATGTTTGTGTTGTAATGTGAATTTGAGAGCTTGGATTGAAAAGAATATTAAAAGCATGGATTTAATGCTCAAAAATCACCAAGCTAAAGGTTGGATCTTTGAAGACTAATAATGAAGAATTCGCATGCTAAAGATCCAAGGAAACCCAGTGAGGAATGAAAATAATTGAAGATTTGAAGTGAATTTACTTGATCTTCGACTAGTCTAAGCTCTGCCTTAACTCGTCTAAGTTTAACTCGTCTAAGCTCTTGCTCAACTATTCGAGGAAACTTCGACTCGAACTCCAGCAACATCAGATTCTAAATTCCCGTGATCTTCGACTAGTCGAAGGTGGTCCTTGACTAGTCGAAGGTGGTGCTCGACTAATCGAAGGTAACCCTCGACCTGTTGAGGGTTGTATAAATTTTGCGCGGACTACATAAATTTGAGACAGTTTCCAAATTTTTTTCAAGTTGGTGTTCAAGTTGGTGAGAAAGGAGGTGTTGCACAACTATAAATAGGAGTCCCCAGGACATCCCTGGGCATCTTCTTGGGTTTGAGGAATGGAGCAAAAGGGTGGAGCCGCTGTCCGAGAGTTCTTCTTCTTCTTCTTTAGCTTGTTTTTATGCTTTTCTTAAGAGACTTTAGTTCAATCATGTCTATGGTCTTCTCTTCTTGTAGCGTGATGGGATGTTTCTTTTCTTTGATTTATATTTATGTTTTAGTTTGATTTTAAAGGAATACTTTTCTTAAGAGACTCAAATTACAGTAGATCTACAATAGCTTTAAGTATCTTCTTTTCCTGATTTTGAGATTGTGAGATTGGTAAATCCTATTGTTAGCCATCGTCCCACGGGCATGGTTTGGTGATTGAATCTTTTTCAATTATCATAATTCTCCTCCATTGAGAATTAGGTCAAGGAAAGTTCAGATTGATCTTAATTGTATATCTTTTAATTGGATAGGATAGGACTCCAATTCCAATCGTGTGACTTAAATCAAGTAAGAGGGCCCCCTGATCTCTACAAGTGGATCCTTACAAACCCTAGTTACCACTTTTTAATTTGTTAGTTTAAATCACTTTAATCACAATTACTCTTTCAATTATTCAGATTTAGTTTTAGTTCTTCATCTAGTTCTAGTTCTGGTTAAATTCAAAAGACACACAAGTTCAGTCCCTGTGGATTCAACCTCGGTCTTACCGAGATTATTACTACATCGTGACCCTACACTTGGGGTTGTGAACACAAAGTATAAAAAATAACTAGAAGAAGAAGATGGGGAAGAAGGAATGACTCCTTGAAAATTTTCAACACCTCGCTCCATTCTTTCAACCCTAATTCATGCTTAGAAACAATTAAGAGACCCATATTTATAGTATTTTCTTGGACCGACTTTAAAACCGCCTCAAATTTATGAAAAATGTTACACTTTGATTAGCCCGAAGTTAGGTTCAGTTAGATTGATTTAAGGCTGAAGATCCTAGTCTCTCGCTGGAAAATTCTGCGCGATTACGGTCGGACTGAAGCTAGTTTCGATCGGACCGAATTAAGGCTAAAAATTCTACTTCTCGCTAGATTGTTTTGCCCGATTTCGGTCAGATCAAAATTCTGTTTCAAGACTTTTTTATTTTAGACTCAGAATTCCAAAATATGTTTTTTGAGGCCAATTTTCAGGATTCCTTTTCTTCACTTCAAACCTTCGATTCTCTTCATTCCTCACTTGGTTTCCTTGAATATTTGGCATGTGAATTCTTCATTAATGACCTTCAAATCTCCAAATCTTCATTAGTAATCTTTTAAGCATAATCTTCCTTTTGGCATCAATTTCACCTTAAGCTCTTGAAATCACCTCGCACATAAAAACATGCATAATTAGATCGATTAAGCACTATCACGTTTATAAAACCAAGGCATAAATAGGGGAATATGCAATATTTCACACTCAACATTAGATGCCATTGAACAGGTGTTCGATGCCATAAAAAATGTCTCAATTGCACTTTAATTGCAATCGACAGAACATGAATTTTTGCCAATTGATTTAATCTCTACAATCTTTAAACTAAGTTTAAATCTAAGCTTATCAAGGGTTTGCAAACATAGTTTTGAAAAATTTTAGACCATTTTAAGTAGGGTTTTTACCTAATAGGGTCTGGTTAGGGAAGTGAGGCTTAATGTACATATGTAGTGCACTCGAACTTCTTTATCTTGGTGAGTCTTTGGTTTGGTTACCTTCATATGAAGCTCACTTGACTCTAAGACTCAACTTTCACGTATATTGACAAATGAGTGTACTTTCAAATAATTTTACTATGGAGTCAGGGGGGCTTCATTCAAAAGAGTAGTCATAGAAAGACCCATTTCTGATATAACTTAGCATCTTAAACCGCTATACATATCTGCCCACCTCAAGGGCTACCCAGTTACCAGAATCTTGGTTGACAATGGGGTTATCATTAATCTTCCCCCAGCAAGACTGATGCCAAAATTGGGAAAAGCTCTGGCCAATTTAATCCCATCTAAGGTAATAGTTAGTAACTTTACTAGGCATGTCACGAATAGACATAGTGTGTTACTAGTTGACTTGACCATAGGTACTAAAAAAGTATCGGTCCTTTCCTTGTGGTAATACTTCATCTAGTTATAACGCTTTGCTCAGGAGAGATTAGATCCACTCTTTTGTGTGCATCCTTTCGTCCTTACATGAATTTATAATATTTTGGAATAAGGATAAAGTCAAATTGGTATTGGCCGATAACAAGCCATTCTTAGCTACATCAAATGCAAATGAAGCCTACTACTATGGGGATAAAATAGGACCATTTTGCTTTACCGGAAGGAATAAGCATGGATGTCCGACTAAGATATCAGTAAAAAAGAATCTAGACAGTATTGCGTGAGACATTACTATTGTAATTTATCCCGTCAATAACCTTCTGAGGGACATTGTACCTTCTTAATCAGTTCCACAATGCACCATTGAAGAAATTCTACGACTAGTACACTGATATATGAGAAGCATATGGCCGATTTCATGATTAGAATAAAGAGGCTCAAAGATAACCTAAAAGAGTTTGACAATGATTGTTTTTTTAATTTGGCTGATACAGTTGAACCAGCTGATGAAATAGATGGAGATGAAATAGACATGGACTTAAAAATAGCCCTTGATAAGTTTGAAGATTCTCAGGCTCAGGCTCAAGTTCTCTTAGTTAAGGTGAACCTAGGACAGGAGTAGGACCCTAAGCCAATCTTTATAACTGGATTGTTAAAGCCACAAGATAGACTTGAACTCATTGGTTTGCTCAGAGAGTTTATTGATTGCTTTACATGGGACTATCATGAGATACTGGGACTAGATCGAAGCCTAGTTAGGCATAGTTTGCTAATAAAGGAAGAGTATCAACTGTACAAGTGGTTACCTAAGTGAATGACAACAGAAGTCACTCAGACAGTAAAGGAAGAGATCGAATGGTTGATAATGTCAGTTTCATCAGGCCTATTAAGTACTCCGACTGGATCTCAAATGTATTCCTAGTAATAAAAAAGAATGGTAAGTTATAGGTATGCATTGATTTTAGAAATTTAAATTTGGCCACACCCAACGATGAATATCCGATGCCTGTAGCCGATTAGCTGATCGATCGAGCAACCAAACACGAAATGGTTTCCTTCATGTATAACCATTCCTGGTATAATAAGATATACATTGCACTTAATGATGTGCTATAAACGACATTTAGGTGCTCTGGGCCTTTAGGAACCTATTAACGGGTCGTTTTACTTTTTAGGCTTAAGAATATAGGGGCTACATATCAACAGGCAATGAATGTTATATTCCATGATATGATTGGCCAATTCATGAGAGTTTACATTAATGACATAGTAGTTAAGTCGGCCAATGTAAGGAACCATTTTGCTCATTTACGCAAGTTGTTTGAGCGAATGAGGTTTCACAAGTTAAAAATTAACCCCCTTAAATGCACCTTTGGAGCTGTCGGCTAGTAATTTTCTAGATTCCTTGTACACTAGCGAGGGATCGAAGTGGACCAAAATAAAGCTTGAGCAATCATAAATGCTCACCCACCAAGGAATAAACCAGAATTGTAACGTTTCCTCGGACATGTCAATTTTATGCGAAGATTTATTTCCTATTATGTAAAAAAAAATAACTAATGTCTTCTCTCCATTGGTAAAACTGAAGCAGTGAGCTGAGTTTAAATAGGATGTAGAACATCAACTAGCTTTCGAGAAGATTAAAGAGTATTTGATGAAGCCACTAGTGTTAATGCCACCAATCAAAGGTTGACTGCTCAAGTTGTATGTCAGGGCATCGACAGAGTCAATCGGAGCACTATTAGCCTAAGATGACAATGATCAAAAAGTGCGAGCAATCTACTATCTTGGTTGGACGCTTCTCGATACCAAGAGACAATACTCAGTGATAGAGACATTATGCCTATCTCTATACTTCATGGCCACCAACCTAAGGAATTATTAGTTGGCCGAGAGAGTTAGTGTAATAACATTGATTGATTTAGTGAAATATATGCTAAATCGTCCAATTTTCAATGACCAAACTGGTAAATGGGTTTTGGCTTTGTCTGAGTTTGATCTTAAGTACTTATCCCAAAAAAAAATAGTATAGGGACAGGGCAAACTTTCCTCGGAGGTTTTAGACTTGCATTATGTGTATTTGACTCCTTGGAAGTTGATTGTTGATGGCTCGAAGACCCGTAAAGCTTCAAGGGTTGGAATTATCATAATTGCATCGAATAGAAATAGGCAAGAATTCACAAATCTAGTTAGAATTCGAATGAACCAACAATTAGACTGAGTACAAGGCTATGATAATTGTTTAGAATTACTTATGAAACTAGGTGTGCAAAATGTTACAGTAGTGGGTGATTCACAATTAATGATAAATTAGATGGTAGGACTCTTCAAGTGCACTAGCCTAACACTGTTACCATAACTCGAGATCACAATATGGACACCAATGATAGATAGCATCCCAGATGATGGATAGCTTCCATGAGGTAGAATTAATGCACATAACTCGAGATCACAATATGGACACTAATGAAATGACACAGATGGCCGCGGGACTAGACATCTTGAAAGGGTCAACTGAAAGAACTATCATGATATAAATGAGATCTTTACCCTCAGTATTTGAGAGAGAAATAATTATGAAAACATGCTAAGTCAAGATAAACGACGATGACTAGAGGGCTCCCCTTATGGGTTATCTTCAAAGCTATAGATTAAGGTTGATAGAGATATGATAAGATCAGTCATCAATTATGTCATGATTTACAATGAATTGTACTAGAAAGGGGCCAATTGTGTGCTATTGAGATGCTTGGATAAAGGAGAAGCTATGCTAACTATGGGCAAAGTCCATGAAGGGTAGTTTGGAGCTCATCAAGCCAGGAGGAAGACAAGGGTTACACTTAGGTGTTACGGATATTTCTAAAAAAAAATGATGGTTGATTATATTTAGGATGCCAAAGGATACGAGGCATGCCAAAAAATTGGATCAATACAGTACATGCCCGCGACCGAGATTCATCCACTTATCAAGCCATTACCATTTTAGGGATGGACGATTAGTTTGATAGGCCAAATTTACCCACCTTCATCATGCATGGATTCTTTTATCGTTGTGGCCATAGATTATTTCACCAAGTGGGTGGAAACAAGTCTCATGAAAGGACTCGGCCACAAAGAGATTATTGATTTCATTGGAACTCATATTATCCATAGGTTTGGAATTCTTGAATCAATCACTATGGATTGAGGGGTGGCATTTTCAGTGAAAGAAGTTAAGGCCATGGCCGACCGATATAAAGTCAAAATCTTATACTTAATGTCATATTATGTGCAGGCGAACGGTCAGGTTGAGGCTAGTAACAAGATTATAAAAATTATTTTGAGAAAAGTCATCATGAGAATTTTCATGAATAACATATGAAGTAGTCAGGGGAACTTTGGATATACAAGAATTCACCCACACTAGTACCAGAATGAGTTTGTTTGCGTAAACATATGGACACAATGTAGTGACACCCCTAGAAGTCACTATGCCAACATTAGGGATCACACATCAAGCCGAGTTGACCCCTCCTGAGTTCACGAAAGCCATGTTGGTCGATCTCGAAAGGTTAGACGAGACCTGCTTGAGAGCCTTAGACTCTACCATCGCTAACAAGGCCAAGGTTGCTTGGGCATATAACAAAAGAGTAAAATAGAAGACCTTCAGGAAAGGAGATAAGGTTTGGAAGGCAATGTTACCAATAGGGCACAAGGACCAAACCATGGGCAAGAAATGGTCACCCATTTAGGATGGGCCCTATGTTTTCGTCCAAGTCCTTAAGTGTGGAGCCTATCTCTTACGCGGTAAGGACGAAAAGTTACAAAAACTCTAATTAATGGTCGATTCTTGAAAACTTACTACCCTTCCTTATGGGAGGTAGTGTAAGGTCGAGACAAGTAGTAGAAAAAGAGATGACTAATAAGTATCCTACCACTAATCATGGAAAGAGAAAGGTTTCATTATTATAGGTAGGGTTTATGTTCACACCCCAAGTATAGGGTTGTGATGTAGTAATAATCTCGGTAAGACCGAGGTCGAATCCATAGGGACTGAACCTTGTCCGTAATCTTATAGTAACTTGAACTATAACTAGGTGAAGTTGTAATCTAAATCAGGAAAATTAAGAGAGTAATGGTGAAACACTTTAACTAAAACTTATAAAATTCAAAGGTGGGAAACTAGGGTTTCTGAGGATCCACTTGTAGAAATCAAGGAGATCTATGCTTGATTCACAAACACAACTAGAATCAGAGTCCTATCTTCATCCAATTGGAAGATATTTCATTAAAAACCAATCTAAACATCCTTTGATCCAGTTTTCAAGAGATGAGAGGTATGAGAATTAGAATTGATTTCATCACAAAACCATGCCCATGAGACAAAGCAAACAAAAGAAATTAACCAATCCACATCCTATCTAAGGAATTTATGAACATTAGGAAGGGTTTTCCATCATCCAACCATGCCCATGAGACCATGACGAACAACAAGGCTCCCATGTTCACAATCCCTATAATGCAAAGAACATACCTGAAGCTATCACATATCCATTGTAATTTAAGTCACATTAAACTATTAAAAACTATGAATATTCCTCATCATCAAATTATAATCAAAGTCAATTCAGTAAAGCATAAATCAAAGACAGAACCAATCCCGTCGCACTACAAGCTTCACCTCTTATCCCTATCTAAGAGGCTTAGCCTATCATAGATATGATAGGCTAAAATCTCTTAAAGAACATAAAAGAAAGAAGGAAGAAAATTAAAGAAGAAGAAAGCCGAGCCCCCGAGCCGTCCCACGCTATCTCTTTCTTGCTTTCTCTCTTCTCTTCCACGTTCTAGCCTCCATGGCTGCCCTTGGATATTCATGAATGCCCCTCTCCACATTTTCCTTTCCTTTTATAGGCATGAAGGGAGGTGGAGAACTCCTTATGTAGCAATGGAACGTGCGCAATGAAGAAAACATAGCCGACTTGCATTCGGAGTGGATTTTCGGACAATGGACGCTCTAAGAATGAATTTTGGCTTCATGGTTGGGGTAAAAACCCCCTTACCAAGCTTTTGAATGGTTTGGATCTTACATCCAACCGTTGTTGTGATCACAGAACGGCCCACAGAGGGGACAGCATCTAGCTTGCATATTTTAGAGATTTCTTACGCTGACATGTTCAATGGGCCCCATAGTGATGTTTTCGATGAAATCCACCCCGTTCATTGGATTTCTGGTGAAATTTCAGTTGAAAATGAGTGATTTTGGTCGAGTTTTGGTGCGGTCCACTGTATTAAATCAACTTGTCGTTCATCCCATGTTTTCCAGCGATCCACGTGTTTACGTGAGCATGGGGCCAAAAGGCCACCATGGTTAAGGTCATCCCTACCCCAAGGATGTAATGGACGGTCCAAATCATGAAAAGGCCGAGCTAAGAGTCCAAGAGGGGGAGAGAATAGGACTATGCCAAATTAAAAATTAAATGCAGAAATAAACAAATATAAATAAAGATAGCACTAAACAATCCCACAAAGCAGAAATGAATAACAACCTCAAATGTACAAGTATTGAGAGGTTGATACAGATGTTGTTCTAAGGACAACCTTACACCAAAAACCAATGGCTTATGGTAGGACAACCTGATTCCTAAAACAGTTTGTGTATCAAAATCTCAAACCGATATAGAGGAATAAAGAGTAAAATAGCAAAGGAAATAACTAAGCTATTACAGCATTCCCACACTTGTATAAAAGAAATTACAACATTCTCCACAAATGCTTAAAAAGAAATTACAACATTCACACAATGCCACAATCAATCATCCATCACAAGACCAGAAATTATAGTGGTTCGCTTGTGTGTACACCAACTATTTAGAAAAACAGCCACACAACTACTCCACTCCCAATATCCTTACATAGTGGATATTGGCATTCACTATGCAATAGGTTTTTCAAGGTTTACCTAAAACCTTCACAATTATGTCTTTCAAGTGGGCTTACACAATTCAAAAACCCCACACTCTGAGTTTTCTGGATCACCTCGGACAAACCAAAAAGAAAGAGATTTTTCATGGCACAATCTCAAAAACCAAAAAAATGAAAATAGATTTATAGAAATGTAAAATACTTATCTGGATATTCTCCTCTGATGAAGCCCGGTAGAACCAATTCGGAGTAGAAGTTCAACGTAGATATTCAATGTCCACACTCACTTATGAAAAGGTTCTAAGTTCTAAATGATTTTTAGATTAAATCACCTTAGGCTAGCTTGATTTTATTTTGATTCCAGAAAAAAAGGGGGAAAACTTCAATCCCATCTCCAAATAAGATTGGAAAGTAGAATCTCAAAATCTATGAAAGTGCTATGTTTTCTAGCTCCTATGATTGTCAAATTTTGTAGTGTCAAAACCTCTTGGAATCTGTATCTTCTTTAGTTCATCTTCTTATTCAAGATCAAGTAATTCAAGTACAAGTTCAAGATGTTCCAAGTTAAGATTCAAGCATCACAAGTGTAAGAGATATACAAGTTCAAGTACAATATTAAGTGATAGTTCAAGCTTTCAAGCTTCTACTATGTCAAGACAATGTTCTTAACTTTGGAATGCTCAAGGTGAAATACAACTCACAAGTACTTCAAGTTCAAGCTTCAAAGTACTTCAAGTTCAAGATTCAAAGTAAGTTAAGATATCAAGCTTCGTGTACTTCAAGATCAACTATCAACCGAAGTAAATGGTGATTCAATGTTAAAATTTCACTTATTAGGTATGAATGACCCTAGATTGACCATAGGTTAGGTCATATTGTTTGCATACTTAAAGTGGGTCACTATATAATTTTATTGGTTGTTTCTCGACTTATCTTAGCCTATGTTCGACTAGTCCTAGTACTAGCTGGACTGGTCCAATAAATTCCTCAACCAGTCCAAGGTTTGTTACTAATTTTTGAGATTTTTTTTGTTAGACCCTCGACCAGTCCTGGAGGCTACTCGACTAGTTGAGTGAACAGTGCTCGACCAGTCAAGCAAGCTCGACTCAAAGTCCATCAACCAAATTGGGTCCCACACGACCAGTCGAGAGCAGGGCTTGACCGGTCGTGCAGGCTACTCGACTAGTCAAGCAAGCCACTCGACCAGTCATGGAACGGTCTTATCTTATCACGCTCGAAATTTCAAAAGTTTGTTGGCCCTTCGACCAATCAAGCTGTCCTCTTAGCTAGTCGAGTAAACAATTTCTACACTTATAAATAAAGGACAATTTTCAGAGTTTTTCATTCAATTCAAGCAAAATCAAGACACCACTCTGAGAGATAAGTTTGTATATTCTTAAGTTATTTAATGCTCATTTAATATTCTCTTTAATTTAGCTTTTTGCATTTGATTTTGAGATTATACTTCCAATCTTATTTGAAGAAGGGATTGAAGTTTTCCCCTTTCTTGAAATCAAAACTAAATCAAGCTAGCCCAAGGTGATTTAATCTAAAAATCATTTAGAACTTACAACCTTTTCATAAGTGAGTGTGAACATTGAACATTTACATTGAACATTTACTCCGAATTGGTTCTACCGGGGTTCATCAAAGGAGAATATCTAGATAAGTATTTTACATTTCTGTAAATTTATTTTTGGTTTTTTTGAGATTGTGCTAGGAAAAATCTCTTTCTTTTTGGTTTATCTAAGGTGATCCAGAAAACTCAGAGTGTGGGGTTTTTGAATTATGTAAGCCCACTTGAAAGACACAATTGTGAAGGTTTTAGGTGAACCTTGAAAAACCTATTGCATCGTAAACGCCAATATCCATTGTGTGAGGATATTGGGAGTGGAGTAGTTATGTGGCTATTTTTCTAAACAGTTGGTATACACACAAGTGAACCACTATAATTTCTGGTCTTGTGGTGGATGATTGATTGTGGCATTGTGTGAATGTTGTAATTTCTTTTTAAGCATTTGTGGAGAATGTTGTAATCTCTTTTATGCAAGTGTGGGAATGCTGTAATAGCTTAGTTATTTTATTTACTATTTTATTCTTTATTCCTCTGTATCGGTTTGAGATTTTGATACACAGACCGTTCTAAGAATCAGGTTGTCCTATAAGCCATTGGTTTTTGGTGTAAGGTTGTCCTTATAACAACATCTGTATCAACCTCTCAATACTTGTACATTTGAGGTTATTATTCATTTCTACTTTGTGGGATTGTTTAGTACTATCTTTATTTATATTTGTTTATTTTTGCATTTAATTTTTAATTTAGCATAGCCCCCCTTCTCTCTCTCTAGCTAGGTCTCTTAACTCGGCCTTTTCAAGTGGTATCAAAAATTTAAAGCTCCTAAAGGTAAATCCATCGCCCTTAAGTCTTCTAAAAATATTTCTCAAGAAAATAACTATTCTGTTGATTTGCAAAAACCTAAAGAAAAGAAAAGATCTAGATTTAAAACATGGAAATCTTTAACAGACAGCCAATGTTACAACTGCCATGATTATGGGTATCTAGTGAACAAATGTCCTAAAAAGGTCAAACCTAAAAAAGAAAGGTATGTTGGCTACATGGGATGAATCTTCCTGCTCCGAAGCTTCTTTTAAGTCAGAAGATTCTGAAACCGAGTCGGCTAATGATGTTAAAGCCCTAATGACTCTAGCTAAGTTCACATTTTCAGATAATGATGATTCAACTAGTGAAGAAAATTTGAATAGTGATCATGCAAATGAAGAATATCTTCAAGACGCTTATAATGCCCTATACAAGGAAAGTTGCAAAATTGCTATAAAGTTAAAACTTCAGAAAAAAAAAATTCAAAACTAAAAGAAAATTTTGATAATCTAGTCTTAGAAAAATCACACATTTCAGATTACTTTGAAAAAATTAAGTGCGACTTAGATTTCAAAACCTCCCTAGTTGAAAACTTAAAATCTGAAAATGAATAGCTAAAACTTGAAGTCTCTTCACTTTTGAGTTTAAAAGACACATGGAGGTATGCCCGGGGTGATCCTAAATTAGAAAAACATTTATCCGGATCCAGAAAATGTGGCGATCGATATAAATTGGGCTACGACAATAGTATTCCTCCCAAACATAAGAATACTCTACCCAAATTTGTGAAAGGGGAGTCTTCTAACTTAAAAGGGAAAAGTCTGAATCAAAATTATTCTAAAAATGCTAAGACTTTTCAAAACTTAAAACCTAAAAGCAACCATATCAACTATAAAAATCAGAATCGTAATCCATTAGCTAAGAAAATTGTTGATTTACTTAAGGAGCTCTTAAAATCTAACTCAGTGGGTCGATCTTATAATAACTACAAACATAAAAAAGACCAACTATACTCCTAAACAAACCCAAAACTATAATGAAATGGGTGACATATGACAAGGGACAAAGGTTAATGACATGATTGATGGTTCAGTCACATTCAGTGATGGTAGCAATGTAGAATTATTGGCCAAGGTACGGTTCAAATCTTTAACCTCGCTCTATTTGAGAATGTTTTATTTGTAGAAGGGTTAAAATATAATTTATTAAGCATCTCTCAAATATGCAATAATAATCATAGTGTAAAATTCACCAACTAAGGGTGTGAAATTTTAAATAAAAGTGGTTCTGTAATATTAATTGGTCGCAGAACTTTTAAAAACTGCTACATTGCTTATGATTCAAGCTCATCTAATCTATCGTGTTACATGGTCCATACTAATGAAACCGAATTATGACATAAATGCCTCGAACATCTACACTACCGCAACTTGTATAGATTGAGCAAAAGAGAGTTGGTAAGAGGTTTACCCAAAATACAGAAAGTAGACAAAATATGTGGCGAATGTCAAATTGGCAAACAAACCAGGAGTACTCACAAAAAGGTGAACTCCAATGCCACATCTAAACCACTCGAACTTCTCCATATGGATCTCATTAGAACAACTAGAACGAAGAGTCGAGGTGGTAAGAAGTACATTCTGGTAATAGTAGATGACTTTACCAGATATACTTGGGTAGTCTTCTTGAGAGAGAAATCAGAAACTCTCAATGAAGTAAAGAGGGTACTTAATTGGCCCAGAGTAGTCTGATTGGCCCAGAGTTGGTACAGGTGACTACAGAGAAGGTCGACATTATCAGGCGTCGACTACTTACAGCACAGAGCAGGCAGAAGAGTTACGCCGATACGAGGCGGCGACCACTTGAGTTCGAGGTCGGGGATCATGTGTTCCTTCGAGTTTCCCCTATGAAGGGAGTCCTTCGGTTTGGGAAGAAGGGGAAGCTCACACCGAGATTTATCGGTCCATTTCAGATACTGGATCGAGTGGGTGATGTGGCGTATCGTCTCGCTTTGGCCACACCACTTGCATCTGTACACAACGTATTTCATGTATCTATGCTGAAGAAGTATGTTCCTGATCCTTCGCATATCATCAGATGGGAGCAGGTACAGCTAAGCGAGGATGCTACGTATGAGTTATGCCCGACACGTATCCTTGACAGGAAGGAGCAGGTACTGCGTAGCAAGGTCATTCCGCTTGTGAAGGTACTATGGACACATCATTCCGAGGAGGAAGCTACTTGGGAGACTGAGGCCGAGGTCAGGAAGAACTACCCTCAGATTCTCGAGGAATACGAAAAGGTATAAATTTTGAGGATGAAATTTTTGTTTAAGGGGGGTAGATTGTAACGACCCGTAAATTTTCGTACTTTGGCTCGAGTACCACCTCAACCAGAAATCAATTAGGATTAAATCCTTTAGAAATTTAACAAAGTTAACTAAGTGCTAAACTCGATTAGCCATGAAATCCGTTGGGATCGCTTTAAATATGATCTGCAAGACCCAAAACTTGTAGAATCATTGACGCTAGGTTACCCTAAAGATTAGGATCAAACCCATTTCCCGGCTGCTCTCGGGAATGAAATGAAACTTCGTATTAGGTCTAGACCGCACATCGGAAGTCCGATTCAAATGAAGTTAAGGAACTAGGACCGCCTCACTGGGCTTGACAACCACCTCAGAAATCAGGTCCAATCGATGTCCTACGGCTATTCGCTTGAGTCCGGAGTGAGGGAGTGTGAAAATCACTCTTTCCTTTACAAAATAAATATCTGGAATAGTGATCTGGCACCATTCGGTTGCGGATCAGTATTAAGCAACCAGACCGTCGGAATCAGACCAAATTGCACCCTTGGATCAGGAAAAATTTTAGGAACATTTACATGTACTTGAAATTTCGGATCGTGGCCCACTGACCATTGAACTGAAAGTGGTTCGCCCCGTGTGGATCTGAGAATCTGATCGAGTCGAAAACGTAATCCCACGTAGATCCATGAGTTGTGAGCTTAAGTCTGACGTTTGGCTCAAGGAGGGCCGCCAGAAACACTCTTTTGAGCTGGAAAAGTGCCGAAATACCTATAATAGTCGTACCTCTTGAACCGGAGTCTATTCTGGGGAGCTTTTTGGCTATATAAGGGCCTTAGAACAGCTCCTCTCACAGTCATACGAATTTGGGATAAAACCCTAGAGAGAGAGAGAGAGAAAAGCTTGGGATTTGTGGGAGAATTTTCCTCCTACTGTTGTAAATCATCCAACGGGCTGCACCACCCCTTCCTTAACGTTTTTTCGGCGTCACCGACTCCGTTTTAAGGTAAGAAACCCTAACCCTAGATCTGATTTGAGGTGTATAGGCTTTAGGTTGTGAAATAGCTAACCGATTTCTCTCCTTAGGCTAGAAAACTCCCGAATACGGAAGCTCATCCAACCTTGCTGATTCGTTGAGATTCCAAGGTGAAAGGTGAGGACTTTAGGTGTATAAGTTGCGGTTTTCAACGCTTTCAATGTCAGTTAATGGTAGATTCATGATCTGCATGCAATTGCACATGTACAAAGTGCTTTTCGTTTTCTATTTCGATTAGAATTGTAGAATTTGGAATTTCACATACTCTAGGTATTCGTATAAAATACCGTATACGTATTTTTTATGGAAATGTATTTGACATGTTTATTTATTATATGGATATATGATGTATGGATAAAATACTCATTTGGCGAAAGGGTTCACCTAAATACATGTTTACTAATATACACCATGTATGTAGAAATACGGTATTGTAAGAAGTACCGTATACGTGTATATTTTAGCGATGTATTTGTCATGATTAATTGTTGTATAAATATATTATATGCATATAAATTAATTTCTTGGCGAAAAGAATCGCCGTAATACATGTTCGCTTGTAAATACTACGTATGTTGAAATTGTGTATTCTAGAAATATCGTATACGTGTAAATTTTGAAAACGCAATTGTCATGATTATTTGCTGTATGATTACGATATACGCGGATAAAATGCTAGCTTAGCGAAAGAATAGCCCTAATACATGTTTTACTAATATACGTCATGTATGTTGAAATAGCATACTCCAAGTGTTTGTGTAAATGCTTGTGAGAGTGAATGCTTGGATGTTTGCACCGTAGGTCGGTGCTGAGATGGAATTCTCGACTACCTTAGAGACATGTAGGATTTCCTCCATGTGGTTGTTTACTACAACCACTCACATATGATGTATATGTATTTGTATCCCTATCTGTATAGTGCTCTATTACATGCTTTATAACATGCTTTATATCATGCTTTATAACATGCTTTATATCATGCTTTATAACATGCTTTATGACATATCTCCTAGCATGTTTGTGTTACTTTGTTTATCATGCTTAACTTCACATGCTATTGATGAGAACTGTTTAAGTTTGGGACTATGTCTATAGTCCAAACATTCGGTACCAGACTTGATATTGTGGCTGAGATTCATGTCGCCACAATGGATGTGTCTGACGAACCCGAGTCGTACTTCGGTTGGCGATAGTGGTTGGCCACACGGAGTGCTTTTGCGCTTCACATCACCCAACTTGTTGTGCGCTCGAGCTAGTCAGGCTCGTCAATTAACCTGATATGTCGAATGTGTGTTCACCATGTCTGGTCATTACTGTTTGAACCTAGGGTACCAAACTTACCAGTGGTAATCCCATTAACCATGGTACCTCGATCCGCTAAGACTCATGAGCCGGACATGGTGGTATGGGACACTGTGGCTGAGCTGTCGGCCTATGCTGGGGCCATGTGCCTCCCCGTAGTGACCATTGAGCAACCCAAACTCGTGAGCCGAATACAGTGGTATGGGACACTGTATTCGAATTGTCGATACTTACGGCGAGAGCCGAGTACGGTGAGACCTGTACTCGTGCTGATGGGCGACGAGTCTTCTGTAGTATCTTCGAGTATACTCCAAGGTCTGTGATTGGTGACGAGTCTTTCACACCAACTAGAGTATGAGTTGAGCCGAGTACGGTGAGACCTGTATTCGAGTTGATGGCTAGTGATTGAGCCAAGTACGGTGAGACCTGTACTCGAGCTGACGGTCAGCAATTGAGCCGCATACGGTGAGATCTGTATCCGTGCTGACGGGTGACGAGCCCTTTGTGATGCCTTCACTACGCCTCTCAAACCATAATATCGTATGAGATTAACTAGGACTGACGACCCTAGAATGGATCATGTTTAGGAATGATACAAGGGAAGTACCTTAGTTTCCCAATATTACTGTTTGAAATGGACTAATAACAACTCGGAAATCATGCGCATCATTGCACTGCATGTGCCTAGTAGATGTGGGGTACTGGGGAGTTATGCATTCGCGAACGTAAGATGTTGTCGCATGAGGGTGGTTTGGCAAGGGCATACATCATCATGTCATTTCATTCTTGCATTTATCAAGAGTAGTTAAACTTGTTTGATTTGTACTGCTTTATCATTACTGCTTGATTGAATTATAACATGTTAACCTATGCTTTATTGTTCCACTGAGTTAGCTACTTACTCCCACGTTATGGGACGGTGTTTGCAACACCAACCAGACTCTGTTACAGGTATAGACGGCGCGACGGTTCAGGAGCCGGAGCCCGATTTCGACGAGGACCAGGATGAGTTCTCATTTATGCAATACTCTGACGGCTATGCTTAGGCCGACTGCATCGCGGGGACTTCAGGACTCATCTTTTAGATTGTATTTTGATTTTTGACTCAGAAATAGTACATGTATTTGTGTACTCAGTTAGTTTTTATACTCTGGTGTTCATAAAAAGTTTGTTTCTTTACATACCTTAAATATACAATTTCAGTCTTCCGCTTGCCTTTATACAACTGAACTGGAGTATGAATTACTGTTTTTGGCATAATCTCATTCATGTTTATTGTTCTAACTCAGACAACATTTAACCATCATTATGTATGTTGCATAAGTGATGCGTTGAAACTCGGGAGTTGAGTTCATACTCGACCCCCAAATTTCAGGGCGTTACACTAGTAGAAACCCTTCTTACCTCTATTACAATCTCTTTATTTCTTAATTTCTTTATTACAATGGAGGGAAGAACTAAGAAGAAAGGATCTCGTGGTCCCTCTTCATCTCGTTCGGCTCTTATCACGGTGTGCCACCTTCGGTTGCCTGAGAAAGATCCCGATTACGTGTGGGATATTCACTTGCGTAATGTGATAGTAGAACGAACTGTTAATCCTGATCATTTGGCACCGTTTGATGTTGTTCCTCTCCTTCAGTCTGTAGGATGGGATAATATATTACATTGGGGTGGACCGGCATACCGCTCCATTGCGCAGGCTATGTATGCTTATATTAAAGACATCTCTACTAAGAATCTGACATTTACTATTACGACCATAGAAGGTCCAATTGATGTAGACCGTCATCTTATTTCTGGATTGATGGATATACCTGTAAATGATGGTATTCCCATTAGTTCTCTTGTGGCCAAACCTTCTGAACTGAGAAGCGAATGCTCACTAGAGATTTATGTAATATGGATGCGGAATGGAGTACTGGGAATGCGCTCACCTCCAAGTTTATGTTACTCAGATACAGAATTCTTCATAGGATTTTCATTTCAAATGTTTATCCTCGATCTGGTAACAAAACCGAGCTTACTACATTCTTGGTTCGTATTCTTCATTCTATTATTTTTGGAGTCTCTGTATATCTTCCTTCTCTGGTTTGTTATATCATGATTCAGTTACGTCTCTACCCAGGTCATAGTGGCATACCTTTTGCTTATCTTACGACTGTGTTAGCCACCCATAGTTTAGTGGCTATGCCTGTTGGAGAAGCTCCCATTTACCTTTCAACAATTCTAGCATTAACAAGATGAATTTGAAGTCGGCCCCAGGCCAAGTTGATGTAGGTGCTAGTGGAGCTGCTGAAGCAAATGAAGAGGATGGTGATTTTCCCCCAGATGATGTCAATATGGATGACCTCTTTGATAAAATTGAATCCGATTTTGCTACTGATCCTGATTATTAGCCATCTGACTTTGATGCGCGTTTGCCCTCACTTGAGGAGAAGGTTGAAAGTATGAATGTGTCCCATGAAATGTAATTTAAATATAGACTTCATCAAATTGATCCTTCCATACATGCTCCTTCTTCTGGTTTGGATTAGTTTTTGAGTATTTGATATGTCATAACTTTTAACATACTTGAATTTCTCTTGTTTTATGTGATTGGATATGCTTGGTTATTATTATGGACTTGGTTAACTAGTTATCTTGTTCACATCTTCTCTTATTCCTCATTAATCTTCTATTTACTTCCATTATCATTTATCGGTTCTTTCCTTTGTCATATTGTGATAAAAAGGAGGAGAATTTTATCATGCCTATTTCATTATGATAAATGTGAAGCTGTGATGAATGTGGATAATGTGGATAGGTAATGTTTTTTGTAATATGGTATTAAGGGGATGTATTGATGAGTATTGATGAGAGTATTGGTGTGTATTGATTTGCCAATTTGTAACTGGTGTATGATTCTTTATTGTGCGTATTATGCTTATCTTATTTTAATGAAGTGTGTTTTGTCACAAATTTGACAAAGGGGGAGATTGTAAGTGCTATGTTTTCTAGCTCCTATGATTGTCAAATATTATAGTGCCAAAACCTCTTGGAATCTGTATCTTGTTTAGTTCATCTTCTTATTCAAGATCATGCAATTCAAGTACAAGTTCAAGATGTTCCAATTCAAGATTCAAGCATCACAAATGTAAGAGATATACAAGTTCAAGTACAACATTAAGTGATAGTTCAAGCTTTCAAGCTTCTACAATGTCAAGACAATGTGCTTTACTTTGGAATGCTCAAGGTGAAATACAACTCACAAGTACTTCAAGTTCAAGCTTCAAAGTACTTCAAGTTCAAGATTCAAAGTAAGTTAAGATATCAAGCTTCGTGTACTTCAAGATCTACTATCAACCGAAGCAAATGATGATTTAATATTCAAATTTCACTTATAAGGTATGAATGACACTAGATTGACCATAGGTTAGGTCATATTGTTTGCATGCTTAAAGTGGGTCACTATATAATTTTATAGGCTGTTTCTCAACTTGTCTTAGCCTATGTTCGACTAGTCCTAGTACAGCCTAGACCAGTCTAAGGTTTATTACTAATTTTCGAGATTTTTTGTTAGACCCTCGACCAGTCTTGGAGACTGCTTGACCAGTCGAGTGAATAGTGCTCGACCAGTCGAGCAGGTTCGACTCAAAGTCTAGCAAGCAAATTGGATCTCACACGACCAGTCGATAGCAGGGCTCAACCGGTCGTGCAGGCTACTCGACCAGTCGAGCAAGTCACTCGACTAGTCATGGAACAGTCTTATCTTATCGCACTTGAAATTTTAAAAGTTTGTTAGTCCTTTAACCAGTCGAGCTGTCCTCTGGGCCAGTCGAGTGAACAGTTTCTACACTTATAAATGGAGCATGATATTCAGAGTTTTTCATTCAATTCAAGTAAAATCAAGACACCACTCTGAGAGATAAGTTTATGATATTCTTAAGCTATTTAAAGCTCATTTAATATTCTCTTTAATTTAACTTTTTGCATTTGATTGAATGAAAAATTTTAAAAATTGAACTCTATTTATAAGTGCAGAAACTATTCACTTGACTGGCCTAGAGGACAACTTGGCTGGTCGAAGGACGAAGAAAATGAATCCTGAAAATTAGCCAGAAAAAACATATTTTGGAATTCTGAGTCTAAAATGAAAAAAAATCTTGAAATAGATTTTCAGTCCCACTGAAGTTTAATTTCGGTCCTACTGAAATCGTGCAGAATTGTCCAGCAAGAAAGTGGGATTTTCAGCCTTAATTCGGTCCGACCAAAGCATAACTTTTTGCATAAGTTCGAGGCGGTTTCAAAGTCAGTCTAAAAAAGCTTATAAATATGGGGTTTTTAGGAGTTTATGTGATGGCATTCTTGTTATTATTCATGGGTTATATTTATAGTTATGCTTATTATGAAACAAATTTATATTGAAAATCCTCCTTGTAGGATCCCAAGATCGGAACCTAGTATATGGGTGCCGGGAGCCGAGAATGGGGTACTATGGAGGCTGTCGGGGCTGGATTCGGCAATCAAGAATTTTGTGAGCCCGATTTCTGAGTTTAGGGCGTGACAATTTCTAAGTATAAATTAGGATTGGAAGAGTGGAGCAAGCTGTTGGAGAACTTAAAGGAGTCCCTCCTTCTTCCCCAATCTTCTTCTTCTAGTTAGTTTTTATGTTTTCTTTAAGAGTTTTAGTTTCAATCATGTATTTGGTTGGCTAATCTCTTAGCTAGAGCTAAGAGGTGAAGCTTGTAGTTTGTTTAGATGATTATCTTACTTTGATTCATGTTTATATTAAACCTTCATTGATTTATAGTTTGAATGAAGGAATATTTTCAGTTTTCAATGGTTTATTGTGACTTCGATTACAGTAGATGCTTGGAAAGCTTTTGATATCATTTTATCTTGTTTTGTAATTATAAGATCTATAAAATTTGTGATCCACCATTGTCTCCTGGGCATGATGGATGGTTGAATTCCCTACGATCATCACAATGGTGATTCATGTGGGAACTAATTCAACGAAAAGCTCAGATTTGATTTAACTGCTCTATCATCCAACTGGATAGGATAAGACTTCAATTCCAGTTGCGTTTGTTGGATAAAGTAAGTAGCATCTTAATAGCTACAAGTGAATCGTTGGCACTCTAGTTTCCCCTTTATTATTTATAGTTTATTCATAATTAATCTCTCTTATTCCAGATTCTAGTTTAGATCTTATTCTAGTTATAATTCAAATTATTTTCAGAATATGTACAAGGTAATTCCCTGTGGATTCAACCTCGGTCTCACCGAGTTATTACTATAGCGCAACCCTACACTTGGGGTTGTGAACATACTAAAGAATGTAAATCAGCAGGATAAAAAGTAGATGATTACACTAAGAAATGTAATTGGCTTAATAGGAAAGTAAATGATTAAAACTATGAAATGTAAATCGACAAGATAATTGAAATATAATGTTTGGTTTATTTGGTTTGGTATGAGATGATTTATTTTGCTGAATTTCTATGCCATTTATTGCTTTAAGTCATTTTAAATCATTTCCACATTCTAACGATTATCATAACCATTATCTGCTACTTGGCTTCTGGATGCTTCTCACGTTTTGCTTCCTTTATTTCTCATTTGGCTATCTGTCACGCGATCGTACGAACTCGATCACTTCTCCTTATGTCATGCAATCATCTATGCTCGATCGTTTCCCATCTCGACCGCTCTATTGATGCTCCACAATAATTGATACGTTATGATTCTACTTTTCTATGAGTTACAGTACATATCTAGAGGAAATCCTCTAGTACACCATGTGTATCTGTCCAGATCATACATAAATGCCCTTGATTAGCCGAGCCAGACTATGGCCTCAACGAGTACAAACATTGCTCCCATCATTTTTGTCCTTTCGATGAAAGTGATAGTGACGTTTGAGTCTTCATTAATGCCATAATAAATGCACACACGTTCCACCTGAATGCAAACTGCCTTCGATCATTTTTATCAAAATCATGCACATTGAATTGAGGCGTCGGGTGAATCTGGTGATTACATGTGTCCACTCTAGCTATCGTGATGAAATAGTAATGATGCTCCAATAAATTCTCTCTCTCTCTCTCTCTCTCTCTCTTCGGCTAATATAAGTGCTATTTTAAATGATTCTCACTTGCACTTTTCAAATTTTCTTCCTTCTCACAATCTTCTTCCCTCAACTTTCCTTCTACAATGGCTTCTTCTTCTTCCTCTACTCCTACATTTGATCAACGCAACATCATGGGCATCATGGAACTTCTGGTGAAGAAATGTACTGAGGATACGATCTTCGAATCTCCTCTGGGTAATGAGATCATCTGCCTAGGTCCGACATTCTTCACAGAAGTTACCGTTGATGAGGTTTGTTGAGTGTCAAATATTGCACATTTCCCCCTGTTTATATCTTGGTGTTATGAACATGATAATGCTTAATGGGTATATTTTATACACGTTTGTATTGTGAGGTGAATCTGAAAGCATGAATTGAAAAGAATGTTAAAAGCATGGATTTAATGCTCAAGAATCACCAAGGCAAGCGATGGATCTTAGGAGACCAAGATTGAATATTTCAAGACCCCAAGATTTAAGGAAACCAAGTGAAGAAGGAAGGAAGTCGAAAGTGTAAAGCACAGAAATTCATAGAATATAAATTTCACTGTTTATGTCACCGACCGCCGGTCAATGACATTTAAGTCAGTGTTCAATGACATCGAACACGGGTCGATGACATCGAATAATTATATGAAAATCAAATTTGGTTGCTGGACAAATTGGATGCAGTTCTCGATGACATCGAAAATCTGTTCGATTACTCGAAGACCTGCTTGATGACATTGAAGGCAGTTCGATGACATCGAGATTTTTATGAATTTCTGAAGTAACTCACTGGAACACTCTAGACATATTCTCGATTGATTGAACACCCTTTAATGACATTGAAGGACTGTTTGATGACATTGAAGGTATGTTCGATGACATGTAGAGTTACGCAGTGTGAAAAGTCATGACTTTCGAATTCAAGTTACATTCGATGAAATCAAAGGCCTTTCGGTGACATCAAAGGTGTCACACAGAGTGCATAAATTTAAGGCAGTTTTCAACAACGGTCAGACGAAGGCTATAAATATGGGTTCTTTGAGGAGTTCTAAACATGAATTAGGTTTTAAGAAGCAGAGCCAAAGGGTGGAGTAGCCTCCTAAGAGTTCTTCTTTCCTTATTTATTTTTAATGCTTTCTTTTAGGGTTTTAGATCCAATCATGTCTATGGTTGGCTAAACCTCTTAGCTAAGGCTAATAGGTGAAGCTTGTAGCGTGTTGGGATGATTTTCTTGCTTTGATTCTTATTTTTCTTGAATCTCATTGATTTCTAGTTTAAATTTAAGGAATATTTTCAGTTTTCTATGATTTATTGAAAGGGGAAGAAAGGGGGAAGAAGGGTGTGTTGCTGAGTCGACTCAGTGAGTCAATACAAGTTCTACTCAAATATGATGTGAGTTCAGTCCAATGGTACTTGAAAAATCCATTGGAGCAGGGATCAGTGTGTCAAACTTTGGTTTATTTTACTTTCTTGCAATCGAGTCGCTTAGGGGTCGCTTCGAATCGAGCCAAGTCGAGTTGATATATATCTTGCTAGGTCAAATCCAATGCATCATTGTGTTGAACTTGTTCAGATGGAGTTCAGTTCAACCACATCAAACTCATTATGATTTTGTGTACAATCATTGCCAAGGACTCGAGCCTTCCTTTAATTTAAGTCCGAGTTGAATTGGTCTGGTGACCAAGGTAAATGGAGTTCCACATTTTCTAAAAGTTCTAAATCTATTTTAAATTAAATAAGTTGATGATTAATTTTTAATTAAATTGTAGAAATTGTAAGTTTGGAATTACTTCATTCGGATATTGAGATTGAAGTCTATTTAAATGGGAATTTAGGTCAATTGAGGTATGTATTATCTCAAGCTTCTTTTGAGTTCAAATTAGAGGCTAATCTAGTTTTATTAAATACCATTGAAAGTGCCCTGGTTTGTCAATTAGCGTGAGTGTTGAGTCTACTAGACAAAGAAGCTCCATAGGAAGATCAATCAATCATCTGCCTCAACCAGATGTGGGCCCGAACTCGCCATAGGTAAATCTAAAGCCTCACATCCCATTTCCCAAAACACCATGTAATTAAACCCTTTAAAACTGATTATAATATTATAGGGTTTTGAGTTAGAAAACTTTTTCAAATTTCATAAAAATCTCTAAGTTTTCAAACTCTGTCGATTTATCGATAGACTGATCGATATAATTGAACAATGATGTCAATATCCCCGATGACTAATTGATACCATCGAAATGAGGACAAAAGATGTATAGCAAACACATATATCTCTGGACAAGAATTATCGATGTATTAATATACCTATCAATATCATCGAAGTTTGAATCTCGAGTCTATCGAAGTTACTCGATAAAATCAACAGCAGAAATACGGTGTCCCTGTTTTTCTAAGGAAAATCATAAAATCTTTGATATATCGAAGTGCCCCTCGATATTCTCGGAATTCAAACTTCGATGATATCGGAAGGCCTTTGATGATATCGGACTTGGACACAGTTTACCAGCAATATTTTCAGGTGGTTTTTATCTTGGATCGAGGGTCACTCGATAGAATTGATATTCAAATTTCGATGATATCGAGGCTGAGTCGATTGCATCGAGAAAGGAGATAAATTGTCCAACAAGCTTACTGGGAAATCCTTTGGATTTATAGATGCATCGACACTGCCATCGATATCATAGTCATTCAAATTTCGATGATATCGAGTGGGCCTCGATTATATCTTTTGACCTGAAATATTTCAAGGAAAGTCTCTCTCATGTTTCAAATGTCGAGGAATCGAACCTCGTATCGATGCAATCGGAGTTCGAAATCCGATGTCATCGATACTGCTTTCGATTCCCTCGACCAGCTGGCAAATCGTTTCAAAAGCGTATGACTTTTGAGTTTGTGTCATCGAGCGGCCAGTCGATGCAATCGAGAGTATACGCTCGATGATATTGACACGGCTCAATGATATTGAACTTTGTCATAAATGTGACCATTTTATATCTGTTGGAATCTTTTGCCTATATATAGAGAGCTTGTCTTTAGTTGCTAGTAGAGAAAGAAGAGAGGGCTTTTGAGTGTTTAACCTTAGATCTATACCCAAAGCCCCTTCTCTCATGGAAGTTCATCTTTCAATCCACCCTCATCATTGACATTCAATAGAGTGGATTGGGGAATGAACTTTCGCATTCAAGGATTGATCAGGGTCAAATATTGCATATCAGACCCCAATCATTACCAGATTTTACATATATGATAATGCTTAATGGAGTATTTTAATTGTATTTTTGTTACAGGATGAAGTCAGGAGCGTTAATTGAAAATTGATGTTAAAGGCATGGATTTCATGATCCAAAGTCTCCAGAGCACGGGATGGACTCCAGAGAACCAATAATGAAGATTTTACACGCCTGGGATCTGAGGAAAGCAAGCCAAAGGGGCCCAAAAAGGGTCCAGAATGCAAGATCACATGGTTCCCGCTATCCGATCAGTTCGAAACTTCATACATGGGATGGGGGCCGTAAATTAACTGTACATATTAAATTTCAGCCATTGAAGATCTCGGGAAGTGGTCCAACGGACAGATCAGCCCATTAATCTCCAATTTTAAGCCCACCTGATATTTGGAACTGCCTCAAACTTGGTTTTGGCGGTTGAAATAATATGAAGAAAAGGATGGACGGTGCAGATTTCTCACAAACATTACTGTGGGCCACGTACGTGATGCATGTACATCATGTGCATTAAACCACCAGCCATGCACCGCACCATCGTCTCGGTCAAACCGACCGCTGACCGACTCCTCTCTCAAAATTTTTAAAAAACAGAAATTGTAAACAGCGTCTTCTGCTGCCGATCGTCGGATGTGGTTGTGGACCCCACACATTATCCAAATGAGTGATCCAGACCGTCCATTAGATCATAATGGCCTACATTACCATTGCCTAGGTGGCAAAAATTCAAATGAAAGCATAGATCAGATCCAAACCTTTCAAACGCAGGTTGAACGGTAGAGAGAGATAACGTGTGGGCCCCATCAAAAGAAGGAAAAAATGAGCATTTCTACCCGAAATTTCCTCCTCCATCCAATAGACGGAGTGGATTTTCCATTTAATTGAAGGAATGGGCCCCACCATTGTCACAGCGGAAGCAATCCGCTGCTCTGTTCGCGTCCGCGTAACGACGGACGCTGCCAGTTTTTGCGGGAGTTTGTGGGCCCCGTACGTCATCCTTCCGAACGATCCAAGCCATTCATCGTGTAGAGGGCTTCGAGAGCTTCAAAACCATGCTGATATTCTGCTCTCATGCGTGCACACGTGCATGATACAGAGGCTACAAATAGGCGGTCTTGTGACGTTCAAAACTGATTTTGTTGTGATTTCTTCTCTGGGCCGCGCTAATGGACGTTCAAAACCACCCATTCTTGATTGAAATTTCGTCCTGAATCCAATGGACGGGGTGGATTTTCCAGAAAATGCTTCTGTGGGGCCCACCGATCACGGCTGTGAAAAATTGCACTCCGTGTCCTGCTACGACTCTGCTACTGACTCCAGCCCTCCAACAGCTATAAAAGAGGAATTATAGATGTGGGAAATTAATTCAGAAATAGGGAATTCCAGATCTAGAGCAAGGGAGAGAAGAAAGAGAAGAAAGAAGAGAGAGAGATCGATTGGTTTGGTGTTTTGTTTTTATGAATTTTATTTAATCTTTTTGATGAATTTTATGGGTCACTAATCTCTCAGCTATGGCTGAGATGAAGCCCCTAATTTGATTAGCTCTTGTATTGGTTGATTTACTTTGAATATTAATTAATTTGTTTCTTTCTTTAAGTGGGCTTGATTGGTTTAAATTTTACACTTCTCCATCTATGAACTTGACCAAAGTATATATATGGATGTTGTTCGGATGCTTATTATAGGTGCTTGTGTCTCGATCAAGAACAGGTTTCCTATAGAGGAAGAAACAGGGTGCTTTAATGACTATACATTCCATGTGCCCGACCAAGGACATGGGATGTGTTATTCATGGCATTGCTTAAAGGAATTAGACATTCTATATGCCCGATTAAGGACATAAATTGTGCTTTCTCTATATAAGTGGTATCAATTCAGATCAAGGTGAATTAACAGACAAAACAAGGGTTAGGATAATTAGGGGTAGATTCGAAAGTCCTAGTGCTCTCTCTCTGATTGAATTTTCTTCCCTGTTCTTAATTGTTTTTTTTCTTAGAATTGTGCTTAGTAGTTCATTCCATTATTTGTTGGATTAGTTAAGGAGAATCATAGATTTGAGTTGTGACGACCAGTCCTCGTGGGAACGATCTCGTAATACGTACCATATCTACATCTGATTCGTATACTTGCGAGTTTAAAAATCATTTAAATCATGTTGGTTTAAATAAAACATCAAGGATCCTCCAGCTACCACCTTAATGTCAAATCATTAAGCTATGATGCCTTGAATGCATAAATGATTTGAATCACTCTATTTCCCTTATAGGAAAACTTTCAATAGAGTAGGATTCCATTACAACCTTGACCCAACCCATCGCCATGCATTGGTACATCTTCTGAGTTACGGTTCAAAGAAGCAGAAGACTCTTCATCAACAAAGGAGGAGATCTTCGATAATGAGCCAAAAGGGACTCATCCTCTTATCTGTAACTTATTAGAGTCCAGAGGACGCTCGTGATCATTCCTTTGTAGGATTGGGTCTAAGGTGTTTCTCACCCCTTGCAAGTCCTCTAGGAGGCCTCTGGCAGGAGTGTATGTGGTGGGTGCATTGTGTTGACCCTTACTCTGTGGAGAGCATAAATAGTTAGGGTCTTGTAGAAGATCCTTGGCTAGTGTGCCTAAAAGTGGGTGCCTTGTGTTAACCCTTGCTCGTGAGAGCATAAACGAGAGAGGTTCCTTATGTGGATCCTTGGCCAGTGTGCCTAAAATCGGGTACTATGTGTTGATCCTTGCTCGTGGGAGCATAAACTGTCAGCCTAGGTGTAGGTTGTACTAGTTAAAGGTGAACCTGATTTAAAACCTTGGGTTTGAGGTGAATCGTGTGAAACCTCCTTAGTGAAATCTGATACACTCAAGGGTTAAGTGCGGTTGCCAGGAGTGGAGTAGACAAGTAGTCGAACCACTATAAAAATGACTGTGTTTGAGATTGCTATTGCCTTCCATTTGCTTATGTAATTTCCTTAAATACTTTCATATTTGATTATCTAAGATCACACCTTACACACACGCACAATCATATCCATCATAAATTAATTTGCATATTGTTCATGTCTCAAATAGTTTGTGATTGGATCCTCTACCGAGCTTAGAGCCAGTAGAGTTACTCTTGAGTAATCCTAATGTATGTTTGTTGTTAGGATTAGACTAATAAGATTTTAAATTGGTATAAAATTATTAAAAAGTCCTATTCACCCCCCTCTAGGACATATTGAGACATTCCTACTTCAACTAAAGCGGTCTTTATCGCAATTTCAATTGGTATCAGAGCGGGTCTATCTTAAGGGTTTCACCGCCTAGAGAGTGATCTTGACTGAAGTTGGAATTATGATCAAAAGTGTCTCAGAGGGTGTGTGTGTGTGTGTGTGTGTGTGTGTGTGTGTGTGTGTGCTGTGTGTGTGTGTGTGTGTGTGTGTGTGTGTGTGTGTGTGTAACACCCTGGTTCTCAAAACCCCAGGATAGTCGCTCCTCATTGAAAACCCGAGTATTACGTTATAAAATGGACCATCGCACATCTAATTACTAATGGATTTCATAACATGAAGTAAGGTAATCACTACATAAGCCATATTAAGAGTAACAACAAGGAAGCTTAATACATGTGAATGGGAGCAAAATGAAATCTAACAACAGGGAAAATATTTTATTACAACTCAAACAAGACACAAAATTTGAAATATAAAGTAAGTAAATCCTAGAGCTCCAATGACTCAACAACATTCATATAGAACTCTCCTTTGCCAAACTCCACCTCAGCCGTCCCTGGAATCCCGTCATAGGGGTCTCCACCTATTATCAATCCTGCATCTATTTGGTGCAACTGCATTATTAGGTGAATGAAAACTCAGTGGGAATTTCCCTCATAGATTCGACCATAACACATCATTCCAAAATAGATTAACAATTCATATATAATTCACAGGGCAATACAAATACATATACAACATATTCAAATTACAAGGAGACTGATCATGAAATTATAAATGAATGTATGTGTGTATGAATGTATGCTCAAGTCACAGATCTAGGTATGCAATCTAGCTGTCAAAATAAAAGACCGCGGTAGGTAGACTACCTAGAAAAGGCCATAAATGTGAGTGCGCCCAAGGACGATCTCCTGGAAAAATACCTGGGGTATGCCCGAGGAGGAGTAAAAATCCCGGAAAAGCCTCATGTAAAATAAGAGCGCCCAAAGTGACTCAAATGCATAACTCCGGTCATTCAACTGATCCACAGTAAATCAAGTAGAATGTGGCTTACATTAAGCACTCAGAAAAGCTCACATGTCATGCGTGAATGTCATGCTCCATGACCCATATATACATTACTTTGATAGAATAGGAATGACTTTCAATTTTTAAATAGGAAATATCCAACTATACATTCCACATGGATTTCCATAATTTCTTTACATTCAAGGAGGGCTCCCTAAGTATCATGTACATTTACAAGTGAGGTCATATCATCTGAATTATCTAAGAGTCCTTTTATGTCCCTTAAGGACTCTTCCCATAATCCCTCTTCATACTACTCACAATGTAATGAAATAGGAGTTTGTAAAGCTCAAGTCAGTCTCATTAGAGTTATGTTCATGATATAAAGATGACAAGAGGAATTTTGTCTCATAGCAAAACAGTAATAATTATGAAAGGTGGAGTTCCCATCATCCCTTTGTACAATATATGTAAACAAATTCACATTTGCCATATCTTAAGAACTATCCACCTGATAATGCCAACTAAATTAGATATTAGAGAATATAGAAAATCATGAAGGTAATATTTCACTACCCAATTCATAGATAATCTAGTGTGGAAGCTTTCTTTTCTTAATATGTCTAACAGAGTTATATTCATAGGCAAATAATTATAAATGTGACATAGAGTTTATAAGACAATATATCATGCACATAATTTTAAGGAGACATTAAAATGATTAATCCAAGAAAGTCACAATAGCTAGGAATCAATGATTCTATACATTAGAGATTTAATCCATATGGAAATTAGCGAAAGGAAGAAGCTATGGGGGATGCTCCTCACCTCAGATGAGTCTCTTCCTTGCTTTGGTGTCCATATAGGGTGGATTTACGAGATCCTAATTCACAATGGTCAATTACATTCTCATTCTAATCAGTGTATGGAATTCATGTGCTAGGAGTTTATCCTTATTGGATTGATTCACAGTTATTTGAGGGGATAGGTGTTACTCCAAGAGAGTTGCCGTGACTGATACCTGGACAGGCCATGTCGAGGTTTAGTGAATCATCACTGAGTCACTCAGAAAACAGAACAAGTTAACTCGGTGCCGAGTGGAATGTAGTGACCACCTTAAATCGTTAGGACAGATTTTTGTGTTACCTGATGGGATAAAGAGGCTGGGATGGACTGTTTGCTCGGATGATCTGAGTAAGGTTTTTTCCTGAAACAGAGATAAGTTTACAACTCAGTAATGACTCAACTCAGATGACTCATTCGATGATTTGGCGTAATACTCTAGCAGTGGTCGAAATCGATCCGAAATACTCAATGGTGCGGTTGTATTGGGGCAAACCGACCACAGCCATGGAGTCAGATCAGAGCTTGGTTGCCCTAGACGTGTAACTAAGTTACTCAGTTAGAAACCAAGTCATGGTGACTGTGGACGCAGTCAGCCGAACTGACGAGTTTGTCATTAACAGAGGAAGGGGCGACAAGGTTTACCTGATTTGGGGAACTGTTCGGAGACTGAAAGACGGTTTGGGATGACTGACTATACCAGCAGATGATGCAATCGGGCGGTGGTGCGACCCCAGATGGCTTAGGACAAGTTGAAACGGCAGAAGCTGTAAACTGGTTCCAGCAGCCGTTTCCTCACCTATGCCTCTCTATTCTCCCTCACTACCTTCTTCTTCTCTGTCAGCTCTCTCTCCTCTCTACTGCAACAGGTCCCCCACAACTAGATGCAACTGCGAACTCGGCCCGAAATCGAACCGAGTTGATTCGACAGGGTGCAAAGGTTAGTGCGACGCCCTCTCTCTTTTCTACCTCTCTTTTATCTCTTTTAAAATATCTTGCCCTAAAAGGAAGGAGAGTATTTATATCTATATAGGAGCCTAGAAGCATTGACTCTTAAACAACCAATAAGCTACTACTGCGCCCACTAATCCCGATTAAAAAAGAGAGGTTGTTGATGATCTCTTTTGGAAACGATTAGCAAGGCTGAGATCGAAAGTTGTTGATGATCTGTAGGCACCATTGTCCATCGGATGGATAGCTTTGATCGGAAAATGGGGTCCGCTTACAGGTGGTGGGTTATTTCAGACAACGAAGAAGATGACTCCTCCTCCTATGGTGGCTTTGGATTCAATGGATGATCTCATGATCCAGGGCACTTGGACGGCGTGGATGGATCTCATGATCACTGTGGGACCCTCAAAAGGGACAGTAATCATTCCAAGCTTAGTGGTTTTGAAGTCCACATGCCACGGCGGCTCTCTCATTGTGCTAGGAACCCTAAGACTGCCTCAGACCCTACGGTTGGGATTTGAAGAAGTGGAGGGCTAGGATTGAGGTTGGGGAGGCACATGCAATGCCAGTTAATGAGAGGGAGAAGCGGAAGTTTTTTCCATTTTCGGAATAACACCGTACATAACTCACGTTCCGTTCGAGTTTGTGTACGAGGAGTAGAAAGCTCTTGGGTTTTAGTTAAGGTCTCCTACGCTACATGATGAATGGTCCAGATCAATGATACGAACTGGGATAGTGGCCTGATCTGGATCAAATGTCCAATGTACGTTCGAAACTAAGTTACCTGTGATCGAATTTATGCGCACGTAGATGAGTTCCAACGAGTGTTAGGAATAGGGTTATGGTCAGACCGACCCTCCGAATCAGAGGAACGGTTCAGATCTTGATGAGGTATTATGGGGTGGGCCACAGACCACGTGCAATACTAGCCCATTTAAACGGCTTTGGCAGGGAAACATAAAAAGAAGGAAAGAGTTTTCCTTTTTGAGAAACCGTCGGGTCAAACTCGGTTTGACCCAACACTACGTATGGTGCACATTGAGTGTATGGAATGCTCGCGTGCACCGAAGTTAAAAGTGGGGTCCACTGTGCGGTGGTCGATGGATCCACACCATCTGTTCGGTTTAGGGTCTCCATCAGGGTCTTTGACCAAAACTCCAGGCAGATCCAAGGCTCGGGTGGGCCATGTCTGTTGATATATGGCCCTGGAATGCCCATCATCGTCGATCTGATGACTATTTATGGTCCAACCTCCCGATCAGAACCCTTCATCCTACTGGTGAGTCAATCAAGGGCACCATCTATGTTAACTCGATGTCGTCTTACATGGATATAAGCCACCCAATGTTTGCCCTTTTGAGTTTTATTATAGATTCCTGTTGATTAGATGGTTGGATCGTTTCTAGATTTGAAGTTAAGGTTTCCTATGGATTCCTAATCAACTTTAGAGAGAATTTAATGGTTGGTTAGGTGTTGATTAGTTAGTTTGTGTGTTTTAGGTATGGTTTGATCGTCAGGCTGTTAAGAACATGTTGAACGGTTGATTTATTCCAGGACGGTTCATTGATGGTCCAGAAGTCCCTTAGATAAATCCAATAGCAAATTTTTGATGATCAGGTCCATCAACGTACGGTATGGAGTCTAACCCAATGATTGATCTTAGACTTGACTTGATGAGAGCTGTAACTAATGAAATTTTTTTAGAGTTGTTCATAGTTTACAAGGGTGGTTTCTATGTGGATTATCTGATGATGGTATCATGTATTCCCACATGCCTAAATACTCCCTACGGTTCAATGGTAACGCCTAAGTACTCAAAGTACGGGGTGTTATAATGTGACAGATCAGAATAATTGCCTTGTAATCCATATTGCTTTGAAAGTTGGCAATAGTTCAAAATGGTACCTTGATAGTGGATGCTCCAAAAACATGACTGGTGATCAAACTCACTTTTGTGAGTATTCAGACTTTGATGGAGGATCGGTCACATTTGGAGATGGTAGCTCAACCAAAATTGTTGGACAAGGAACAATAGCTGTACCAAGCCTTCCAAAAATTAAACACGTTCTTTGTGTAGAAGGTCTGAAACATAATTCCTTAGTATCTCCCAAATCTATGACAAAGAACATCTGGTCACCTTCTCAAAGGATGTATGTAGGATTTTAGATCATACAAAAAAATCTCTCATAAAAGGATTACGCACTAGTGATAACTGTTATGTTATTGAAAGTACAAATGAGAGTGTGTTATCCACAAAGTGTAATATGGCTGTAAAGAATGAATCCAAATTATGGCACCAAAGGTTGGGACATGTTCACTACCAAAATTTAGCTAAGCTCAGTTCAATAAATTTGGTTAGAGGACTTCCTAAGATTAGAAAAGAGGAAAAAGTTGTTTGTGGAGAATGTCTAAAAGGAAAATAGATAAAAGTCGGCCACAAAAAGACAACCACCATAGCAACAACAAAACCTTTAGATCTGCTGCATATGGATTTGGTTGGTCCAACCAAAGCAGAAAGCCATGGTAAGAAAAGATAGTTCCTAGTAGTAATAGATGACTACACCAGATTTACTTGGGTTGCATTTCTTCAAGAGAAATCAGATGCCTTTGAGGAATTTGTGATCTTGGCAAAGCGACTTCAAAATGAAAAAGGATATTGCATAAATCGTATCAGAAGTGATCATGGTAGGGAATTTAAAAATGAAAGATTTAAAAATATTGTAATGAGAAAGGAATTCGTCATGAATTCTTAGCTCCAAAAACCCCACAGCAAAATAGAGTCGTTGAAAGGAAAAATCGAGTATTGCAAGAAATGGGATCAGTTATGCTAAATGAGAAAGATATGGCAAAAAGTTTCTGGGTAAAAGCTGTCAATACTGCTTGCTACATCATAAATAGAGTATACCTTAGAGCGGGCTTGAACAAAACTCCATACGAACTATGGTATGGGAAACTACCTAGCGTGAAATATTTTTTAGGTTTTTGGTAGTAAATGCTATATCTTGAGAAACAGAGATCACCTTGGGAAATTTGTGTCTAAGAGTGATGAAGGTATTTTTCTAGGGTATGCCATGAATAGTCATGCTTATAGAGTATACAATCTAAGAACCCTCACTATTCAAGAGTCAGTCAATGTGGTAATCGATGATCAACCTCATGAAGGAGATACCCCTATGAATGAATTAGAAGATGATGTAGATTCATGCATACTAGATAAATCAGATAACAAATCTCCATCATCCAATGAACCCCAACCATCATCCAACATACTCATCATTAAGGATCACCCTTGAGAACAAATTATTGGAGATCCTAATGATGGTGTAAGAACTCGACGACAGATAGAAAATATCTATAGTCATTTTTGCTTTACCTCAAAGATTAAACCCAATAATATTTTAGAAGCTCTTCAAGATGAACACTGGATAAATGTTATGCAAGAAGAACTTCAACAATTTCAGAGACATGAGGTATGGTAATTGGTTTCCAGACCACTCGATACAAACGTCATTGGAACCAAATAGGTCTTTAAGAATAAATCCGATGAATTAGGAAATGTGATCAGGAACAAAGCCAGACTTGTAGCTCACGGGTACTCACAGATAAAAGGTATTGATTTTGATGAGACATTTGCTCCTATAGCTCGCCTTAAGTCTATTAGAATTCTTATGTCTGTTGCATGTACATTAAAATTTAAATTATTTCAAATGGACATAAAAAGTGCTTTCCATAATGGGGATCTTGCTGAGAAGTTTTGTAGAACAACCAAAGGGATTTTTATATCCTAAGTATCCCCATTATGTTTATCGTTTGAACAAAGCCCTCTATGGTCTCAAACAGGCACCACATGCTTGGTATGAACGATTGACAAAATTTCTTTTGGACCATAAATTCTACAAAGGTAGTGTAGATAAAATATTGTTTACTCAAACAATAAAGGGTTCACTACTTATTACACAAATTTATGTGGATGATATAGTCTTCAGTTCAACATGTTAAGATGCTGCTCTCAAATTTGCCAACCTCATGAAATCAGAATTTGAAATGAGTGTGGTTGGTGAATTAAACTTCTTCCTAGGATTATAGGTCAAGCAGCTAAATGATGGAATCTTCATCTGTCAAACCAAGTATGCGAATGATTTGGTGAAAAGGTTTGGTCTCGAATCTGGTCGTACTTATCATACTCCCATGAGCACCACACTCAAACTCTCCAAAGATGTGAATGGCAAGAGTGTGGATCAACATCTCTACCGAAGTATGATAGGAAGTTTACTATACCTCACAGCCAATTGTCCTGATATATATTTTAGTTTGGGAGTATGTGCTCGGTATCAGGCAGATCCAAAGGAATCTCACCTGACGGCAGTTAAGAGGATCATTAAATACATAGTAGGAACTACCTCTTTCGGACTGTGGTATCCATTTGAAACCTCCACCATCATCGCCGGATATTCTAATGCTAATTGGACTGGAAACTTGGATGATTGTAAATCAACAAGCGGAGGATGCTTTTATGTTGGAAACTGTCTAGTTTCCTGGCAGAGCATGAAGCAAAACTCAACATCATTATCCACTACCGAGGCTGAATACATTGTTGCAAGAAGTTGTTGTGCACAACTCCTTTGGATGAAACAAATGTTGTTGGACTATGGGATTGAACAACCCACAATGAGTCTTTTCTGTGATAACACAAGCGCTATCAACATTTCAAAGAATCCTGTTCAACATTCTCGAACCAAGCATATTGACATTCATCATCATTTTATCCGAGAACTTGTTGAAGACAAGATTATTGTATTGGATTATGTATCCACAGAAAAGCAACTCATAAATATCCTCACTAAACCTCTTGATACAAATAGGTTTAGTGATCTACAAAAATCCATTGGAGTATGCACTCATTAATAATATCCCAGTGATCATGATCCTCATAAGTAAATCTTCACGCTGGGTCATTCATGGTTAAGTATCAGCCAAAAATCTGAACCTCATGAATTAACCATGATAGTTTTGGGATGCCAGATTATGACATTCTCGATGAAATCTAGACTGTGCTGATATCATCGATATTCAAAGTTTGATGATATCGATATTCACCATCGATGAAATCGACAAATCTCGAGAATGTAAGATTATAACCAGGGGTCCATAACCAGCGGTCCTTCTCAATGGCTGAATTGTCACAATATCCACCGGATACTAGCCTCTATCCAACGGTCATCAACATGATCTTCAATGTCATTATGAGCGGGAGATCAATTCCATCGATGAGGGATCGATATGATCGACAACACTGCTATAAATCACAAAGGGTGTGTTCGATTTAAAATTCTCATATCCTCTCTCTTCTCTGGTTGCTTCTTCTTACCTTTACCTGTCTCTCACACTGAAAATCATGATCATTCCTCAATCTTCAAAATCAAAGACCAAGCAACCTATTATGCATCAACTCATTCAAACTGAAAGACATCCAGTCACTATTGTTGAACGTCTAGTTCTTAACAGTGCCATTGAGCCTTTTGGTGTGGAGCTCCTTTTAGAAGTGATAGGATGGCAAAATATTCTGAATCTTGGGGGTTCTTATCAACTTGCGTTGATTCATGAATTCTTCAGTAAATGTCATGTCATTCGTGATGATCCCCCGTGCATTCAAATTGAATTCTTGCATTCCTCCAAACTCATCACTCCCATCACTTTGAGTCATCTTCTAGATCTCGTGGTCACTCGAATTCCAGTAACCAATAGGAATCTCAATGGTCTAGGGGTTTGGGGGAGGTAACTCGTGCACACCGTTCCTCGAAATGATGATAATTTGCTTCACATTAATCATCTTGGACCCACTTTTAAAATCCTCCATAGCATTTTTGGGTCCAATGTATATCCATGTGATGTGAAAGGTAATCATCTTCCTCCCTTTGTGCTGAATGTACTTTATGATGTATATCAAGAAATTCAAGTGTGCCTCCCAACGCTTCTTCTCAAGCAATTAATTTGTATCATCTGAGGCAACCATCGGAATGCACTAGCCTTTCCTGCGCTCATCTGTAAACTCGCTCATCATGTTGGCCTCCCTGCCACATCTGATGCCATTCATCCAGAAACATGGTTTGATAGTGACGTAATCCAAGTGGCTCAACAGTTATGTCTCTCTTCATCTCTTCCCGAGAGTAATGCTCCCATGTAATTGGCTGCTCAACCTTCACGTCCTCTTACTCCTTTGGGAAGCCAATCGAACACCACTGCTAAGTCTAGAATCTATCAAAAATCATCAAGCTCATCACCTCGAACGTCACCTACTGAACGCGATGGCTAGTATAGAGGAGCGCCTTTATAACTGTGAAAGGAGACTCACCGCGTTTGAAGAGAATGTCGACATTCTCCAGCAAACTAGCCAACAAGTGGTAGACTTGCTCACACATGGTGATCATCGGGGACGTTAGGAGCTGACTGGGAAAATTCTATGTCTCTGCGGTTTATGTTTTTCTTTTTGGGCTAAGATTCGATGGGTTTCTTGTGTACACTGACTGACTGTTATACTACTGTCAAACGGGGTAGTATATACATTTTGAATATTTTTGGATGTGGCTGGATATCATTCACACACATTTACTTCCATGTTTATATCCCCTATTTTATTTGGTGTATGATGCATGTGATATTTGATCTTTATACTATCTACTTATCTCACTCACTGCTCTACTTGGTCTGCAATGCATACAAGGGTTCTATAATGTGATGTTTGTTTTACATCTATCTTCTATATGTATGCTCCCTGAATAATGGTTCTCCCAAATTGCTTTAACTTCAGTCAATATCAACTATGGTGATATCCTTTGTCAATGACTGCCAAAAAGGGGGAGAACAAATCAAACACCCCGAAAAGAAAATTGTACATCTACTTGAATGGTGATGCAGGTGTTAAGGGAAGCAGCTGCACCAAGAAAGGGGGAGAATGCTTTTAGGGGGAGCAGTTACTGACTGTGTGCATGGATTCACTAAATATTGTAAAATTGTGTAAAGTGCATGTACACACAATTTAGAATGTTTGTCTAGATGTTGTCTTAGGGTGTTTTGGGTATTTTGTCACGTAATTGACAAAGGGAGAGATTGAAAGTGCCCTGGTTTGTCAATTAGCGTGAGTGTTGAGTCCGCTAAATAGAGAAGCTCCATAGGAAGATCAATCAATCGTCTGCCTCAACCGGATGTGGGCCCGAACTCGCCACAGGTAAATCTAAAGCCTCACATCCCATGTCCCAAAACACCAGGTAATTAAACTCCTTAAAACTGATTAGAATATCATAGGGTTTCGAGTTAGAAAACTTTTTCAAATTTCAAAAAAAACTCTAAGTTTTCTACCTTTGTCGATTTATCGATAGACTAATTGATATAATCTAACAATGATGTTGATATCCTCGATGACCAATCGATACCATCGAAATGAGGACAAAATGTCCAGCAAACACATATATCTTTGGACAAGAATTATTGATGTATTGATATACCTATCGATATCATCGAAGTTTGAATCTCGAGTATATCAAAGTCGACTCAATAAAATCGATAACAGAAATACAGTGTCCCTATTTTTCTAAGGAAAATCATAAAATCTTCGATATATCGAATTACCCCTCGATATTCTCGGAATTCAAACTTCGATGATATCGGAAGGCCTTCGATGATATCAGACTTGGACACAGTTTACCAGCAATATTTTCAGGTGGTTTTTATCTTGGATCGAGGGTCTCTCGATAGAATCGATATTCAAATTTTGATGATATCGAGGCTGAGTTGATTGCATCGAGAAAGGACATAAACTGTCCAGCAAGCTTACTAGAAAATTCTTTCGATTTATTGATGCATCGACACTGCCATCGATATCACCGTCATTCAAATTCCGATGATATCGAGTGGGCCTCGATTATATCTTTTGACCTAAATTATTTCTAGGCAAGTCTCTCTCATGTTTCAAATGTCGAGGAATCGAACCTCGTATCAATGCAATTGGAGTTAGAAATCTGATGTCATCGATACTGCTTTTGATTCCCTCGACCAGCTGGTAAATTGTTTCAAAAGCGTATGCCTTTTGAGTTTGTGTCATCGAGCGGCCAGTTAATGCAATCGAGAGTATATGCTTGATGATATCGACACGGCTCGATGATATTGAACTCTGTCATAAATGTGACTATTTTATATTCGTTGGAATCTTTTGCCTATATATAGAGAGCTTGTCTTTAGTTGTTGGTAGAGAAAGAAGAGTGTTTTTGAGTGTTTAACCTTATATCATATACCCAAAGCCCTTTCTCTCATGGAAGTTCATCCTCCAATCCACCCTCATCATTGACATTCAATAGAGTGGTTTAGGGAATGAACTTTCGCATTCAAGGATCCTCCAGCTACCACCTTAATGGCAAATCATTAAGCTGGGATGCCTTAAATGCATAAATGATTGGAATCGCTCTATTTCCCTTATAGGAAAACTTTCAATAGAGTAGGATTCCATTACAACGTTGACCCAACCCGTCGCCATGCATTGGTACATCTTCTGAGTTGCGGTTCAAGGAAGCAGAAGACTCTTTATCAACAAAGGAGGAGATCTTCGACAACGAGCTAAAAGGGACTCATCCGCTTATCTGTAAGTTATTAGAGTCCAAAGGACCCTTGTGATCATTCCTTTGTAGGATTGGGTCTAAGGTTTTCTCACCCCTTACAAGTCCTCTAGGAGGCCTCCAGCGGGAGTGTACGTGGTGGGTGGATTATGTTGACCCTTGCTCTGTGGAGAGCATAAATAGTTAGGGTCTTGTAGAAGATCCTTAGCCAGTGTGCCTAAAAGTGGGTGCCTTGTGTTGACCCTTGCTCATGAGAGCATAAACAAGAGAGGTTCCTTATGTGGATCCTTGGCCAGTGTGCCTAAAATCGGATGCTATGTGTTGACCCTTGCTTGTGGGAGCATAAACTGTCAGCCTAGGTGTAGGTTGTACTAGTTAAAGGTGAACCTGATTTAAAACCTTGGGTTTGAGGTGAGCCATGTGAAACCTCCTTAGTGAAATCTGGCACACTTAAGGGTTGAGTGCGGTTGCCAGGAGTGGAGTAGATAAGTAGTCGAACAACTATAAAAATGACTGTGTTTGAGATTGCTATTGTCTTCCATTTTCTTATGTGATTTCCTTAGATACTTTCATATTTGATTATCTAAGATCACAGCTCACACACACGCACAGTCATATCCATCATAAATTAATTTGCATATTGTTCATCTCTCAAATAGTTTGTGATTGGATCCTCTACCGGGCTTGGAAGCTAGTAAAGTTACTCTTAAGTAATCCTAATGTATGTTTGTTGTTAGGATTAGAGTGATAGGATTTTAAATTGGTATAAAATTATTAAAAAGTCCTATTCACCCCCCTCTAGGACATATTGGGACATTCTTACTTTAACTAAAGCGGTCTTTACCGCAATTTCAACCATGTGGATGATTAAATGTAAGAATTGTGCTCTCCCAAAATTCCTCATTAAATGGCATTTTAGTCATCGAAATCCTACTTGAAGGTGAGGATCACCCTTCAAGCATTTTTACATCATGATAGTTCGCTTAGTTCATTTATTTTATTGATTGGTTAATATAGTATTCACTGGAAATGATGATAAATGTTAGTTTCTATATGAGTAATTTTTCATATATGATTGATGATTGGATTTAAATTCAAGTATTGAAACATGCTATAGATCTCAAACATCTTTATTTTGGTTTAAGATGAGTAATTTACATGTGCAATTGTTATCGATATTGTACGTGGCTTGTTTTGCCGCTCCTGATTACTTAATGAAAATTTTGGAGGTCCTCGAACTAGTGGCCATTTATGTAATAGATTAAATGAAATTATGTGTTGGACTTACAATCTTATTGATCATTTGTGCCAATGTGGCTTTTGGGTATAATCCATTTATATCGCATACTTGGATGGACTATTTTTCCTACGTGACTTTAATGGAATATTTACCCTATGTGGCTTTGATGGGTTATTTTTATATAACCTTGGGATGATAAGTCCTACTTATTGAATTATGATTGGATACTAGTTGAAGATGTTTCCATTAAACATCCTAGTTGGAGTCTCATGAGCCATGGATGGTGGTATGGAACACTATGACCGAGCTTTCGGCCTATGCTAGATGACGAGTCCCCCATAGTGACCTTTGAACTTTCTTAAAATGGTTGTGTACAATTGGAATAATAATGGTTGGGTTAATCATGCATTCATGGTATATATGCGATTACGGGTGGCTAATTTCGGATGTTGTAACATGGATCCTTTGTCGTGGTATGTTTCGCTAGCTCCTAGATCACCGACAATCAACCCAATTTGTGTGAGCTAGTGTTAAGGGTCAAATATTGCATATCAGACCCTAGTTATTGCCTGGATTTACGATCATGATACTATTTAATGCCCTATTTTAATCGTGTTTGTGATGCAAGGTGTATTTACGAGCGTGGAATGAAAAAGATGTTAAATGCATGAAATTGACGCTTCAGAATCACCAAGTCAAGGGACGGACTCCAGGGGACCAAGATCGATGAATTTACACGCCCAGGATTCGAGAAAATCCAGTATGTCATGATAAAAAGGGCCTGAAAGTCATCCAGAATTTAAGATCACAGGGTTCCCACTATCTGTTCAACTCAAAACTTCATACAGGAGCTGAAGACCATATATTAACTGTACACGTCGAAATTCATCCATTGGATCCTTATAAAAGTGGCCCGATGGACAATTCAGCCCATGAATCTTTGATTTGCGACCTACCTGATATCTGGATATGCCTCTATTTTAGTCCCCAATTGTTTAAATGAGATGAGAAAAGAAATGAACGGAACGGATTCCCAAGATACATCACGATAGACCCCACATGTACATTGCATGTACATAGGGTACGCGTGCACAAGAGATGTACTAGACGGAGAATCCGGTCAAACAGAGGGTTGGCCAAACCTTCCTTTAAAAATGGAAATTTCTGTTTTCACTAGCGTCCGCACGTCCGGACGCTGGGATGAGTAGTGGGCCCACACTGTTCATCACATAGATGATCAGGACCGCCCATTTGGTCCAGGGGATGAGGATGACCCCAGCTAAGATCTCCTTTTGCTCCAATGCATGCCCACAGAGGCAAATCTCATGTAAACGCAGGAACGGACAGTAGAGTAAAAATCCTGACTGGAAGCACCAAACCGGAGCAAAAGTACACCTTCTTGATGGGTTTTTCGCCACAATTCTAATGGACGGGTTGGATTTCTTTTTTGACGTCAATCATGGGCCCCACAGTTAATGCAAAATCGGTTCTTTTGCATGCATTACACGGACATGCGTTCGGAGAAACCCGGACGTCCGAGCTGTCCCGTATCCATAGCCAGGATCGGATCGACAATCTTGGCCGTCCAAAACTCTTCCATGGGACATCCGACCAAGGCTAAGGATGCTAAATGGATTAGATCCCGACAACGGATCGTTTATCCTCACCAAACGCGAGGCGAGCACAAGTTGCTGCGTAACTCCCCCGTGCACGAGACTGTTGCTGCGAAAGTTCTCCAAACCGACTTCCCCACCGACCTGCTGGCCGCACGTCTATAAAGGGAGAGAGAGAGAGGGCTAGCTAGAGCAGCTCGCCTGGTGGTGGACGTGGAGCAACCTTCTTAATAAAGTTTTTCCTTCCTTTTATTTTATATTTTTTTTAGCTTAATCATGTTTAGGTCAGGCTAAATTTCTTAGTTAGGGATGAGATGAAGCCCCTAATTTGAATGATTCTTGTTTATTGTTGATTTCATTCGTAATTGATTGATTTATTTCTTTCTCTAGTGTGATTAAATGAAAGCTCCATACCTCTTTAATCTATGAGTTCAACCAAAGTCTAGAAGTGGAAGTTATTTGGAATCTTATTCTAGGTGTGCTTATGTCTGACCATGAACAAGTTTCCCTATAGAGAAAGAAATAGGAATTTACATCTATTCATACCTAACCATGGATAGAAAGATGTGATCCTTGAGATTTTTCCCCAATTTCATCTATGCATACATTAAGGATACTTGATGTTAAGGAAAAGATCATTTGTGCTTCAAGGGAATTATACATCCTGTGTGCCTGACCAAGGACACAGATTGTGCTTTATTTATTAAATGTATGTCAATCTGAATTAGGGTGAATCAACAAGTAAAACAAGGGTTAGGATAATTAGGGGTGGATTCAAAAGTCCTAGTGTTCTCCTTGAGTGAATTTTCCTTCTTGTTCTCAGTTATTTTTCATTGATTTTTGTTAGTTTACTTAATAACTAGCTCAACTATTTGTTGGATTAGTCAAGAAGAATCTAAAAATTTGAATTATGAAACTAGTCCTCGTGGGAACGATCTTGTAATACGTACCATATCTACACCTGATTCGTATACTTGCGAGTTTAAAATCATTTAAATTAGGTTAGTTTAAATAAAACATCAGCTAGTCATTTTAACATGTACTTAATGTATTTTCACTGATGAGTAGCCAATTACATGTGGGTTCCACCCTACTCATGGGTTTTGCCTAAAAGCCAGTTGGATGAGCATCCCCAAGATGATAAGCATTCACGCATCCAGGCATTTAAATAAGATTGCATAGTGAATTATTTTGTGTGATTCTTATTTTAGAACTATCATTGACTAATGTGATGGATTGTAATATTATTTGTTATGATCATTATAAATGGTTTAGTATAGATAATCTACGTTTAACTGTTGTGATGGTTTGGTAAATCTTGATAGGTATACCTCATTGGGATAGTCATTGACGCAATCGAACCATATTCAGTTGTTGGAAGAGACATAAATAATGCACAATTTGGTGCTTATGGGGAGCATACGGAATTGGATGATCTTGTGGCTCTAGATTCTAGATTTCACTTATTTCGATTTTGTACTTTCCTATAATTGTAAATCTTAAGAGATTGGTTCAAATAAGCCCTATGGGCAGCCGCTCATATATCTTGAATATGTATGTAGACTTTCCTTTATACTTGATTGTTTCTCTTTCGCTGAAATGCTCACTCTTGAAAATGAAAGAAAAAATATATGTGAAATTTCAGCTATATTTAAGGGTTAACACTTAAGATTCAGAAAATGAGTACTAAGCTCGGGTACAAAAACTGGGACATTTCAGATGACTTTACCGAAAGGAAGAAGTTAGTTTAGAGCTGTAGCGTCCAAAATTGTTGGACTCATAGGGCTACACCCAAAGAAAAATACGTTGGTGGATGACCTCCAAAATGTCGAAGCTGTTGTGAGAAGGGCGGGATCTGATGGGTAATCGTGGATGGATAGTTTGATGCATTCATAAATGCCCAAATTCTTCCATGTTGTTTCATATTGAGATGAGACACGAACGAACCAAATATCCCATTTTGGTAGTGGTCTCAACCATATCTAAGGTTCTTCATAGCATTGGTGGGTTCTATTGAGGGTCAAATATTGTATATTAGACCCCAGTTATCACATGATTTTACATACATGATAATGTTTAACGCCCTATTTTAATCACATTTGTGTTGCAAGGTGTGTAAGGCCCGTATCCTAGACCGTACCGTTCCTTAGACTCTTGTGATCTTCTCCATCGAATTTCGGCGACCCGCGACCTGTAATCGGCGCTTACGCGCGACCCTAAGTCGCATCCTGTAGATATATGTCGACTGGACTCAAAACTTATACCCTAACGACCACACCATCACTGAGATTCCAACATCGCATCTCGCGTGCCGATGCGATACCCAGGCCAAGAGTTGTGAGGCCGCGTATATCTCGAGGAAACGCCATGCATTGTGAATTCCGAGAGAATCTCTACCACATTTCACATCAATTAATCAAGTACTAGTCAAGTACACAACCCATGCCTCTCCCATCCATTTCTTACTAATAAAGACAAGCAACCCATACCCCATGCCACCTCACTCCCCCCCCCCCCCCCCCCAAAGGCAACTAAAACCCATACCTCTCATCACATCTCTCCTTACACAACCATTCTCCCATCTTTCACTCCATCCCATCTCATTTTCTCCACCATTTTCCATGCAATTCCCAAGGATAGAAAGAGAGCCAAGTGTGGCCCACTCCCTACCACCCAATCTCCCATCCTAGTCATCCATACTTCATCAACCTCCATTAAAGAGAGAGCTTAAGAGCTTAACATTCCAAGGAGATAAGGAGCGAAATCGGTGGGTGTTTTGTAGGGTTAGATTGCAATTTTTGTGATGAACCAAGTGGGGCCTACCGATTAATGGTATAGATCCCATTTGGGACCCATTTTGATGTATGTATTGTAGCAAAGAGGGACCCATAGTGACGGGGTCCCTCTACTACGCCGTCTCTCTCTCTCTCTCTCTCTCTCTCTCTCTCTCTCTCTCTCTCTCTCTCTCTCTCCCTCTCTTTCATATTTTTTATATGGTGATGATGAGGTTTGTGGTCCACCAATGTCATGCCCTAAACTCGAAAATCGGGCTCACAAAATTCCTGATTGCCGAATCCGGCACCGATAGCCTCCGCAGTGCCCCATTCTTGGCTCCTGGCACCCATATACCAGGTTCCGATCCTGGGATATATAAGGAGGATTCTCAATCATCAATTTGATTTGTAATAAGCATAACCCACGAATAATAACCAAGACATCATCACAAAATCCACTATGATCAAAAGCTTTAAAGTACAATGCGCATAAAGGGAAATACAATGATAATAATAACGGAAACTCCTGAAGCTCGACTATACGCTCCTGCTGCGACTAAGCTACGGCTGCTTCCTCGCATCACCTGCACGCATCAATCATGCATAAGCTTATAGAAAGCTTAGAGGGTAGTATAAGTGTGAGCGCAATATGAACGTGCTTGGAATGGAATATTAGAGTAATGCAGAATCATACTGATGAGACCATAAATATAATCAGCCGTGCCAAGGCTATGCGATGCAAGGCATGAATGCTATCGGCCACACCAAGGCCATACGATGCGAGATGCAACTAAAGCATACCAGTCCTTATTTGAATATACATATCAATGCAACTCATCACTACAGCATCAAATATCAATACAGTTCTCACTCTGGATAATCACCGGGGTTTAATACACTCCAAATGACACTACCCCTTTCTCATGTGTACAGTCCAAGCAAACATAAAAAACCTCATTATCTGCCTGACTAATACTCTGCCAATACCTATCCGGCACGTCGATAGTGGACCCATTTACAAGCTGGTCATACTCAGCCTAGCAATGCCCCCCGATGCTAGTAATAGTATTTTCGGTGTCCAATCTTACCATCTACGATATGCCTATGGATGCTATGGCCTTGATGTCACTAGGGCATACAAGGATCATATCACACAAATGCGATGCATGAATCATATTATCCGATCATGCAGTAATCTTGTGCATACCGCGCTCTCATGTAGGGCAACTCCGCCTATCAAGGAGTCCCATAATAATCTGCAAAATAGCATGTGCTATGATCTATCACTCATCATATCAATAATACATATGATACGCATAGGCATGGATCGTGAAGCTATACTAAGCATGTTATATGATGATGATATACTCTCCTCATATCAAAGATGGGCCTAGACCGCCTACTCATATCGAGAATGGGCCTAACGATCATGAGGTCCAACAGTTTGGGTTAGCCCACTAAGGGGAGGTGAGAATGGGCCTAACAATGGGCCCTAAGGAGAGTTACAATGTGGACATTTAACTATCATTGCTCTTACAATGTGGACATCAAACCATCATTGCTCCCAAGGCATGGCCCATCATACACATCATTACATACATCATGGTGGAATCACACATCACATCGGTCCTCACGTACATCACCTTGGGCCCCACATAAGGGCTTCACATACATCAAATTGGGCCTCACTCTTGGGCCTCACATGCATCACATTAGGCCTCATACAAGGGCCTCATATACATCGCATTGGGCCACATCACATGGGCCTCAAATATATCACATTGGGCCTCATCATATGGGCTAATATACATCACATCAGGCCTCATCATATGAATCTCAAATGCATCACATGCATCACATTAGGCCTTACCCAAATGGGCCACATATACATCATGTTGGGCCTCACACAAGGGCCATAAATACATCATATTGGGCCTCACATGCATCACATTGGGCAGCATTGCATGGGCCTCATATTCATCAAGTGGGCCACATCACATGGGCCACACCATAAATAGCAATGGAGATAATGAATCGAAGGATAATCTGGACCATACCATAAATAGCAGTAGAGATAATGATTTCCACCCTTAAAATTCCCAGGGCCCACCATAATGTTTATTTTCCATTCGATCTGTTCATATGGTCATAAAGACCTGATTTAAGGGGAAAAACAAATATCATATTAGCCCAAAACTGCTGTGGTCCCAAAGGAATTTCAATGGTAGGCGTTTATTTCCCCACTATTTTCTATAGTGTGGTCCACCCGATATACGGATCTGCCTCATTTTTAGTCTTTAGCCTTAAGATGTGCTCGCCATTTAAATGGACGATTTGGATGTAACACATACATCAGCGGTGGGTCCCACCGAAATTGCTGACGTACCTACAACAGCTATATAGCTGGTGGACACTAGCCAACCTACTGTCATACAAGGTGGGTCCCACGTCCCTGAGATGGACGGTTTGGGATAATACATCAAGGTGGGCTCCACACAGCACCGTCCAGATCTGGACGGTGCAGATACAGAATACATGCATCAAGGTAGGGGCCCATGACACTAGCTGACGTCACCACATTAGCTTATATAGCTGGTGTGGGTACTCCAGCCAATCAGCTCCCAGGTGGGTCCACACGTGTGGGACCCACCGGTTGGAGATGGACAGGGTAGATATAAATGCATACATCAAGTTGGGTAGGCCCCACCGTCCAGCCCATCTGGATGGCCGGGATAAAACATATATATCATGAAGGGGACCCCGCATATGCACGGTTGGGATATAACACATATCCCATGTGGGACCCACACTAGCTGATGTAAATACAGCAGCTATATATAGCTGGTGTGGGATGCACCAGCCAATCCGTTTCCCAGAAGGTGGGTCCCACATGGGGCCCACCATATATACATATGGTATTTAGATAATCTAATATTATACTATTATTTATTATTATTATTATTATTATTATTATTTAAACAAATCAACCCAGCATCTAGTGTCCTAGACGGACGAACTGGATGCGAGGCACATGCATTGAGGCTGGCCCAATCGTCCAGAGAAAGATGGACCGGACAGTTAGGATATAACGCATATCTCATGGTGGGGTCCACACGTGTGGCCCACCAGAGAGAAAATGGACGGAGGGTCTAGATCACGGCTGTGATCAGACCACCTTGCTGATGTCAATACATCAGCTACATAGCTGGTGTGGGTCACACTTCCAAGGTCTGGACGGTGTGCACCACCTGATATTTGGATCTATCTCAAACCGTAGATGGATGGTGTGGGTCCACATGAGCAATGAGATGTGGTCCACGAGAGTGTGGCCCACCCAAGCATTGGATCAACTGATATTTGTGTTCTTACTTCACCCATGGCAGTGGGATGGGGCCCAACATATGGACGGTCTAGATCAAGTGGGCCACATTTTGTCACAAAAGAGAGAGAAAAGGAGAGATAGAGAGAGATATCGGCACATTAGAGGGACCTCGCCACTATGGGCCCCTCTTTGTTACAACACAAACATCAAGATGGGTCCCACCACAAGTGGGCCCTACATACAAATCAAGGTCCTACACTACGATCACCCACCGATTGCTAATCTTCTTGGTCCCTTGGCTTCCTTAGCTCCTTGGCGTCTTCTTTAATGGTGGAAGATGAGAATTGAAGGGTTAGATGGTGAGATGAGGGGGTAGGAAGATGGGTTTTCTCTTGGCTATTTTCTCTCCTTATGATTTTCTCTCATGGAAGCTTGGGAAATGGTGGTGAGAATGAGAGAGGAGAGGGTGTTGTAAGAAAGATGGGATGGGAAGAATGGATGTTGTAAGAAAAGGATGGGTGGAGAGAGAGAAAGAGAGTTGACTTTAGGAATGGGAGAGAGGTGGGGGCCATGCCTTGTTGGTAAGAGAGCGATGAGTTGTGTACTTGACTTGTGATTGATTGATTGATGTAAAGGGTTGTAGAGATTCTCTTGAAATTTGCAGCACTCGGCGTTTTCCTCGAAATGGATGCGGGCCCATAACTCCTGGCTTAGGTATCGCATCGGTGTGCGAGATGCGGCGTTGGAACCACGGTGATGACGCGGTCGCTAGGATACAAGTTTCAAGTCGAGTCGTTATAGAATCATATGATGCAACTTAGGGTCGTACGCAAACGCTAATTATAGGTCGCGGATTGCTGGAATTCGACATGGAGAACCACGGAAGCTTATGGAATAGTACGGTCTAGGATACGGGCCTTACACCTAACGTGTTCAATAAATCCAGACCATCCAGATTTCTTTCTAGATGTCCAGTTGGTGGAGCTCACCTTGCCGTCCATTGCGGGACAAGCCCGAATGAAGGAAATCACAAATAACAGCTTGATCCAAACCGTGGTGGCCCATCCTCATGGCACCACATGATGTATGTTCTTTATTCACACAGTCTAGCCATGGAGCCCACCCTCGTGGGACCACCGTGATTTATGTATTCTATGCCCTCATCGTCCACTGACTAGGACGGTGGGCCCCACCGCGAGGCATGTATCCAAACCGTTCATCTACTAGGACCACATAGCTGAAGCTGCTGTTTGACGTCAGCAGGTTTTGGGGTCTGATGATGAGGTATGTGTTTCATCTAAACCATCCATCATAGGTGTTGTATTACATCAGCAAGTGTTATGGGTCCCACGTAGTTTAAAGCTGCTGCCTGATGTCAGCAGTGGGCCTCCATCATGAGGGGTATATGATGTATCCCAACTGTTCGTCCATTTGTTGGACGGTGGGACCCAGCTGCACGTGTGGGGTCCCCACTATCCATCTGGGACGTGGACCCCACCCTTGATGTTTGTGCCTTGCATCTGCACCATCTAGAGTGCTGGATAATGTTATGGGGCTAACCATAATATATATGTTTTATGCACGCCATCTATCCATTCGCTGGACAGGCGGGGCCCACCTTGATGGCTTATGTATATCCACCCCGTCCATGCATGGGACGTGGGGCCCACCCTGAGGCACGTGCTGCATCCAACATGTGGGACCCTCATGGCGTGGTGCTCGTCTGCACTGTCCGTCCAACAGGGACATGGGTCCCACATGATTTATGTGTTTTACCGTCCGTCCATTTGGACGTGACCCACCTAAGGTAAGGATTTCCATCCACACCGTCCACCCACCTTACAGCAGCAAGACAACTATTGTACATTGATGATGTACAACATCAGCAAGCTCCGTAGGTCCCTGCATGAGATATGTGTTATATTCCATCTGTCCTGGGGCGTAGGACCTGTCACGTCCCAAACTCGGTGATCAGACTCACGAGGAACCTGATAGCCGGTTCCGGCCGCAACAGTCTCCGTAGTACCCCATTCTCGGTTCCTGACTCGGGTTCCAATCCTGAGATCCCATAAGGAGGATTTCCATAGCATAAATCTAATCCGATAGAGCATACCCAAGATCATAACACAATAATCTCATAAAGTAACCATATGAACGTATTGCAGAATCCACTAGAAATTTAAACTTTTACAGGTACATAAGGCTAAAAAAGAAATACATAAGGTAAGAAAGGAAGAGACAAGTCTACAACGGGTCCTTAGCAAGCTCCAATCCAATGCTCTACCGCTACTACGCCAACCTAAGACCAACTGCACGCATCAATCGTGTATAAGCTTATAGAAAGCTTAGAGGGCGGTGAAGATGTGTGACAATGGTTCTTAGAAGAAATAGGAGGATGCAGAGGGAACCATGAATGATACCAATGCCACTAGCCGTACCGAGGCTAAGCTATGAATGCAGTAAACCGAATTAAAACTATGCGATAAATACATGAGTACTGGATGCCATACCAAGGTGATGCAACATAAAGCTTATACAGCAGATGTCAATGCAATGTGAAGTAATGTCAGTCCTCACATCCAATCCACACATCAAGTACAGTTCCATCATAAGGAATCCACCGGGGTCTAATACACTACATGCTGACTACTGCTCTACTAGCCGCACAACCTAACGAGCGTAAGAGACCTCACTACCCACCTGTGGACAGCTAATCACTAGCGAGGCTCGACGGTAGTGGACCCATTCACCAGCCGGTCAGACTCAGCCTAGCTATATCCCCTCACTCAGGCGGGTAAGGCCATACTCCCTCCCAACCGACTACGTTGTAGTGGGAGACACAGCCTCAAGGTATAAATGCTCTCGTACGCTCATATTTTCCACTTGGTATCGGTGTTGAGGCGTCTTCTTAGTACCATGAAGGTTTAGGGGCTTTCACCCAGGGACATCCTATATGCCCCAATACTCAAGTAACATTTTCGATGTCCAAATCCAGCCATCCACGATATACCTGTGGAGGCTACGACCCTGATGAAGCAAGGGCGAATATCCACGTGTCATGCAATGCCAGATGCATGAATCACACAATCAACTATGCATCAATCCTAAGCATCCAACGTGCTCAAGAGGGAAACTCCATCCCTCTGGGAGATACCAACACGTCCTATACAATGGCACAACCATGGCCAATCATACCTCAACCAAGCATGCATATAGGAGTGGGCCACGAAGATGAATAGGGGTGCCAATGAGGTGAAAATGAACTCTCTACTTAACCATAAAGGGTCTATGTACTTAACCAATTCCTCATAAGGAATACAACCTCTAGTGGGGGCCCATTTACTTCGGGTAATCCACGAGACTAAACAAATAAGCTACGGGCTTAAAAAATATAGTGATGGACCTAGCAAGAGACTAAGGTGGGCATTCAACCACACTTAGATACAAATGGGCCTAGAGGGGTCCAAATGGAGACATTCAACCACCATTGCCCCAAGGCATCCGACCACAAACCATAAGCTACAAGGCCCAAGGCCCATATGCAAACCACACACATAAGCCTCACATAAAGGCATAAGAAAAAGGGTCCAATACTACCTTCAACAATATGGGCCCAAAGAGGAGAATCATGACCCAAGGCCTAAGTCCCAATGGCCGTAGGATCCATGCATTTAGTTGAACTTAATGGGCAGCCCATATGCACAAAAACATGGCTCAAAAATAAGTCCAAGTTGGGTGAAATGGGCCCCACTACATCAGCCCAACAACTAGCAAATTGAAGTGAGCAACCAAGGGCCCAATACCACCCTTATCTCAAGCCCATAAGTCCATCAAAATGGTGGAAGTCAGCCCGACATATGACTGGGCCAAGTTGGGACGTTCCATCCCACTTTGGGCTCACAGGATGTCGTGAAAAACTGATCTAGTTGAGGTCCACATATGCTCACAAAAGGTGGCCCAAAATGCACTAATTAAGCCCAAAAATCCTAACAATATAGACATGTAACATCCACAAAAGTTCTCAATGTAGTGGGCCCCACATCCAATAAAAATTTCAGCCTCAAGCAATGTACATTTGAGGCCTATTGCTGGAATTTCATCCCGCCCAACTTCCTGGGCCTGCTGAAGTCCAGAAATGGGTCAAACCATGTGAAAAATAATCTCATGATGGCCAACAACACTCACAGGGGGCCCTACCAGATGGAGAATGGTGTGCATTATAGAAAATCAAGTGGGCCTGCTACTGGACTATAGTCTAGCAACAACTTAAAACGGTGGGCGCTCGTCCATATGGTGGGCGGTCCAAGGCCTGAACGGCCTGGGCCATACATTCATCAAAGTGGGCTCCACATACATTAAGGTGGACCCCACAGGGGACGTCCACCAAGGGTGGACCCTCCCACATCGGCCACTCTGAATGGGAGAATGGCATGGATGAAACATACATCATGGTGGACCCGTACGCTGGGACGGCTAGCCCCATGTTGGACGTCCCTAGCTGGACATCCTGCATGAACCACTGGTCTAGCTCAATGGGCCCTAGAACATCAGATATGGGTCTCCAACTAATCATATACAAAGCCCAATGGGCTGGGGCCCAAAAGTTCTGAAATAACAAAGGGGACAACAATGTACAAGAAAATTTAGCAATGTACATGTTGCTATCCTAAATTTGGGTACTCCAATGGAGTGGGTCCAGAGCCTCTATAATTCTTGAAATTGAGGGCCAAGGTTCCTCATCATGTATACAACAAGATGGAACCCAGAAAGATGGTCCACCTTCATCAAAATGATTTATGAATTAAGGTTTTCTTGAGGTAATGTTGTTGGACTGCATAGCAGAAAAATCTGGCAGTCCATCATGTTGGCCCACCCTTTTGGAGACTCAAATGGGGTCAGTTGGGGCTGAACTTTGGTATGCTCATAAGTGGGATATACACCTTCAAGAATCATATATTATATGGTATCAATCACCCTATCAAAAGTCCAATAATCAGGCCCTAAGATGGCCCAAAAATTTGTTTAAACAGTTCTGGACAGCAACATATGTCTGATTTAAATAAATTATAAACACTATTTAAAAGGGGATTTAACCCCATAAAGTCATGGTTTGGTCCACCCTAGTGGGCCCCACAAACTTTCAAATCATCCCCACCATAAAAACCCCTTTGCATGTACCCCATTTAGGAGGATTTTGGGGCCACACGTCCAAGGCTAGATTACCATGGGCATCCTCCCACTTTGGACGGTCTGGATTTTGTTGGTCCACAAGTTGGGCCACACACACATGATCATAGATGAATAATCAAGAAAAGAAGAAGAATACAGCGACAAGGGAAGGGTCTCCACCTCATTGAGGCCCTTTCCTTCATCATACATGCATACACATTTCACTATCATAAGATGTACAAGATCTACATGATCAAGGCTATCTACTTGGATTAAGGGCCTAGATGACCCAAAGATCCCTGATCTAAGGAAGAAAAAGGCATAAAGGGATCCATGGAGAATGGTCGCTTGCATGCATCATGCATGCAATGTAGGATGGGCTACAAGCCATATCCATGGAGTCTTGGGGCCACCACCATCACTTGATGGGCCCCACAAGCTCTAACATGAGAAGAAAGATGAAGAATAAGAAAGAAACTAAAGAAATCTGAAATTTACAATGCATCTACACCCACCTAAGGATCAAGCTTTCAATATACACCACCATGATCTAGAAACTCCAATGAAGAGGATTCTAAGGTGGAGATAGGTTAGAGAAGGTTGGATTTGAGGGTGAAGGGGCTGGAGAAAATGGAGAGGGTGGGACGGTTTGGGGTTGCTAGCAAGAGAAGAGAAGAGAGAGTGAGAGAGAAATAAGAGGGAAAGAGAGAGAGAGATTTTAAGTGGAGTAATGATTGTTTCTCTCACCTAAGGTAGAGAAAACAATTATGAGGTCTAGGGAGATACAACCAATGTTCATAGGGTTGTAGGCTTTCTAAAAAATCTAAGCCTAGGCATGACATCACCACATGAAAAAATGTGTGGAACTAGGGTGGGGTCCATCATCCACACATCAATGGTCCATATTGAGCGTGGCCCATAACTTGTGATGTACACGTCAGATTCATGCATGGGACGTGGCGTTGGAACCGCGGAGCCGATGCGGACATAATGACATAGGTTTTGGGTCGATCTGAGTCGAGTCAACGTGACCGGACTTAGGGATGACTGTAAACACTATCTGTAGGTCGCGGGTCGCCGAGATTCGACCGGTAGGACCGTAAGACCTAAAGGAACGGCGTACACACTTGGGTTAGGGTCTTACAGCTCTCCTCACCAATAAAGAAATTTCATCGTCAAAATTTACCAAATTCAAGACAAAAGGGAATGCAGCAACACCATCATATATATCAATTAGCAATCATAAGAGAAGAATACATAGAATCATACAACAATCGAGCATCAAATAAATGGGGATAATGTTCTCGAATCTCGGCTTCGTATTCCTAAAACGCCTCAGCCTTCGAATGATGACTCCATTGCACCTTCACCAGGGGATGACCTTGGTTCTGAGAACCTGCTCCTTTCGATCAATGATACAAATCGGCTGCTCGATATAGGAAGCATCCTCACGGACCTCAAGGGGCTGCTAATTAATCACCGGAATGATGTCCGACCCACACTTCCTTAACATAAATACATGAAACACATCGTGGATCCCGGACAACTCTGAAAGTAAGTCAAGTTTGTAGGCCACAGCGCCCACGCGCTCGGTAATCTCGAAAGGTCTAATGAATCTTGGGGCAAGCTTGCCCTTTGTTCTAAATCGAACCAAGCCTTTCATAGGCGAGACCTTGAGTTATAACATGTCCCCAACTGCAAACTCGAGGTGTCGACGCCGACGATTAGCAAAACTCTTCTGTCGGCTCTGAGCTGTGCGCATCCTCTGCCTGATAATATCCACAACCTCTGATGTCTACTGCTCAAGCTCGGGACCTAGGAGATGACGCTCTCCAACCTCAGTCCAACAGCTAGGAGATCTGCACGGCCTACTATAAAGTCTTCAAAAGGAGCCATGCCGATAGTCGCCTGATAATTATTGTTGTACGTAAACTCGGCAAGGTGTAAATGCTCGTCCCAACTGCCCGCAAAGTAAATCACAGGCTCTGAGTATATCCTCAAGGATCTGGTTGACCCTTTCAATCTGCCCATCCGTCTGCGGATGATAAGTAGTACTGAGATGCAGAGTGGACCCCATCGCTCGCTGGAAACTCCTTCAAAACTGAGATGTATGTCACGCCCCAAACTCGTAAAACGGGCTCATAAAATTCTCGATCGCCGAATCCGGTGCCGACAGCCTTGGTAGTACCCCATTCTCAGCTCGCAGCGCCCATACGCCAGATTCTGATCTTGGGATCCTACAAGGAGGATTTTTAGTATGAATTTTTTTATTTTTTTTGTAATGGAGCATAACCACAAGCATAACCAAGTCACAAAACAACAACACCACATATCCACTATATCAAAAACTTTAAGTATAATGCGTATGAAAGGGAAATACAATATAATGAAAGTAACAGAATCTCCAGAGGCTCGGCTGCATGCTCCAAGCTCAATGCTGCTGCAACCTAACGCCACCTGCACGCATCTATCGTGCATAAGCTTACAAAAGCTTAGATGTTGGCGAAAGTGTGTGTAATGTAAGTACCAAGTATATAATATTAGAGTAATGTGAAAGTATACGGGTAAGTCCATGAATGCTATCAGCTATACCAAAATTATGTAATGCAAGGCATGAATGTTATCGGCCATACCAAGGCCATGCAATGCGAGGCCTATGTAGCCAAATGTCATATGCGAGATGCAAAGCAAGCGTGCCAATACTCATCAAGTACACATATCAGTACAGTTCCTCTCTGGATATCATCGGGGTCTAATACACCTCACACTGACTGCCTCCTCCCTAGCTGCACAGTCAAGCAAGTGAAAGAGACTACACTATCCACCTGACCAATAGTCTGCCAATACCTACCGGCTCATCGATAGCGGACTCATTTGCGAGCTGATCAAACTCAGCCTAGCTTATAGCCCCTCACTCGGGCGGATAAGGCCACACCCCCTTCCAACTAACCACGACATAGTGGAAGACGTGGCCTACTAGTATTTACCACTCGGGCGCTCATGTATCCACTCGGTCTAGACGTTGGAGCATCCCCTGGTTCCAAAAAGGTTCTGAAATTTTCACCCAAGGACATCCTAAGTGCCCACAATGCTAGAGCCAATATTTTCGGTATCCGATATGACCATCCACGATGTGTCTGTGGAGGCCACGGCCCTGATGTCGCTAGGGCGTGCAGTGATCAAGTCACACATATGCGAAATGCATGAGTCACATCGTCAAATCATGCAACAATCCTGCGTATACCACGCACTCATTTGGGGCACTCCGTCTCATAAGGAGTCCCGTATATGTCTCAGCCCAACGGCTAATGCTATGATCAAACATTCCTCATATCAAGCATACATATGATGCGTATGAGCATGAATCATGGAGCTATACTAAGCATGTTATAAAGTGATGAATTATCCTTACTCCGAAGATAAGCCTGTACGGCCTACACATAACCAGTATGGGCCTATCAATGGGCCTAAGGGAGAGTTATAATGCGGACATTTAACCAACATTTTCTTACAATGTGGACGTCAAACCAACATTGCTCCCAAGGCATGGCCACCATAATATCCACACACAAACCATGGGGAAATCACACATTACAATGGACCCTAAGGACACCCCGTTGGGCCTCAACCCATAGGCCTTGGATACATCAAATGGGCCGTATCATATGGGCCTTATATAAATCAAGTGAGCCGCATCAATGGGCCTTATGTACATTGCAATGGGCCATATCCCATGGGCCTTTGAAAACATCACAATGGGCCTCATAACATGGGCCCCACATATATATCAAGATGGGCCTCAACAACAGGCCTTATAGACATTAAGGTGGGCCTCAACAATGAGCCATAAGTACATCAAGATGGGCCTAATCGCATGGACCATATATATATCAAATGGGTCACACCAATTGGGTCCCATGCATATCAAATGGGCCACACCCAAATACAAGTGGTGATAATGATTTCTACCATTAAAATTCTCAAGGCCCACTTAACATTTATTTTCTATCCCATCTGGCCATAAGGTCACACAGACCTTGAAACCCATCTTGTGTTCGTACCGAGCCTTCTATAGGGAATGTGGCTCACCCTGTTCTTATTGGGCCCTTAGGAAGCCCAGATTGCTACATGATGTAACGGGCAAGGAAGCCCACTCCTTGTTCATAGGCCCATCCTTGATATAAGTAGGTCATCTAGGCCCATCCTTGAATGAGGAGAGAACATCGTCGCCGTAGATGGAAAGATTGGTGGTATCAGGTTTGGTATATCCACTGTTGAGGATCGATCCTCATGTTATGGATTAAATCTGCTGTCCTTCTATGAACATCCCCCCTCCCCCCCCCCCCCCGATTATCGATTATGACTATGATTGGTATACACACTAAGTATGTGTTATCATAACTTGTGATTGTATGAGGCCCATTGTGACTATGTGAGGCCCGTCGCGATTGTATGAGGCTTATTGTGTGATTGTATGAGGCCCATTGTGATTATATGAGGACCACTGCGATTATATGAGGCTCATTGTGATTATATGAGGCCCATTGTGATTGTGTGAAGGCCCTTGTATGGGCGAGGCCCAATTGTGATGTGTGAGACCCACCATGTGTGTGTGATTGTGTGCACACCACTTATTCATTAATACGGGCCATGGGCCGCCTTATACAGGCCCACCATGATGTATGTGATTATAATCATGCTTAGTATACCTCATGATATATGCCCATATGCATCATTCGCATGCTTGTTATGAGAAGCGATTGAACATAACATGTGTTATTGGGCTGATTGTTTATGGGATTCCCGAGAGATGGAGTTGCCCTACATGAGCGCACACTACACATAAGTTTGATGCGTGACTAGATGGTATGGCTCATGAGACTCGCATTTTATGACACGATCATTTGGCACCCTAGCGACATCAGGGCTGTGGCCTCCACAGACATATCGTGGATAGCCAAATGGGACATCAAAAATGTTTAGTTTGAGCTTATGGACACTTTGGATGTCTATGGGTGAAAGTTCCTAAACTCCCATGGCCAAGGGATGCTCCAACGTTTAGACCGAGTGAAAGACATGAGCGCCAAGTGCCGAATACCAGGAGGCAATACTTTCCACTGTGACATGGTCGGTTGGGAGAGGGTGTGACCTTATCTGCCCGAGTGAGGGGGCTGTAAGTTAGGTTGAGTTTGACCAACTCATAAATGGGTCCGCTATAGATGAGTCGAGCCAATATTGGCAGGTGGATAGTGAGGTCTTTTCCACTAGCTGGGCTACACGGCCGGTAGGGACAGTAGACAGCTTAGAGTGTACTAGACCCCAATGATGATCCCAAAGATGTACGATACTGATATGTGGACTTACTGAGCAGTAGTTACGTACTCAGCATTTGATTGATTCATTCATTCACTATCTACTCGGGCTGGTGGTGCACAACTAATTGCTTTGTACCTTTGCAATGGCCAGGATTTCGGTTGGAGCGTATGATTAACCTGAGATCAAGAGTTTACCACATTGAGTCTGGCTATCCAAATTTAGGTATGAGACTGGTTTGGATAGAAGTCCCTTGTGATGAACCCCATAGCCTGTGATATTACGTACTATCGTCCCGACTTCACACTCTAGCTTGGTCATTTCATTCGCACTGCATATTGCATTACATCTACGGCATATGACATTTTGGGTTGCTATGTTTCTGCATTTATAAGGCCTACATGAGGATGACAGTATTCGTGGACCCGTCAAGATTTGCATATTGTATTGCATCCTTAGTATATGATATTTGACTTACTATGACTCCACATCGCATAACTGATCTACATTGTTTTCTCAGTATATGATATTAGCTTATTATGTTTTGCATCGCATAACTTGGATAAGGCTGATGGTTATTATGGACTTACCGGCATATTTTCGTACTGCTCTGATATTGCATACTTGACACTTACCTTGCGCACACACTTACACCACTATCTAAGCTTTCTATAAACTTATGCATGATAGATGCGTGCAGGTGGCATTAGGTCGCAGCAGCGTCGAGCTTAGAGCGTGCAACTATCTTCTGGAGCTTTGATTATTGATAGATGTATTTCCCTTTCAGCATTATATTCAACTGTTTATATTAGTGGATATATGATGATGATGTTGCCTTTGTAATTTGAGTAAACCTGCGGTTATGTTTTTTATGAGATAAATGTATGTTTGAAAATCCTCCTTGTAGGATCCCAGGATCGGAATTTGTCTTATGGGCATTGAATGCCACGAATGGGGTACTACGAAGGCTATCGGCACCGGATTCGGTGATCGAGAATTTTGTGAACCCAGTTTCCAAGTTTGGGGCATGACAAGGTGAATTTAGGAGCTTGGATTGAAAAGGGGATTAAAAGCATGGATTTAATGCTTAAAAATCACCAAGGTAAGGGACGGATCTTAGGGGACCAAGATTGAAGAATTTATATGCCAAAGATCCGAGAAAATCAAGTGATTGAAGATAAATAGGCCTGAAAATGATCCTGAATGCAAAATCACAAGGTTCTCAACATCCGTTTGGCTTGAAACTTTATACTTGGCCCGAGGACCCTAAATTAACTGTACACGTCGAATTTCAGCCATTGGATCCTTGTGGAAGTGGCCCAATGGCCAGATCAGCCCATAAAACACTGATTTGGGGCCCACCTGATATCTGGATATGCTTCAATTTTGGTTTCAACCCCTTAAATGAGGTGTCAAAATGGATGGACAGAGCAGATTTCTCATATACATCACAGTGGACCCCACATGAAGGGGTGCGTGTGCACAGATGACGCACACCGTCGCTGCACCGGATCACCAGTCTTGGTCAAAGGCGGTTGACCCATCTCTTTCTAAAAAAATAAATAAATAATCGCCAACGTCCGCACAACCAGACGCTGGGACATGTAGTGGGCCACCATCATCATCCATTCGGACGATATGAACCGTCCATTCACTCCGGGGGGTGGCCACGACCCTAGCCATGCTGATCTTCTACATTTATGCACATGGACACACACAAATCACCGTCAAAAGCAGGATGGACGGCGGGATGATTTGATACAATGGGCCGCACCAAACTCGACCAAAACCACCCATTCTCGACTGGTTTTTCTCCAAGAATTCAATGGACGAGGTGGATTTCTTCGAAAACATCACTATGGGGCCCATCGAGCATCTCAACGCAAGATTTTTCACATTCAACGCACGTCCGATTTTTCCGAACGTTGCAGGGAGTTGTGGCCCACCGTTTTGTGTTCAGATCTCTGATCTGAACCGTCCAAAAGCTCTAGCAGGGGGTCCTGACCCCAATGATGGAGCCAAAACAGAGGTTGGGAGATCCACAGTTTCAAAACTTGCGGTCGAACTCAGTTTGTTTGCATTTTTTCAGTTTCTACCGCGTAAAGGTTACGCATGCAAGGTGCTCCCATTGACTCCAGCCACAAACCGACCCTCCTTTGCTTATAAAAGGAGAGAAGAGAGAGAGAGAGAGAGAGAGAGAGAGAGAGAGAGAGAGAACAACCATCTTTGGACGTGAGCAGCAGTAGAGGCGTGGAGCGGGCCGGCAACGAGAGTTTTCTTTTTCCTTTCTCCTTAGTTGTTTTCTCTTTCAATTTTTCTAGCCTAATCATGTCTATGATCGACTAAACCTCTTAGCCCTAGCTAAGAGGTGAAGCTTGTAGCGTGATTGGAATGTTTGCTTTGTTTTGATTCATGTTTTATTGAATTCTCTTGGATTTTAGTTTGATTATAAGGAATACTTTTAGTTTTTAATGGTTTGTTGTGACTTAAATTACAATAGACCTACAATAGCTTTGAGTATGTTCTTTTCATTATAGAGATTATGAACTTGGGAACCTTGTTGTTCATCATCGTCCCCTAGGCATGGTTAGATAATGGAATCCTTCCTAACGTTCATAATTCGCTTAGACTGGTTGTGGATTGGTAAATTGTTGTTGTTCGCTATAGTCTCCTGGGCATGGTTCGGTGACGGAATAGCTTCCAAATCTTCACCACTCTCATTCATTGATGATTAGATCCATGAGAAGTTTAGAGATCTGACAAATCTCTTCTTACCAACTGGATAAGATATGACTTTGATTCCAATTGTGTACTTGAATCATGCAAGGTAACTTCCCAATTGCTACAAGTAGATCCTTGGCACCCTATTTACTACCTTTAAATTTATTAGTTTTTAATTAATCTATTCACAATTACTCTATTAATTTTCCTGGTTTAGATTACATCTTCTTTTAGTTATAGTTCTGGTTACTTTCAGATTACGTATAAGGTTCAGTCCCTGTGGATTCGACCTTGGTCTTACTGAGATTATTACTACATCATGACCCTACACTTGGGGTTGTGAACAGGTTCGGGGATGGATTCAGACTAAATCAATAAAGTCTCGCCCACACAGATTGGGAATATGGGATCCATCATGTTAACTTTATCGACATTAGTCGCAGGAGAGAATGCTGGTCCCATACAATAATAGTCTTTAATAAGTGATTTAAAGACTATATTGTTAGAATACTTTTTAGAGAAGGCATCAATTACCGTAACCAAGTCACCTTGATAAAAAGATGGTGAAGAAGACGATGAGGTAAACATTGTTAGGGTGCGAGAATGAAAATGAAAATCGTAAGTTCTGAGGAGAAAGGAAGCGTATAATGAAAGAATATTGAAACAACACTTACATCGGCCAAGGCGATGGATCATTTATTAGATTATCATTAAAATTTTGCTTGATATGATGCAGTTACACGTGTCACAGCGGAGTGTAGCTCTTATTTTGAAAAAAGTGTGGTTACGGCTGACGTGTGAGGATGTACGGCCAAAAATGATTACCGTGATACCGCCACGTGTATAAGAGTACTGCTGCATTAATGAAGGGTCACATGTCGCTTTCACCTTTTTCCAAAGACAAAGTAACGTAGGGGGCAATATTCATCCCCATTGTCTCTAATTACTGCAGGAATCAATCAGAATGAGTTACATATGATCTAAATGGATCCACGTGGTGTATTTAAATATCTCTGGAGATATACGGAAAGGATCCTATGATTGTACAACTGGAGCATCGAGCAACGCCATGGGATTACTTAAAGCGGCCGATGGAGGGGCAATCGTGTAGAAATGGTTATAGGACAGATGGTGAGAGCAAAGGCAAATAAGATCATATAGTGTGAGATGGTTATAGCAACCATAAAAAAGTGGGAAGGATCTAGATGGCCAAGGTAAGGCTATAAATAATAGAGGAATTCAGCAAGAAAGTTTTGTCTCATATCAACCTAATTAAACCCAACCCAATTCTGGCATGTTAATTATACCTTAGTGTAATCATTTACTTTTCGCTGGCTATTTACATTCCATAGTATAATCCGTAGCGTTAATTAAGTAGTTGACAATCTTAAATGTAAGTTGGGTTTACACTCATACGCAGGATTTAGTTCCTCATGCAGAAAGGTACTTTGCGATTGTTTTTAATAACCGATGGTAAGAATTCCTTTCTTGTTTCTCTTTTACCTTAATGGAAAAATTCTTTTGGTACGGAGGGCAAATGTATAATATATCACCACAGGATAAACCCTACCCTCTTAATATAGTATAATAACCCTATTTACATATTGAGAGTGATTGGATTGACGATTGATCTCATCCTGTGTATCTGCCTATCTCAATGCTATCTCCACATTTTACGTATAGTTGTTCCGTTTAAATTGAACTGCAAATCCAGTTTTTGTGCCGCAAATTCAATTCTGCCACACCGCCCCATTCACCACGTGACCAAACTGTTGAAAACAACAGTTTATTAAAAAAATTGGGAAGACATGGAACATTTATTATCAGATTTGACACGTGGCAGATCTTCTTACTTGATAAAGAAAATTACAAACCTACATTGATCTACTATATATCTCGCATGCTTCACAGTTCTCACACGTGCACACTACCCTAAAACACCGAGATTGGGTCTATGCACTGTTGCCACCAGTCCACCACACTTGCAACCCTTTTCATCATTCTCATTATTTCTACTATGAAATAACACTAAGGTGATATAGTTCACCACCATTTTATAACTGCAATAACTCATCCACCTCACTAATCTGGACCATCCAAATTGTGATCTACAGCGTGAATTTTACATTGCTGAAGATCACAGTGCTTGGATTATATCAACCGTCTGATCTCACCCCAGTATTCTTTTCAACCATCTATTTGACAGCCGTTGATTCGAAACTTACTATTCTTCTGTCGGTCCAATTTTCAAAGCATGATCGTTCGAGGATGGCCCGACAGTCCAGATCAATTTATTCACTCGGATGAGTAATTGATGTTTCTAAAATAGTGGTGAACTAACACCATAAAAAAGTCCCACTACATGATGATGCATGGAAATCTCCCGTCCAAAATCTCAACAGTGGCGAGAGATTCTCTGCAAGGACGAAAAGAAGATGATGTCGTCAGCCCTAGGATTGATGGCCCTTTCGCAAGCTCGCCCTTATTCAACGCTTCCCGTAGAGGCCGTACCATCGAATTCTTAAAAAGTGAGGCCACCACCAAATGAGGGGAAACGGATTGGCTACTCCCCTGCCACCATCCCCGTGGCTGATGGTCGGTGCTCTGTGGGCCCACCATGATGCATGTGTTTCATCCATTCCGTTCATCCATTTTTACAGATCATTTTAGGATTTTATACCAAAAGCGAGAGGAATATAAATCTCAGGTGGACCACACCACAGGAAAACAATAGTGATTGGATATCCACCATTAAAATCTTCCTAAGGCCCAATGTATTGTTTATTTGACATCCAATCTGTTGATTAAGTCATACAGGGCCCAGATGACGGGAAAAACAAATATCAGCTTGATCCAAAACTCTTATGGCCCCCAAAAGGTTTTTAATGGCCGACGCTCATTCAACACTGTTTCCTGGTCTTCAGATTGGGATATATCTCATTTTTGGTCTCATATCATAAAATGATCTCGAAAAATATATGGACGGCATGGATGAAACACTTACGTCATGACGGGCCAACAGAACACCGACCATAAGCCATTGGCTGGTTGCAGGGGGAGTAGCCAATCCGTTTCCCAAATGAGGGGATTTTTTTATTTTTTATTTGTTCTCTGGACGACGTCATTTCATGATAGGTGGGATTTGGGGAGCATTGTTTCAGATCTCTCCATCTCGTCAATATATCGTCTCATGATAAATTGAAATCTGCGGCCAAAATATCGGAGAACGTCAGTATCTCGAGACTACGACTGATCATGTGCGTCAACCAGTCTACTAAATCATCGCAGCTCATCGCTGTATTTTCACCGTCCAAATAATGGGCATTGTTTCAGATGAAGCATAGCTTTACAATTACGACTACCAGACAATCTTAACCATTCAATTTTCCACAAACCATTAGGATGATGAAAACTTTCCTTCTAAGCATCCATTCGATAGTCATCGATTGGATGGTAACGATCACACCCTCCATTAACGTGCCCACCATTTGGATGGTCTGAATGGTCCATGAGTTACGAGAAAAATAATGATCCGGAGCAACTCCAATGCACCAGATGACATGATGCTCGTCCGTGGATGCGTGGACCACACGATCATCCTTCTGGACTGTTTTTTAGTGGGTCCCACATAGAACTATCCATGGCCCGAAATCCACTTTTCCGGACAATCCTAACCGTGCAATAAATGTTTTACTGGCTGATGAACGTGAGTCCAGGTGTGCATTTGCATGGTGTTGCATCGTATCATGTCGCATGGGAGTTGTATTGAATAATCGCAACTAATCCAAACTAATATAGAAAAATACAACTAAAATTTTAATAAAATTACAACCATATAAAGAGAAGATGGCATACACTGAAATCAAGCACTTCTAACAGCCGTCCGATCGAGTGCCTGCACTGAAAATTCCGCGTTAGTGGGCCCATCGAATCTATCCTCCAAAGGAATGATCTAATGTAATCACAGTAATAGATTTGTCAGGTACCTGTGCAACGCATGCGGAGACATATTAAGTGGTCGTGTAAGAAGGGGGCGAAGGGATCCAGATTTATTTTATACTCTGGTAGAATGTGATGGTTGATACTCAGTTACTTTGAAAATATCCACGTGAATATATCAACATACATTAGCTCAAGCCATGCAAGTCATGATAATGACTTGTGATGGGTCATCTTTAAGAAATAGAGTTGATTTATGTTTTTAATATCTAATTAATAAGTTTTTATTTATTGATTAGACTATTAAACATATTCATTTGACTCTCTCTTAAAAAACGATTTAGTAGTCAGTTACAAATATTTAAATCACTGCATATTTAAATACGTTTAATGTCCATCTGAATTTAAGCACATTGGAAAAAAATTATCTCGAGGGCCGGTGATTTCACTTGCACAATTCCTGGGTACCAGAGTATCAACCATTTACCATGCCAGAGTATTTGAGTTTATCTAGTTTTGAAAAACTGATAACTTTACTGAATAGACACAATTGATGGTCAACAGTACAAAACCCTAAACTTAAAACCCTAAACAATTAACAAGAATATTACTCCAATACATTTCTTTTAAGTGAATTCCTTCCTCACATGTGACCTTCCCATCCAATATAATATCAGACAGTGAGGGAAATAAATAAATAAATGAGACAGTCGTCCAAATTTCAGTGCAAGCCATCACACCGAGTCGTCCTTGTTGGGTTTAATATTCTAGAGGCTGGTTCTTCTGTAAGTCCTTGTTGAATGAGCTTATTCTACCAGGGTTGTGTGTTGTCCACCGTAGTGTATGGCAATCAACCTCTCCAACATAGAATGAAATTAGGACCTTTAAATAATCAGGATGATCTAACCATTACGTTGGCCACCAAATGAATTTGAAGGTCTTTAAGTGGTTGTTGATTGTTTTCTATGACATGGCCCACATAATGATTGGTTAGGCCTGAATTTTGGGTGCATCCAGTCATCATGGTATATATCGGTTAGTTAGTGGATTAGATGGTATATATACACATCATGGTGGGCCTCGTCCAGGCAATAGTGTATATGCAAGTGAATTGCTTCTAACGTAAAAGGTAAATAACTTGTAAAAAAAAGAGTGGTTAAAAAGGTAAGTCTTGCCACCATTCGACATAAGCCTCATCTGGTAATGGCCCAGATCTCGTCCACGTGCTTCTCATCGGCACGTATACGTTGTATTAGCATTTCTCATTATAAAATCATCTGATGTTGATTGGATGATTGTCTCGCGTGGTGACCAACGGTCGAAATCAATCGTCTCACTGACAAAATAGCTGGTGCTGGTCCCTACATGTGACGACCGTCTAATAAAGATCAGATATTTTTATTTTTTATTATTATTATCACTCAACCTACTGTGTGAAATGCCCACATCGCATTTCAGTTCCATACGTTTCCACAGCCGTCCATCCAGCCGACATTAGTTGCGTGACCACGAATTTCATTGGTTATAAAGTGGTGGGCCCCACACCCCGAAAATGTTGCCACTGAATCATTATCGGAGACACGCTGCATAAATTCTCGCCAATATCTCGCGACAAAATGAATGAAGAAGAAATTGATTACTCTCGTGTGCTTCTCGCGTACCTTGTAGTGTGTTAACTGGAACCGTTGAATTGGAAAGGGGAGAAGATCATGTGGGGTCCACTCCTACTCGACAAACATGAGCCATTGGGCTCGTCGGGTTCGGGTCCGTCGGTCGGGCAGTCTAGGTTGACTCCGAATAGCCTCAGCCGCTTTGAGTTCACCGGCGTTGTAGAGCTTCCCACCACGGGCTCACCTGTATACGTGTATGCATACGTCACAAATATTTTTCTCTTCAATTTCCCGTTTCGTTCAAAATATCATGATTCGACAGAGACTGTCCACGGCTCATATCATGCGATGAATAACACTCGGTTCATCTCCGCTCTCAATTGCACCCTGTAGCAGCATGTCCATCTGGTGGGATGTGGATTGCATCTGAACCCCGGTCGGACAATAAGCCGTCCCACCAGAGCTCCTGTAGGCCCATCAAAATGTATTTGTTTATCTATGCCGTCCATCCATTTTCAAGGTACGAACTCCAAAATGAAGCAGATCCAACGCTCAAGTGGACCACACCAAATACTGAGATTGGGTTGCATTAAATGCAACAGTCATCTCTGGTGTGGTTCACTTGAACGTTGGATCTATTTCATTTTTGGACTCATACCTTAAAATGATACGAAATAATGGATGGACGGCATGGATAAACAGATACATCTTGGTGCGCCCCATAGGAGCTTTGGTCGATCGGCTTATTGTACTACCTTGGTTCGGACGCAATCCGCTTCCCATCTGGTGAGGCCTATGTAGATGGATCCTCCGTACAAGAAAACACACTGTTCTGACAATCACAGCCGTCCAATCTGGTGCCTTCAAGTGATCGAAATTTGCAGAGCATGAACTCCATCTACAGGGAGAACCAGTTCATGAATTTCATACTATGGGCCATCCAAAATTTTGGATACCAGATGAATGGTAAGGATGCAACTGCCACATTACAACGTGTACGGCCGTGAGTGGCGATGAACCAAGAGCATTTCATCCCAATGAACTATTGAATGTCTCCTGAGAACGAGGGTACAGGAAAAAGGCGCGTGTAAAACATACACTCTCCACCGAAAGTGAAGTCGGTGCACAACGCCAATCGACGGTGGGTGGGCGAGAATCCCAGCGCAGATTTCAAAATGAAATTTATGTATTTTTTCTGAAATGCCTGTTTTGATTGCCGCCCACCAGACATGGAGCGTGGAGTATGAGATTCGCTGCGTACGTAATTCCGGTGTGCACCATGCGTACCGTACGGAATAATAGTTTATTATGAAGGAGCACTGTGGTTCATGATCATACATCATGCGACGTCCCGCGGGACCCACATGCAAGGATGGAAAGATGATCAGAACCGTCCATATTACGGGTGTAACTCTGAATTTCTCATAATCTGAAATTCATGTTGAATTGGATGGTGGATGCTATAGACCATCCATTTTAAATAGTAAAAAAAAAAAAAAAAAAAAGAAAAAGAAAAAAGAAGATAATATTAGTTACTATGCCTGCATGAAGTAGACCATCACGTTGCCCTCCAATGCAGCAGACAGCAGGGTGCGTGGGATAAGGGGGGTGTGAATGATAGAACACTGGGCCCCACTGGATTCCAGGCCCAGCCGGAGATCCCATCTGCATCGCCTGGGCTATAGGTGCGTCTCGCCGCCTCCACCCGATGAACAGCCTCTCCCCGTTAGGCCGATTACGGTGGAAGAAGACGATGTCGCCGGCGTCTAGCCGCTTCTCCTTGACAAACCGACTCCACCCTTTAGTCAGCACGTAGCTCTGGCTGCTGTTCCAATACGAGTACCGGAACCGCCACATCTTCCCTGCCTCGTCCTCAAAGCTCAGCTGCAGCCCCTTCTCCCCAGACTCGCTGCTGGCGCCATCAAGAGGGAAGTACCTTTCGGCGTGCTGCTTCGGTATCACTAGCCTATTAAGCTTCCCGACATCGCTCGGTGTCAGTGGCTTCTCGAACATGGCTTCCATCTCATCACAATCACTCTCTCTGTTTTGATCACACTGTTGGCCCATCAACTGAGCCGCGTGATCATATTCCCCATTATGGTGATCATCACCGTAGAATTGAACGAGCATGCGGCTATTGGGGTTGGAGATATTAGCTTTGCGGTCGAGATCCATGTTTGGGATTTGTCGATCGGCTTCTCGAAGGTCTTTTAAAGCCACGGTTTGATGGGCATTCGAGAAGCCGGCGATCGGATGGATGTGGATGGAGTTAGAGAGGAGAATGGAGTATTTTTGGGCACTTGGGTGCCAATGAAGATTTTCTTGATGAGAAAATTGGCAGTAATTATCAGCTGTGGTTGGTGCGAGAAAATGACAAAGCCTTACACCTCACCGTCAGTGATAGTCCTATTATAAGTTTTATAGGCCGGTTTTCTACTTGAAAGAAAAAGATTTGTGTGGGCCACGTGTCCATTTGAAATGGGTGGACGCTTAAATCACATTTTAAAAGGGATTAGGGAGAATATGAATATTGTAATATGGTTACATTCCTTTATACCATGAGATAATGCGTACACAGCTCTTTTGCAGGTGGGCGAGATAGGTGATTTATTGATTGGTCAATTTAACTAGCGGTCCAGTCATAGGTGGCCCACCTAATCAAATCTAACAAGCAATTCGATGTAGCTTAGTTGTTTTGTTGGCTGCTTTCATTAAATCTCAACCGACAATTGTTTGTCTTCTTTTTATTTATTTATTTAACTTTTGCTTTGAATCTTTTCATTTGTGAGTATTTTGAACCATTTTTCATTCACACTAACAGTCATTAAATGTATTGTTTGCAGTGATAAGTTTGAAAAGTTCTTACACAGTTAGGCAAGAGTGGACATTTTTGGATCCTTAAATGCGGTTGTCAATTGTATGCCCACCATTGAATGGATTTGAGTAAGATTATGAAAATATCACCAACATTCTTGTCAAACATAGACCAAACAATTATTGATGTCATCAGGAGTTTCAAAATCTTGGATTATTTTAATTATGAAAATTTTAATATGAAATTATAATTTTATTTTAGCTATTTTGTATTATTTTATTATATTTAACATGAGTAACTTAAGTAGTAATAGATGGATTCTATTTCAACATTGAGATGATGAGATTGAGTGCACCTATGAGGTGTGAGTATGGGTGTGGCTTGTCCTAGCTCAGCATAGGCAGGGGTCATCCTAAAGTATGGGTTTTATCTATATTTTTTATTCATTTTTTGTTTATATTATTTTAAGATATAAGTCCAAAAGTAAAGTTGATCCAAGACTTAAGTGGAGTACATAGTTGAGATTAAACACCTTCCATTGAAAACTCAACAAAAGGCTATAAAAGTTTTGGATCAAGTCAAATCTATGTATTTCCTTCATAGAGGTCTATTAGACCTTATAAATAGGTTCAATGGAAAATAAACATTACATTACACCTTAAGAAGGTTTTTTGTTTATGGGTTTAATCCTAACATTTAATGAGGCAATGGATAAGGGGGTGGAAGTTAGGCAAAACTCTTCTCCACTTGTGTTGCACATCCAAACGTTTTAAGATTATCTATTAATTAACTTATAATATTTTTTTTACCTTATAATATATTGTTTTTTTCTTTTATTTTTAGTAAGATTTTATTAATAATATCTCGGTAAAACCTTCGAAAATTAAGAACGTCCTCGGAAATTAATTTCTAAACCTAGAAATTGCCCATAATTAATTCGGTCACTCTGCGGCCACCACGTGTTAGGAATCTATGGGTCCCACAAGTGAGTCTTGCAAGTTGTTGTCCGCCGTTCCTTTTGGTTTTTGTAGGTAAGGTCGGTTTGGAGGGAGACTTATAATCGGCAGTACAGTGCAAACCTTATTGGGAATTGGTCCGTCAAGGTGGTGGCAATTTACCGGTACATGGACCTTTCAAGGTGGGCCCCATCTCCCACTGCGGGGCACAACCCCACCTCCACATGCAAGCCTGGCACATGTGTGAGATCCAAGACGGTCATTTGGTGGTCCACAAAGTAGCTGAAAGATCCACCTGGTCCTTTTATCAGGTGGGTCACACATTTCACACATTTGTGAAAAAAATGGATGGTTAGGAAAATGATAACCAACGATTTATATCGAATCGGATATATGTGGCTCACCTGATGAAAATCAGCCTTCCAGACTTGTAGGATCGGATATATGGTCTGATGGGCCATCTGATCAATGTCTTGGATCCCGTGCAATATGCCATGTTGGCATGCTATTGTGCGCTTGTATCTGGCGGTTGGAGTCACCCACCGGGCACCATGAAAGCGGGCGTATGTGTAATTCCTGGACCGGAATCCTCTACAACACCTGCTGTATGACAGCCCTACAACAACCGAGCTCTGTGAGCCCAGAGTGCTGTATTTGCAACATCCACTCCGTCCACCAAACGTGCCTCACGTTTATTTTTATTTTTTAACCAGAAAGCATCAAGAAACATAACTCAGCCACATCAAAAGAAACAATGGGGAGAGGTCGTGAAACATTGGTTTGCATGTAAGGCCTACCATGGTGTCCGTATTCCATCCCACCCGTTTATCGGGTTAGCTTCACTAACTTTAACTTCAATTTTAAAAAAATGCGTGATCTAAAACTCAGGTGGGCCACAACATGGGTACTTAGAGGCTTTAGATGTGATTTTATATTGCTCCTCATAGTATGGCCAACTGAGTTTTGGATCTCTATGATTTTTATCTGTACGGTGAAGATACCTGATGGACGGAGTGGATGTTACACGAACAACATGTTGGCCCCCACATGGCTAGGGTGTTTCACAAGCTGTCCACACCCGGAAGAGCTGTCCCCTTAATTCTTCAACATCTAACCTATCCAAAATTTGGTCACATCGCGACGAAGAAACTGATAAAAAATCAGGTTGGTCCACTTACCATGTGTACCACACGGTAGAAAAAATACAACGGCCGATCATATCCAAAGCACATGCGTGGCTCACCCAATGAAGATATTGGCCCTGTTTTTTCGCTAGGTGATCTTGATGATGAGACTAACCTCTTGGATGGGGTAGATGTCATTTACCATCCAAATGGTTGTGTGTGGGGACATACTTAAATTGTGGTAATTAAATATACCCACTTGATCATACATCTGTAGTGTTTTCAGATATCAGAATGGAAATCCGTTTGGTGGATGAGTAAAGCCCATACTGTATATTTTCTACATGGACATTTTCCATCCAAACAGGCCATATTTATGTTTTTGACTCAGTAACTCGTCATGACTCGGTCGAAGGGGGGTTCCAACCTAGTCTGAATTGACTCGTCCGAGTTGGATATGATGACTCAAATGACTCGACAAGTAAATTGGCCCAACTCACCTGATGACTTGTGGCCGTACCGATCCATACCAGTCCCAACTGAGTTCGAGTCGACTCAGTGAGTCGGCAACCCTTGAAACATCCCAAAATTGGAATTGTGATGGTTTCCTGTAGTTTAGTGGCCATTCAGGTGAATTGTGATTCTGCCCAATTCCAATTTAATAATGACCAAATGCACTCTGAAACCCTTTCGCATGAGTGCATGCACCATTATTGGCAATGTGCTCATGTGGGCCATGGCCAATTTTAAAATGAGGTGCAACAAAACATGACTGCAAAAAAATCCAGAGATCCTTTCCATTTCCAATAACCAGACGAGATAAGATTATCCAATCCTCTTTTGTAGCTGTCGTGTCCTAATCCACTCCACATAACCCCTTTTCCACCGTTAGATTTGCTACACTACGCCCCCACGGCCGTTGGATACGTCCAGAGTAAAGCCGCCAGGTCTGGTATTATATTTCAATGATCCACATCGTTTATAATATTAAAGGCCTTATGTTATATAGAAGACAACTTGAAAATCTTATAATTGGACGGTCCTAACCTTCCTATCAACTGCTCGCAAAACCATGTTATAACATAAGGGCTCGAATTATCCAATCTGAGAGTATGGTTTTGGGCATTGATCATTCACGTTGAGGCCCATGGTATAAATGGTTTGGATGATTGAGAAATAACCCTAGATGTAGTGGCTATAGTATGGGAGTATGTTATAACAATACATCGAGATTTATTGTAGCAAACCTCTTCGATCAAGAGAAATTTCCAACTGTACGACCAGTATATGGGCCACAACCTTTTTAAGCCCATTGCTTCTTACTTGCCAAGAATACTCCCCAGGCGTACGGACGACTTGCCAAAGGTCGAAAATGCCCCTGCTTTTCCTTCCGCGAGAGGATCGGCCGCTGACGCTCCTCGAACTCCGAGTTGTACGAACGGTTCAAAGGAGATCAACGTTACATGGACCCCACGGTTATGTACTTATTATATCCACAACGTTCATCCATATTTCGAGATCATTTTGGAGCATTATCCAAAAAAAAAAAAAAAATCATATTCAAAGATCAACTGGACCACACCACAAAGAGCAGCATAAAATTGATTTTCACCATTGAAACTTTTGTAGGGCCCACCATAACATTTATTTTCCATCCAATCTATTCATAAGGTCACAAAAACATGGAAGAAGAGGAAAAACAAATTTCGTAATGATCCAAAATTTCCGTGGCCCCTGAAAGGGTTTCAACGGTATACGTTCAATTCCCAACTATCTTTTACAGTATGGTCCACTTGATAGTTAGATCTATCTTATTTTTCGTCCAAAGCCTTAATATGAGCTCTCCAAATAGATGGACGGTTTGGATATAACACAGACCCCATGATGGGACTCACAAAAAAAAAAAAAAAAAAACCGCTGGCAGTTTTTTTTTTTTTTTTTGGGGAAAACTTTTTCTCCCTTAAATTTTTCTCAAATACATAATTTGTAAATATATATATATATATAAGTATATAAAAATATTTTTTTATCTCTTAATTCATTTCTTTGTCTATTTATTTAACAAGCATATCTCTTAAACTAGAATGAGTTACTTAACGTATCATATATGATTTTGGGGTAGGAGAAGCTAATTTAGCCAACCAACATAGTAATTTTCCAAGATTCTATCGATTCGATGGTTAAAAATCCACTTCACGGTCAATTCACTTCACTTTACGGTCATTTTCGTGCATTTCGCAGTCCAATCGCTTCACTTCACCCCCATTTTCATGCATATTACGGTCATTTCCGCATATTCCGTGTTGATTCATGGTCATTTCGATGCATTTCGGGGTCCCGCGTCTTCACTTCACGGTCATTTTCGTACATTTTGCGGTCCAATCACTTCACTTCACCCTATTTCCATGCATATCACGGTCATTCCCGCATATTCTGTGTTGATTCACGGTCATTTCGACGCATTTCGCGGTCCGGCGTCTTCACTTCACGGTCATTTTCGTGCATTTCGCGGTCTAATCGCTTCACTTCACCCCAATTTCCATGCATATCACGGTCATTCTCGCATATTCCGTGTTGATTCACGGTCATTTCGACGCATTTTGCGGTCCCGCGTCTTCACTTCACGGTCATTTTCATGCATTTCGTGGTCCAATTGCTTCACTTCACCCCCATTTCCATGTATATCACGGTCATTCCGTGTTGATTCACGGTCATTTCGACGCATTTCGTGGTCCCGCGTCTTCACTTCACGGTCATTTTCGTGCATTTCGTGGTCCAATCGCTTCACTTCACCCCCATTTTCATGCATATCACGGTCATTCCCGCATATTCTGTGTTGATTCATGGTCATTTCGACGCATTTCGATGTCCCGCGTCTTCACTTCACGATCATTTTCGTGCATTTCACGGTCCAATCGCTTTACTTCACCCCCATTTCCATGCATATCACAGTCATTCCCGCATATTCCGTGTTGATTCACGGTCATTTCCACGCATTTCGCAGTCATTTTCCTTTACTTCACAGCCATTTCCACGCATTTCGCAGTCATTTTCCTTCACTTCACAGTTACTTCCATACATTTCACGGTCATTCCAACCAATTCCATGTTGATTCACGGTCATTTCCACGCATTTCGCGGTCATTTCCCTTCACAGGCGAAGGGAAATGACCGCGAAATGCGTGGAAATGGCTGTGGTCCGGTTGATCTTTTGGTATGATTTTTTTTTTTTTTTGATAATGCTCTGAAATGATCTCGAAATATGGATGAACGTTGTGGATATAATAAATACATAACTATGGGGCCATGTAACTTTGATATCTTTTGAACTATTCGTACAACTCGGCGTTTGAGGAGCATAAGTGCTCGTCTTCGAGCACCAGGAGATCTGCCTCAGGGAGGAAAGCAGGGGCATTTTCGACCTGAGTTACTTAACGTATTTCGCGGTCATTTCCCTTCACTTCACAGTCATTTCCATGCATTTCAACGTTATTCCAGACAAATTCGTGTTGATTCACGGTCATTTTCACGCATTTCGCGATCATTTCCCTTCACTTCACAGCCATTTTCATGCATTTCATGGTCATTTCGCTTCACTTCACAGTCATTTCCATGCATTTCACCGTCATTCGAAACAATTCCGTGTTGATTCACGGTCATTTCCACACATTTCGCGGTCATTTCCCTTCACTTCACAATCATTTCTAAGCATTTCACGGTCATTTCCCTTCACTTCACAGTCATTTCCCAAGCATTTCACGGTCATTTCCCTTCACTTCACAGTCATTTTCATGAATTTCAACGTCATTCCAAACAATTCCGTGTTGATTCACGGTCATTTTCACGCATTTCGCGGTCATTTCCCTTCACTTCACAGCCATTTTCCATGCATTTCACGGTCATTTTGCTTCACTTCACAGTCATTTCCATGCATTTCACCATCATTCCAAACAATTCCATGTTGATTCGCAGTCATTTCCAAGCATTTCGCAGTCATTTCCCTTCACTTCACAGTCACATTTCCACGCATTTCATGGTCATTTCGCTTCACTTCACAGTCATTTCCATGCGTGGAAATGACCGTGAAGTGAAGGGGCATGACTGTGAAATGCGTCGAAATGACCATGAATCAACACGGAATATGCGGGAATGACCGTGATATGCATGGAAATGGGGTGAAGTGAAGCAATTGGACCGCGAAATGCACGAAAATGACAGTGAAGTGAAGACGCGCGACTGCGAAATGCGTCTAAATGACCGTGAATCAACACGAAATATGCGGGAATGACCGTGATATCATGGAAATGGGAGTGAAGTGAAGCGATTGGACCGCAAAATGCACGAAAATGACCGTGAAGTGAAGACGCGGGACAGCGAAATGTGTCGAAATGACCGTGAATCAACACGGAATATGCCGGAATGACCATGATATGCATGGAAATGAGGGTGAAGTGAATCGATTAGACCGCAAAATGCATGAAAATAACCATGAAGTGAAGACGCGGGACCGCAAAATGCGTCGAAATAACTGTGAATCAACACGGAATATGCGAGAATGACGGTGATATGCATGGAAATGGGGGTGAAGTCTAGCAATTGGACCGCGAAATGCACGAAAATGACCGTGAAGTGAAGACGCGGGATAGCGAAATGCATTAAATGACCGTGAATCAACACAGAATATGCAGAAATGACCGTGATATGCATGGAAATTGGGGTAAAGTAAAGCAATTGGACCGCGAAATGCACGAAAATGACCGTGAAGTGAAGACCCAGGATCGCGAAATGCATCGAAATGACCGTGAATCAATACAGAATATGCGGAAATGACCGTGATATGCATGGAAATGGGGGTGAAGTGAAGCGATTGGACCGCGAAATGCATGAAAATGATCGTGAAGTAAAGTGAATTGACCGTGAAGTGGATTTTTAACCATCGACCCGATAGAATCTTGAAAAATTACTATGTTGGTTGGCTAAATTAGCTTCTCCTACCCCAAAATCATATGTGATACGTTAAGTAACTCATTCTAGTTTAGGAGATATGCTTGTTAAATAAATAGACAAAGAAATGAATTGAGAGATAGAAAAATATTTTTATATACTTATATATACATATTTACAAATTATGTATTTGAGAAAAATTTAAGGGAGAAAAAGTTTTCCCCATTAAAAAAAAAAAAAAAAAAAGACTGTCAGACTGCCGCGGCAGTGCCGTCGAGTTTTTTTTTTTTTTTTTTTTTTTTTTTTTTTTGTTTTTCTGGGTCCCATCATGGGTCTGTGTTATATCCAAACTGTCCATCTATTTGGAGAGCTCATATTAAGGCTTGGGACGAAAAATAAGACCGATCTAGCTATCAAGTGGACCACACCGTAAAAGGCAGTGGAGGATTGAACGTCTACCATTGAAATCCTTTCAGGGATCATAGAAGCTTTAGATCAATATGAAATTTGTTTTTCCTCTTCATCCAGGTCTTTGTGACCTTATGAATAGATTGGATGGAAATTATATGTTATGGTGGGCCCTATAAAATTTTTAACAGTGAAAATCAAGTTTCCCGCTGCTATTTGTGGTGTGGTCCAGTTGATCGTTGGATATGATTCTTTTTTTCCGGTAATGCTCTGCATTGATCTCGAAATATGGATGAACTGTGTGGATATAATAAATACATCATTGTGGGGGCCATGTCGAGGAGCGTCAGCGCTCGTCTTCGCACACCAGCCAATCGGCTTCCGAAAGGAACGAGTGACGGGGGTATTTTGGTCCCTTAAAAAGTCGGCCGTACACAGGGGAGTATTCTTGGAAGCTTAAAAAGAGGTGGGCTTCAAATGGCTGGTGGGCCATAAATGAGTCCTACAGTAGGAAATTTCTACTCAATCAATCTACTTTCTCTAAAATAGAAAGTCATGTGTCATTTTATTAGTTTTGTTGGAAGTTGATGTTGCAGATGCATATAATATCAGTGTGCTCAAATGCATCCCGACTCATTATCCTACGATGATACATCGGACTTTTGCCTTTGAATCTGGGTCATCTTCCAATGATCCGGACCGTTTATATGACAATTCCTCTATTTTTATACTCGAAAAATAGCAAATTAAAGCTCTCAATTGGATTATTACAACCATTTGTTAATTTAGTTCTTTTGCTTTGAACATGAACAGTCACCATACCATTTGTATGATCAATGTATTAAAAGATTAAATCTAAGTTTTGTTTTGGCAATCCCCTACCCAACGAATAAACGGTCTGGATCATTGGAAGAAGACCCATGTTTAGAGGCTAAAGTCACGATAGATGTATAGTATTGCAATACCTTTAGATGTATTTTTGAAAACCTCCATGTGTGCATGTTCTTCGGCTGAAACGTTCACCATATTTTCATATTTTAAACACCTTAATGTTTTACTCAGCCGACGAGCGTGTGGTACCCTCTCCATTCACACATGCAAATATAGAATACGTGTGCGAGATTCAACGTTAGCATCAAGTGGGCCACACTTTTTAGATCTTATGGGTTAAAAAGCTGGGCAATTTGGTTCTTCATGTGTGCTACGGTGCCCTAAAAAAATGGACGGTTGTAATTTTTTCCATCCATAGATTTGTTTCGTACACTGCGGCCCATCTGAGGATAGAAATAGTCTCCTTCCTAACGCCAGAATATCAAAGCAGTGTAGCTGATCACCTATTGGAACGCTCTGATGTCACATACGTGTGCCATACTAGCACGAGAGGTTGAGCGAGTAGATGGACAGAGCTCCGGTGCAGTCCTAGCAAACATCTTAAACGCTCACTTCTGATATTTTCAATGACCGAATTGTCCTTGTTGACTAAGGAATCTAAGTAGAATCCATGGACAATTTGGTAATTTTCTATTACGTGTGTGGAAAGGTCAGGACTCAGGAGATATTTGAGGAAACTGATGTAAGGAATAATAATCAATTAAAAAAAAAAAAGTCACATATTTGGAGTTTCCCAAGTAAAACCCACCTGGATGTTTGGGTGCATGTATCATTGTTAAAAAATAATAAAATAAATAATTTAATTTAGACAGTCTAATTGATAGATCTAAACTGTCTATTGATGTCTAAAGCACATTTTATAGGCCACTATGTAAAAATCACACTGATAGACGATCCATTTTGATTTGTAATTATTTTCGTAGCCGTCCTTTTTCTGAGCCATGGCGATTGACTGATAGAAGTGACTCTTTGAAATCATAAGCAATCTATCATGGGATAGATAGCTTGATCAAATTGTTGATTGGACCTATTTTTGTGTAGATGATCTTGACCGTTCATATTAAAGGCTAATGATCATATGGTTATGATAGTTGGATTGGTGTGATATTTTATATGGTACCCCATGAAATCAATATAGGACCTAATGGACGGACTAAATCAATCAATTGGATTGTTTAATTGTCCAAATGCAACTAGCAGCACTACAACTTGTAGTGCTAAGAGTGCATTCGAGCATACCTCATATAATAAAAATTCCAATGAAGATATTAGAATCTTTCTAATTTTAGTTCATGAATGCCAAACGGCAACTAGATCAGATATGCAGCCGATTCCAACATGGAAGTGCGAAATTCCAAGTTCATGAATGCGTAATTTTTTACATTGTTTATTAGTCGTCATTGTCGGAAACTAATATTAGGGGTGTTTGGATGCCACCCATTTAGTTGACAATGAGATGTACGGCTGCATTATTAGGTCTTCAACCAAAAGAAGGTTTCCTCGAGGACAGGGATGTGGAGCTCATAGCGACAAATCCACTCCGCCAATCAATTTCGAGACGAGGTGGGATAGGAGTCTAAAAATGAGATAATTCTGAAACCCGTGTTGACCATACTATAAGAAACAATGGTGATTAAATGCCCACCTTCGGAAACTTTGTAGGGGCATATAAGTTTTGTATTTGGACGATATTTGTGCCTATAAGTAATTAAGTGCGGTAAACTTATACATGGCTTGGATGGTATATAAACATCATAGTCAATTTCGAAAATGTTTCAAATGTGGACATTTTCATTGCTACTTCCTCGTTCGGTGTGGCCTAATTTTTATATTCCTATGGTGGTCTTGTAAAGTTGATAGACAGTGAATTTGTCACGATCATATTCATGAGCCCCACATATATAGCTTCCAACAACTAAGGGAACATGAGGGTAGAACTCACGTCTTTGAGAATTAGTGGACTAACATGAAATGGACGTGCTCAATGGTAAATATACTCTGTTTTAACATTAAAATCATGAGATGTGTATATATAGTGTATGTATAAATGTGTATAAGAAAATAAAAATACAAAAAGAATTGGATGTGCTCCTTTAGCACATTCTATATAAATGGAATCGCTTAGGGGTTACTTAGCTGTCTTACACACGTGTTATCAAAGCATTAATCATACATTATCACAAAAGATGCATCAAGTGAAAATTTGGGCCTGTTTTCATGTGTTTGTAATATCTAACCCGTTCAATAGGTTGGTTCCATAACAAGGATTACCTTCGGCAAAAAATTAGATGTATCCATTCATAAGGCGGACCACATTATTTATTATTTATTAGTGATGACATTATTTTGCTATGGTGTAGTCCACCTGATGAGTATATGGAGTTGACCTTTGCACCCAGTTATCCTCATGGTGGAATTAAACTATTTGAAGGGTTGGATTTGGCATAGACAAGTTGGCTGGGGCCAATTTAGATGGGGAAATCATAAACAGTATAAATTAGGATCCATGGAATAAATGTTTTAAGATGAAGATTGGACCTATTTTGTTTCTTCACTTTATCTCCACTGTCTATGCTCTAGGATGCCAGGACTCTCTCTCTCTCTCTCCCCCGTGCGCGCGTGCATTTGTGGATTGGAAGGTGTGGGAAGGCGTGCATGATGGTCAGAGCATATATCATCAACACATCATGGTGGGCCCACATAAATCGTTTTACAGTTGTGCATGTACAAAAATACACACTCTATGATATTGACAATACAATGAGCTAGAAAACATATGGGTTTGATATGTTAGACTTATAGGTTAGTGGGACAGAGGCTGTGGGAACCTCGTTTGACTTTAAACGAGAGAGAGAGAGAGAGAGAGAGAGAGAGAGAGAGACCATGATTTTGTACAGACCATGGTTTTGATGAGGACAGTTTGATAGTATCGAGCCTACCTGAAGTGTACGTGGAATGCCAAAAAATTCTTCTATTGGAAATCCCCCAACCCTCTGATTAATGGCCTATAAATTGACAGCTAAAATAACGGGAGTGGGGAGGAGGCCCTAGATGATGATCCTTACAATCTGGGGGACTTTTTGAGGAATTCTTCAACCATGTTGGGGCACACTAGATCAACAATCAACAGCCCAGATCACTGAATCATGGGCACCACTCACCTGGATACCTTTAATTCCACACCTGTATAAAACGACTTACAGACAGGTTAGGAATGAAAGTGGGTCCACTACTTTGGGCAGGTTTGTTTAAGGGTCGAGAATTGTCTGTGCTTCGCGGCCTAGCTTGCGTGGGCCCAACGCTGAAGGGACGGCTTTGGTGACAGGTGTTTAGAGGCCTGAAACTAATTGGGCTGGCCCAGCCGTACTGATTGGACGGCTTCGTGCAGAGTTGCTTAGAGGCCCGATAACTAAATGGACTGGGCCAAATCCAGATCAGATGGATTTGGCCAGAGTTGCTTAGAGGGCCCACAACAAGACAGACCGATGTCTTGAGTTATTTTAAGGGCTGAACACATAGCCTGAGTTTAGCACCGTTTCTATTTCAAAATGGCATTGACTTGTCATCCTCATTACACATGGCACTAATGTATTGTGGGTCCCATTGTGGGGGAACCATTTGTCTAAATCACAAGAATCAAGGAATCCAGCCATCCAATTAATGGCAATCAATTGAATGGTTAAAAGTAAAATGTTGAGTAACCTAATTTAAGGGAAAAATTAATATTATCTTGTTAGCGCATTCTATTTTCTTTTCATTTTTAATGCCTAATCTACAGGTGGGTCATTTATTTGGAGCTCTAGATTGCAGAACAACTGTACATCGCGCTTGGATGGTTGAAGAGTCAACTGGATTTTTACATGATCTAACATGGGAGTCTAGCCTTCTTCCAGGCTGGGTACTTGATTGGCTGGATGGTGTTGAAAATAATTTGTAAGTCCTATTTCAATTAAGATATTTGGTTATTAAGAAAATTTTGTTCAAGTAAAATTAGATAGTAGTGAATTAATTTTTTTTTTTAATCACTTTTCTTTTTAGACTTGTGATGCAAGTACAATTAGAAAATAAGGAGCCTTCTTTCGTACAAGGGCCAACTAATATGTACACAGTATATATGTAAAAGCTTTCTTTCGCCTCTCTCTCCCTTCTACTCTTGAATAAAGTTTTTTTTTTTTTTAATCTCTCTCCCTTAAATTTTTTAATGAAGAGTTTTTCCATCTTTCTCTACACCCTCTTATTTTGTTTTGTTTTGTTTTTGCTTTTTCTCCGTGCATACTAAGAACTCTTCTCCGTAACTTTGCTTATATAATTTTATATATCGTATGAGAGACATATTAATAAATAGAATTGATCTTTTCTGTTTTGTTTGTTTTTTTTCGTATATCGTATAAGAAAATTTTGTTTAAGTAAAATTAGATAGTAGTGAATTAAATTTTTTTTATCACTTTTCTTTTTAGACTTGTGATGTAAGTACTAATGAGTTTTTTGACCCGTCGTCGACCGGTCGTGAGCCCTGCTCGACCAGTCGAAGGCTGGTTTCGACCAATCGAAGGAATCGAGTCGTGGCACGACTCAAAGTCCAGCGACTGTAGACTGTTTTTCTTCGGGGTGCTCGACCAGTCGAAGGAGGTGCTCGACCGGTCGTAGGTGGCTCTCGACTGGTCGTAGACTCGGTTCGACCAGTCGAGGTTACGCAGATTCATTTCGCGATTTTGCATGGATTTCGTGTCGCAAGTCCTTTCGCAACTGGGATGCGAAAAGGAGTTTCCTAAAACTTTAAATAGGAGTTCCTAGGGCTTTCTAGGTACACCAAGAGGGTTTCCTAAAGCTTTACAAGAGATTTTGCTAAAGGGTTTAGGGCTATCAAAGGTGAGAGAGAGAGGAAAAGAGAGAAAGGAAGCTTATAGAGGGGAGATTATGCTCGTACAAGTTATCTACTGTGTAATCTATATCTCAGCGCTTCTGTGTCCTCGTAATCGGTGAGATCTCTCCATTTTCTTTGTTTCTCTTATTGTTTATCCACTCCTGCGTAAGTGAAGAAGTTTGTAACATTCTACTTCATAGTGGATTGTTGATCTGGACGAGGTCCCGTGGTTTATACCTATTTGAGGGTTTTCCACGTAAAATTCTCTTGTGTGGTGTGTGATTGATGCATTGATTGTTTTCATTACTTTATTATCCATAATTCTAGTTTGTTTTGGAGGGCTAGATCCTAAGGTTTTGTGCAAGGCCCCCAACAAAGTGGTATCAGAGTGAAGTTCATTAAACGGGTAGGATCAATTTTGAATTATGGAAGGTGGCTCATCAAGGATGATCAGCCTCAATGGTTCTAATTGGACTATATGGAAGGCTAAGATAGAGGACTTGCTTTACTGCAAGGACCTATATTCTCCAATTTTAGGCATATCAGCAAAATTCAAGGATATGACTGATGATGATTGGAAGAAGATGGACCGAAAGGCGGTGGGGTTTATTAGACAATGGTTGGATGATTTTGTATTCCACCATGTGTCTACAGAAACCTCAGCTGCTAGCCTATGGCTGAAATTACAAGGGCTGTATGAGAGGAAGACAGCCGGTAATAAGATTTTTCTGATAAGGCGACTTGTGAATCTCAAGTTCAAGGATGGTGGTTCTGTGGCCGAGCACATGAATGAGCTCAATAATATAGTGAACCAACTCTCCTCTATGAAGATGGTCTTGGATGATGAATTGCAGGCTTTATTATTGCTTAGTTCATTGCCTGATAGTTGGGAGACATTGGTGGTGTCTTTAAGTAACTCTGCACCAGACGAAAAGGTATCCATGAAACAGGTAACTAGTTGTCTCTTCAATGAGGAGATAAGAAGGAAATCTCAGGGTTTTACTCAACAAGATGCCCTTGTGACACAGGAATAAGGGAGAGGAAAGAACAGGAAGGGCGGGAAGGCCCGAGCTAAATCAAGAGGCAAGTCGAGTAACAGAAAAGATGTTAATTGCTGGAATTATGGCAAGAAGGGCCACTACAAGCATGAATGTCGTGGTAAGAAAAACGACAAGAAAGGAAAAGGGAAGGAAGATAAATCAGATTCCACTGTGGTCGCTTCAGATGGTGACGTTGTAGTTATTATTTCTGCAGATCATGATGTATGTCTCACGGCTACGAGTCAGGACACCGACTGAGTGATAGATTCGGAAGCTTCTTTTCATGCGATTCCACGTAGGGACTTCTTCACAAGCTACAAGTCAGGTAATTATAGGATTGTGAAGATGAGAAATTCTGGTATATCAAAAATCGTGGGGGTCGGTGATATTTTTGTGAAGATCGATGTGGGCTGCACATTGGTTCTCAGGGATGTGAGGCATATCCCAGACCTTCGCCTCAAATTGATGTTGACGGGAAGGTTGGATGATGATGGCTATGAAAGCCGATTTGCTGGTGGGCGCTGGAAGCTCATCAAGGGTTCATTGATCGTGGCCAGAGGAAAGAAGTATTGCACCCTTTACAAGGCAAGTGTCAGTATGTGCAAAGGTGGGTTGAACGCAGCGGAAGATTCAGCTATTGACATGTGGCACAGGTATCTAGGCCACATGAGTGAAAAAGGGCTTCAGCTACTAGCAAAGAAGCAGCTCCTTCCAGACATGATAGGTACACCTCTCAAAACTTGTCTTGTTTGTTTATCAGGAAAACAACATAAAGTTTCATTTATTAAAACTGCTTCTCATGTTAATAAAGTGCATGCATTAAATTTGGTTTATTCTGATGTTCGTGGTCCTATGAGGACAAAAACCTTGGGTGAGGTATTGTATTTTGTTACTTTTATAGATGATGCATCTAGGAGGGTTTGGGTTTATGCTTTGAAATCCAAGGACGAGGTCTTTAGTGTGTTTAAATTGTTTCATGTTATGGTCGAGAGAGAGACAGGTAGACTATTGAAGTGCATCCGCACTGACAATTGTGGTGAATACATTGGCGACTTTCATGAGTACTGCAAGTCCCTGGGTATACGGCATAAACAGATGGTTCCCAAGACCCCCCAGTATAATGGTGTAGCTGAGCGAATGAATCGCACCATTTTGCAGAGAGAATCAGATGCATGTTATCCCAGACGAAATTGCTCAAGATGTTCTGGGGAGAATCCATGCACATGGCAGTGTATTTGATAAACAGGTCTCCATCAGCCCCGTTTAATGGAGAAGTACCTGAGAAGGGGTGGACTGAACAGGATCTATCGTACAGTCATCTCAGGGTGTTTGGATACAGGGCATCCGTTCATGTACCAAAGGACGAGAGGTCCAAGCTCAATATGAAGATTAGGCAGTGTGTAGGGTATGGTGATAAAAAAATCGGTTACAGATTGTGGGATCCGACCGAGAGGAAGCTCGTCAGGAGTAGAGATGTGGTTTTCTTTAAAGATCAGTGTATAGAAGACATTGGTAAGCCAGAGAAGAACTAGCCTAGTTTAGGTGAGCTACAGGACATGGATCCGGTTACTCCTCCCATGGTGCCTGATGACAGGGGAGTATAGCAAGGTGTAGGGACGAGGGAGTTCCTTCAGAAGATGGACCAGGAGAGCAGCCCCCACTTGATCCACCTATTGAGCCACATGTGAAGAGGTCATCTAGGGACAGACAGTCGTCTAAAAAGTACTCGCCACACGAGTACATTATACTGACTGATGGGGGAGAGCCGTTCACTTGTTGCTATACTCTCCCGTGGTGCCTGATGACGGGGGAGTATAGCAAGGTGCAGAGGACGAGGGAGTTCTTTCAGAAGATGGACCAGGGGAGCAGCCCCCACTTGATCCACCTATTGAGCCACAGGTGAAGAGGTCATCTAAGGACAGACAACCGTCTAAAAGGTACTCGCCACACGAGTACATTATATTGACTGATGGGAGAGAGCCAGAAGATTATTCTGAGGCCCTAGCTGATGAGCATAAGAGGGAGTGGTTGAAAGCTATGCAAGAGGAGATTGAATCCTTACATAAGAACCACACCTATGATATGGTGAAACTGCCTAAGGGCAAGAAAGCTCTGAGCAACAAGTGGGTGTTCAGAAAGAAGATTAAACAGAAGAACTCATAGACGAGGTTCGAGGCCAGACTTGCGGTGAAAGGGTTTGGTCAGAGGAAAGGCATAGACTTCGAGGAGATATTCTCACCAGTGGTGAAGATGACATCCATACGGGTGTTACTTGGGTTGGCAGCTGGCATGGATCTGGAGATAGAGTAGTTAGATATTAAAACTGTCTTTCTCTATGGTAACCTGGAAGAAGAGATCTACATGCACCAACCAGAAGGGTTTGAAGTCAAGGGCAAAGAGCATATGGTATGTAGGTTGAGGAAGAGCTTATATGGGCTGAAACAAGCTCCACGACAATGGTACAAGAAGTTCGATTCGTTCATGCTACAGCATGGGTATGACAGAACGGAGTCGGACCACTGTGTGTTCACGCGCAAGTTCTCAGATGGTGATTTCTTAGTTCTGCTGTTATATATTGATGACATGCTCATCATGGAAAAAGACATCAAGAAGATCGACAGATTGAAACAGGAGTTGGGCAAGTCTTTTGCGATGAAAGACTTGGGCCCGGCTAAACAGATCATAGGAATGGAGATAACCCGTGATAAAAGCAGCAGGAAACTCTGGCTGTTACAAGAGCGGTATATTGAGAAAGTCCTAGAGCGGTTCAATATGAATGCAGCGAAGCCGGTCAGTACTCCACTAGATGGTCACTTCAGATTGAGCGACAGACAGTGTCGCAAGACGAAGTCAGAGGTGGAAGAGATGAAGAAGTTACCCTAAGTGTCAGTGGTAGGAAGTTTGATGTATGCTATGGTGTGTACACGCCCAGACATAGCATATGCGGTTGGTGTTGTCAGCCGGTATCTTGCTAATCTTGGCAAAGAGCATTGGGCAGTGGTTAAGTGGATACTACGGTATCTAAGAGGCTCATCTAGGTTGAGTCTATGCTATGGTGATAATAAACTTGCGTTAGAGAGCTACACAGATGCAAATATGGCAAGTGACATTGACTCCAGGAAGTCTACATTGGGGTTCATGTTCACGTTTGTAGGGGGAATGGTTTCCTGGCAGAGCAAGCTACAGAAAGTCGTAGTGTTGTCGACGACAGAGGCCGAGTACATTGCAGTCACAGAGGCATGTAAAGAGATGCTTTGGATGAAGAGGTTCCTACAGGAACTTAGCCTAAAGCAGGAGGAGCACGTGGTCTATTGCGATAGTCGAAGTACTATAAACTTGAGTAAGAATCCAAGTCAGCATTCCAAGTCGAAGCACATAGAGATACGGTATCACTGGATCAGGGATATTTTGGAACAGAAGGTGTTACAGCTTGAGAAGGTCCACACGGACGATAATGGGTCAGACATGATGACCAAGGCTTTGCTCAAGGGCAAGTTTGAGGTTTGTAGAAACTGGGCTGGCTTGAAGAAGGTGAATCTCTCTTGGGTCAAAAAGAGAGAGATTTGATAGGTTTTTTGACCCATCGTCGATCGGTCGTGAGCCCTGCTCGACCGGTCGAAGGCTGGTTTCGACCAGTTGAAGGAGTCGAGTCGTAGCACGACTCAAAGTCCAGCGACTGTGGGCTATTTTTCTCCGGGGTGGTCGACCAGTCGAAGGAGGTGCTCGACCAGTCATAGGTGGCTCTCGACCGGTCATAGACTTAGTTCGACTAGTCGAGGTTAGGCAGATTCGTTTCACGATTTTGGGCGGATTTCATGTCGCAAGTCCTTTCGCAACTGGGATGCGGAAAGGAGTTTCCTAAAACTTTAAATAAGAGTTCCTAGGGCTTTCTAGGTACAACAAGAGGATTTCCTAAAGCTTTACAAGGGATTTTGTTAAAGGGTTTAGGGCTATCAAAGGTGAGAGAGAGAGGAAAAGAGAGAGAGGAAGCTTATAGAAGAGAGATTATGCTCGTGGAGGTTATCTACTGTGCAATCTATATCTCAGCGCTTCTATGTCCTCGTAATCGGTGAGATCTCTCCGTTTTCTTTATTTCTCTTATTATTTATCCACTCCTGCGTGAGTGAAGAAGTTTGTAACGTTCTACTTCATAGTGGATTGTTGATCTGGACGAGGTCCCGTGGTTTTTACCTCTTTGAGGGTTTTCCACGTAAAAATCTCTTGTGTGGTGTGTGATTGATGCATTGATTATTTTCATTGCTTTATTATCCATAATTCTGGTTTGTTCTGGAGGGCTAGATCCTAAGGTTTTGTACAAGGCCCCCAACAAGTACAATTAGAAAATAAGGAGCCTTCTTTCATACAAGGGCGAACTAATATGTACCCAGTATATATGTAAAAGCTTTCTTTCGCCTCTCCCTCCCTTCTACTTTTGAATAAAGTGTTTTTTTTTTTTTTTTTTTTTTTTTTTTTTTTTTTTTTAATCTCTCCCTTAAATTTTTTAATAAAGATTTTTTCCATCTTTCTCTACACCCTCTTCTTTTGTTTTTTATTTTTTTATTTTTGTTTTTGTTTTTGTTTTTGTTTTTTATTTTTTTTTTTTTTTTTTTTTTTTTTTTTTTTTGCTTTTTCTCCGTGCATACTAAAAACTCTTCTCTATAACTTTGCTTATATGATTTTGTATATTATATAAGAGACATATTAATAAATAGAATTGATCTTTTCTGTTTTATTTTTTTTTTCGCTACCACTTTGTATTAGTTCTTCTTTACAAGTTATTTTTCTGGTGTACATGCGCTCTAATGTATTGAAATTGAGTGCCATCATTCAAAAATTTGAAAAGTAGTTCTGAAGATTATGATAGTCTAGGGCCTCTGGAATATAGTCAATGATATTGTTTCAAAATTGGTGGCAAGACAAACTAGCATAGGTATGAACGTGATGAGGTCGAGCAATGTCTTCCTCAATGATGACTACTCCAAATGAATCCACGGAGTTTCTCTAGACCCCTCAGAGATTTCTCGAATCCACAAGGAAAAATATAGAAAATAATTATAATAAAATCCTAAATAAATTAATTGATAAAAAAAAAAAATATGTTTACAATCCCTTAAATAGTGATATGAACCCTAGGAAGAAGTTTCAGAATCAAACTCCAACTCAAACTATCTAAAATCATGACTTACTATAAATAGTAAACTTACTATTTATCGACGGTCATGATTTCCACTAGACTTCATGGTTTTCAGCTAAAAATAGTAAGTGTTCTATTTGGCTTAACCATGTTATTCTCCTAATTTTTCTAAGCACTTTTCATGTTGGACACAACCCCTAAAACTCAATGGATCAAAAGTTATGATCGACTTTGTGTCCTTACTCTTACCCAGGTGGTAGACTCCCTGGAGTTTCAACACCGGGTCAAGGGTTCGAGTACCCACGGTGGTGAAATCCCATGGTGTGCGTGTGTGGGGTGTGTGTGTGTGGCGTGAGTGTGTGGGGGTGTGTGCGCGTGTGTAAAAAAAGAAGAAGTTATGATCGAACTAAAACTTACTATAAATAGTAAAAATGGAAATAAAATGGATTTTCGACCGTTGATCTGATGGAATCTCGCAAATTTGGCATGAGGAACTTGACATGTCTGAGTTGGTTGGTTAAAATAGCTTCTCTTACCCCAAAATCATATATGGTGTGTTGAATAACTCATTTTGATTTGCAAGATATGCCTATTTTAAGGTTCTGACGGTCCAGATCACTTCCGCTTCCAATCAGGCTTTCTCTGGTCCACCTTGGCCATGAAATTGTCCACGACCCACTTTACATCAGTCCCCTCCACTTCAAAAGAACTCATCCTTGAGTTCTCGTTCCGCTTTGGTTCATGATACTCGGTTAGTCAGCGACATTGAAGGTACACAAGATCTCTAGGTTATCCAAAAGATCAACAACGTAAGCATTGTCATTGATCTTTTAGAGGATCAGTACTGATCCAATCTTCTTATTCTTCAACTTGTTGTAAGTCTCAATTGAAAATCTCTCATTACGTAAATGGACCAAAACTTGGTTGCCCACCTTAAACACCTTTTGTTGTCGATGCTTGTCGGCTTACTTTTTGTACTTGTCATTCGAGGCATGCAACTTGGTTTGCACCTTTGAGTGAATGCCCATAATTCTGCCTGCCATATGTTTTGTTGCAATGCTCATGCCTAAGAACTTGGGTAAAGGGACTAAGTCAAGTATGTGGTGAGGCACTCGATCGTAACACAATCTGGAATGGGGACTTCCTTGTCAAGTGGTTCACCATGTTGTTGAATACAAACTCTGCTTGAGACAAGGGCATATCCCACAGCTTTAGTTTTTCACCTGAAATACATCGAAGGACATTCCCCAACATGCGATTTACAACTTCAGTTTGCCCATCAGTCTGTGGGTGGTAGGCACTGCTGAACTAAAGTCATGTACCAAAATGATCCCATAAAGTTTGCCAGAATTGGCTAATGTACTTTGTATCACGGTCAAAAGTAATGGTCTTGGGAACCCCGTGTAGCTGCACACCTCTTTGAAGAATAGATTCGTCACGTGTGTCGCATCAAGGGTCTTCTTTATAGGATAAAGTGCACTAATTTTGAAAAATGATCTACCACCACGAACATTGAACCCATGTCGTACTGTGTTCGTGGGAGACCTAGTACGAAGTCCATAGATAAGTCCTCCCATGGGTCGTCAAGTATAGTTAACGGGGTGTAGAGATCCATATTCTGAGACTACCCGTTGGTGGTCTGGCAAACATGACAGTGTTGCACTGCTCTACCCACGTCACGTACTAACTGTGGCTAGTAGTACTGTTCCTCAACAAAAGCTCGCGTCTTTCCCAACATTCCCAACATTGGACATTTAAGAAGTAGGTCCTTCCATCTTTCCCAACATTCATGAAAGTGCTCACCCTCTTTTTGTGTGAAATTGGTAATTAGTTTTGTGAACAGGGAAGAGCTTGTTTAAGAACTTCCTAGACAATTGGTCCCATGTAGTGATAGACCCAACTTCTAGAGAATTCAACCATGCTTTCGCCTTATCCTTCAAAGAAAAAGGCGCAAACGGATCGAATCGTCTGAAAAGTTTTGAAAGCTAAAGGTAGAGCAAATGTCTAGGAATTCTTTCACATGATGATATGGTCCTCCTTGTCTAAACCATAAAAGGAAGGCAACAATTGTATGACCCCAGTCTTGAGTTCAAAGTGTGCTGCCGTGGTGGTGGGCAATACTATGCATGAAGGCGCATTGAATTGGACAGGAGCTGAATAATCTCTAAGAGCTTTAGTTCCATTCTCTTCCGCCATTTCAAATAGGATGTTTCTAAATCTTCTACGAAAAGTTCTTTCTATTTCAGGATCAAAAGGTGCTAGTTCTATGTTTAGAGATCAACGTCCTAGCATAAACTATGTTATTGCAATGTAAGAAAGAAAACTAAACTAAGAAGCAACCTAAGAGAAATAAAACTAGAACTAGAAACTATGAGATTCTAAAACAAGTTAAAACTATGTAAATAAGAATGGGAAGAAAGAACCCAGAAAAGGAGATGATTGATGTCAGAAAATTTAAGAAGCTCCTCCTTCACTTAGTAGCTTCCTTCCTCAATTCCCATAAATAAAAACAAAAACAAATTAAGTTTCCTAAAATAATGATAAAAAAATTCTAAGCAACGGTTAATTTCTAAAAAAGAAAGTTTCTAATCTTAGAAATAACAAGCTAAGTTAGTTTCTAAAAAGGGAAGAATTTCTAAAACTAGAAAATAGAAAGTTACTTGAAAGAAGAATCTAAATCTAAAATTAGAAACTAAAAAATTTCTAAAAAATAAAATCCTAATTCTAAAAATAGAAATTAGAAAAAGTAAAGAATTTAGAAAGGGATTACCAAATTAGAAGTTTATTTCAGGACCCTACAAAACAGGAAATAGGTTAATTTCTAAAATAAAGAAAAGAACTCTAAGTTAGTAAAATCCTAAGCTATGAATTATGATAAGAGAGAATCCTAAATTCAATTTGGAACGAAACAGTTCCCCGGCAACGGCACCAAAAACTTGATGTTTTATTTAAACCAACATGATTTAAATGATTTTTAAACTCGCAAGTATACGAATCAGATGTAGATATGGTACGTATTACGAGATCATTCCCATGAGGACTGGTCGTCACAATTCAAATCTATGATTCTCCTTAACTAATTCAACAAATAATAGAGCGAACTACTAAGCACAATTCTATGAAAAACAATTGAGAACAGGGAAGAAAATTCAATCAGAGAGAGAGCACTAGGACTTTCGAATCCACCCCTAATTATCCTAACCCTCGTTTTGTCAGTTGATTCACCTTAATCTAGATTGATACCACTTATATAGAGAAAGCACAATCTGTGTCCTTAATCGGGCATACAGAATGTCTAATTCCTTTAAGCAATGCCATGAATAACATATCGCATGTCCTTGGTCGGGCACATGGAATGTACAGTTCATTAAAGCACCCTGTTTCTTCCTCTATAGGAAACCTGTTCATGATCAGACACAAGCACCTAGAATAAGCATCCAAACAACATCCATATATATACTTTGGTCAAGTTCATAGATGGAGAAGTATAGAATTTAAACCAATCAAGCCCACTTAGAGAAAGAAACAAATCAATTAATATTCAAAGTAAATTCAACCAATACAAGAGCTAATCAAATTAGGGGCTTCATCTCAGCCCTAGCTGAGAGATTAGTGACCCATAAAATCCATTAAAAAGATGGATAAACAAAATTCATAAAAAGGGAACATCAAACCAATCGATCTCTCTCTCTCTCTCTCTCTCTCTCTCTCTCTCTCTCTCTCTCTCCTTTCTTCTCTTCTCTGGATCTCCTCCCTGGATCTGGAATTCCTCTTCCCACGTCCAAAAACTCCTCTTTTATAGCTGCTGGAGGGCTGGAGTCATGACAGAGTCGTAGCAGGACACGGAGTGTCACTTTTCGCAGCCAAGTTCGGAGCTTCAAAACTCGCCACTTTCCTCGCTTAATTTCCAAAGAAATACCGTCCCTTAGCACACTTTTGGGTCCTCTACATGATGGACGGATCAGATCTTCCATCTGATCGAAGATGGTGATCCACAAACGCCGCAAAAATCGGATTTCACGGATGTGCGTAAGCCTACGCACGTGGCTTTGCTGACGTAATCAGTGGGTCCCACATAGGTGCTTTCAGGGAAATCCATCCCGTTCATTAGGTTGCTCTTGAAATTTCGGTTAAGAAGGGACGATTTTGGTTATCCGTTGATGCAGTCCAGAGAAGCAATCACTCCAGGATCAATTTTGACGTTGCAAAGTAGTCCACTTGTGGCCTCTATACCGCACATGTGTACACGCATGGGCACAAAGTAACATCTTGGGTTTGATGTCTTCAAGCCCCTCTACAAGATGGACGGGTTGGATTGAACGTACGGATGATGGATGGGGCCCACTTTCTTCCGCAAACTGGACAAAGATGCGTGATGCGAACAGAGCAGCGGATCTCTTTCGCTGTGACAATGGTGGGGCCCATTTTGATTTTGTATTGAGAGATCCAATCTGTTCACCGAATTCATCTCGGAATTTCGGTCGGAAACACATGGTTTTTCTCCATTTTGGTGTGGTACACAGAATATTTCATTACACTGTTTATTCCCTGTTTGAATGGCTAGATTTCACTCATGATGATCATTTGCAACTCTGCCACCTAGGCAGTGATAATAAGCTTCACGTGGATCTGATTGACGGTTCGGATTATCTCTATGGACAATAGGTGGGGCCCACAACTGCGATTCGACGGTCGGTTCGCAGACGCTGTACACGAAACGGAAGTTTCCGTTTTGAGGAACGCGGGCGTGGGTCAGCGGTCTTGGACCGACTTCACTTATCCGGTGCGCGGCAGGCGTGTGTACACTATGTACACACGCTACACATATGGGGTCCACTGTGTTGTTTCTCAGAAATCTGTGCCGTCCATCTGTTTTGTCTCCCCGTTTAAGGCGTTAAATCTGAAGTTAAGGCATATCCAGATAGCAGACGGGCCCCACTTAATGAATTAAGGGGCTGATCAGGCTGTTGGGCTACTTCCATAGTGATCAGAGGGCTGAAATTTGATATGTATGGTTAATTTATGGGTCTCATCTCATATATGAAGTTTTGAGCCAATCAGATGGAGGGAACCCTATGATCTTGCATTCTGCACCAGTTTCGGGCCTCTTTAATGTGAACGGCTTGACTTCCTCAGATCTCTGGCATATAAATCCATTGATCTCAGTCTTTTGGAGTCCGTTCCTTGCTTTGGTAACTTTGGAGCGTCAAATCCACGCTTTTAACACTCTTTTTCAGTCCATGCTCTTAATTGCATCCTGTAACAAAAATATAATTAAAATATGGCATTAAACATTATCATGAACATAAAATTAGGTAATAACTGGAGTCTGAGATGCAATATTCGACCCTCATCAATTCGACCTCAAATAATTTGTCAAAGCTAGGAAGTGATAGAATTTGGGTTGTGAACAATTTGTGCTTAATTTCAACAAAGCTTCTATCGACTTCGTCAGTCCACTGAAATTGGCCATTCTTCATGCAGTTTATAATTTGTGACACAATGGTGCTAAAAATTTTCATGAACCGATGATAGAATGCCACCAATTTGTGAAAACTCCGTACTTCATGGATGTTCGTTGGAATCGGCCATTCCCTAATGGCTCTCACCTTTTTGTCATCCACCCAGATGCTCATGGACATCACAACAAAGCTAAAAAAGTAATAAGTTATTAGTCAAAAAGCTGAATTTTAAAAAAATTAAGATACAACTTATTTTCCATGAGCATTTGAGGGACCTGCTTGAGATGTTCTATATGGCTTGCCTTGTCTTGACTATATATCAAGATGTCATCAAAGTAGACCACAATGAACCTCCCAATGAATGGCTTTAGGACTTGGTTCATCGACCTCATAAATGTGTTAGGCGTGTTCGAAAGATCGAAGGGTATGACCATCCATTCATACAACATTTCCTTGGTCTTAAAAGTCATCTTTCACTCATCACCTGACCGTATTCAAATATGATGGTAGCCGTTCTTTAAATCCAATTTAAAAAATAATTTTGCATCCCAAACACTTCCAACATATCGTCCAACCATGGTATGAGAAATCTATATTTTATGGTAATCTTATTGATAGTCTAGCTGTCAACACACATGCACTAACTCCCATCTTTCTTAGGAGTTAATAGAGCCAGTACAACGTATTGGGTTATGCTTTCTCGAATAAGACCCTTACGGATCAATTCCTCTACTTGCCCTTGTAGAATATTGCACTCCTTTAGACTCATCTGATAGTGAGGACGATTGAGTAAGCTAGACTCAGGGACAAGGTCGTTATGGTGCTGAATATCTCGCATGGGATGCAACCCATCAGGAAGGTCATCAGGCCAAATTTATTTGAATTCGTACAACAAGGGTTTTAGTTTCTCAAGGATGACGGTGGGCTCGAGTTCCTTCCCCTTTATGATTAATACATAGACTTATCTTATTTCTTTGGATTCATTCATAAAGTCTCATATGGTTAAGAGAAAACAACCCTCCACTTTAGAAATTTCGGGTGCCTCTTCTGAATCCATAGGGGTTAGCATCCTTAACGAAAATGTACACATTATCTCACCCTTTATGAGTAGTGTCAAGATTGGATTACGGTCAACCGACTAGGATGTGACAGGCCTTCATGTTAACAACATCACATACTACTTGGTCTTTATTATGCTTGTCAATTGAAAAAGATATAATGCACTGTTCAGTTACCTTTGCATCGCTAAATTTCTTAATCAAACCAATTGTGTATGGGGAGGGGTGACACTCCATTTTTAGTTACAATTTCTCCACCATGACCTTAGAGATGATGTTCTCGCTACTTCCACGGTCAATGATCACATCGCATACTTTTCGATTCTCCGTATACCTAGTTCGGAAGATGTTATGTCATTATGGGTATACATCTTTCTTTAGTGCATATAATAGTCACCTTACGACGAGTGACTCGCCATGATCCTGTGTAATCCAATCTATCTCATCCGCATCATCCTCTGTGGCGTCCTCCATTCCCTCAACATATGGGTCTTCATCAGCATTTTTAGCACTACCATCATTGACGATGAGATTCGCCACTTGTCGTTAGGGACAAGTGTTTGATAGGTGACCCAGTTGGCTATAATGATAGCAATGGTCGGGTCTTGGCCAACCATAGGGGTTCGGGATCCTGCTTGGACCAGCGGCAGTCGTTACACCCCTTTGGGGCCTAACTTAGCCACTTCCCTGATCTCAGTTTGCAGGTGTAAGAGGTTAAGTGTATGCTCCTATAAGTTCTTTCCCTTTGGGCTATGAATTCCCTGAGATGGAGTCACCGTGGCGACCTTTGTAGTAGGATAGGTCCATGTGTTGGGATGCTCAAGTTGTGCTTTCGCTCAGGTAGCTAACTTGATTGCATTATTCGTCGACCACATGGGTTGCATCTGGACCCGATCCTGGATTGCCACGCACAATCCACCGTTGAATTGGGCGACTAGTTGCAATTCAGTTTCAACCAAATTGTTACGTGCCGCTAGGCGATAGAATTCTTCTACCTAATCTCTCACCGACTACCCTGCTGACAATTTTAGTATTGTTGGAATAGTACCTGATCATAGTCACTAGGGAGGAATCGCGTGTGTAGCAGCTACTTCATCTGTTGCCATGTACGGGTAGGTGTTTTCATCTGTCTCATCTGCATGAGTTGCAGTTGCTCCCACCAAGCTGAATATCTGCTCTTCAACTTGTAGGCCACAAGCTTGACCTTCTTCACTTCAGAAATTTCCATATAGTTAAATAATCACTCAACTTCAGAAACCCAATCGAGAAAATCCTTAATGTGAAGTTGGCCATTGAAGCTAGGGAGATTGACCCTCATCTTAAATTCTCAATCTATTCAATCTTCTCAATCGCCACCTTGTTTAGGATATTGGAGGATCATGTCATTGACCTCCTCATCAATGGATCTCACCTACTCAAGGATGATCCTATGGTTCACTGCCAGCACCATCCTATGATTAGTGCGATTACGAGTTCCAGCACCTACTGGGGGCAGATCACCGCCATGAACACAAAGTTTCCCTAGAGCCTCTGTCATGCAATCGATGACAGCATGCACCCCTTACATGACTTGCTGATTCTCTTACTATGCTTCTTCGAAAGTTGTTGCGGTTAAAGGATGATTTTTTGGAGCACTATCCATGGGATTGTTGCCTGACCCTTCGTTAGATGCCATAAATCCAAGGAAAAAGCCTCGCTCTGATACCAAACTGACGTAGGGATGAACGTGATGAGGTCGAGCACTGTCTTCCTCAATGATAACTACTCTGAATCCACAGAGTTTCTCTGGACTCCTCACGGAGATTCCTCGAATCCATAAGAGAAAAAAAAAGAAAATAATTCTAATAAAATCTGAAATAATTGATTGATAATAAAAAATAATTTTACGATCCCTCGAATAGTTATATGAACCCTAGGAAGAAGTTTCAAAATCAAACTCCAACTCAAACTCTCTAAAATCATGACTTACTAGAAATAGTAAACTTATTATTTATAGAGAATATTGATTTCCATTAGATTTCATGGTTTTCATCTAAAAATAGTAAGTGTCCTATTTGGCTTAACCATGTTATTCTCCTAATTTTTCTAAGAACTCTTCATGTTGGACACAACTCCTAAAACTCAGTGGATCAAAAGTTATGATTGAACTGAAACTTACTATAAATAGTAAAAACATAAATAAAATGGATTTTCAACCGTTGATCTGATGGAATCTCACAAATTCAGTTGGCTGGCTAAAGTAGCTTCTCCTGCCCCAAAATCATATATGGTACGTCGAATAACTCATTCCAATTTACGAGATATGCTTGTTTTAAGGTTCTGACGGTCCGGATCACTTCCACCTCCGATCGGGCCTTCTTTGGTCCATCTTGGCCATGATATTTTATGCGACCCACTATACATCACAAACTAGATTTATAAATTGGGGGAAGAATAATGAAAAGGCTCTACGTGTAATCCAAATATTTTATGGATCAGATATACTTTCTTTTGTTAGATAATTGGATTTAATAAAAGAAGTATGAGATCACATGGTTACCATGTACAGAAAAATAAGCAGGGCTGGAAAAGAGTTTTTAAAAGCATAATTAAGGGTGGTCAAAGAAGGTAACATCTTCGTGATAGAGTTTTTCATTTAAGTAAAATATTTATATGATCATATGAAAAGAATTGGCATTAAGATGGAAAATGACACTCAAATAGCAATCATCTTGAAAAATATAAGGATAGATTTTGATACCATACGATTCCTAATTCAACAAAATAAGCCACTTATGGAGAAGTCAGTGAGTATGTTACTATAAAAAGAGAATTTTTTAAAAAGACAGAGATTGGAAGCTTAAAATAGTTCTACAAAAGGCAATAAAAGTAATGATGCTTTATTTTTATAAACCTGTGGTCAACCTTATGAAAGGGGAAGGGCCTTGAATTGGGATGAAATTCTCAAAATTTTTACTAAAATTACCAATAATTCCAAAATAGAAATAAATTTAGCCACCTACCATTAACAACAATTAAGGCAGTTCTTAAAGATGTACAGGTTGAAATCGAGTTGAATATTATCATTGTGAAAAATAGAGGCACTATGCAAAATAGTGTAGATCTGATAAAGGAAACCACAATATTGAAAAATACAAGTGCGGTGCAAAATAATGTATATCTGATAAAGGAAACTACACTATTGAATATAATAATTCAAGTTTCAAAATCGGGTATAAATGAATAGTATATAGATTCAACATGCTTGAATCATATGACACTGAGAAGATTCATTTATTAATAAAGAGCAACCATCAAGTGCATCAGGTGTTATTATAAAATATCTTTATAATATATTACATGTGCTAAGCTTATGAAAAAGTCTTGTTGATGTAGTTTTTCTAGTGAGCCTTCTCTGGATCTTCGTGTACCTACGTAAGGGACAAACAAAGAAGACCCTGGCTAGTACAGGGGACTATTCGATGCCTAAGTCAGATAGGGAACCTGGGTCTGATCGTAAACAGGGTTTTAGGCTATAAAGTATGCGTACCTTTCACCATTGGAGGGACTCCTATTTATAGGTGAGGGGAGGCAGTGGTATAGAGGAGATCTCCCTGTTTAATAGGGGTGTGTTGCAGTAGGATTTGGATCCCGTATACGTCATGAAGATCTTCCAAGATTCTTGCCTAGGATCTCGGGTAGACTCGTATTGCAAGCAATTTCCTAGATCCTCGGCTGGGATCCTAGGTGGATACCGTTAGGATCAAGTTGAAACTAGCAGAAGAAGGGTTGTGCCAACCTGGGGTTATGCCGACCTAACTCCTTTGGTGAGCAACAGTCGAGTTCCTTTTAGCATAGGGCTAATCGGTGGGTCTTTCGATCTACTGACGAGTTGCCCGAGCTCGACCTCATCTCCAACTCGGTCTGGGGTTAGAGGTCGAACCTTTTAGTCGTATCTGTCATTTTTTGACCTGGTGAAGTGTACAAAGTCCTAACCTGACCTTATCTTTTTGGTCGGTCCATTATTCCCATAACAGTAATCCCCCTACTTTCGATCTTGCAAAGAGGGCTTGAGAAGTAGGCAAGTTGGTTTAGGTTAAGTCGGATTTGCTTGTTATTAATGTGGAGTAAGGCGGCATGCTCAGGAATCAAGGCATATTCGTAGTCATGATACACCGCGTTTGAGGTGGCGTGTCATGGCTCGAGGTCATGTGCGCTGTCAGGATGCCTCTTTGGCGCTCTGTGTATGGGGTAGCGACGTGTGGCCTGTCCTCAGTCGCAGAGCTATGCAGTGACTGGTTGTGCTCCACATGTCTGAGCGGGAATGTCGAGGAGCTATTTTTCGGCTATGCATCGAGTGCGAGCATTAAGTGATCGTACAAGCGAGCCTACTATAAAAGGGAACACCCTAGCATCATCCAAGGCTATTGCCCCTCTTCCCATTTTGCCCCTTTTACTATGTTCGTCGTCCTTCTCCAGCGTAGGCGATTTTTAGTGAGGTTTTAATCTTTCCTCTTTGGTGATCCTCGCACTCATTCTTCTACCCCCTCCCCTCCTTTATCTCTATCTTTTTCTTTGGGATTCCAATTTCTAGCAATTTTCATGCCTGAAGAATATATTCAGATCGCCTGACCAGTGGGGAGGGGCATTCCGGCATGATGGTGGGGTAGATAAACTTTGCCTTATGTCAAACCCACCATCACCATTGGTGGTGATGAGCGACAGAGACTTTCGGGCATCCCATGAGTCGCGAATGACACATCGGTCCTCGGCCGAGTGGCCAGAGGATGCAGAGTGGGTTGCCCTAGTGATTGAAGAAATCAGTGGGTCTTCGTTAGACGGAGAGGAAAAAGGACCGGTAGGGTCCTCGCTGACGGAGGCCGACCTGGTGCGGATCAGGTTGGGGTATCATATTCCCGACTTCGTGATACTCTGAGCTCCCACACTAGGCGAGGTCACAAATGAACCTCGGGAGGGCGAGGTGGCCATCTACCAGGTCACCCTCTAATGTGTGTTGAGGCTCCCCCAGCAGAGAATAGTGAGGAGGGTCCTTAGGTATTTGAGGTTAGCTCCTGGGCAGTTAATCCTTAATGCTTGGAGAGCGCTGGTGGGAACATTCATTCTCTAGTCTGAGCTTGACCAACCCGAACTGACTGTGAATGAGTTTCTCCATCTGTACCAAGTGAAGTCCAATCCTTTCCACGAGGGCTGGTATTATTTTGCCACTTGGTAGAACACTTGCAAGGCCATAATCATGGATGTCCCGAGCTCAAATAAGAACTGAAAAAGTAAGTGGTTCTGGGTGTCGGGCTGCGTTCTTGGGTTCTGATCTCTTTCGCTAAACTAGGTCGGTATATCTAAACTTCTTTTCCTTAGTTTATTTCATTTTCTTCATTTCTTACTGTGATCGTTCATGACAGCTTTGCCCAAATACTCTGTTGGAGTGAGCGGGGAAGAGCGAGCTCGGATTGCTGAAGCAAGGTCAGTGGATGCCGAATTAAGATCTTGGAGGCGGCTGATCATGCCCCAACTACTGCTCAAATCAGCTCTCGATTTATTCTTGACAGGTATATGTTTTTAGGAGTTAGTCAGAGATACTTTTCGCCCTTATGCGCTTACTGTTCACCACCTTCTGTCATGTAGAGATGCCCGAGTAGAATCAGCCCAAGCGAAAGGCTCCCTCTGCGGCTGAGCTGGCCCAAAAAAAGTAGAGGTAGGTCTCAAGGAAGAAGGCAGCCGTTGACTCTGCCACTATGGTTGTTACTGCTCCCTCAGACCAGACCATGGTTTCTAGAGGTTCTGAGGCTGTTACAGGTGAGGCCCCTGCAATCGAGGCTCAGCCCCCTGAAGCACGGGTGACCTCTAGCTATCAGGTCTAGACCTCCTCACCCCAACCAGGTAGTTCGGCTAAGGGTCAGGGTGGTGAAGCTTAGGCCCCCTACAGTCGGTCGTTGCTGTAACAAAGGATCTCATGCCCTGGATTTCTCGGCACGTGCCCGATGTTTAGTTTACTAGAGTGATGGACATGACTCTGAAAGCTATTGTGGGCTATATGGCGGCTCTCTTCTACAGGGTAAGCCCCCTCTTCCCCCCTTACATCTAACAGTTGTCTTTCTATACTTAATAACCCTTGTATCTTCTAATAGTAGATTTTTGTTTAGTTCTCCCCCTCCCTCATGAATGCTCGTCGTGATATAATGTGCATCAAGATGGAGTGCAAGGAGGCAAAGGCGACCTTACTACAAAAGATCGTCAAGTCCGAGCAACTCTGCTCGGAGAATGCTGCTTTATTTACTCATGCAGAGGGGTCGAACTAGAGGCTGCAAAGCCCGAGCTGGAGGAGGTGAAGGTACTTCTTAATGAGGCCCTGGAGAAGGGTGTTTGATAGAAGTCCGAGCTAGGAGAGTTGTTGCATAGCCACAACGTAAAGATGAAGGATGCTCAAGCGGCCATTCTGAAGGCTAAGGAGGCGGTCGTGGAGGAATTGAAGGCCTCCAAAGATTGAGAGGAAGAGAGGGATGCCCTTTATAGTGCTAGGTATGACAAGTGCTTGGAAGACATTAGGGGGCGCATCCCGAGCTTGACCTGTCCGCTTTTGAGGTCGGCCCCTCCGAAGACTCTACCCCGGCTAAGAGCTGAGGTCCCCACTTCTGAGCAGCCTCATCTATTAGGACTATGAGCATTTCCCCCTTCCTTTGTACCCCTCTTGCTTTTTTTTTTTTTTTGTACTCCTCTTGTCATATGAATGAAAGAAAGTTTTTGGTGACGATTGTTTTTGTGAATTTTTCATTTTGACGTTAATTGGTAGATCGAACCCTTTTGGTTATGCCAAGACACAAGTACAAGCTCTCCTTGTATACCGCGTGGTTTTGGCAATTTTTCTTAGTTAGTGGTCCGACCTCTTCTTTAAGGGTCGAGCGACTGATGAGGATGTTTTTCTCCCTTGCACTAAGGGGAGTCCTCAATTATGTTGTGTAGATTAAGCTACTATAAATGATAAGCAAGAATCCCCAACTTTGGGATTTTTATTGTAGACTCTGAGAAAAACATGCATGTCCCGATGTAACGTCTCGAAAAAATCCGTACAAAGGCCCGAGTACCACCTCAGGCAGAAATCCCTAAGGACCGTATTCTGTAGAAATTTAGGTGAAAATTAATTAAGTACTGAACTAAATTAATCAGTGGATTTAGCTCAAACCACCATTTACACAAATGGTAAGACCCAAAACCATCAAAATCACTAACTCAACACTACTTAAGAACCTAGGAGAAATCCCATGAGCTTGTCGCTCTTAGGAATACATTGAAAATCTGTATTGGACCGGGACCACATGTCGAAAGTCCGATGACTGTGAAACTATAGGGTTATGACTGTCTTATTGGGCTTTACAACCATCACGGGAATTGAGCCTAGACTATGTCCAGAAATGCACAACTTGAGCCCAAAACGAAGTGTGTGAGAAAAGCGAATATCTTTAGAAAATGTATTGAAACTTAAGTAAATTGGGCCTTTCACTCACCCGTGAAATTGAGGATTTCAAACTGTTAATTTCTGACCAAACTTCACCCAGCGGAAAAGAAAATTTTTCTGCTCATATTCGTATACTTATGGCCCCGATCGAGTAAGAATGACCGTCGATCTGACGCAGGTCTTCCACGGGCGATCTACCAGTCCAATCACGCCAAAATCACATCCTAGTATAGATCCATTGTCAAGGAACTTACTCTGTGACGTAGGTGAGTAATAGACCTCCCTAAGTGCCCCGTTTGTCAAAAACAGTCACCCTTTGGTTATAACCTAAGTATACTAGGGCCCTGGGGCCATTTACATCAGTTTTGGGCCTATATAAAGCCCTTAAACCACCCCATTTCTATTCCATATGAATTTGCTCCAAACCCTAGGAGAGAGGAGAGAAAAGGAGAGAAAAGAGGAAGGAAGAAAGATTCTTGGAGATCTTTGCTGGGACTTTTTTCCACAACTCCACGCACTGATTCACCTCCCCACTTCACTACACAACCCATTTCAACTACGATTTGGGTAAGAAATCAAAAACCCTGACGCTGTAGTTAAGACCTAGAATAATCGTTTGTCAACCTAGCTAATGAATTTCTTGATTTAGGTACCCGTCATTCCATTTTTGGGAACGTAGGATTCGAACCGAGTATCTCATCGAGAGGTGCAAACTATAAACCTTTAGGTTATGGTTTCCAATGCTTTCAATGTCAGCTAATGATTTATGTCTGACTTGATTGCTACCATATTGCCTTAGATATGATGTTTTCGATATACTATACATGTGTGAACTATGTTGAATACAAGATACATCCTATGTGTTTGTTGAAATGTTTGAATGAACATGAAATTGTGAATTGTGCTTGCCATGATTGTTAATCTAGGATGCATGTTTGTCGGATGCATGATGATCTCTTTGTGTAAGGAATTGTCACAATATATGTCGTAACTAATCTAGACTATGTATTTGGTGAAGTGTAACTTAAGTGTTTGATAAAATATCTGAATGAAAAAATGTTGATGATTTGTATTTATTAAGTTTATTAAGATAGGATTCTCTATTGCCTTAATCATATGTATAGTTTCTTTCATGTAATCATATTTGTCGCTACACAATTTATGAATAAAATGCAAGTGCTTGGTGACATGTTCAATATGTTTGATGAAATGTTCAAATGAGGGTTTTATTTGGATTATTTGTTAAATGATGATATGATTATCACATGTGTCTATCTATTGCACTGAATAAGATTGGGGCTACAACGTGGCCTAGGCAATCAGTAACAATCCTTGTACAGGTGGCTGAATTAGTCTTGCCACATTCGGTAACTCGACGAATCTGTGTCGCATGGTAATTGTCGACAGTGGTTAGGCCACAAGGGGTGCTTATGCGCTCCATGTCGATTAAGCCAAAGTGTGCTTGTCCCAATCGAACTTACCAAGCAAACTGATTGACTTATTATATGTTTACCATGTACGGACATCACTGCTTGAATCTAAGGTACCACTTACCAATGTAAAAGCCTGTTTTAACCATGGTACCACAATCTGCTAAGACTCATGAGCCGAGCATGGTGGTATGAGAAACCATGGTCGAGCTGTCGGCCTACGCTGGGGTGACGAGCCTCCCCGTAGTGACCAATAAACAACCCAAACTCGTGAGCCAGGTATGGTGGTATGGGACACTGTGTTCGAGCTGTCGGTCTACGTTGAGGTGACAAGCCTCCCGTAGTGACCGCAAGTATAAACAATGAATTTACCTATCGACTGCTTTTTATTAGGGATGATGCCCTACAACTTGCCTATCATATGCGAATAAATAGGATTGACGACCCTAGATGGATCCTTCAGTTTGGGTTAATGATATAAAGGGAGGTACCTTAGCTTTCCAAATCTGCTGTATAAATAAGCTTAATTAAGTACTTGATTAATATGACCATGCACCGCATTGCATGTGCTTTGGCGAGGAAGTTGCACTTTAGGGAGCTTGTCATACACGAACTTGGTTTTTGGAGTCACTTGTGAGGGAGCTTCGTGCGAGGGCATGCATCATTAATGCATACCATCCCTGCATTAACAAGAGTAGTTAGGATATGATTGTTGTACTGCTTTATCATTACTGCTTGACTGACTTGATAACATGTTAACCTTTGCCTTATGGTACCACTAGTTGATCACTCACTCCCACCCTGGGACGGTGTGTTAAAACACCAACCAAACTCTATTGTAGATGCAGGTGATGATGAAGTCTATGCGGCTGAGTTGGACTTCATAGATGAGGAGGAGGAATTCTCCCACATACAGCTATCAGGCGGGTCTATGTAGACCTCGTGTTGATTCGACGGGATACAGGAGCACATGGATTAGTTGGATACTTACATTTTGATATTTTGTCTATTTTAAAATAATACATGTATATATTTAGCCCGGCCACATAATCATACTTTAGAGGTTGTAAAACATTTACCTGTTCAGATACATATATGTTTCAGTCTTCCGCTTGCTAAATTTAATTATATCTAGAGTATGATATGCTGTTTTAGTATAATCCCACTCATGTTTAATACATTAATATGGATGACATATAAAAATTATTATCCATGTTGTATAAGTGATGCGTTGGATCTCGGGAATAGAGCTTTACTCGACCCTCGAAATCCAAGGCGTTACACCCGACTTGGTCGGTTGCTAGTTATAGATTCAAAACAGTAGGAAAGTAGATTTGTCCCGAAGCCTGGTCGACTTCTACTCGTAGTATGTCCCTGGTCGGAAATGCAGAGAAGGATGACATATTCTCCAGGCAAGAAAATCGTCGAAAACTGGAATCCCAAAGAAAAAAGAAAGCGATAAAGGAGGGAAGGGGGTGGAAGAATGAGTGTGAGGCTCACCGAGGAGGAAAGCTTGAAACCTCGTCGAAAATCGCTTATGCCATAGAAGGACGACAAACGTAGCAAAAGGGGTAAATGGGAAGAGGGGCAAATAGCCTTAAATAATGCTAGGGCATCTCCATTTATAGCAGGCCCGCTTGTACGAGCACTTAATGCTTACACTCAATGCACAAAAAAAAGGCTCCTTGACATTCCACTCAGACACGTGGAGCGCAACTGCTGGCTGCACAGTTTCATGACCGAGGACAGGCCACACATCACTAACCCATATGCTGAGAGCCTAAAAGGCGTCCTGGCAGTGCATTTGACCTCGAGCCACAATAGCCACCTCAAATGCAACGTATCATGATTACGGATATGCCTTGATTCTTGAGCATGTCGCCTTACTCCACATTAATGACAACAAAATCTGACATGACCTAGACTAACCGGCCTACTTCTCAAGCCTGCTTTGTAAGCTCGAAAGTGGGGGGCTTACTAATATGAGAAGAATGGACCGACCAAAAAGATAAGGTCATGTCAGGACTTTGTACACTTCACTAGGTCAGACAACAACAGATATGACTAAAAGGTTTGACCTCTAGCCCCAGACCGACTTGGAGATGAGGTCGAGCTTTGTTAACTCGTCAGTAGGTCGGAAGACCCACCAATCAGCCCTGTGCCAAAAGGAACTCGACTGTTGCTTGCTAAAGGAGTCAGGTCGGCACAAACCTTCTTTTGTTAGTTCCGACCTGATCCCAATAGTATCTACCCAGGATCCCAGCTGAGGATCTCAGGAATCGACCACAACACTGGTCTGCACGAGATCCTAGCCAAGAATCTCAGAAGTCCTTATGACGTGTACAAGATCTGAATCCTACTGTAACACACCCCTACTAAACAAGGAGATCTCCTTTACGCCACCGTCTCCCCTCACTTATAAATAGGAGTCTCTCCAATGGTGAAAGGTATCATACTTTTTAGCCTAAAACCTTGTTTACGATCAGACCCAAGTTCCCTACCTGACTTAGGCATCAGAGGGTCCTATGTACTAGCCAGGGTCTTCTTTGTCTGTCCCTTGTGTGGCACATGAAGGTCCAGGGAAGGCTCACCAGAAAACTGCATCAGCAGAAAGTATTTAAATGCTTTAAAGAATTTAAAGTACTTTAGTAAAATCAATTTAATTGAAAAAGAAATTTCTAAAAGTTGATAATAGTGGAGAGTATGTGTCTAATGATTTCAATCTTTTTCTAAAAGCACATGGAATCAAAAGGCATTTCTTTTTATATCCAGAGAAACCTTAATAACATGAAATTACTGAAAGGAAAAACTGTCACATAGTTGAGGATGCTCGGGTTATGATGAATAAGAAAGAATTGTCAAGAGTATATTGGATTAAGGCTATGTATACTGTAGTATACTTAGTCAATCTCATACCATTATTACTGGGTATAAAGCTCCCACATCAAATTCTCTTCAAGAAGAGGCCATGTTGATGCATTTGTGAGTGTTTGGATTTGTAGCTTATGTGAAGGTTGCAATAAAAATTATGATGAATTTGAAAATACCATAAATATATTTTTAATTGAATATTTATTTGAAAAAAAGCATATTGATATTATGTTATGATAAATCCTCGTATCTATAAGAACTATGATGAGAATTCACAATATATTAAGCCTCAAATAATAAGATGAAGTCTTTAATCTTACATTAATTTAAACAAGCTATCAAAAAGAAAAAAAAGTCTTTAATCTTACACAAGATGAAGAGCTAAATACAAGACTGTCCATTTTATAATCAACTGAGTCAGCGAAAAGATCCCAATTGATTATATTTGAAGAAAAAGAGGCTATGCCATTGTCAAGTGGTGATGTAGAAGTAAAAGATTTGCAACTTGTTATGTCACAAATATTCACTATGCTTACTTAACATTGGTTATGGATTCATACAAGCATAATACCTTCGAAGAAGCGGTTAGTAATCCTTAATGGAAATAGGTTTGAGGAAGATGTGAGTGCATTGAAAAGAATGAAACTTAAACCTAATTGAGCTTTTAGAAGGAAAGAAAACTATTAGTTGTAAGTTGATGTACAAAATAAAGTGAAAGGTTGCAAGTGAAATGGAGCACTAAAAGGTGTGTTTGGTAGGTAAGGGTTTCTCTCAAAGCTATGTGTAAGAGTATGACAAAACTTATATTCTTATGATTAAAATCTCAAGTGTAAGTGTTTCTTTGAAAATTGTAAAGGGTTTGATACTTCAACAGATGGACATAAAAAATATTAGATTTTAAAAACACACTAGAAAATTTAAAACATTTTAAGGTCTAGATTAATTGATTTAGCCCTAAGAATCATTATTTAGATACTTCAAAGTCTCTACAAATAAAAATAAAAATAAGTGATTTCAGATTTAGATGTACCTTTTGATCATTCAGTAAAGTATTGTTGGATTATCATGCTGTACTTTGAAAGTAGAAGATTTTTTTTCTCTCAGATCTATCCCAAATGGGTAGAAGATGAAAGCCTACACACAAAATGAAATTGCAGTAAGACCACTACTATTGAAGTATGAATGTATGTCCAAGTGTCCTAGAGGGGGGGGGGGGGGGGGGGGGGGGAATAAGACTTTTAAAACTTTAATCCTACTAAACGATAAATTCTACCAATTTAAAGAACTTAAACAAAAACCATTCATACTCAAAATCTAAGATAGTGAGAAATATAAGTGTTGCATTTTATCAAACATGTATTGTGCATAAAGTAAATAGTTCAATAGTCAATACATATGAACAAGAACAATCATCACAAATATAGCGATATATATTGGTTCGGCTACATGCCTACTCCATTCCCGGCTGATCCACTCCACCCTAGAGTGTGCCGAATTTCACTATCCAATGGTTTTAAATCAGGTTAACCGTTAACCTTCACAACCTACACAAGGTAAGAACTAAGTGCCTACACAAGGAAAATACACATGCCTACACAAGGCAAATACACATGCCTACATAAGAAAATAGGTTTGCACAAGGACACAATATGTATTCTCCCGTCGAAGGCCTACGAAAGGTCTTAGTGAGTTTGAGATCAAACTCTGAATCTCAATCCTACATAAGGAAAGGGCTTCAAACTCAATGAACCCTATTACTTACTTATAAGTGAGTGAGCCCCTTTTTAACATATGTTGATGTAGATCTTCCGGTTGATAAAGAGTCTTTAGTTCCCTTGAACTGCAACTGCCAGCTGATGCTCCAATCAAGGTTCTGAGGTTGTTGGTTTAGTATTTGGTCTGATCATCTTTAATAATAGATTTGTCTTTAGAAGTTAGAGAAGATTCCCATGAGCTAAGCATTCAAAGATTCCAACACAATGATTTACCATTAAAGAGTGCTGCTGGAAGCTAAATGAATGTCTAAGTTTATAATTCAATCCAAGCAATGAATATGCCAATAAATGCTTGACCAATGCATTGAATGATGAACTCTTATGGGAAAGAGGGTTTGAGGATGAGGGTATTAACTACAACAATAACTCTCTCAAGCTCTCTTCAAAACTTGCTCACTTTTTCAAGAAGTAACCCAAGAGTTTATATAAAGTTAAATCCCAACAGTAAAATAATGAACATAATTCTGTTCTTGTCGATGTCATCGAAGAATCCTTTGATGCCATAGAACTTTATTCGATGCCATCGACTCCCCGCACTAAGGTTTCTTAAATAAGTGTCGGGCAGATTCTGTCTAATGCCATCAAACATCCTTCGATGCCATCGAAGATGCCTTCGATGTCATCGAGAGATAGCTTGATGCCATCGAGATTTTTCTTGTAGAATTTACTTTAGTTGCTGGACAAATTGAATCATTTTTTGATGTAATTGAACAAACATATAGATCCCATCGAAAAGAAAACAATTTTCCTATGAAAACTCTCTAGACAAAATTGTCATATTTCTATGCAATCGATCAGACCTTCGATGTTATCAAAATTTGAATTTTGATGTCATCGAACGGTCTTCGATGTAATTGAAAATATTAGATTTTTCTTGAAAGCTTGTTGGACAAACTGGTCCATATTTCGATGTGATCGAGCTATCTTCGATGCAATCGATAACTTACTTCGATGCCATTGAAAGGATTTCGATTACATCAAATAACACTTAGAGAAAAATCAAAGTTAATAGAGGAAGTGGCCAAGGTTAATGCAATTGAAGTGGGTTTGATGTCATTGAAACTTAAGTTTTGTAGTCATCGAACCTCATTCAATGCAATAAAAAATTATAACTTGTTTTTCAAATGTTACTATACTATTGTGCCTGGATTTTGATGTCATCGAAACTTCCCTCGATTGCAACTTGATGCAACCAGAGGACATGAAATTTACATGTTTGTTTCTATTCTCTATCAACTTAAGATAACTCTAATCTAAGCTTACTAAGGGTTTTGCAAATATGATTTTGGGTAAGATTAGTTCATTTTAATTGGGGCATATACCTGATAGAGTTTGGTTAGGGACGTGAGGTTTAGTTTACCTATTAAGCGTACTCATCCTTCTTCATCTTGATGAGCTATGATCTTTAATTTGGGGCTTACTTAACAAACAGACTCAACATTCACATATATTGACAAAAAAGGGCACTGTCATAAAAATCCTAGTGCAAGGCTAAGGCTATGCATAGAGAGATGCATGCACAATGGGCCACACATGTGGACACGTGGATATAAGAAAAGGAAGAAAGATTATTATTATTTTCTCTTCTCTTCTCTTCTCACTTTTCTCCCTCCCATCTCTCTTTTTATATGGTGATGCCTTCAAGGGATTAATGTTCAAGGCTCTCTTTTTCTATGCGTGTCATTTCACTCTTGGATATGATCTTATTTATAAGGAGGAATTATAATTTTATGAAGAGGCATCGATATATTGATCTATGGCACAACAGACTTTAGTATGCCCCACTTCATCTAAAGTTTGTAAATCATGCTTAACCATATATCCAAATTGACTCCATCCTTCCATTGAACATAGTCATCCATCTTCAATTTAATTTCCATGTAAATTAAGGGATGGAGTACACAATCTCAATGTTGTGATTATTATAAAGTGCAATGAAAAATATTTTAATGGTTAAAATAAAATATTAACAATTAAAATCACATGTAGAACTAGTTAAACCTTTTTTGGGTACCAATATTAATGAAAAATCACTTAATAGATGGTTCGGTCTACTAGAGTTGCCATAAAAGTGTCCATAAGAGACAATTGGATCCCTTGCTGGATTATATGGACCTCAACCATATCCTAATTCATAAGCAACGATACCCACAAATGACCCATTGCAATTCTGTGAGGTAGGCTAAAACACATTAATTAGGAACTTGAATTAAAGTAAGGATTAGTCAAAGTAATATATATACAAGTCGCTCATAATTTAGGTATGAGGAATCTTCTAGTTTAGAAACTTCAATTGATTCTCCAATGAAAGTGTCCAACATGTCCAAAATTAGGAGCCCATTCTAAATCATACTTAGGTACAGTTTGGTAAACTGAAAAATAAGGTCTGAAAATTAATTTAGATGATAAAAACTTAAATTGTTGAATTTAAGTACTTATGAGTATCGAAAAATCCTTTTAGTAATTTGTCTGAAAAAGTCCTTATATCTAAAAATAAATACTTTTTTCCACAAAAAGCTGTATGGTAAAAATAAACAATAATTGTCTAAAAATTAACAATTTGCACATATTTTCCCCTATTATCTCAATTTCTATCTTTTAGAGGATATGAGACAAAATATGCTATTGCTTTGCCACCAAATTTGGTACACCTATACCTCATCCATGTACATCTCTCAAAACATGACCGCTCAGTTAATGGACATACTTTTCTTAATAGAATAATTATAACCCTTTAATTGGTGGACTATGACATCTCACGCATGATATTAGACCAGTCATCTCTACGGTCCCACTTACAAAATAATTTTGATTCGATAGCCATGATTAAAAGAAGCTTTAGCTTGAAAACTATTTTCATCCTGTTGAATTAGTGGGCCACACATGTACAATATATATATATATATATATATATTTTATAGTTGTGTATGCCACCAAATATTTATCATCCATCATTCAATAAACAAAATAGTTTCAATTAACATGTATATAGCCATCCATGACAAACCATAGACATTCATAATATCATAATATTAAGCACTGGGTATCATTCCATTAAATAAATATATGAAATATCATTTTCTATATTGATATGAGGTTAAATAAGTCTGTCAATTATCATAAATAAATAAAAACAAGTTATATAAAATCTGTGTGGTGTGTTTGTAGCTTTGAAAATATTTCTTAGCAAACAATAGCTAGAACGTATTAGGCAGTGCTATGTCAATGTCTAAACGGCCGATGAAGAAGCGATCGCGAAGAAATGGTTATAAGACAAATGGCAAAAGGAGAAACAGAGGAAGTCAAGTAGTATTGAACAATTATGTCAACTGTCAGAATGTGGGAAGGATCCAGATGGTCATATTAGAGCTATAAATAGAAGAGGAATGCAAGAGGATGATTTCATCTCATAGTAACCCAATCTAACCAAATCTATCTTTCAATTACTAGTCAATTTACTTTCCATAGTACAATCTTTTACTTTTCCTATCAAGCAAATTACATTTCTTAGTGTAATCTTTTACTATCAGCCTATTATTCACATTCTGTAGTATAATCTGTAGCATTAATCAAGTATCTGGTAACTTTTAGTTGTGATTTGAGTCTATGCTCGCACGCCAGATTTAGTTCTTCACTTGAAAAGGTGTTTTGCAGTTTCAGTCAGCGACCGACTATAAGAATCCCTTATTTTACTTTATATGTATTGAAAAGTCTTTTCGTACGAAAGGTAAAGGTAAAACCCATCATCAACGGATGAACCACACCCTCTGAATATTATCTGATCCAAGTTTACACATTGAGAGAGTGGTTGAATAGGCAATCGATCTCCCTAGATCTCAGTCATACACTACATGTCTTCCTATTTTGGCACTTGGGGTCATAGTTGTTCTATTTGAATTGAAGCTGCAATTTTAATTCTGGCACGTCTGCACACGTATAGCCAGAGATTGAGCAAGCAACATGAGAACACCAAGTACACTATGGCTACATTTAAGCCATTTTAAAACCATTTAAGAGCAAAATCTCTAAAGAAAAAGGGCCTTTAGCTACTCTTCGGGCCCGAACAAGCTCTCTGGCTAAACCATGGAAGAAAATAGGAGGAGGCGACATTGGATTAACACCGGCAGTAATCCAATTACTGCCCCTTCTCGTAAAATGTTCCTAGAGCAACAGCCGTTACTCCCCTGGAGGGAAACTCTCATGGGACACATTTTATCCCTAAAATGCTTACTATTTATTATATTACCAAGCCCTTTAACCTATAAAAAGTGTCACATGGCATCTCCCTTCCCTCTACCAATTCAAAACTGCAACATCATCATTTACCCTTCATAAACCCTCAAATTACATATAAGCCATCCCAATGGGCTATAAATACCCCCCTCCACTCTTCATTTAACACCAACAACTATAATAAACTAATAACCAAGTAAGGCCCACCAAGAGGAGAGTGAGAGAGAGAGAGAGAGAGAGAGAGTGAGGAGTGCTTGAATCCTCAAGTTCCCATCCTTTCCAGCCCCTTCTAACCTCCTCAACCACCTCTTAGCCTTTAGTCTTATTTATATCAACCATTTCTAACCATGATGCACGCAAACATTTAAGTCATTTCAAGTGTAAGCCAAAGATCATGCAATCATTACTAGCATTCATACTTCATCAATCACATCATTACTTCCCTTCTCAACCCCCCTGCTTCTCTAGGTTGTCATTGAATATATGCTCCGTGACTTGCCAGAACTCTCGATCTTGTTACATCAGAAACTTGTGGTAGTCTAGTCCTCCTACATGTCATTCTAGCATCATCATAAATCCCATTTGTGGACATTCTCTAGACATATGCTCTACGGCTTGCTGAAATTTCGGACCAAGCTATATCAGAAATCTAAGTCTACCTAATCTCATTTTCAAGCCTTGCATCCTATCATTTTATCCCCTAAGATCAGCTTACCACACAAAGTAGAGACCGTACACCTATATGGGAAGAGAGGATGCCTAACACCTTCCCTCTCTATAATTGAGGTCCCTTATTCAGAATCCTAAGTCATAGATCAGGAGTCAACCTTAAGCAAGAGAGTCTCCGTATTCTTTAGCTTTTATGGATTCTGCAGGTTCTAACAGATTGCAGGATTTTGATCTAATTGGCTAGTGGCGACTCCAAGTCTACATCACCAATCCAAATCAACCCATACAGCCACCACGAAAACAAAGATAAATCAGCATGTGTGCCAATTTCTAGCGTTCACAAATGGGGACTCCATTGGGGATTTGCTAGCTCGCACTAGCTGAGACCTGACTTGAAAGAGTGTGGTAATCCAATCTTAGGGGATATTCTACATACAAACATTTGCATTCATTCTTTGTATAAAAATAAATAAAAAAGTAGAGCATCGATCTTTGGCTTACACCCATGCAAGGCTTCCGCTCACCCCATGCTTATCCAATCCAAATTTTCCATGGCAAACTAAAAAGAAAAAAACCATTGCACCTAAAAAGCACTCCCCGGATCACTTGAGTTCATGGTTGGTAATACTACAACCATCTTATCCATGGACAATGTGGCCCAAAATCTCAAGGTCTTGAAGGACCTTCTTGCCCAATGTATTGAAAGAGGGGTTACCCAAACTATACAAGTATCATCGCCTAGGGCCCCAGTCATCTCAACTTTCCAGCATCCTCCCCATAATGGGAGTCACCTTCAAGGCTAATTTTTCGCAACTGAGAATCCTTTATAGCAGCCTCTCATTAAAGAGAGCCGCTATCAAAATCAACCTCCCATAGCCAGGAATCCCATCCAATTCCAACATCCTCTTCCTAGTAGGAGATATAATCAATTCCTAGAGACGAAACCCCTCTCATCCATTCCCTCTGAAATCGAAGAACTCCGAGAGAAATTGTGAGAGATGCATAAGAAGTTACGGAAGTAGGAGGGGGTGGATCTCCCACCCACCAAGTTCATGGATCTTTTTCCCTTTCTTAATGTAAAGGTACCTCAAGACTTTGAGGTACCAAAATTCAAAAGATCTGATGGTACAAGGTGTCCTATGGACCACTTAAGAGCATTCTGTGGAGAACTTAATATTGTCACAGGTAATGACTGAGTGTTGATCTGTTTATTTTAGAAATCCTTAAGATGATGCGTTAGATTAGTACATGTCATTAGACTACCATCGAATCAAAACTTAGGAAAATTTTTCTCAAGCATTCATCGATATTTCGTCAGATCTCAATGTGGTGCGTAGAAGGGCAGATCTTACTGCCTTAAGGCAGAGGAATGATGAGTCATTATTAACCTACGTTGGACGGTGGCGGCCTGGCGGGCCATGGCCGCCAAAATGAAAACACACATCAATGGCAAGGAGCAAATCTCCATCATCATCCACTCGGTAAACCTGAATATCTCTGGATACTTCGTCTCATATCCATATGCTAACTTTACTTAACTCATCCATTGTAAGGCCCGTATCCTGGTAGCGTACTACTTCACCAACTCCTACGATCCTCCCCGTCAAATTTTGGCAACCCGTGACCTATAGATAGCATTTGTGGGTGACCCTAAGTCGCATCCCGTAGATCTGAGTTGACTCAACCCGAGACTTGTACCCTAGCGACCGCGTCGTCGCTGCGGTTCCAACGCCGCGTCTTGTGCATCGATGCGATATCCAGGTCAGGAGTTGTGGGCCTGCATTATCTCGAGGAAAACATCGCACTTTACGAATTCCATGAGATTTCAGAGAATCTCTACCCACCTTTCACATCACCAGTCAAGTACACCTCCCATCACTAGCCATGCTTTCTTTCTCCCCAAGACAAGCAACCTACCTCCTAAGTCAACTCTCATGTCACTCACACCCATCACTCATACCCATCACTCACACCCATCACTCCACCTGTCACTCCATCCCATCTCCCTTACAACCACACTCTCTCTCATTCTCTACCCATTCCCCAAGCAACCCAAGGAGAGAGTGACCGTCCAAGCATTCCAAGGAGAGAAGATTAGCCAAGTGTGTGGCCCACTTTTCACTCCTAATCTCTCATCCCAACCCTTCAATCTCCATCTTCCTCCATCAAAGAAGAAGCCTAGGAGCTAAGCATCCCAAAGAACCAAGAAGAAGATCCAACGGTTGGTGAATCTAGGTTTAAAAGATGATTTTATTTATAGGACAAGTGGGGCCTACCGGTTGATGGTAGGGGACCCCATTTTGGGCCCTAGGTGTGTCTAATGGCCCACCATGATACATATATGAATTCCATGATGGGGCCATTCTCCATGGACCCCATCATGATGTTTATTTGATTACCATTGTAAGAAGGTCATCTAGACCTTGCATTTGATTGGTGGGAAAGGGATTTCCACCATTGATTTATATTTGTGGACCCACAAGAATGGGGACCCAAGATGATGTATGTATTGTATTTCTAAGGGAGGGCTCATCGTGGCGGAGCCCCTCCCCTCCACATGTCTCCTCTCTCTCTCTCTCTCACTCTTTTTCCCTAGGGCTGGCCCACCTATTGGGTACATTTATGGACGACCCAGACCGTCTAACAGGTGGGACGACCTTGCTGTCCACCCTGCTGGACTGGCTATCCAGTTGAACAGTCTAGATGATGGGGAAATACAAATATCGGCCTAATCGACCAGTTGTGTGGACCCCACGTGGACTCGACCTTGATGTGGGTTTTATCTGCACTGTCCAACCCTTTCCCTGATCGTCTAGATGTGGGTCAGGTGGGCCACATCTAGCTAGACCTGCTGATGTCTAGCAGCAAGTGTTGATGAAAAAAATAAATATTAGTTTGATCCAAACCAGGTGGGCCACATTGACGTGAACCCCACCTGGATGTATGTGCTGTATATCTAGACCGTCCATTAGTTGCTAAATCCAATGGCCAGATGGGCCAGGAACTGCTAGACGGCCTGCTGTCTAGACCGTCCAACAGGCTTGGACATTGGCAAAAATGCAAATATCAACTTGTTTTAAGAGCTAGTGGGCCCCATACACATAGACCCCACCTTGCTGCATGTGTGGTGTATCCACATAATCCTTTTTTCCATGCCATTTTAGGCCATGGGCCCATCAGCGCTGGTCAGATCTAGACCCAGCAGACCCATCTCATGAGGTGCACACCGCTGTCCAACGCATCCTCCAATGTTGTGGGACCCACCATGTATGTATTATATCCACACCATCCAGCAGGTGGGATGGTGGGGCCTTGATGTATGGGTATTGTCCTCACCATCCAGCAGGTGGGACGGTGGGACCCACCATGTTGTATTTCATTCAGGCTGTCCGTCAGTGGGACACCTAACTGGCCCATGTGATGCATGTATTCTATATCTACGCTGTCCATCTGGTGGGGGCCATCATGATATGTAGGCCCACTTGTTGATGTGTGAGGCCCATTGTGATGCGTGAGGCCCACCATGAGTGTGTGTTGTATGCACACTATCCATTCGCATGAACCACCTTATGCAAGCCCACCATGATATATGTGTTGTATGCATGCTATCCATCCACTTTTTATGGGCCATAGGCTGCCTTGTGAGGCCCACCTTGATGTATGTGTTACACACATTATCCACCCATTCTTCCTAGGCTATGGGCTGCCTTGTGAGGCCCACCTTGATGTATGTGTTGTATACGCATTTCCCATTCATTTTCTAGATAGTGTAAAGGCCATGGCCCGTTGTGAGTTAGAATTCTAATCCCAAATGGGTCGTATTATAAGAACAATGGTGGTTAAAGGTCCACCGTTGTAAACCTAGGGCCCATTGTTAAGTCTACACCTTGTTGGGTTAACCTAATCTTTTAGGCCCCCATTGATGTTAGAGAACAAAACACCTTCCCTTATTGGGCTATCCCAAACCCATTAGGCCCCATTGATGATACCCATCTCACCCTACCGGGCTAACCGAAATCATTGGGCCCCCATTGGTGTTAGCGATACCCATCCTTCTTTGTTGGGCTAACCCAAATTATTGGGCCCCCTTTGATGTAGAGATGACCACCTACCTTTATTGGGCTAACCCAAACTGTTGGGCCCCCATTGATGTTGTTGCTTTTTACCTCACCCTGTAGGACTACCCAGACCTTAGAGCCCATCTTGTATTCATATCGGGCCTCCCATAGGAAATGTGGCCTACCTAGGTACATGTGTGCTCAAGTTTAGAGACCAAACCTGAGGCCCACTTAGATGTTGAATGGGCTACCCAGATCATTTGAAAGGACATATAGTCCTAGATGTATGGACCCCACAAAAGCCCACCTTATATTCATATAAGGCCCCCATAGGAAAGCTTAATTATTACATGATAGAGGGGGTGAGGAAGCCCATTTGTTGTACTTAGGCTCGTCCTCTTAACTCATCTTGTTGTATACCCGCTTGACTCACCCCGTGAGATATGTCCTACCTTTGTAATCAGTTACTAGGACATCGATGTTATGTATGTATCATCCACACCATCCATTTACCTTTTTGGATGAGCATGAGGCCCATCCTTGACGTTAGTGTGTCACCTAAGCCATCCATTGTTTATAGGAGAGTACACCACCATCCCTTGCCATAGATGGAAGAATATGTGGTGTCAGATTTGGTATACCCACTGTATAGAGCCTATCTCGATGTATGGGTTAGATTCACCATCCTTCCAGTGGACCCCGCCTTGGGATATATATATATATATATTATATATTAGTACCTTGGGAGGCTAATGTCGGTCTAACATAGGACATACCACATGGACTCTTATAGTTGTAAAAAAGGGGCATGTCATTTAACTCCTACTCTTTGTATGTGTTATACCAGTTAAGGCTGATTGTGGTTTATTATTGTCTATTATATGTCTGAGTACATGCTTAGTATAACATCATGGCATATGCCCATACACATCATTTATATGCATGTTGTGAGGACTAATGGATCATAACATTTGCCATTGGGCTAAGACATTTAAGGGACTCCTTATGAGATGAAGTTGCCCTATATGAACGGGCAGTACGCGCAGGTTTGATGCATGACTAGATGGTATGACTCATGCATCTCACATTTTGTGTAACATGATCACTTTGTGCCCTAGCGACATCAGGGTTGTGGCCTCCACAGGTATATCGTGGATGACCAGATGAGACACTGAAAATGTTTGGAACTCAGCATATGGGCACTTTGGATGTCTGTGGGTGAAAGTCCTTAAACCCCCGCGGCTAGGGGATGCTCCAACGTCTAGATCGTGTGGATACATGAGCGTCCGAGTGCCGAAAGTAGGTCGTGTCTCCCACTGTGTCGTAGTCTGTTGGAAGGGGGTGTGACCTGACCTGCCCGAATGAAGGGGGCATAGCTAGCTTGAGTTTGACCAGCTCAGGAAATGGCTCCGCTATCGATGAGCTAGGTAGATATTAGCAGACTACTAGTCAGGCGAATAGTGAGGTCTCTTCCACTCACCTAGTTACGTGCAATGGGGCAGCAATCTAGTGTGGAGTGTACTAGGCCCCGGTGATATCCCAAAGATGTATGATACTGATATTGTGACACTATCTATTTCGACAAGAAAATAAATGCGTTTGATTTAGGGGATTTATTCAATGATAACAAAGAAAGAATGAGAGAATAATGATCACATTTATTCTGAGTTCATTTACATCCTCGGATTCCCTTGATTCTGAAAACAGAGTACAATCAATCAAAGTAATGAATGAAAGAGAAAATAGTCTGATGACAATTTCAGCAGTATTTCGATGTTTTTTGATCATATCTCTAGGGGAGATGGGTTGTGCGGGCTTGAAACCCTTGATCTGACCATGGAGATCAGTTCTAATCATCCTTCCGTTCATTCTTCCTTAATTAGACCATTGAGATCAGTTCCGATCATCATTCCATTCATTCTTCCTTGATCGGACCGTTGAGATTAGTTTTGATCATCCTTTCGGTCATTCTTCCTTGACCCTTGAAATGTGGAGCAACGATCATCCCTTGAAATATAGAGTGACCATCCCTTGAAATGTGGAGCGACGATGCCTTGAAATGTGGAGCGACGATCATCCCTTGAAATGTGGAGCGACGATGCCTTGAAATGTGGAGCGACGATCCCTTGAAATGTGGAGGTCATCTGTCTAAGGGTAGGAGTGCACGGGCCTAGATAGGGAATGTAGAGTGCATGGATCTTACTTTGGAGAGTATGGAGCACATAGAGCTTACTTCAGGACAAAAGCCTTGCTTCGGGACAACATTCCTCATGAAATGGGCAAGAGGCAAGCTTCAGGACAATATTCCTCATGAAGTGGTGCATGAGGTTGTCTTCAGGACAAAGTCCCATGAGGAATGGCGCATGGGATTTCCTTTGCAGTAATGGTTGTGCAATATTTGCAAACATGGTTGTGCAATATTTGCAAGCAGGGTTATACAAAATTTATAAAGGTAGTTATGCAATATTTGCAAAGGTGGTTATGCACAAGAGGTGGCGCAAAGGCCATCTATTTGGACAAAACTCCACACAGTGGCATTCCAGGTTTTTTGTGAAAGAGGTTGCGCGAAACCGTGCAACGCATTCTTCCCAACTTCATTTGCACGGAACCGTGCAACGACCTTGTTAGGACAAGCCTCCTTTAAAAGTGGTGCAAAGGCTTTTGTGTTACGCGGTTGGGCGCAAAGCCTCTTTCCTTTGCGCGGATGGGTGCAAATCTCTCTCTCTTTCTCTCTCTCTCTCTCTCTCTCTCTCTCTCCTTTTCAAATGACATAAAAGCCAAGCTTTTAGACAAGGCTCTATGCAAAGTGGCGCAGAGGAGACTTTCTCCAAACTTCATTGCACTGTACCACGCAAGCAACTCCCATTGAGCAGGTCCGCGCAAGTTCTTGTTATGCGGGTTGGCGCAATGACCTCCTTCTCTCCCTCTCTTTCCTTTCTTCTCTCTCATTTCCTGGCCCACCAATTGACCAATCCCTTAAATGAGGCATGGGGAGGGGTATTTATAGGCCCTACTCTCTTACATAGTGGTGATCACCACCACTTTTCCCTTCACATAATGTCTATGTTCTTCTCTTAAACAACGGTGTCCACCAAGCTCTCCTTTAAATGGTGGTGTACAACCACTTCTTCATTAAAATGACACTTGTGCACCTTTTTTTTTATACCAAAACACCCTCTTTACTACCTTTTACCGAAATACCAAAACTACCCCTGGACACTAATTTTTACCAAAATACCTAAACTACCCCTGGACAATGATTTTTACCAAAATACCCAGAATACCCCCGGACACTGATTTTTACCAAAATACCCAGAATACCTCCAGATACTGATTTTTACCAAAATACCCAGAATACCCTCAGATACTGATTTTTACCAAAACATGGAGTGGATGACTCTGGGAAAGATCCGCACTATGAAATTCTTTGATCAATGCAATGGAATATTTTTTGTGCCTTAACACTATCATCCAGACTACATACTCCAACTATCCAAATTTAGGTATGGGACTAGTTTGGATAGAAGTCCTTTGTGATAAACCCTACAATTTGCGATACCACATACTATCATCCCGACTACATACTCCAACTTTGTCATTTCTTTAGCATTTCATATTGCATTGTATCTTCTGCATATGACATTTGTCTTACTATGTTGCATGGCTTAGGTAAGGCTGATGGTATTTATGGACTTCTCAGGATTTGAGCATTGCATTGCATCATCAGCATATGACATTTGGCATACTATGTCTTGTATCACATAGCCTTGTTATGGTTGACAATATTCATGGACTTGCCAGTATTTCCGCTTACTCTATATTTGTGTGCTTGGCACATGTATTGCGCACACACGCACCACCCTCTAAGCTTTTTAGTAAGCTTATGCATGACCGTTATGTGCAGATGACGTCAGGTCATAGCAGCGTTGAGGCAGGAGCTTGTGGAAGATCGTTTTGGAGATTTTGTTATTTATGGATTTCCCTTTCAACATTGTATTCTAATATTTATATTAGAGGATATGTGGTGATGATGTTGTTTTTGTGATTTGGGTATACTTGTGGTTATGCTTCTTTACAAAAAAAAAATCACACTGAAAATCCTCCTTGTAGGATATCAGGATCGGAATCTGGCATATGGGCGCCGGAGCTGAAAATGGGGTACTACGGAAGTTGTCGGCATCAGATTCAACGATCGGGAATTTTATGAGCCCGGTTCTCGAGTTTGGGGCGTGACATCCATGCCGGGGAACAAATCGAAGCCGGAATAAGGGTTGGGACAATCTCCCCTTTATGGCATCATCAGGCCTTCCTTATATAATGGAAAGTGGAAGGAAGGCCTACCAGATACGAGAATGGTAATAGAAGTACTCCAAACCTTCATCAAACAGAAGAAGACAATCTTGTCACCTCTGCCCAAGGCGCTCAATTTGCCCCTCAAGAGGGACAATGACAACAATAGTAGCCAAGGGAGATTCATCAGTACCCCAATCATGGTCAATAGATGGAGATGGCCCTGGAACCTAGGCAGTTCACAATAATAGCCCAAACTTATAGTAAGATACTAACCATGCTAATCCAAAGGTAAATACTTGTACCACTACTGCCTAGGCCCCCACCAAACCCTCTGCTACCAAACTATAATGAGAAAAAGTATTGTGCATATCACAAATCTCGAGGCCACACAACAGACCATTGTTTTACCCTGAAACAAGCGATCTAAGATCTAATTGACAGTCAAAAGATTGTGGTTACCTCTCCTGTTGTTGTCGCCTATAACTACATCTTCCAGAATCCCCTCCCACCGCACCCCAGCTCACCGGGCACTCCTGCAACTAATATCATCCAATGGAAATCGCCTTACCATCCGATCCAATCCATTCATGCAATACTACCAGCCTAACAATAATACTCCCGATTTTGCAAGGGGCACACCGAGGCAGTCCAATCTCTACGCCCTTAGATATGCAAGGGGCATCTCCGGCCAATCCAATCTTCATGTCCTAAGTCTACAAGAGCCACCCCCAATTAATCTAATCCATACGTCCTCTGTCTTACAAGTGGTACAGCCTACCTATCCGGCCCCTACTCTAACCGTCATGCTCCAAGAAAATGCCCCTTCTCCAATCAACATGTTGCATGCCATAAAAAAATCAAGGCCTAGCTTCAATCATGCAGTGACTTTCCAAGAAGGACATTCTGCTACACAAGGGGATTTGCTTAGCTCTACTCAGTCTTTAATCCTTCAAGAGAAGAGTCTAGGACGGGTGGTTCTCGTCTCTAAGAAACAGGCCGAGGGAGAGATTAATGTCGATATTCTGATTAGTCCCAAAATATCAGCCATCACTTTTCAGGTCTTCAAATCACAGCTTCATTTCATCTCCTCCTTGATCAATCTTGGATCCACAGAGTCGAGGTTATCTCTTCGACTCATCACCAAAAGGCTAAGTATATTTTCAAAGATAAGGCATTGACAATTCTAGATGATCCTAAACAAATCTTCTTGACAGAAGCATCCAATCATTAAGAGCTATATATCCTGGTTATATACATACAATGCTCCGATGAGGACATCCCATACCATAGTTCAATTTTGAGACTATGAATTATATTCCTCTTGCATGTCCCTTCGGATCAAACTATGTCTTCCCTCTAGTCAAGCGCCAACTTTTTAATTATCAGCTCCAATATAAAGAGAATACAGGATGAGAGGACTATGATATCAGCCTCTTATGGGTGAGATACCAAAACACAATTATATTGGAGGAGGGCAAAGTCAGCAAGAGGAGGATGATCACTTCAGCATCAATCAGATCCATTAAAGAAGGGATCATCTATCCGGTTGGCCGGTTGGGATCCACTATAGAGGATCAAATGAGCAGAATGAGCCTAATTGAGTTGTTCGAAGAGGACTCAGGAAAGGGGTAAGAATTGACCTTGATTGACTGGACCACAGTCTGGGTCTCACCCGAGCTAGAAGAATCTAAAAAGTTGCAATGCAATGGGATGAGCCAAGAGAAATGACATCCAACACCAACTTAGATCTTAATCATGAATTCATCATGATGTTTGGGCACAACAGTGAGGGCCCACCTACTGATCCCTCTAGCTCCACCTCCAAAGGGGAGGGAGTGCAGGTCAATAGCTAGTTCACAATCCCTATGAGGACACAATAAAAATAAATAGTATTTGGCTCCCTGAGCCGAAGCAGGGAATCTCTGGTTCACATCGTCATCTTGCTCAGGTCCCTTTAAAAAATTCTTTAAAACAATCAGAAGATCCAAAAGCAAAAAAACACCAAGTATTTCCAAAATACAAAAAAAAAAAATCTAGATAGTTTTTAAAATATAAAAAATCTAGATATTTCATAAATGCTAAAAAATTCACATATTTACTAAAATTCAAAAACACAAGAAATTTCTCAAAACACAAAAGAACTAGAAATCTTTCAAAAATCACAAGTAATAATGTGCCAAGTTTGTCCCTTAAAGCGCGTGAGTGAGAAGTCAACTTGTATGATTTCAATTTAGAGTTAGACTTTAAACTCATGGGTTTAGACGAAGCCTAGGATGGGGAAGATGATGACCCGGCTATCAAGCTAGAGGATTCCTTCATAAGGTTCGAAACAATGGCCAATGTTGTTGCGGACAATTTTAAAGTTGTAAACTTGGGATCCCTCGAGCTCCCTACAAAAGTATGCATAAAGAGATCCTCACCTCTTGATTACAAGTAGAGGATGACATAATTCTTGAGGCTCGGGGCTATCCAACTTTGGGTTCTCCTATGAAGCCTTACCCAGATCGAAAGAAGCGCTAATTATACACCATTTGCTATGAAGCCTGAAGTCAAGTGTAGCATCTCGAATTTTCACGGCCAGAGTTTATACTCGTACCCGAGAAAAATAGGTGTTAATAATTGAATGAATTGGATGCTTTAAAAATCATACCATATATTTTTTTTTCATTTAGATCACATCCAGTTACATTCATGAAGGTAACTATTCATGAGAATAAAATTGATAGCATTCATTATTTCATCAGAGTAAAAGAATTCAACAAATTATCAAATGCCAATCTCTGCAACTGAGGTCCCTTGTTCAGAATCATAGGTCATAGATCAGGAGTCAACCTTAAGCAAGAGAGTCTCCGTATTCTCTAGCTTTTACGAATTTTGTATGTTTTAGCCGATTGCGGGATTTTGAACTAATTGGCTAGTGGCGACTCTAAGCTTACATCACCAATCTAAATCAACCCATATAGCCACCACGAAACAAAGATAAATCAGCGTGGGTGCCGATTTCCAATGTTCACACTTACTCTTTAATAACTCTAGATAATAATAAGTGTTCTCATGTGTGATCGCATAATCACATAATAGGGCATATATCACATATGCGGTAATGACATAAGCTATCCGGAGAATATGCAATCGCATATGGCATTATACCATATACGATCATATATACATAGTTTAATAGTTATAAATTTGACTATTATACCATTTATTATTATTTTAATAGTTATAAATCTGACTATTATACCATTTATTATTATTAAAAAAATTCTTATTAAAATGTACTTTTATAGGTAAGCTTCTAAACGTGTTCTAAGAATAAATAAGTTAGATCTTTTTAAAAGAAATTTAAAAATGATATATGCAAGTGAGAATTTACAAAGAGAGGGAGTATTAAGGAGTATTTGCAATTCTAATTTAAATAGGATACTTAATTATGAAGCAAGCTTTAGTTGAGTCAAATTAGAAATTAGTTAGTTTTGAAATTTTTATTCTTAGAGTTAATGTGTTAGTAAGATTAGAAAATAAGGAATCATCTTCTATATAAAGCTAACTGGTATATACATAACATATATGTAGAAGCCATCTTTTCCATCTCTTACCTTTTGAATAAAATATTTATTGTAACATCCCGAATTTTCGTGGCCTGAGTACATACTCGTGCTAGAGAATTCTGGGTGTTAATAATGTATAAATTGGATACTTTAAAAATCACACCATATTTTTAAAAATTTTTTTTAATTCATTTAGATCACATCCAGTTACATTCATGAAGGTAACCATTCACGAGAATAAAATTGACTGTATTTATTATTTCATTTGAGTAAAAGAAATTTAATAAATTATCAAATGCCCTCTCAATGGGAGCTTGTTACATTATCGAGTTTGCGGTGAAAATATAAAACTAAATTATAAAACTATCTTCTTATTCATTCAGAATAATCTTCCATAGAGAGATGTTCTTCTAGGTCTTCAATTTGTACATCACCTGCATCATTTGTATGGTTGGAGAGGGTCAACACCCTACTCGTAGTGATGGTTATCCTTTAAGATTAGTAGTAATTCAAGAGATTTATAAAAAGTAATGTAAGGGTTCTGATACGTCCCGTACTCCACAATTACGAAAGATAACAATATGCGCAAGAAACTTACATGAGATACATGCCTAGCAAAGTATATACGGTTCATCAAATTTAGCGATCGCCACAATGTCGAAAATGATTTAAAATGATCCGGCTCACCCCGTATCCCATTCTATGGAGATTCGCCAGCGTGTCCCACGTTAACATGTATCCCAAGACGACACAACGTATGACTTGGATGAATTACGTGACATGATTTGTTCATGAAGCGACAATTTGAGACATTCACTCCTGAAAGTAATGTAACACGCATTACGAATTACTTACATCGATTTGTGCACCATTACCTAAAATTAATGAAATTACGTGTCGACCCAGGGACCACTACCCAAACCGCATTATGTCCATGATATTTACTTGATCGTTAGAAGTTACATTTCCAACATAGTACTTGCACCAAAGAGGAAATCAATTGAATCATGGGAGCTTTGGAATTCCTAGACACATGCCCAAGCCATAAAAGTAGATAGCACAAGGCTAATGAAATAAGGAGGAGAGTAGTAATGACTAACTCAACAAAGAGGAGAGTGACAATGGCCAACTCAATAAAGAGGAGAGTAGCAATGGCTAACTCAACAAAGAGGAGAGTGGCAATGGCCAACTCAACAAAGAAGAGAGTAACAAGGGCTGACTCAACAAAATTGGTAAAGGCAAGGGTAAGGCTTGTATCCATCACCCCATATAAAATAATGAAGATCGCTTGTAATTAACATCATACCATAATTTCCAAAGGTTAAATAATTGAAGGTAGTAAATCAAACAATTACAGGGAGAGAATCATAGTAACATGAAAGCATATAAAAGGCAAGAATAATCATATCAACTTAAATCAAGGTCAGCTTAAAGGAATCCCTCACATAAATTCATAAAGATCACGTATAAGTAACATTACACCTTAACTATAATTCCCAAAGGATAAATAATTGATGGTGGTAAATTAAATATTTGCAGAGAGGATTCATATGATGTGAGGGAATAGAATAAATCAAACCAACTCAAATTAATATAAGCTTAAAGGAATCCCTCACCTTAGCCTTAGTTTTAAACCCTAGGTAGATATCAATGTAGGAAAGCTTCTACATGAAAAGCTTACACATGAATCACGATATCGCTTGAGCAAGCGGGAGACACCGTACATATGGAGAAAGAAGAGGGCGTACGTCTAGGCTTCCCATTCTCTTTCTTTTTCTCTCTTTCTTTCTCTTTCTCTCTCTTTTTATGTCTCTTTTTCTTTCTCTCTCTTTCTATTTCTCTTTCTCCTTCTCCTTAGACATTTGAGAGGTGGGTGTGTGATTGGAGAGGGGGCGTAGCATGTGAGAGGAGTATGTTTCCCATCCCACTTGGATTGGGTTTCTCCAGTTTGCCTTTTTTTGATGATCTTTCTTTAAATTTAATTCATACATTATGTCAGGGTCTTCGAATAGAGCCGGGGTATATGATTTTCTTAGTAATCTGAAATTTAGATTAGCCTACCATGAAAATTCTCCTACGGGTGCCAAACGGAACTTCATTTCAATTAACGGTCTACACTTGATGATCAGGGCCCAATTTTGGAAAAAATGAGTAGTCAGGATAAAAAAATGGTTAGACAAAATTCGGTGGTTGATCGATGGTGGAAAAAGCCTAAATCTAAAATTTCACTTTTTGTACCAAAATGAAGGAACTGACTTCAACCTTCAAAGGTGTAGGATTATAGATCGGGGCCTAAATTTTGTACAACCTCATAGTCATACGACACCAAAGTGTGGTGTAAATTTGAGTTGCGATGGACAAAATGAAGTGATTAAATCGTAAGATCCAGATTTATAAGGAGTTGATAGGCCTTAGTTGGGTAACTTCGTGCCTAAAGAAAAGCCTACCAAAGTAGGGTCTTCATATTTCACATTGATCTATATGATAGGCAATTCAAGTCTTTCATATGAAGGAAAATATCCTACTACGACTGCCCACGAGGTTTCTGCATGTGACAGACACCAAACTCAACAGTTAAGGGGCTAATTTATCAATTGGGTCACTTTTATAATGATCTAAGGGTTGAAATTTGACATATGGTTAATTTATGATACATATGTATGGTATAAAATTTTACATCAAACGGATCATGGGCACCAATTTGATCTAGAATTCAAGAGTCTAAGTTAATGACATTTTCATAATTATTGTTGATTTGAGAGTTTTGGAAAATCCAATGGTCTACATGGTTATAAGCATGTTTCTAAGTAATTCTTACAAAAAAAATTATGTCTAATTATTATGAATAATGAATTATTCACAAAATTAACTAAGGGAACGTATATATATCAACCAACATAATGGATAGTAAGATAACATGTTAAAATAGAAAAACTTGTGGTTAGTACTTTAATCATGTATGTGAGTGGGTGTACGATCAAGTTTGTAAATGGATTATCACAAGTGAGTTTTTAGAGTGATCAAGGGGTAGAACATGCATACCGTTAGATTCAAGTGACTTGTTCACATGTGTCGATTTCTCAAATTGTTGTTTTGATAGTGGGTTAAGCATATTATAGGTGGTGAACAAGATGAACAGATCAGAATCTCAATTTGATATATATACGAGCGGATACAGAGATCAAGTAGTTAGTTTACTATAATCAGGTGGTCCAAACTCGTAGTAGATGGTCATATATCTTTACCTAGGGGTGAATAGTTAACTGAACGGTCAGTTATGATGGACATGTGAGAATACTTGGGTATATGATGATCCTATCTTAAAATCAACTGTCAGATGGCTTGATTCATGAATGGAGATTATTCCCAATGGTTAGATTCGTGTTGGAGAATAGATGTAAGGTTAGGATAGCTAGATTAGTGTCATACACATAAACATACTAAGTTAAATTTCATGGTAACACTCAAGAACTTTCAATACTCGGGTATTGAAAAGTTCAGGGTGTTACATTTATTGTCTTTTAGTCTCTCTCTCTCTCTCTCTCTCTCTCTCTCTCTCTCTATTTACATTCTATTTTCTTTCTTTCTTTTTTCTTTTCCATGGATCTCAATCTTTTCTTTCTTTTTCTCCATGGATACGAAGATCATCTTTTTCATAGATTTTTCTAATTTTCTATAAATGGGTTTGAGTGTGGACCGAGATGTTTAACTAGTGGTCCAAAATGGTATGACCCAAGTACTTAGTTCGTGGTCTAAGCTCGGGTAAGACATAGCTAATCAAATTATACAGTTGGAAATACTCTTAAACCTATTCAACAACGGGCTAGGAGGAAACCAGTTTTGATTATGTATTACATTAGTAATTCAATGTAAAAGCATCATTGTTATGATTTTACAACATTTGTTTAAGCACGTAATTCAACACGTACTTCAGTAGTTAAATATAGATGTATTAGGAGATAGATAAATGAATTTATAATAATCATAATATTATATTGTATTGCACTGGAAATTTTCGGTTCAAACATGAGAATCAATATATTTTTATATTGATTTGACATTTTAATAATGTAAAAGTTGATAGTGAATCATTCAATTCCATGTATATTTAGATTTTGCATTTACTTTCCTTCCATGTATAGAGAGATTCTTTTCCATATATAGGATGTACATCTCTATAAATGCTCAATTGTGGCTAAAATAATACACGTAACTCAAGGAAAATTCTCTAAAATCCGTCATATTTCCTGTGTTATCATGGTATCAGAGTAGTTCATCCGAGCTATCGATCATTAAGCCTATCGCACAGCAAGTCGTTGCTTGCTGTCGTGACCCAAACCAGACTTTGTCATCCTTATCACCATTCATGCACTATCTCTGTGTAGAGATTGCCTATATGAAATCACAACCCAACAATTATCACCCACAACACATTATAGGTGCATTTGAGTAATCCCCTGCTTCAAATCCACTCAAGTATGCAACTCATATCTAGTAACCACCGTTAGCCACAACACTGTCACCTATCTTAACCTCCTCTCTGCTCGTTCACATGCCTAGATAGAAAACCCATCACAAACCCCGACAGCCACATCTTGTAGCAACACCATCCTTGCCTTGTGCCCTCTTCTCCCATTCCCAAATTGTAACCTTGTTCTCTCTTCTCCCATCCCTGCTCCATCCCATAGCCCCATGCGCTACACTTCCCATCCCTAAACCTCCGCCCCTGACACTCACACCATATTCGAACCAATCTCCAGCCGATCTCGCTCCCTCGTGCCCTTATTAACTTGATCCCACACCCTTGCCCTTACATGGGTTGATCTCACGCCTTTTTCAACCCGATCCAACTATTACTACTCTTGCTCACCACCATTTGATTGAGATTCACACCTCGCCATAAACCTTAACCTTCAAATTGTCATCCCTGCATCACCTCCTACACTTGTTGCTATCAATCATCAGTTTCCGACACTTAAACCCATTGTTGTCAACTGCCGTAACTGTCGTCGACTATCATTACTTTTATCTCAGTTTTTCAATCTCACATCTATAAGGGTTTTTTTGGTCGGTTGCCACCCGGTTATGCATAGTTCTCTTTGGACTCCCGTGGATCATCTTCTCTTGCCCAAAAAGATGCCTCTTGGTGATCTTTTCAGACATCATTTGTTGCTCTTTTTGCTAGCACTATCCCCTCCACATATGGATCATGAATTTTTTTATGTTTAACCTGTTACGAAACCAATTATGGATTGTGGTCTATTCACTTTAAGAGTTTACTTGAAGGACATGGATTAGGTTATAATTGATGGCACCGACCCGATTCTTCCCAAGGATCAAGCCAAGGAATTTTCTAAATGGAAGATTAAGAATGGAAAAATTGTTACTTGGATATTGGACTCTGTTGATAAAATAATTGTTGTTAGCCTTACCCCTCCCCCCATAGAAGGCAATGTGGGATAATTTGAAAATGATATATCATCAAAGCAATGAGGCCCGCTTGTATCAGCTTGAGCAAGAATTAGCCCAAATCACATAAGACAAGCATACAATTCAGGAGTTTTATAATAAAATAGTGCCTATTTGAACTAAGATGTTGATGGTGAACTCTAACTTTTCCATAGATGCCATCACCATCTTCCGGAACATGCATGAGCGCACCTGACAATTTCTTATAAAACTCTACCCTAAATTTGAATATTGTCAAGCTATTTTACTCAATTACAGTACTCTTCTAGTCATGAGTATTGTCATGTTTTAGTTATTGGCAGAAGAGTAGTGTCTTCAAGCTTTTTCTACTGTCTCAGCTTCATGCAACATCTGATACTACCCTTTTGGCCCCTTCTTCCACATCAGGAAAATGTGACATATCTCGCGTGCAATGTCATCAATGTAATAAAATTTTCCATCTTGTTACCACTTGCAAGATAGTCCTTTCCGTGAGTTTTGTCAGATCCATGGACATAACATCCATGAGTGAAAAAAGAAGAAAATGAAAGATGCTCATGGAAAAGTCTACATGACCACCACTAATGACTCTTCTGCAAGTGCATACGACACTAGTAGTCCTCTTACTCCTAAGATGGTTCAATAGATCATTCAGGCCTTATCTGTTGCTGGACTATCAGGTACTTCTCTTCGGTCTCTTTGGTATTTTGACTCTGGTGCATCCAACCATATGACAAATATGACCTCTTACCTACATGTTTTTAAGTCGTATAAGGGTAATCAGGTTATTTCTACTGTAGATGAAGCTCTATTACTCATTTCATCTATTAGATCATTATTTTTTCTCCTTCTAAGAACCGTACATTTACTTTGACTAACGTCTTTCATGTTCTTAAACTATCTGTATATCTTATCTCAATAGGTCGATTAGTCCAAAACAATCGCTTAGTGATATTCCTTCTTAATTGTTGTTTTGTGTAGGATCTGGCAATGGAAAAGTATTTAGGAGGGGTAGGAGGAACATGAGACTTTTTTTTAAACTAGATTTTTGTACCTCTATTACTCCAGCCTCTAATTTTTTTCTCCTTCTTCAAGTGATATTGATGTAGAATGTGTCACAAATACATTCCTAGCATGGTTGGACCCAAAGAAGGTGGATTGTAGATTGATCATAACTTTTGATTCGGGTATCATTACGGGATGCACGACCTATCAATCTTTATTGTAATCGGCCATCTAAGGTGGACCAACCCACAATGTGGTTCACATCTATCTGTTTCACTAGAAAACACGTGCTTTGAGCTCAAAAATGAAATTTTAAGAAAAAACTACTATTATTAGTAATTCCGGTTATATATATATATATATATATATATATATATATATATATATATATATATATATATATATATATATATATATATATATATATATATTTAGAGTTTTAATTTTTCTTCTTTTTTAGAAATAACTTGTAATCATATTAGGACTCTTCTAATAAATTTTTATTTTTAGAAATTAGGCTTTAGAAGAGTTTTATTAGAATTAGAATTTTTATTAGAGTCAAAATTTTACTATTTTTAGTAATTAGGAATTTTAGGGAGTTTAGGTTGGAGTTTGATTCTAAAACTTCTTCCTAGTTTTGGTCTCACTATTTAAGAGATTGTAAATCCATTTTTATTATCTACTAATCATATAGTTGGAATTTTACTATTTTTAGTAATTACTAATTTTAAGGAGTTTAGGTTAGAGTTTGATTTTGAAACTTATTCCCAGTTTTAGTATCACTATTTAAGAGATTTTAAATTCATTTTATTATCTACTATTGAAATTTTAATTTTTCTATAATTTATTTCTATTTTCTTATTTTCCCCGTGGATTCGAGGTATCTCTGTGACAAGTTCAGAGAAGTTCCATGGATTTGGAGTAGTTATCCCCTTGAAGAAGATGGTGATCGACCTTATTACGTCCATCCCAGCGTTAGATATTCATCATGCTATTAAACTGTGAAAACTTTGGCATTGTCTCCTTGCTCATCCACAAATCGATAGACTATCTCAGTTGTTTTCTTTGAAAATTTTGGAGAAAATGAAAATTAATAAATCTTTAATTGATATATCTTACCTGGTATGTTCTTTGTCTAAAAGTAAATGTACATCATTTTCTCGTAGCTCTTCTTGCTCTATTACACCTTTCGCAACTATGTATAACGGCATTTGGGGTTCGTCTCCTGTTTTATCCATGTTTGGTGTGTGGTATTATGTGATTTTTATAGATGGTTATTCTTAATATACATGGATATATTTCATGCATAACAAACTCTTGATTTAACTTGATGGTTTCTCTTTATAGATGACTATTTTTAATATCCTTATCACACCTAGAAATTTAGTACTCGAGTTGGCCAAACCTGATGTCACACTCCAGACTCGTTAACCGGACTCACAAGGAACCCGATAACTGGTTCTGGCCGTAACAGCCTCCGTAGTACCCCATTCTTGACTCCTGAGGCAGGTTTCGATCCTGGGATCCTACAAGAAGGATTTCCATAACAGTATAACCATTTCCAACACGAGCATACCCAAGATCATAGCAAGTATATTTGAGAATAACAAAGGCACACATCACAAAATCCACTAAAAATTTAAACTTTTACAAGCTTTCATAAGGTCCAGAAGAACATACATAAGATAATAAAAGAAGGAGAGAAAAGTTTGCAACACTGGGATCCTCAAGCTCAACTCTACTCTAGGCTCTGCCACTATGACGCCTACCTAGGATCTCTTGCATGCATCAATCATGCATAAGCTTATAGAAGCTTATAAGGTGGTGAAAGTGTATGACAATAGTACGTAGAAGAATAATAGGAGGTACAGGAAGGGAAACATTCTCAATGACAATATCACCAGCCTTACCAAGGCTTGTCATGAATACGATGCAATGAGTACTGGGCGCCTTACCGAGGCAATGCATGAAGGGGCTTATACAGCCAATGCGAATGCGATGTAAAGTAATGCTAGTGCTCATAACCAATCCACATATCAAGTACATTTCCAATCATAAGGAAATCACCGGAGTCTGTTACACTGCTGCTCTATAGACCCTGCACAGTTAAACGAGCGTAAGATACCTCACTACCTGCCTGTGGACAGCCAATCAGCAGCAAGGCCTGACGGTAGCGGACCCATTTATGAGCTAGTCAGACTTAGCCCAACAATGACTCTTTACATTAGGCGAGTAAGGCCACACCCCTACCCAACCGACTACATGATAGTGGGAGTCATAGCCTAACAATATAAGGCCCCCATGCGCTCATAGTTTCCATGCAGTCACGGCGTTAGGGCAGATCGTTAGTACCATGAAAGTTTTAGGAATTTCACCCATGGGCATCCTATGCACCTGGTATGCTCAAGTAATATTTTTGGTGTCCACACATACGGCCATCCACGAATGTCCCTGTGGAGGCATGGCGGTATCATCATGGAATATGATGCTAATGCATGAGTCACACATACAGATTATGCACTAGTTTCAGGCAATCAATGTGCATAAGAGGAGAAACTCTATCCTTCTATGACTACCACACGATGCAATCAATTCACACAGATGATGCATATGGGTCACAATGATGTACGTGCGCTACCTGTAGAATATATTCCTCCTTCCTAAGGAGAGACAAGGTCTAGATACGTAGATAAGTACTTTAAGGAGAAGTGAAGTCCTTTAGTGGGGGCCCAATACTTTGGGATGACCCATAAACTAAGAGAGTCATAAAGCCTCAAGGAGGAGCGGTCCTAACAAGGTCTAAGGTGGGCCATCAACCACCTATAAGGACCCTATGGGTCTACCTTAGGGCCACCAAAGAGGACATCCAACCTCAACTGGGTCCCAAAAGGTAGCCCGCTATGCATATAAAGTAAGGTCCAAGGCTCAAGCAATCCACGGCCTAGTGAGCCATATACTAAGCCCAATAAATAGGCAACATGGTGGGCCCTCAAACAAGGTTTAGGCCCAACCATAAAGGTCATGAGTCCACTCATTGTGGTGGGCCTAATGTGCAGCCCATTATTCCAACATATGGATGATCCTTATATTAAGAACAAGTAAGTTAGATCTCACATCACGGCCCAAGTATGGGTTTATTTTAATGGGCAAGCAAGGGCCCAACTACTTGAATATTTGGCCCATAAAACCCATCACAATGGCATGATAATATAGGCCCCAATGGTCCAATGGGCCTATCAAAAAGTTTCAAGATAATGGGCCTAGGAAAACCCAACAAATAACTAAGAAGACTAGACCAATAAAAGCCCGATTGGAATGGGCCTTAAATATACACTAATTAAGCCCAAAATTAAATTAAAAATAGGGCAAGATATGTGTAACAATATCCCCAAATTTGGTGGACCATGCTACCCCAAAACATCCATTTATGGGCAGCAATCATGGGCCTATTGCTGAAATTCCAGCCCACCCAAAATCTGGCATTGCTGGAAATTTAAATTTTAATTTAATTATATGTTTATTTTAGTTCTTGGTGACCCATACATATCACAGGGGGGTCCACCAAATAAAGGGAGTGGATTAAACACATAAATCAGATGGGCCATGCTGCTTGATTGGACGTCCAGCAGCAGCCCAATGGGTTATGCGTCCCATGTGTAGGTAACTCTTTGGACCTGGGTATTTGGCCCAAAAACTCATCCAATGGGCCCCAATTGGATGCTATTAAAGGGGAGGATGATCAAGTCCCTTATGGGCCCCACATGGATGAATGGTGGGATATACAATACATTTAGGTGGGCCCACAAAGTAGCCTGGACGGCCAACCAAGGCTGGACACCCCAGCCTGGGCGTCCCAGCCTGGTAGGCCACTCCAGGCCGTACCACAGACAGTACATGTGTCTGATGGCCCTGAAACTTTGCAGGGTGGTACTTTCATGGGTAGACCACATCTCCACAAAATTTTGTGATTTTTTTATAAGTAGAAGTATTTTAATTACTTTAAAGAAGATAGTCTATCTAGAAAATCTATCTGACCTGGATGGCCCAACGTGGTGAGCCAGTCCAGCCCTTACCACAGTATACACAGGAGTCCGTTGGCCCCAAAAATTGGTAGATGGGTCCTACCATGGGTGGATCACACCTCCATAAAATTTTTTAATTTTTAGATATTTAAAAGTGTTTTAATTAAATTTAGGAATACAATCTGTCTAAAAATTCTACTAAGTGCAGAATTCTAGATAGACCATGATTGAGCACCAAATGGGGTGGGCCCTGGATGTCCAAAATTTGGAGAAATTAAATTTAAACCTTTCCACATATATGTAGTACATATTAGGGTCCACCAAAGTGGCCCACCTAATCAGAAACTATTTAAAAATTTTGAGTTTCCAAATTGCAACCTTGTTAGAGTTACAGCAGAAATTTCAGCAAGGTACCCATATTGGCCCACTTTTTTGGAGACCCAAATGAGGTCGGTTGAGGCTGAAACTTGGCATGCTTATAGGTGGGACATGTACCTTCAAATATCATATATCACTTGGTACAAAAATCCCCATCAAAAGCCCCAAATTCTGGCCTCAAGTTGGCCCAAAAATCTGTCGAGACAGATTTGTACAGCAACATGTAATTAAAAGAAATTAAACATAGACATAATTTAAGATAGGATTTAACCCCAAAAATCATGTTGTGGACCACCTCAGTGGACTCCACAAATATGTAGACCTTCCCCATTATCAAAAACCCCTTGCATGTGCCCCATTTAGGTGAATTTTGGGGCCACATATTTAAAGATGGACTGCCATGGACGTCCAACCTCCATGGATGGTTTGGATTTTTTGTTGGTCCATAAGGTGGGCCACACATGCATGATCAAAATGCTAACATCAGAAAAATAAAGGATTGGCCACAAGAGGAGGGGCTCTACACATTGAGGCCCTCCCCTTCATCAATCACACCACACATTTCATTGATTTACATGATACAACATAGATCAAACACATGCATGTCCTAGAATCAAGATTAATGGTTGGGATACCATCCTAACCATGATTCTAAGGTCTAGTCGACCTATCATGCAATGGAATCCAAATAATCATCTATGATGGGGCCCATAAAGGGAAACCCCATGCATGGGATATGCATGCATGAAATAGGCCATTTGGCCACATCTAAGGAATGGCATAGGATCTCCACCATTGATTGGTGGGTCCTACACTTCCCATATGAAAGAAAAAGAGATCTAAGAACATATAAGTGGAAATCCTATATCCTAGAAGTACACCCACCTTAGATCTCTCCAAACTTGTATCTTCTAGCTCTTAGTGCACCAAAGGAACCATATAAATGGGTGAGATGGGATATGGATGGTTAGATTAAGAGGAAATAGGAGAAGATGGGGCTGGAATGGGGTGGATGTCCCACCCTCTCTTGCTAAGGAGGAATGAAAAAGAGAAAGGGAGAAATGAGAGGGAGTGAAGAGAAAGAGAGAGAAAAAGCCTTTTAAGCTAGGTGATCATTTCTCTCTTGCCTTGGTTAGAGAAGCATGATGATTGTAATAGGGAGTTACAACCAAAGTTGTAGGGTTAGTAGGTTTTCTAGGCTTGCGGGTGGTGTTTAGAGGTAGGTGGTATAGGAATAGGGCTTAAGTAATATGTGTGTGCAGTGTGTGTTGGAAATACTGCCAAGAGATGGGACCTACCTAGAAATCTGTGCACACTATCCCTAGGTAGGCCATATGACCATAATCAAGGGCTAGAAATGAAATGCATACAACTTATGATCTACACGTTGGATGGATGCACAAGACGTGGCATCAGAACTGCAATGATGATGTGAACAAGATGGCACAGGTTTTGACTCGATCCGAATCGAGTCTACATGACCGGACTTAAGGATGACCGCAAATATAATCCGAGAGTCGTGGGTCACCGGGATTCGACCAGTAGGACCGCGGGACCAAGATGAATGAAATGCATACTCACACACACACATGCACACATATGAACTCGGGTCAGGTCTTACAACCCTTCCCACCAACAAAGAAATTTTATCTTCGAAATTAACTAATCACAGGACAAAAGAAAGGCAAAATGCCACCATCATATATTAATCATCAAAAGAGAAGGAAATACAAACAATCATACATCAATCAATCATCAAATAAATGGGGATAACACTCTCTAATCTCGGCCTCGTGTTCCCAAGATGCATTGGCCTCTGAATGATGGCCCCACTGTACCTCCACTAAGGAAATGACCTTAGTCCTGAGAACCTTCTCCTTCCGATCAAGAATACGAATCAGCTGCTCAATGTAAGAAGCATCCTCACAGACCTCGAGGGACTGCTAATCAATCACAGGAATGGTGTCCAACCCACATTTCTATAACACAGAAACATGGAACATGTCATGAATCACAGACAACTCAGGAGGTAAGGCAAGCTTATAGGCCACAGCGCCCACGTACTGGTAATCTCAAAAGGTTCAATGAATCTCGGGACAAGCTTGCCCTTCACACCAAAGCAAACCACGCCCTTCATAGGTAAGACCTTGAGATATACCATGTCCCTGACTGTGAACTCGAGGGGTCGACGCCGACGATCAGCAAAACTCTTCTGCTGGCTCTGAGATGTGTGCATCCTCTGCTTGATAACATCAATAGCCTCCGACGTCTGCTACACAAGCTCAGGACCTAAGAGACGACGCTCTCTAACCTCGTTCCAATAACTAGGAGATCTGCACGGTCTGCCATAGAGTGCTCAAAAGGAGCCATACTGATAGTTGTCTGATAGCTATTGTTATATGCGAACTCGGTGAGGTGTAAATGCTCATCCCAACTACTCACAAAATCAATCACACAAGCTCTGATCATATCCTCAAGGATCTGGTTAACCCTTTCGGTCTGCCCATCCGTCTGCAGATGATAAGCAGTATTGAGACACAAAGTGACCCCCATCACTTGCTGGAAACTTCTTTAAAACTGAGATGTAAATCTGGAGTTTCGGTCTGAAATGATCGAAACTGGGATACTGTACAGTCTCACTATATCTTAAATGAACACCTTTACAAGTTGGTCTATAAACCAGAAAGCACGCACAGGAATGAAATGAGCCGACTTTGTCAGACGATCGACAATAACCTAGATGGTATCGTGACCGCTCTGAGTCCTCGGTAAACCTGCGATGAAGTCCATTGATACGTGCTCAATGGATGTAAGGGACCAAGGGGTCTCTAGTCATTAGCCTTGACCCGCTGGCATATGTTACACTCAGCCACAAAACTAAAAATCTGGCACTTCATCCCCTACCAGAAGTACTACCTCCTCATATCAAGATACATTTTCGTGGAGTCTAGGTGAATAGTAAGTTTCGATTAGTGTACCTTGGTCATCAGATCACGATGCAACTCTTGCACGTCTGGGACACACAATCAGCCTTTAAAGCGTAATCTACCATCAAAACCAATCTGTCAGTCAGACTGCTCCACGGATGCAGCCTCTGCCCAATACTCCTAAAGTGACTCGTTCGTTTATTGAGCCTCGATTACCCTAGCCACCAAAGAGGGTTGAATCAACAAGTTTGAAAGGTGAACATTGAATGACTGCAGACCGAACTCAAAGTCATACTCTGAAACATCCTCAAGCATCTGCCACTCTCGCACCATCATCAGAGCTATCAGGTCTCGCGGCTGAAGGCTGAGCGCATCCGCCACCACGTTTGCCTTGCCCGGGTGGTACTGAAGGTAGAAATCATAGTCCTTCAACAGCTCCATCTATCACCTCTAATGCAAGTTCAACTCAAACTGCGAAAATATGTACTTCAAGCTCTTGTGATCTAAGAAGAGCTCGAACCTGACCCCATATAGATAATGCCTCTACACCTTCAGTGCGAAAACAACCACTGCAAGCTCCAAATCATGGGTGGGGTAGTTCAGATCATGGACCTTGAGTTGGTACGAGGCATACGTCACCAGCTTCCCGTGCTACATCAGGACAACACCCAAGCCAACTCTAAAGGCATCGGTGAAAACAACAAAACCCTCACTCCCATCAGGAAGAGTGAGAATAGGAGCGGACATGAGGCGGTCCTTCAAATCTGTAAATGTCTCCTCGTAGGCGTCACTCTAGACAAACTTGACACCCTTCCAAATCAACCGGGTCAGTGGTGCAGCAATACGGGAGAAAACCTCGATAAACTATCGATAATATCTCGATAAATTAAGAAAGCTACAGATCTCGGACACGTTTGTGGGCTGGCCCCACTGACGCACTGCATCAACCTTCAAGGGGTCCACAGTGACACTCTCCCTCGTCACCACGTGACAGAGGAAGTTCACCTCCTCCTGCCAAAACTTGCACTTCTCCAGCTTTGCATATAGCTGGTGGGCACGGAGGGTCTCCAGCACAATCTGCAAGTGCTCAACATGGTCCTCCTAGGTCCTCGAATATACAAGAATATCATCAATGAATACCACCACAAACCCGAAAGAATTCGTTCATCAGCTGCATGAATACGGCGGGTGCATTAGTCAGTCCGAACAACATGACCAGAAACTCAAAGCGACCATAGCGTGGCTAAAAGGCCATCTTCGGAATGTCCTCCTCTTGGACCTGAATTTGATAGCAACCGGAGCTTAATTAGTGTACCAAATCAATCTAAAACTAGATAACGGCTCTCCCGTGGGCTCGTCGACAAACTGGAATACTGGTAAGCTGGGAATGTGAAACGTGACTGTCCTCGTGGCACAGTCTAAGATGGCACAATATTCCATAAGACAGTCCATGCACAGAATAACATCAAAGCCTGTCATCGGCATCACAAGCAGATCGGCAGGAAGAAACATCTCGCCCACTAATACCGGGCAAGAAGGGCAGCAATGGGTCAACACAACGGACTTCCCCATGGGAGTTGAAACTACCAAGGCCTCAGACACGGACTTCGATGGAATACCCGTCGATTGGTAAAACTGCTCAGCCACAAAAGAATGGGAGGCAGCAGAATTAAATAAAACATGACCGACACAAGCAGAAACAAGAAGAATACCCTCTACGATTCCGCTAGTTGATGACCACGAGTCCTGGCCTGGTGCCTGTTGCGCGAGATAAAATTGGCCCTGAGCTAGTAAGGTGAGCAAACTAGAAGACTGTGGATCCGAAGTCTGTGCCTGCTAGGCTGCAATACATACTCGACCTAGGGACTGAACATACGGAATCCCCTCTACGGTTGCTACTGCTGCCTCTACTGCTGCTATCTTTGCTAGGGAGGTCTGCATGACTTCCTCTTCTGCTGAGGAGGAGCCCTAGGATCGGCGGCTAGAAGTTGCACTCGCTGCTGCTGCTGTTACTGAGGAGGATGAGGAGGAGGAAACTGCGATGGCCTCTGCTACTGTATGGGGATAGGGCACTCACGCCTCCGATGCCCGGCCTATCCACAACTGAAGTAAACACCGAAAAAGGGGCCAGATGATAAAGCAGCTGGCTATACTGATGATGGCGGTGGAGCTGCTGACCGAGTCGCAGGCTACTGAAACTTTGATCTGCCCCTCCATCTCTACTGACGATGCATGAAACTGTCGGCTGGTGCTCTCTTCTTTTGGTCTCCATTGGAACTCTGCTCTTTAGATCTCTAGGTCATAGCCTAATCCTCCTCATAAACCAGTGCCCGATGAATAACCTAGTCGAACGTCTCTAAACAATGCCTTACCACACGGCTACGAAGGGCAGGATGCAAGCCAGTCACAAAACAATGAGCCCTCATCTTCTCATCGCTAGTGAGATGAGGAGAAAATCAAGATAAGACCAATAAACGGGCCTCATACTGTGATCTTACAAATCACCTTGAACTAGGGTCACAAACTCGATCGCCCTCTGGATCTGAATAAGCTCGGTGAAGAATTTCTGGTCAAAATGAACCACAAATTCCTCCCAGGTCCAAATGAAATCTGGCTCGGCCACCCTGGATACGGATGACCACCAATGACTAGCCTCTCCCTGAAGAAGATAGGTCACAAGGGATACCCTCTGTTTGGCTGGACACTGCATAGTGTAAAAAATCCTCGTGATCTCAGTGCGTCATGCCTCAGTGGCAGAAGGGTCGAAATCACCCCTGAATCTCGGAGGGTCATCTTGTCTAAACTCCCTGAAAATAGTGCTAGCCATGGAAAATCACCCTGATCAGATACTGGAGCAGCTGCAGGCTGACGAGTCTACAAAGCGGTAGCGACAAGCTACATCAGCTACCGAAAATGCTCGGCTCCTATAGGCACTGTCGAAAAAACAAGAGCGACACTCACCTCAAGTAGAGGTATGGGTGCGGCCGATGAAGCAAGAGCCTCTGTAATCGAAACAATAGGCTGAGGAGGGGGAACCTGTGGGGGAACTGGAGCAGCTGGGGGAATAGGTGCTACAGGAGGAACAGGCTAAATCGAGACCTCGGGAATTAGATCCTCTAAATTGGGAGCAGGATGCACTTGAGTAGAATGGGTATCTCGGGTGCCACAACCACTGGTGTCATGTCTAGGCAGCATCGTCTACAAAATAACGACTACGCAAGAAATAAGGACAATTATAGGCTCAATACAGAGCGAAAGGAAGGGTTTTGGGACATTACTTGTCTTAAAATTTAGCAGACATGCGATGTTATCCTGAGTTATTCCAGAATTACTTGCTATGCTCTGATATTAACTCCTGTCACACCCCAAACTTGGCAACCGGACTCATAAGGAACCCGATAACTAGTTCTGGCTGCAACAGCCTCCGTAGTATCCCATTCTCGGCTCCTAAGGTAGGTTCCGATCCTAGGATCATATAAGGATGATTTTCATAATAGTATAACCATTTTCAATACGATCTGTGACGCCCCGCTCACTGCTTCAATGTGGGCGGGCGTGATGTGGGTGGGGCCTAAGGGCCTGAGCGAGCTTCTATTGCGGTTGACTATAGTGTAACTTATCCCATATCAAAAGAGTTGTCTGAAGTTGCTATGGTTATATGTGGAGTTGTCACCCTATACTGTATGAGGCCTTTTGGGGGAAACCACGAGAATAAAACCATGCGGGCTGTGCCCAGAGCGGACAATATCATACAGTGTGGGCGTGAGTTGTTACAAATGGTATCAGAGCTGATGACGGCTCTGCCCTCAGTGGGGGATAATGTGATGCCTCGGTCACTGCTTCAATGTGGGCGGGTGCGATGTGGGCGGGGCCTGAGGGCTTGGGCGAGCTACCGCACTGGGCGAGATACTGTTGCAGTTAACTGTAGCGTAACTTGTCCCACATCGAAAGAGTTGTCTAAAGTTATGGTGGTTATATGTAGAGTTGTTACCCTATATTGTATGAGGCCTTTTGGGGAAAACTCTAAGAACAAAACCGTGTGGGCTGTGCCCAAAGCGGACAATATCATACAGTGTGGGCATGGGCTATTACACGAGTATACCCAAGATCACAACAAGTATGTCTGAGAATAACAAAGGCATACATCACAAAATCCACTAAGAATTTAAACTTTTACAAGCTTTCATAAGGTCCAGAAGGACATACATAAGATAATAAAAGAAGGAGAGAAAAGTTTACAGCACTAGGGTCCTCAAGCTCAACTCTACTCCAGGCTCTACCATTATAACGCCTGTCTAGGATCTCCTGCACGCATCAATCGTGCATAAGCTTATAGAAGCTTAGAGGGTGGTGAAAGTGTGTGACAATAGTGCGTAGAAGAATAATAGGAGGTATAAGAAGGGAAACATACTCAATGACAATATCACTAGCCTTACCAAGGCTTGTTATGAATATGATGCAATGAGTATCGGGACCCTTACCAAGGAAATGCATAAAGGGGCTTATACAGCCAATGCGAATGCGATATAAAGTAATGCCAGTGCTCATAACCAATCCACATATCAAGTACATTTCCAATCACAAGAAAATCACTGGGGTCCATTACACAGCTGGATGACTGCCACTCTACAGACCCCGCACAGTTAAACGAGCGTAAGAGACCTCACTACCCGCTTGTGGACAACAAATCATCAACAAGGCCTGACAGTAGCAGACCCATTTATGAGCTGGTCAGACTTAGCCTAGTAATACCTTCTTACGTCAGGCGAATAAAGTCACACCCCTACCCAACCGACTGTTATTGTGGGTATGAGCATAACAGCTCATGAGATCTTATCCAGCCCAAATTTGAAATTTTTAAAATTAAATCATATGTATAAATAATAAAAATAATTTGTTTAAAGTTAAGATCAAAATATGAATCTTAAGAATGCCATGTATGCAATGTTGGAATCATAAAGATTGCTCTAAATACCATACTTTCCATGAATTTCATAAATAATGAAATCAAATAACCATCATCTCTTACAACACCACATCCAAGTGGATGGTCACATTACATTAATGCCAATGTGATGGTACCTCATGGTGAGGGACCCTTTTATACGTTAGCTGGTTAGACTACTACTTCAGTTATACCCTTCACATTACATTAATGCCAATGTATATCCGCGCACACAATTGTACTCATACACCATATACAAAGTAGACTTCAAAGGATTTAACTAGTTTAGGTCTTTCAATCAAGGGATGTGAGACCCGACCCATGTTCGCATGTGTGCAATGTGTGTGTGAGTATGCATTTTGTTCATCATGGTCTCGCGGTTCTACCGATCAAATTTCGGTGACCCGCGACCTTCGGATTGTGTTTGCGCTTATCCTTGAGTCTGGTCACGTAGACCCAACTTGGATCAACCTGAGACTTATGCCATCTTGTTCGCATCGTCGCTGCGATTCTGACGACACGTCTTGTGCTTTCATCCAACCTATGGATCAAAAGTTATGAGCATTACATGATATGGCCCTTGATCATGTGGTCCACTTTTGTGCAATTGCATAAGGATCACCTCCATGGCATAATTTCCCATGCACACCACACACATAGTACACAATTCTATGGAATGACACCACCCACTCAATTCACTACCCAAGCCTAGTCTAAAACCTACAACTTAGTAATTTCCTCCCATAGTCATCATTACTTTCTTACAAACTCATGATGGCTTTTCTCTCTCTCTCTCTTTATCTTTCCTTCCCTCTCATTTTCTTCTCATAGCTAGAAATTCCTCCCTCTCCAACATCCATTTTTTTCTCACTTCTCCAGCCCCCTTACCCCCATCATACTCCCAATCCCTCCATTTGAACTAGATCTCTAGCATTGAAATCCATTCCTTGCTCCAAGAGCTTCATGGAGTAGAAGTTTGGGAGTGAGATCAGAAGTCGGTAAGTATAATCTTGTTGATATGATTTTCTACCTTTAAATCTTCTTATTTCTTTTGTGTGGATCATTTGGGGCCCACCAATCCATGGTGGGGACCCCATTTGACCCCATGGATGTGACCTTTTGGCCCATCCTACATACATATCATGAAACATGATGGGGCCATTTTCCATAGACCCCATCATGATGTATTGTATCATCCACCTTATTTCAAGGCATCTAGACCCTAGAAGTCATGTTGGGATGGCATCCTAACCATCCATTCTAGTCATAAATCATGTATACATTAGTTTAATGTTGCATGTTCAAGTAACATTATTATATGGTTGAGATTGACTCTTGGGAGGGCCCATTAGTGGCGGGGCCCTACCCCATGGCCGGATTGCCTTTTTTCTTCTTCTCTTTTCTCTGATGTGTGGATGATGATGTGTGTGTGGCCCACTTGGTGGGCATAGGATGTCAAAAAGAAAATTCAGCAAAGTGAGATGCCCTTACCACCCAACTCCATGATCCTTGGACACCTTAATCAATGCATGCAAGTGTCCTAGTCTTAGTCTATGATCTTGACATATGTGTGGCTCACTAAGAAAGGCCACACACCCTTTTTATGGCTAAGATTATTGAGATATAGGCTGATGTGTCCAGAAATCTGGACTGTTGTATGGACTATCATGTTCAATGTTTGGCATGGATTTTTGGATCATGATTTCCATTATTTTCTTTATAATTATGGGGTTTAATGAGAAGGCATGGACCCCACCTTGAGGTGTGGTGGGTCACACCTCAGATGGTCCATGAAATGGTACCTAAAAAGGGAAGCCCATAAGGGTGGGTGGTCCACTTTGTTGGGCTGTCCAGCCCACATGTATGGAGGGAAAACACACACTTCAACTTGGTTTCTTTAATGGGTGGACCACTTTTGTGGACCCCACCTTACTGTATTTTATGAAAAAAATACTAAACCTCCATTTTTCCCCTCCTAGATGAAGTTTGGGCCCACCTTATTAGGTAAACAATGCATGGACAACAACATTTCTTCCTGGACAGATTGTAATTTCGAATTTTATTAAAATACTTCTGAGTATAAAAAAATCATGAAAATTTACAGTGAGGTGGTCCACCCATGGTAGGACCCACCTACCAAATTTTAGGTCAACAGACCCCTGTGCACATCATGAAAAGAGCTGGACTAATCCACCACATTGGGACGTCCAAATTAACTAGATTTTCTGGACAGTCTGTTTTATTTAAATTAATTAAAATATTTCTGACTGTCTAAAAATTGCAAAATTTTGTGTAGGTGTGGTCCACCCATGGAAGGACCATCCTACAAATTTTAGGGTCATCAGGACCCTGTACTGACTGTGGTACGGCCTGCAAATTTGGGTCAGTTTTGGGCCAAATATCCAGGCCCATAGGAATACCCACCATGGGACGCTCCTACCTTGGGCTTTTGCTCGTCCCGTATTCCAGCAGCATGGCCCACTTGTAATATGTGTTGTGCATCCCCCTCTTATCTGGTGGGACCAACAGTGATGTGTGTGGGACATTAGGAAATAAATACTATAAATTAAATTATTTTTTGGACTCCAACAAACCTAAAAAGCGGGTAGGCTGGAAATTCAGCAATGGGCCCAATGTTGCTGCCCATAAATATTTATTTTGGGGCAGCATGGCTCACCAGATTTGAGGTAGATTTAATCAGTTATCTTGCCTTTTTTCCTTTATTATTTTTGGATATAATTAGTACTCATCTGAGGCCCTGTAACACCCCGTACTTTCAATACTTGGGTATTACCACATAACTAGATTTAAAATAAATGTAGGCCTAGCTTAAACAAGCGTCCATGTGCATTCTAGCCTAAATCCAACCAATGGAAACCGTTCACATCCATGTATTAATTAAGTCATCTGTCCATTGATCTTCAAGAGGGATCACCAAATCATCAAAGGAACTCACGTAATCACAAGTTTGACCATCGAGTTATAAATCTAACCATAAGCTGCCTAAGTAGAAGTTGTGCCTGAGATTTAGTCTCATGGCTTAACAAGTCATGGTTCAAACCACTAGGGACCCTAATCAAAGGTGGGTCCTACGTAAGACACTACTACTAATATGAACAAATAAACGAATAAGTAAGTACTTATGTATACACATATAATAATAATAATAGTAATAAAAATAATAATAATAAACAACATCACTAAAAATGCATGCATGTGTGTAGAGAAAAATAATAATAATAATAAAGAGAGATAAATGATAATAATGATAAGTAATAGCAATGTAAGTAAAATTTGTGTTAGTAATTGGGTAGTATTATGAAATCTTATAAACAGGACTCTTTTAACCGTTGGTATCTGAATTCGGGATAGTCCGAACATCAGATCGCCAAGAATCTGTGAATAGAGCCCAAATAAGGTTGTGGGCCCCACCTAAGCTTAGGATTTACCTCGTCCTCGGCCTAATGTCCTAATATGGCCCATAGAGCGGCCCAGATCTGTCAAGATTTGCCTCGTGGGCCCCACCTAATGGAGTGTGTGTACACCATACACGTGCTCTGGTAGCGCAATGAGTCAAGGGAGCTCGGTCAGACCCCTCTGACTGTGTCTCTCTCAGAATGGAGAGGTTTCTCTCTCTCTCTCACTCTCTCTCTCTCTCCCCTCGGTTGGGCAGTGGACGCACAGGCGTCCCCAATTCCTGATCACGGCCCACCATCTGGTCCCCACCTTGATGATCCAGACCGTCCATCCGACAGAGGGCACACAAGCAACCAAAAACCTGTAGGTTTCACGTTATTCCACACGTGTGATTGCACACGATCCTCGGCACAAATGAGCCTGAAAACATTATTTCCTAAAATGGAAATTTCCCTCTCCTAGCCAACTCAGCAATCCGCGTGAGAGGAGGACATTTAATCCTAGCCGTCCGCCATGGAGAGATCTTAGCCGTCCCATCTAGGTCTTTAGAAAAGGAAAGAAGATAAGAGAGAGTGTGAGCTGCCATTTCTCCCCAAAACTCTCCCCACCGCTCGAACCTCCTCCAAACTTCACTGGAGCTCTTTGGAAAGTTCTCTAGGGTCCTCGCAGACGGCCTGATGGAGTCGGATTAGTAGAAGAGGTGGTGGTGGTGAAGACACCATTAATGGCAGCCACTTACTCCACCGTTGTAAGCTGAGCCAGAATCTGTCCAGGATGCCCATTTCAGTCTCTCACCATCTGGTGATGGTATTGGAAGAGAAAGAAGGAGAAAGAAAGTAAAAGAAAGCAAAGAAGAGGAGAAATAGGAACGAGGGAGAGAGGCAGGAAGATGTTGCAGCCATTGCTGAGTCGTGTTTGGCTCAGATCTGCTCCGTATTTAGGGGTTGTTGGTGTCCCAGCACCCACATGCAGAAGGGAAGAAAGGATGAAAATGAAAGAAAGAAGGATGAGGGAGAGAAGGTGGTGTGGCTGTTGCATCGCGCCTAACTGTCGTGATGGGATTCATGACTCGGTTTCACTCGGGATGGGCTAAGTTGTTGCCCAGCATTGTCCAGCTAAACTCTATCTGAGTATGGGCACTACTGGTCATTGCAATAGGAGAGAAAGAAAGGGTGTGTTGTGTTTACTGCTATTCGAGTTGGGTCGGTGGCTGTCACACCAACTCGAACGCGACTCGCTTGCTGGTTGGATCTAGGTGTTGCTGGATGTTCCTGCATTAAACAAAAATTATATATATAGAAGGGGAAGAAATGAGAGAGTGACTGAGAAAATGAGAAGGAAGAGAGGAAGAGAAAAGAAGAAGAAAAGGGAGAGAAGGAAGAAAGGGAGATAGAGAAAAAGAGAGTAGACAGGCGGTGGTGTTGAGCTGAGTCAACTCGACTCGGACCGAGTCAGCTAGGTGAGCCCACATTCGATTCCCAAAATTTAATTATTTCGATTGTCGTTGTTACTATTATTACTAAATTGTGGATTATTAGAGTTAGATATAATTAACCATTAGTAAATTTCATATATACTAAAAATAGTTGTTATAGATAAAATCTCAATTATTAAATATAAGTGCTTTATTTCTCATATTATCACTAATTGTAGAGCACACTATTTAATTCTCATCAAAAGATTATTAGTGTCACGTTAACTAATATTAAGGATATGGTTAATATTAATAATTGTTTTAGAATTACTAGTATTGTTATTCGTAATGTTGTTGTTGTTATTTAGCCATTATTAAATTATTATTTTAAGTTAGTAATATCATCAATACCATTATTACATCACATAGAAATTAAATCTAAAAAACAAAACCTAAACCTACATTCTAGGGTGAAGTCCTAGACCTAAGTAACCTAAACCATAAATTATAATCCTAATTGGTAAGTTATTCTTTATGACATCACTACAGGTTCCTTTATTATGATATTACTATTATAAGTCACTATTAGTATCATTACTCGTGGGTTGTTAGATAATTTAATATAACATTAGCCATTGTAATATTTCCAAAATTAATGACTAAATTATTTAGTAATTTTACTCAATTATTACTCTCATTAACAATATCATTAATGGTCACACCAATTAAAGTCCAAATTCCTTAATCAAATTCTAGAATCTAAGTTTAGAACTAAACCCTAGGATGAAAACCTTAATCCTACATTAAAACCCTAAAAGATAACCCTAGATAGTATGTAGAACTTAGATCTAATATTACATCCTGATTCGTGATAGGATTCAATTTTAAGGGAACGCACGTCCCCTAGCCATGCTGGTAGGCGATTCAAAGTATAAGGTGATGATTCTTCCCCTTGAGCTTTCCATCTTCTCATTAGCTTAAGTTATATTTTTTATTTAAATTCATAATTGATATCTCCCTTTTTAATCACATGTGTTAGCTGGTGGAAATTGAATTGTTGTATTACATGCTTCATGATTATCCTGTATAATTGTTCATGCTTGTGGATTTCTTTTTATGGATTGCTTATGGAACTTAAACTATTATATTAGTCGAAAATTCTCACATATGAATGTATACCCATACTTGGGATGTAACTTGACTAGTTGTGATCGTAATGGACCTTCGACTTGGTGGTTATTAAGTAGTGGTCTTGATGGATCATTGATGTGGGCCTACCATCCAGGGTTGTTGTGTCCAATGGTTTTCAAGGATGGTCTTTTATCGCATGGTTCTGATACTCGCCCTATGTGGCCTACTTTGATATCGCCCTATGTGGCTTTGTTCTAGTATTTTTCCTATATGGGTTAGATGTTTTATACTGTACAACCATGCGATGGTAAGCCCCATATACTGTAATATGATTGGCCACTAGTCGACGGGTTTCCATTAAACATCCCAAGATGGTAGTCTCATGGGCCGGGGATGGTGGAATGGGATACTATGCCCGAGCCGTCGACCTACGCTAGGCCATGTGCTCCCCGTAGTGACCTTTGAGCTTATTTAAATTGGTTGATTGTAAATGGACTAATAATGGGCTGGCAAATCATGCATACATGACATATTTCGATGACTTGGATCACTCTGCCCTGTGATTATGCTGAATGTTGCACTTATGACCAGTCATTCGATTGTGATAATGACTTGGATCACTCTGCTCTGCGATTACGCTGAATGTTGCGCTTGTGTCCAGTCTTATCCCTGGGTGATGACCCTAATGCCCGTCCGGATGTTTTTCCTGGGCACAGACTGTCTGGATTTTTACCCGGGTCCATGATTGCATTCATGCATCCACGCATCTAATAAGACTGCATTTACTCTATTTTGGTTGTCTGGTTGTTTTATAACTATGCTTACATAATGCGGCAGTGTGTAATCTTGAGGGGAGTTCACACTGAGTTGGCCACTCATCCATCAAATATATAACTGTACAGGTAGCACAGGTGGCCCTGATGATGTTCACATTCATATTAGTGAGGAGCAGACTATGGTTGACAAGGGTGCCTAATTATATTTGCTAAGGGTTGCTACATGATTTCACGACTCAAGATTGTTGCAAATTTACTTTGTTCCTCATATAATGTTATTTCATTTTGTATTCGTAAGAATGGGGACATTAGTTTGTATAAGTCATTATGGGCACTCTCTTGTATATTCTAAATGATAATGAAAATTTCCTTTACGCTTACTTGTCCATTCTATGCTCATCTGCTTACTCTGATAAAAGAAGAAAAAAATTATTTGACCATCCTTTAAGGTTAACACTCGGGTTTTTAGGAAACGGGTTGTGTACACGGGTCCTGAAAAGTCAGGGCGTGACAGGCCCACCTAAGTTAGGTTTTTATTGGATCATTATATGTGGCTAGTTGCTAGTTCTTTAGGCCTTTTGGACAAAAACTTTCTAGATAGGCCCATTTACTTTTGGGCCTATACTCTTTTACCTATTGTGATGGGTTTATGGGCTATAATATGTAAGTAGCTGGGACCTTGACTATCCACCAAAATTAACCCTGTACTTGGGCTAAGAAGTGAGGCCTAACTCACTAGTATTAAGTGTGAAATTGCTCACATGGTTGGACTATTGGGCTGCCCATGAGGCCCACCAGAATATGTGGGTTATGACCTTTATGGTTGGGTCCAAACCTTGCTTGAGGGCCCACCATATTGCCTATGAGTTGGGCTTCGTGTATAGCCCATTAGGCCATGTATTGCTTGGGCCTTAAACCTTGCTTTATATGTGTAGCGGGCTACCTTTTGGGACCTAGTTGAGGTTAGCTGTCCTCCTTGGAGGCCCTAAGGTAGGCCCATAGGGGCCCTTATAGGTGGTTGAAGGCCCACCTTGGACCTGACTAGGACCGTTTCCTTCATTTAGACTTTATGACTCTCTTAGCTTGTAGGCCCCCCAAAGTACTGGGGCCCCACTAGAGGACTCCACTGAGTACCTATCTATGTACCTAGACCTTGACCCTCCTTGAGACGGAGGATTATATATTCTACAGGTAGCACACTTACATTATTATGGCCCACATGCATCATCCCTCGTGCACAATGAGTGCCTGAAGCTTGTGCATGATCTATATGTGTGACTCATGCATTAGCATCACATTTCATGATGATATCACCCTTGCTTTATCAGGGCCTTACCTCTACAGGGATATTCGTGGATGGCTAGATGTGTGGACACCAGAAATGATACTTAAGCATACCAGGTGCATAGGATACCCATGGGTGAAATTTTCAAAACTTCTATGGTACCAAGGGACTGCCCCAACCCCATGACTGAGTGGAAACTATGAGCGCACGAGGGCCTTATACCTTAGGCCGTGACTCCCACTATCGTGTAGTTAGTTGGGTAGGGATGTGGCCTTATCCGCATGTGAGGGAGGGCATTATTAGGCTGAGTCTAACCAGCTCGTGAAATGGGTCCGCTGCTGTCGAGCCCTGTTGGTGATTAACTATCCACAGGCAGGTAGTGAGGTCTCTTACACTCATTTGACTATGTGGGTCTGCAGAGAGGCAATCATTCCGCAATGTAATGGACCCCGTTGATTTCCTTATGATTGGAAATATACGTGATATGTGGACTGGTTATGAGCACTGGCATTACTTTGCATCTCATTAGCAGTGACTGCATAAGCCCCTTAATGCATTGCCTTGGTATTGCACTCAATACTCATTGCATCATATTCATGATAAGCCTTGGTAAGGGTAGTGATATTGTCATGAAGCATGTTTCCCTTCCTGTACATCCTTCTATTCTTCTGTACACCATTGTCACACACTTACACTACCCTCTAAGCTTCTATAAGCTTATGTATGATTGATGCGTGCAGGAGATCCCAGGCGGGCGTCGTAGCAGCAGAGCTTGGATTAGAGTTAAGCTTGAGGACCCAATGTTGCAGACTTTCCTTTCTTTCTTCTATTATCTTATGTATGTCCTTTTGGACTTTATGGATATTTGTAAAAGTTCAAATTCATAGTGGATTTTGTGATGTGTGCCTCTGTTATTATCAGATATACTTGTTGTGATCTTGGGTATGCTCGTATCGGTAATGATTATATTGTTATGAAAATCCTCCTTGTAGGATCCTAGGATCGGAACCTGCTTCAGGAGACAAGAATGGGGTACTACAGATGCTATTGCGGGCAGAACTGACTATCGGGTTCCTTGTGAACCCGGTTACCGAGTCTGGGGCATGATAAGGGACATGATTGCCCTACTTGCTAACTTTAGAGTCTTTCACCCAAGGGACATGATTGACCTACTTGCTGGCATTAGGGTTTTTCACCTAAGGGACACGATTACCCTACTTGTTGATACCATTCTCTTTTTCTCTTTCCATAATTTCATAATAAATAAAGATGCACATATGTCATGAATGAATCCAAAATCAATAATAAAATGATTTAATAGATCAAATTTCCCTACAACAACGTAAGTTCTATACAAAATTTGTAGAAATTCAATGCTATGAAAATTCAGTTCTTAAAACCGTTTGAAAATGGGTTGTTTACTATAACAGATTATAAATTCAGATTTTTAAGGTACGAGCTGTATTTCGTAACAAGATGAAAATTTATGATAAAGCCCCTTGGCTTGCAGAAAATTATAATTAAGTCTCGAAATTATGATTTTGGAGTTAATTTAATTATATATATCAAAATAACTTAATTATTTTATAACTAAATTTAATTTCTCTCTAATAATTCATTAAAAATGTATATCTATGTTTAATTATTAAATTTATTTAAATTTTAATTTAAACAAAAAATTTGAACTACAAGAAGAAGATTTATACGTTTTAAATTTAATATTATACTTTATTAAAATTTCAATCCAATAAAGTTATATATATATATATATATGTATATGTATATGTATATATATTAATCACTAAAATTCCAAATTATGGAAACCTAATCAATTTAGTTTCAATTCCAAAATTTTAAAATTTTTCTTAAACTTAAGTTCATTTAAATTTTAAATTAATTAACTCCTTAAAATTTTAGAATTAAAATTTAAATTTTAATCTTTACAAAATAAAAATAAAAATTACACTGATTCCATTAATTCATAAAATTAGCAATGTAATTAAATTATTATTTAATAATTTAAGTTAAACTATCTTTAAATTAAATTGAAAATTTTAATCAAATTATTTTAAATCAAATATTCTAAATTCATAATTTTATCCAGTTTTTATATCTAAATTTAATAAGTTAAAGGAAGTTATTAATTTGAACTTTGGATTCTATTATTTGTACACATTCAAATTTTAATTTTTTTTTATAATTATAATTAATTTTAAGTTTCATAAATTATTGGAATTTAAATTTTGAATTACTTTTTAACTTGAATTTTTTAAAAAATAATTCTGATAAGTTATATGATTAAATTTAATAATTAATATAATCATTAATTAAGAATCTTTTGGAATTAATTCAAATTTACTAATTTAAATAAATTCATTACTTCACAAACTCATATATTAAAATATATAATCTAGAATTTTCATTTATTTCAAATAGATCGATATGATCATTTTATTTTCATGCGCTCATCAACAAAATATATTTAGCAAAAAATATGAATTTCTTAAATATTTCAGAGGGGAAATAAAAAGATTTAAAATATATAATTAAACAAGTATCTAAAAAGTTCACATCTGGGATTGGATCACCCACCTAATCATAAGTTGTTGGATGAGACTCGTCGTTGCACGCTAGACCCATGCTCAATCTCACCACTGCACCTACAAGCTATCTTTATCTTCCGCTTCTTTTCTTTTCATACATTTTTTCTCTCTAACTGATAATAAAAAAACTAAACCGTTCCACTATAAGAAGCATAGATGTTTTGGATGGTAGATCTTGATCAGAAATTGTGATTTGAATGGTTTAGACGAGAGGTGGTTTTCGAGGAGATAGTGTAGGAGAAGAAGATGGGGCGTGGCATGCATCGTGGGGATGGAAAAGTGGAGGAAGTTAGGTTATTACATTGTGGAGATCTCTTACACTATGAAGTTATGATGGATGGAAAGTTGAGTTTTTGGTGGGTGATTGATGGACAAATGAATGGCTAGCTTGAGGATTGGATGCGTGGACGGCCACTTGGTTAATCTAGATGGGTTGGATTTTGTTCATATCATTTTGTTCGCGTGTCAAATAGTTGGACAAGATGGTGGGCTCATCAGTCCCATTTAGTCCTCAAATGCTTACCAGTAGATCATCCAATATGGATCCCTCCTCCAAAACTCAAATGATGAAATTTAAAAAAAAAAAAAAAAAAAAAAGGAGTTGGATTCATGATTGAGAAAAGTCACGCGCCCTTCCTGGGTTAGCTCTGCAGAAAGATATCATTGGAAGAACCAATTCTCGAAGTGAAACTTGCTAACATTTTAGGGGGGTGGATTGCTCATGGAATCCTCATGGATTTCGAGAAAGTGTCTCGGGAGCATCCTGATAAAATTACCGATGACATTGTAGAGACTTCTTCTCCCGTTCAAAAGCCAGAAGATAATATTCAAGATGATGCTACTCCCTTAGCTCTGTGTCCTACTCCCCAGCCTATTTGTTCTAGTCCATCTCCTACAATGACTAGATCATGGACATAAAGAAGGAACTGTTTCTTCAAGTCTTCTGACTTCAGAAGGTCAACAGGAAGGCCAACAGATGACAGATAAGAAAATTTCCCCTTCAAAGGGAAAGCAAATAATAATTGAAGAAGTAGAAACGCATATTTCTTCTCTAGAAGAAGGAGATGTAGAAGAAGAGACTACAGCAACATCATCGACTAGTAGTAGTTCTTCCACTAAAGATGATACTGAGCAGGATGAAGTGATTACCATTGAAGAGACTGATGACAATGATGCTATGGAAGAAGGTGAGGTCGATGTTGGTGGTGATGATGATATTATTATCGAGGGTGTTTCAACTGATAAGGAACTTCAATCGACGATTTTGTCGATCGTTTAACCCGATACTTAACCCAATATCCAAATTCCTCCAATAATTCTGGTAACAATGGAAGACGAAGAAGAGCCTGTAGATTACGGGGAGTACAGCTGCTCACCAGGTGAGAAATTTCACACATCTTTTCAATTCCGATCGTTCCCCTACTTTATAAGAGAAATTATTTTTATTTTGGGAGTTAATACTCTCTCTCTTTTATTCAGTTGTTCCTGCTGCGGATGATAAAATGGATGAAATTCCTTCTGAAGATCCTCCTACAGAAACACAATCTATTCCAACAAGAAGTCCCTTGGCTCCCCTTGTTCGACCGAGGGTTGTAGCTTGTGAAATTATCTTTCCGACGGAGCCAGTTGATGCGACGACTCCTGCCACTATTGACTCTAATACTAATGCTAGAGATCCGTCTTTCACTAATATGATGAAAGTTTTACCCGATTCTTCTTTTGTTGAAGAATCACAACTTTCAGTTGCTCCTACTCTTGTCGCAGGTATATTTATTTTAGCTTGTTTCCTATCTCATATGTATACATATACATCTTTATAAACTTCGTTCTGATCCTTATTTTCTTATTGTTTCGTAGCTAATCCTACTTTGAGTGGTTTCGTAAGTTCAAACTCAATTGCTACTGTTTCTGACTTATTATCTTTGGAGAAAGTTCCTGCTTACGCACTGGTCTTGATGAGAAATTCTTTATCAGCAGTTATACATATATTCAAAGATCCTGATCAGTGGTCAGATTTAAATGTCGCAATAGAGGTTTTGGACAGTGCTGCGAAGATGTCGAAGATAAATATCTCCCCACTACATGATTCTCTATTGTGGTTTCACATTTCAATGAATGATCTGAAATCTATACCGAATATAGTCATCACTCCAAATATTTTGGAATGTGAGAAACAATTGGCATCTTTCAAAGAGAAAATTTCTCGCATTGCTTTTATCATTTCAGGCTATGGCAGTGAACACCAATCTCTTCAAGAAAGATTGAAGGCTTCAAGTGATAACAGGATAGCCATCTGGGTTGGGTCAGATCACTCTTTTGAGAGAACAAATTTCTCAACTTGAGACCAAAGATCGAGCAGAAGAATTGAGCATAAACAAAATTTAACAGATAGAAGTTAATGCTCGCTTCATTGATCTCGAAAAGTCTGAAATGATCACAAATGAAGAAATCATTGCATCTTTGGAAAGGAAATTAGTTGGTGTTCCTAATCATGCTAAAATCATTCTTGAGGCTGAATCGAAGCATATTGCAACTCAAGTTCAATTGAAGGAATATTTACAAAAATATTTAATGGCATTGGGCATGTCAAGAGATTTATAGAATTCTCATTTGTATCTAACAAAATTTCATACTTATGTCTTGACATATTATGATTGAATTTTGATGAATCGAAAATTTTGTGAATGTATGGGGAATGACTAGGCATATATTTACATTGTGTTTACTTTATCGATATTTGTAGGCATGTTTTGACAATATATGCGATTTTTGACATATAATAAAGTGACAACTTATTCTTTGATTGTTAGTATGATGTCACCTATATGTTCTTTTTTATGGGCGAAGCTAATTTTCTTTTTTTTTTTTTTTTAGTTAGCTTCTCACATAGTTTAAGCTCTTGAGTAGTGGAGCGATCACAGTTTTTTAGACTCTTAAGTAATTAGAGTCGGGTCTTACGCAAGTGGTCTCTGTAACTCTTATGAGTTCGCTGAACCATTGCAGCCGGTGAGTTCACAAATTGTGATCCATCAGAGGGGCCCAGTGAAGCTACCGAGGCAATGAACTCGGTAGGTTTTACGAGCAGGGTTGGCTGCAGTAACTCTCTAAGTTCATGAGGCTCGCAAGGCTACCTTAAGGGTACCAAATCCAAGGCTGTCAGTCCATCGATGAGGGGGTAACTCGTTTAGAGAATCTATTCCTATGAGTTTCTACTAAAATCAAGCCATGAATTTGGGGGTCTTATGCATAGTTTGCCTATCTATGGACAAGCCAAAGAGCGCACACTGTAGCCCACTTTTTCTTTGTGTACAAGGTCGAACCCATTCACAGGAGGCATTTTCTCTCACCTTCCCTCGTGGCGCTATTAGAAGCTATACAGACGACATTGGTCACATGCGTGGTTGGCCGTATAAGCACACTCCGTTACTCATATGGGTCTAAGCATATGATGGCCTTCGTGGGCTTTTTATGGCCATTGGCTTCTTACTACTGCCCGCATAATATTTGATATATTATCGATTGTGATAGGTATTATGCATGTTTGGCCTTATTAGCACATTTTATTGCCATAAATGATAAATCGCCATATGCATAGCATTCCGCTACCGTAGATGATAAATTGATAAACGATATATTGTCATTGTTAATAATAGTATTCTTAATAATATTTATATTTAAAATAGTGTGTCAACTTGGCAATATATCAGTTTTACAATAATGGCTTTTGTAATTGTGGTCAACAGCGATTAATGTTGGCGATAATATCAATTTGACTATAATCAACTTGGCAAGATCGACGATAATATTAATTTTTGGCAATAATCATCTGTGTTTGGTGATAATCAGCGATAAGATTGATACGCTTAAGATAACCTTGACATACTTGGGGATTTGCCTTTTATTCATTCATATATGGAGAATATATGGCATTTCCTTTTGAAGATTTTTCAATAGCATTCTGCTTGTCTTGCCCCCTTTTAATTGGGAAGAATTATTTTGATAATCTTCATAATTAAAACTGCAGCATTCTTCAGGGGTAGTATATTTTGATGAAGCGAGCGTTAACAGGTATATCGATGCCCCATCCATTTTGATCCACGACTTGGTAGGTTCTATTTGAGTATACTCGGCCATCCCATTTGGGATCGAACTTGCCCCCAATTTTGCAAGTGACCACTATAGATCTTTTCAACATTACCACCAGATCACCTTTCTTGAAGGAGCGATGTTTGACTTTCTTATCAAAGGCAATAGAAATTCTTGCCTGATATAATTCTAATCACTGTTGAGCTGCTAGCCATTTTTCATCGAGTAAATCTAACTCAGTCAGCCTAATTCTTGCATTTTCATTGTTTGTCAATGATTGATGTACAGCTACTCTGAGCGATGTGACTTGTGTTTCAATCGGGATAACAACTTCAACACCATAATTAGCAAATATGGTGTGGTTTTTGTCATAGTGCGATGAGTAGTTCTGTAAGCCCATAAAGCCTCTTACAACTTTTCGCCCTAATCACGCTTATTTTCTGTGATCATTTTTTTCAATATTTTCACAATCGTCTTATTAAATGCCTCTGCTAACCCATTTGCCAGCGGATAATAAGGTATTGAGAATGAATGTTGAATGCCAAATTTCTGACATAACTTCTCCATGCCCCTATTCTTGAAAGGAGTGCCATTATCACTGATGATGTTTTTGGAATGTCATGGCGATATATTATCGCGTGTCAGATAAAATTCATGACATCTTTTTCTTTGACACTTCGCAGTGTGATCGCTTCACTCCATTTGGAAAAATAATCAGTAAGACCCTTAACCTTAGTGTCTATTTTGTTCCGTTAGGTCTCGCAGTCCTACCAGTCAAATTCCAATGACCCGTGACCTATAGATTTCGTTTGCAATCATCCTTAAGTCCCATCATGTAAACCTGACCCAGATCAACCCGAAACCTATACCGTTGTGACCGTACCAACGCCGCGGTTCCAACGTCGCGTCTCATGCATCAATCCGAGTAGTAGATCAAAAGATGTAGGCCAAGAAATTTTGGACCCATGATCATGATGTGGGACCCACTTTATCCTTGTTGCACGTTTTCCCATGTGGGCCCACCCTAGTATTTCTCATTCCCCTTGTAAGTTACAAGCTAGCCTAGCCTAGCCTAGCAATGATGAATTTTCTTCCAAAAAAAAGTCATCATGAGTTTTCTTCCCCATGTGTAATAAGTGGTTTTTCTTCCCCAAAACACATCATTACCTCCATGCCATCATTTCCATCCCTACAACACTCCACCCTCTTCTCTTTCTCCCTCATTCTCCTCTACTTCCATTGCTAGCAAGGTGGGACGTCCACCATTTTCTGAAATCTCCAACAACTTTCCCCTCTTTTCCATCCTAATCTAACCTTTCAAATACCATCTTAGCCATTAAAACCTCTCCTAAGGTGCTATAGATCTCTAGTGTGGAAAAAGAAGAAAAAGTCTTGAGGTGGGTGATTCATAGGATTAGTTTCCTTCCTCTCTTCTTGCATGAACCTTTTTCATTTGTTTGGGAGTGTGTAGGACCTACCAATCAATGGTGGAGGTCCTACATAACTCCATGAGTGTGGCTAATGGCCTACTTTATGCATGCATGATTGCCATGATGGGGCCATTCTCCATGGACCCCATTGGGAGATTTTCTTTTGATTTATAGGTTTGTGGGTCATCTAGACCCTAGATTGTATGGTGGGGATGACATCCCCACCTCAGAATTTTTTTGAATGTAAGAATCTCATGCATGCATGGACTTATGATGTAAGGTTTGGATTGTTGGAGGACTCATAATGGCGGAGTCCTCCTTATGGCCGTGGTTTTCTCTCTCTCCCTCCCTCTTTTGTTCCTGATGTATGTGGCCCACTTGATGTGTCCATAAATTCCAAACCGTCTAGATTTTTGGGATGTCCAGGCCCATCCTGTTTGCATGGGTTGGATGGCCACTAAGGCCTGATTTCTTGGATGATTCTATAAGGGGCTTGGGTCTGGAGCATATGAGGCCCATCTAGGTGGACCCCACTTTGTTGAATCTAAGCTTTAATCTCTCCATTTATTTTACAATGGGCTGGAAATGGATAGCAACATTTTGCTGTCCAGATTTCAGGCCCATTGTTGTATGGTTTTGTATATTGTTGCAAGACCTATATACAATGCCTTTCTTCCAGATTTTTTTTTGGGGTATTCTCTGAGGTGTGGACCCCACTTGATATAGGATGGAGCTCACACCATCCACCCTTGATTTGAGCTCCATGGAGTGGGCCCAAGAGGGCTGGACGGTCCAAATTTTCTGGACTATCCAGCAGTCCTGCATGTAGAAAATGCACATGTATCAGCTTAGTTTTGGGGATAGTGGGCCACTCTGGTGGGCCCCATTTGTTGTTCATATATGGGTGTATACAATCCACCCATTTCCCCTTTAATTTGTCAGGCCTAGGTCCCCCCATTGGGTGTACAAGATGGGGCCAGCAACATTTTTCCAATAGCAGAATTTTATTTACAACTTTGTTGTACAATTTTTTATTCTCTAAATGTATGGATGTATGATCTTTTCCATTACCTCCTTTGTGGCTCACCTTGTTGGGACCCTCTTTTTGTACATGTGGGCCACCTGGACCAACCTTTTCTGGGGTTTTTTTTAAAGGATGGGCTAGCAGCACAACTGCTGGACGTCCCAGTTGGGTTGACGTCCAACAGGGGATGGCCGTTGCACCCCATGTGGCCCACCTTGCTGATGTGTATTGTCCACGTCATCCTCCATTATTATGGTCCACTTGGATGTGGTCCATCCCATGGTGGGACAACCACAAGTGGGGCCTACCTTGTATGTGTTTTATGCCAGCCGTCCAGCCCCATTGGGACACCCATATTTTTGGGGTGCTGCTGGACTTACAGTCCAGCAGCAAGTCCAGCAGCAAGCCCACCATGTTTTATGTGTTGTACATCCACCTTCCATCTAGTGGGGCCCATTGTATCATGTATGGGCTACCTTGGACTATGTATTTTAACAACAAAAAAAAAACTGTTTTGTTGGGCTCTGCCAGGCCCAGGAAGTAAGTGGGCTGGATTTCCAGCAAGGGCCCATAATTTGCTGCATATAGTTGTTTGTTTTAGGATTGAGAGGCCCACTAGGCTGAGGGTGTTATGTGTACACACCATACTTGTAAATCTCTATTTTTTGGGCTTAATTAGTGCCTTGTGAGGCCCACTTTTGGGTTGATTTTGAGGGCCATGGTAGGCCAGATTTATGGACGTTCAGGCAGGCCCAGATGGGCTAGACGTCCAGCCTTAACATTCTCCATATGCAAGTGCTGCCTATTCCATTGTGCTGGATCATGTGGGCTGGTTGTAAGCCTACTATGGTGTATGTGGTTGTATCTTCATAGACCATCCAATTTACCAACTTTTGGGCTGACCTATAAGGCCCACAATGTGAATATTGGATACACCTTAGCCATTTGTTTTTGGGCATATGGGCTGCCCATGAGACCCATCATAATGCATGAACTTGGTGGCCACTATACTTGGGTCATGATTTGCCCCTTTTGGGCCCATGTTAATGTATGTAGTTTTTGGGTCATTTTCTTGAGGCCCATCATGTGATGTAAGATGTATGTATTGTTGCCCTTTTTATTTTTATGGTTGTACTCGGGCCACGGGCCTTGTCTTGGGTAGACTCGTTGATGGGCTACCTCCTTGGGGACGATGGTGGTTGAATGTCCACATTGTGTACCCCTCTAGGCCCCTTTGTTAGGCCCATTCTCATCTATTGGTGGTTGAATGTCCACCTTAGACCCTTTACTAGGCCCATTCTCCCCATTTAAGCCCATGGCATTGTCTACTTAGTCTTTGTGGGCTACCCCAAATTGTTGGGCCCCCACTAGTATTTGACCTCTTCCCATTCCATGTAAAATTGTCTAAGTACCTAGACCCTACCTTATTATGAGGAGAGTACAACATCAATGCAGGGCATACTTAGTTATCATCATGACCATTCCCATGTGCATTATATGTATGCTTGGTTGAGATGTGATTGGTCATGGTTTATACCATTGGGCAGGTTGTTATGGGACTCCCTCAGTGATAGAGTTGCCCCTCTTGAGCACATTGTATGCGCAGGACTGATGCATGGTTAATTTGTGTGATTCAGGCATCTAGCATTGTATAGCACGGTTGATATTCGCCCTAGCTTCATCAAGGCCGTAGCCTCCATAGGCATATCATGGATGGCCAGATTTAGACACTAGAAATGTTTATTTGAGCACTGAGGGCAAGTAGGATGTCTTTGGGTGAAAGTCCCAGAACCTTCATGGTATCAAGAGATGCTCTAACACCGAGACCGAGTGGAAAATATGAGTGTCAATGCCTTTACCTCTAGGCTGCATATCCCACTATATTGTGGTCGGTTAGGAGGGGGTGTGGCCTTACCCACCTGAGTGAGGGGGCAATAGATAGGCTGAGTCTGACCAGCTCATAAATGGGTTTGCTACTGTCATGCTTTGTTGGCGTTGGCTATCCACAGGAAGGTAGTGAGGTCTTTTATGCTCGCTGGGCTGTGCGGCTAGGAGAGTGGCAGTCAGCAAGTAGTGTATTTAACCCCAGTGATTCCCCAGAGAGGAACTGTACTGATATGTCGGATCGATATATGGATAAGCTTGATCATATTGCATATTGCACGAGGCATTGGCTCCATAAGCCCTGCTTTATTATTGTTTAGCCTTGGGATGGCTGTTGGCATTCCTACATTGCATTTCATAGCCTTGTTATAACTAGTGGTGTTCATGGTCCTTGCCACATATTCCGCATACTCTGATAGTGCATTCTCGGCACTGGTCTTACATACACTTATACCACCCTCTAAGCTTTCTATAAGCTTATGTACGATTAATGTGTGCAGGTGATTCTAAACAACAGTAGTAGCTGAGCAAGAGTGTTGAGCGTGCCGTGGACCCTTTTGGAGTTATTTTTATATAGTCTTGTATTTCTCCCCTTGAGCCTTGTACTTGTAAAAGTTTAAATTCTTAGTGGATTCTGTAATAGTGTTCCTGTAGTTATTATCTGTGGTTCTGATGTTATGATCTCGGGTATACTCATTATGAATCAGACTTATGTTATAAAAATCCTCCTTATAGGATCACAAGATTAGAACTTGGTGAATGGGCACCAGGAGCCGAGAATGGGGCACTACGAAGGCTATCGGTGCCGGAATTAGCGATTGGCAATCTTGTGAGCCCGGTCTCCAATTCTGGGGCGTGACATATGTTGTGCAGCACGTTAACAATGCAGTGAGCCTAGATCCAATCTTAGGCCTCACCCACAAATGATAAACAAAAAGAAATATAAACTAGAAATATATCAAAGCAATCCAAACAAACCACGAGACAAGATATATGTGGAAAAACTCCAAACTATGGTAAAAAACCACGGATGCAAACTTTCACTATGAAGAATGAAGATTACAAGGCAATATACTAATCTCTCCCTTAGAGATACAAAGAAAAACCATTTTCCCACACCTTAGAATAACTTTCTCATCATTCACCTTAACCCTAGAATAGCCCTAAGGACCCCAATTTATAGTTTTGGCAACTTCCCTTTCGCATCCCAGTTGTGAAAGGACTTGCGACACAAAATCCGTGAAACTCCTTTCCACATCCCAATTGCGAAAGGGCTTGCGACACGAAATCTGTGAAACTCCTTTCTGTATCCCAGTTGTGAAAGGACTTGTAACACGAAATCCGCGCAACCTCGACTGGTAGTGGGCGGCCCCAGATGTGGCTCAACTTCTCAACAATCTCCCACTTGGAGACACATCGCCATAAACATTTGTCTTCTTCATCCGGAGTGTATCACCTCCCCGTCTTCAAGCCTAAAGACCAATTAAAGCTGAACAGAGCTTCAGCTTCTCCCTTGTGACTGCCTTGGTCAGCATATCCGCAGGATTCTCACTTGTATGAATCTTCTTCAGAGCAATCGATCCATCTTCCTGTAACGAACGTATGAAGTGATATCTGATGGCAATATGCTTGGTCCTTGAATGAAAGGTTGAATTCTTACCCAAGTGTATTACACTCTGACTGTCACTGTACAACTTGTAATCTGCTTGCTTCTTACCTAACTCTTCCATAAAACCTTGCATCCACACCATCTCCTTGCATGCTTCTGTAGCCGCAACATATTCTGCTTCTGTCATGCTGATAGATACTATCTTCTATAACTGAGAGACCCAACTGACTGCAGCACTTCCCAGAGTAAAGACATAACCTGTAGTGCTTCTTCTACTGTTGATATCTCCTGTAAAATCTGAATCCACGTAGCCTTGTAGCTTGATTTCCGATCCACCATAACATAGCCCTACATCCTTAGTACCTACCAGGTATCTAAGAATTCACTTCACAGCTTCCCAATGTTCCTTCCCGGGATTGTTCATGAACCTCCTAACAACCCCTACTGCTTGAGTAATGTCTGGCCTCGTGCTCACCATAGCATACATGAGACTCCCTATAGCTGACGCATATGAGATTTTAACCATGTAATCCCGTTCCTCCTGCGTCTTTGCCCCTTGCTCCTTAAATAACTTGAAGTGGTTGGCTAATGGAGTGTTAACCGGCTTAGCACCTCCCATATTGAATCGATCAAGTACCTTGGCTATGTACTTTGCCTGTGACAACACCAGTTTCTTATTTTCCCTGTCACACTTTATCCTCATGCCTAGGATTTGTTTTGCAGCTCTTAAATCCTTCATAGAAAATTCTCTAGACAGTTGTCTTTTGAGATCTAAGATGTCCTTCATGCTTGAACCGGCCACAAGCATATCATTAACGTACAAAAGAAGGATGATGTATGACGTATCAAATTTCTTTAAATAAAAACAGTGGTCTGCATGACATCTCCTAAAACCGTTTTCCGACATGAAACTGTCGAACTTCTTGTACCACTGCCTCGGGGCCTGCTTCAGACCATATAAACTCTTCTTCAATCTGCACACCTTGTTCTCCTTTCCTGGTGCCACGTATCTTATCGGCTGATGCATATATATCTCTTCTTCAAGGCCTCCATGAAGAAAGGTTGTCTTAACATTTAGCGGCTCTAGATGTAAGTCCTCTGTAGCCATTATACTTAAGACCATATGAATTGTAGACATTTTTACTACTGGTGAAAATATTTCAGTGAAATCGATACCTGCCTTTTGTTGAAACCCTTTCACAACCAACCTGGCCTTGTACCGTTTCGAACCATCATGCTCCTCTTTCAGTCTGTAAACCCACTTGTTATGAAGAACTTTCTTACCCTTTGGTAGAGTGACTAGCTCTCATGTACGATTAGACTCAAGAGAGTCCATCTCCTCATCCATGGTCTGCTGCCACTTAACCCGTGTATCTGACTGTAATGCCTCTTCAAAACACTCTGGTTCATCATTATCTGTCAGTAGTAGATAATATAAGGAGGGCGAGTATCGGATCGTGGGTCTCCTCTCCCGAGTAGACCTCCTCAATACTGGTGTCTGTAGCCCTACCTCATAATGCTCCTGTGCATGATCATCCTGTGGCGCTGTAACACCCGTATCCAGTAACTCTTCTAACTCTACAAATTCTTTCTCCTCAGCCTTATTTTCATGCACACTGTCCTTATGCATCACTTTTTCATTGAAAACTACGTCCTTGCTTCTGATGATTTTTCTATCTTTTGCATCCCAAAACCTGTAGCCAAAATCATGCTGCCCGTAGCCTATAAATGTACACCTCCTGGACTTCGCATCCAGATTGTTTCTGTGCTTTGCATCAATGTGAACATATGAAGTGTAAACGAACACTCTGAGATGTGCTAGGTTTACTTCTTTCCTAGTCCATGTTTCTTCTGGTAGCCCACTATCCAATGGTGCTGAGGGATTTCTATTGATGAGATATTCGGCAGTATTTACAGCATCCGCCCAAAAAGTCTTAGGCAACCTTGCATGTAACCTCATGCTCCTGACATGCTTAAGGATGGTCGTGTTAATGCACTCAGCCACACCATTCTTCTGTGGTGTCCCTGGAATCGTTTTCTGATGTTTGATTCTATTTGCTGCACAATGCTCCTCAAACCTCTTATCACAATACTCTCTCCATTATCAGATCTGAGACACTTTACTGTTTTACCTGTCTCATTTTCTATCATGACTTTCCACTTCTTAACTACATCAAATACATTAGATTTATGTTTTAAGAAATAAACCCACAGTTTTCTACTAGCATAATCAATAAAGGAAACAAAATAACATGATCCACCGAGAGATGATACCTGTGTCGGTCCCCACACATCAGTGTGTATAAGCTCCAACAGATGCGTCTTTGGAGCACATCCTGTCTTCTTAAAACTTACCCTCTTCTGCTTACCATACACGCAATCCTCATAGAATTCCAAGTTAATAGACTTCAGCCCTGGTAGCTTCCCTTTTGACAATAACACTTTCATTCCCTTTTCACTCATATGCCCCAACCTCTGATGCCATAACTGCTCATTCACTCCAGTTAATGCGACTGGGAGTGAACAATACGATCCTGAAGTCACGTACAAAGTACCTTCCTTCTTGCCTCGAGATATCACCAAGGCACCTTTTGTGATTTTCCAGGAATCACTGGTGAATGTCGTCACATAACCGGTATCAGCCAACTGTCCTACTGAAATCAAGTTACATTTCAAACTCGGTATATGTCTGACATCCTTCAATTTTAAAGTTGTTCCATCTTTTTAACTTTTGTAAACATCTCCCTTTCCAACAATACTACACGGCTCATCATCACCCAGGTATACTCTCCCAAAGTCACCTGACACATAATTACGCAGAACTCCCTTGCATGAGTAGCATGAAACGAAGCACTTGAGTCTATAACCCAAGACTCATTCCTCACATCAAGAGACAAGATCAATGCCTCTGTGTCACTCTTCTCAGATACATTCACTGAATCCTTCCCACCTTGAGAATTTCCTTCTTGTTTCTTAAGCGCCCTGCAATCACGTTTCATGTGCCTCTTCTTGCCACAATGCCAACACCCGTCTTTGTCTTTCGGTCCCTTGGACTTCTTCCTTGACTTTAAACACCCGTGTTTATTGCCTCCTTTACTCAGTGATCTTCCTCTTCCTTCAACATTTAGAGCATTCCCTGAATCACCTGAAACTCCTGATGCCTTCCTTCTAGATTCATCGTTGAGAATTAGACCGACCACATCATCAAATTTCAGCTTTGTTGACCCTGAAGAATTGCTCACAGCAATCACCAAACCATCCCAATTATCTACTAAACTGGATAAGATCAATAACGCTCTGACCTCATCCTCAAAAACAATGTCAACGGATTTCAACTGGCTCGTGACTATATTGAACTCGTTTAGATGTTTAGCCACACTCACACCATTTGACATCTTCATGTTGAAGAGTTGTTTCATAAGATAAACCTTGTTGGATGTTGAGGACTTTTCATACATGGTGGTTAGGGCTTCCATTAATTCTTTTGTAGTTTTCACCTTGGATATATTAAAGGCAACGCTCTTAGTCAAAGAGAGTCAAATCGTTCCTAAAGCCTTCCTATCCAGTGAAAACCATTCATCATTTGTCATCTTTTCTGGTTTCTTCTCTTTTCCTCCTAGAGGAACATAGAGGTCCTTCTGATACAGATAATCCTCCATCTGCATCTTCCAGAAGGCAAAGTTTGAACTATCAAACTTCTCAATTGTAGTTTTCCCTTCTTGTTATCACTCCCAATAGAACTAAACCAATAGCTCTGATACCAGTTGTTGCATAGCACGCCAACAACGCAGTGAGCCTAGATCCAATCTCAGGCCTCACCCACAAATGATAAACAAGAAGAAATATAAGCTAGAAATAGATCAAAGCAATCCAAACAAACCACGAGACAAGGTATACATGAAAAAACCCCAAACTAGGGTAAAAAACCATGGATGTAAACTTCCACTATGAAGAATGAAGATTACAAGGCAATATACTAACCTCTCCCTTAGAGATACAGAGAAAAACCCGTTGCCCACACGTTAGAATAACTTTCCCATCATTCACCTTAACCCTAGAGACCCCAATTTATAGTTTTGGCAACTTCCCTTTCGCATCCCAGTTGCGAAAGGACTTGCGACACGAAATTCGCGAAACTCCTTTCCACATCCCAGTTGTGAAAGGACTTGCGACACGAAATCCACAAAACTCCTTTCTGTATCCCAATTGCAAAAGGACTTGCGACACGAAATCCACGCAACCTCGACTGGTAGTGGGCAGCCCTAGATGTGGCTCCACTTCTCAACAACATAATTTGTCACTGCCAGGATATATTGTCATCCTTTAGATGAAGGTCGATTTATAGGACCGATGACATCAAGTCCCCAGGCAGCGAAGAGCTAAGAAGTTACCGAATGATGAAGTTCTTCAGGGGGAACATGTATAACATTGCCATGTACCTGACATTCGCGACATCATTTTGCATAATCGATCACGTCTTTGAACATTGTGGGCTAGTAATATCCCGTTCGATGCACTCGATGGAATAGTTTCTTCCAGCTTGATGTGCTTCACATTCTCCGGAATGGGCTTCTTACAATACTTGATTCGCTTCTTCTGTATTTAGGCACTGTAACAACATCTCATTATAAGACCTTTGCATAACACTTTGTTGCATATGATGAATTTTTTTGATCTCTGCATAATCTACAATTTCTATGCTAGATCCTCTGGCAGAATATCATATTTGAGATAATAGATGAAAGACTGGCGCCAATCATCTATGGTGATCTCTAAGCATGATACAGGAAGTGCTTCAGCGGCTTCATCGATGACTTCGGGGGATGGTAAAAACCTTATTTCTTCGATCGTGACCTGAAGAGGACTCCGATCAGGACAGGATAAAGCTATAGCCAGACTAGTTAAAGCGCCTGCCCTTACATTCTTGCATCGCAATACATGCTTGACTTCAACATTGTGGAATTGTTCTAATAGTTGTTGTGCTTGCCGACAGTATGGTAGGAGTTCTTGCTTTCTTATTTCGAACTCAGTTGTTAGCTGGTTTATGATGAACTTAGAGTCTCTGAAGATCTGCAGTGCTTTTATCTTCATCTCTCGTGCTATTTCCATTCCTATGATGAGAGCTTTATACTTAGCTTCATTATTGGTACATGTCGTGCCCAGTGTGAAGAAATATCACTCTGGTACCTACTCCTGAAGATCTGGAGTCATCGTCAAAGTACATCTGCCATAAATTAGGTGATTCAATCATCATTACTTGTTCATTTGGGAAATCATCACTGATCATTTCGTTGTCTGTCACTGGACATGCTGCCAAGAAATCCGCCACCACTCGTCCTTTCACTGCTTTCTCTAGCTCGTAGGTGATTGTATATTCTGAAAGTAACAACATCCATTTGTCCAATCTTCCTAATAACATCGGCCTTGTCATTAAAAACTTTATGGGATCTGCTCATGAAATTAAGATTATATCATGAGAAAGACAGTAATGTCTTAATTTCTGTATTGTTAATATTACAGTCAAGCACATTTTTTTTATAGGTGAATAATTGCATTCTGCACCTATGAGACTCCAACTCAAATAATAAAGCGCAATTTCTTTTCCTTGCTCATTCACCTACGCTAAAAGATCCCCTAGAGAATTCTTAGCTACAGAGATATATAAAAAGAGAGGTTTTCCTTTCACATGAGCTGCTAATACCGGAGGCTGCTTCAGTAACGCCTTGATAGAGTCAAATGCGTTCTGACTGATCCCATACAAATTATGTTCCTTTCTTCATTAGGTGGACGAATGGCTGACATTTTTTGGTTAAGTTAGAAATAAAGCAATGAATATATGCTAGCTTTCCTTGCAAACTCTTTAATTCTTTCAACATTTTTTATAGCAGAATGTCTGTGAAAGCTTTGAATTTCCCTGGGTCGATTTCGATTCCTCTATGTCAAATAACAAAACTGAGGAATTTTCCTGACGAAACACCAAAGGCACATTTGGCTGGATTCATCTTTAATTATTTCTTTCTAAGACGGCGAAAGATTGAGATCAGATGCTCACGGTGTTCTTCATGTTCACTCGATCTATGACTAAATCATCGACATAGCATTCTACATATTTATGCATCATATCTTGGTATATATTATGCATCACTCTCTGATATGTTGCGCTAATATTCTTGAGGCCGAATGGCATAACCTTGTAACAAGAAATTCTGAGGGAGATTCTGAAAGCTGTAGCTTCCTCATCTTCTGGAGCCATTCTTATCTAATTATATTCGGCATAACCGTCCATGAAAGACATAACAACGTACTTTGTCATACCATCAATTAACAGCTCTGTCATCAGCAATGGGAAGTCATCTTTTGGGCAGGCCTCATTTAGGTCTTTGAAATCGACACATACTCTAATTTATCCACTTTTCTTTTTCACCGGGACAATATTTGATATCCATTTAGGATATTTGACCTCTTTAATGGAACCGACCTTAATCAGTTTGTTTACTTCTTCTTTTATTAGAGGAATTAAATTTGGATGGAATCGTATTTATGTCTGCTTGAATGGCCTTTTATCTCGAGAGATATTCAATCGGTGCATTGTTACAATGGCTCTAGGCCTGACATTTCTGCATATGTCCAGGCAAATACCTCCTTATTTTCTCTCAAGAGTTTTATATACTGATCAACTTCTTATTCAGGGAGATTAGCACTTATGAATGTATTTTGCGGTTCTTCTTCTGTACCCAAATTTATTTCTCGTAAACTATCAATTGTTGGCTGCCCCCCATCTTCCATCTGTCTTGGAGCTATTTTAGGATATTAGAGTATTTCATGATTTATTCCTTCACTGATTGTTGGATCGACTGCAATCATATTTGCTTGTGCTCGAGAAGATTATGCTCCCAGTCCACAGAATTTCTTCGTTTTTCTTCATTTACCCCGATCAGAATATGGATTCCTTTTCCATTATTCAACCCAGTCGGTTCTTCACAATCGAAGCCCGTGTTTTTCATAATCTTTCTACTGATGGGACTATACCTCTTCAGGTCTTCAGATGTTAAACTTTCATAACTCATTTTATTATCACTTTTTTCTTCTATCTTTGCTTCGGATGGTACATAAAACTCAATGGGCTCAGGATTTTTTAAGTTGGACTTAACGTCGAACCTTTTTAGCATAGTCGGAAATGACTTATTCCTTTCAACATATGGCAATGTCACAATATAATTTGATTGCAGGATTTCCAATGGTTCGGGTGATAACAATGTTAACGAAGGCTTTCTTGGTTATCTCAAGTGTTTGGGCATGAAATAGAATTTATTTTTCGTGTTCACTTTCCTAGACAGTTCTATCTTTGCAACTTGATTTTCTATAACTTTTGTCTGGCCGTTTCTTGTAGTCTTATTTTGATCAATTTTCTTTCCATCTTCTATTGCAAATCCGTTGTAATAACTAGCATCGACGAAGAAAGACTCTACTTCTGTGTACGGTCTTGCATCAACCATTACCTTGTACTGAATTTCATCTTTGCGGTATTTGAAGCACCGATGTAGAGTGGATGGTATAATGTTATACTGATGCATCCATGGTCTACCCAAGAGGAGGTTATATGTTGTCACTGCATTGATGATGTGACAAGCGACATTTGTCGTTAACTCTCCTATTTCCAGGGTTAATGTAATTTTACCGAGTGCGAGCTGCCTGTCCTAGTTAAAGCCCTGTATAATCATTCCACTAGGGCGTAGATGGGAGCGGTGATATTCGAGTTCATTCAACACTCTTAGTGGTAACATATTTACTGCAGATTCGTTATCCAACATTATTCACTTAACCTGTTTACTGTGAATATGTCCTACAATCATCAATGGCCTGTTATGTTCCCTATCGCAAGTCAAATCATCATCGGAGAAGGAAATGATGACATGCAATTATTCTGTATTTCTTGATCTGTACTTTCCATCTCTACTAGCAATGCTTTTCTAACCTCATTATTAGATGGTTTGAATTAGAGTATGTCGATAGTCTTCTGACAATCGTAGCACGTCATATACACTTAATCATGCCGGTATACCTTTCAGATGGTTCAACACATCATAAGTTAATTTTTCAATCTTATTTTCTTCTTCTTTTCTATCATCTCTATGCACCCTGGAATGTTCTTCCTTACACTATTTTAGGCTTCTGTTTTTTGAGAGGACTTGTTACTCTTTTTATTAAGCATAATGTAATCACTGCGGCTTTACTTGTTTGTTCCAAAAAACTACTTCTACCTGTACTGTAGTCTTCTTTCTTCTTTAATCTGTCGCTTTTCTTCTACACTTCTCGGGTGGAAATCATGTTTATCGCTCCCTTTTTGCTCTTTTCTTTCTCTTTTCTGATTGTAATTTCACCTCTGTTTATCATCTTTTGTATTATACATTTCAGTGTGAAACAGTTTTTCGTGGGATGTCCCACTAGACAATGGTAATGGTAGAAATTTCTTTCCCACTAGACAATGGTAATGGTAGAAATTTCTTTCTTTTACCCTTCCTACTTCTTCAGGGTGTTTAGACAAAGGCAATTCTATGTGCCAGCACTTAGCAATTGATCATCATTAGAATGACATCTCCTTTTTCAAATGCGAATCCTTCATTAGAATCAAGTGATCTGGGTCTTTTATCGCCAATTCTCCCTCTGTGGCAACTTGGCTCTTCTTCCTTTTTTTTCTGTTCTTCTTTTGTCGCGAGGAACGTCATTTTTTTTTTATCTATCAACAACGTTTGCCATTAGCCTATTATGACCTCTTTTGTTTGCTTCATAATGAAATGCTGACATTTTCTTGGTCATCAATTCTAACATATGGGCTTTTGTGGCCAAGTCGCGGAAGGTCTTTATGCCAACACTGGTGAGGCCGAATGCAATTCCAGTATCTATAGAATTTAACACATCTTTACTTACTCTCTTTCTTCAGGTAACTGTTTGCATGAAGCTCTTAGAGTCTTCCATCTATCTATGAATTTTTCAACAGGTTCACCTTCCTTCTACCCTACAGAAGCTAATTCTGCGAAACTGATATCTCAATCTAATGAAAAGAAGTTCGACATAAAAGTGTCTTACATTTGCTCCTAAGTTCGTATCAATTTTGGTGCTAGATTGGAATACCATCGGAATGCTTTTTCAGTTAAAGAAGAACCAAACAATCACAAGCAGTATTGTGAAACAGAAGAAAAATTACCCATTGTAGTGATAAAGTGCATGAGGTGTTCCTCCAAAGGCCCGTCCCTGTTGAATTTCTAGAAGTTGGGATGTTTGAAATTAGCCAAGAATGGTATGTCCTCAACTTCTCTCGGATACGGCATTCTGTAACAGAATTTCTCAGTATGTTCACGTTCTTTGACTATCTCTATAACCACTTGCCTTACGTCTTCTTGAGTTATCACCCTTATAGTTGGGTCAAAGCCATGTGATCCTGCTCTTGGTAACTGTGAACCTTCAGGCTGTTGCTCATGCCCGTTCATAGCGGCCATCAATGATGGAACCGTAACTTGAGCTATATTATGGGCGAGAGTTGCCAAGGCTTCTCGAAGACTTTGACATTCTTCCATTAGAGTCTTTTGAGTTTGGGCCATTTCGGTCATACGCTCATCAACATTTGGTAGTGGACCCTGGCTTGTTCTTGCCATGTATACATTGGCTTCTTCACTTCTTGATGAAGCTATTGTCGGGGTGGGATATGAGTGCATTGGAGTGATAGTTCTTGATGAGAGAAGAGTCTCATTAAGTTCCCTTGTATTTTCATAGGATTTGACTGTTGTGACGTAACTAGTAGAGGCGTCACTTGTGGAGATATAGAGGATGGCGAGTCTTCTACAAGTGATTTACCCTTTTCTTTTCTTATCCATTGGACGTTTGCAACGGGAAAGGCTTGAAAATCTTGCGATGTTAAGGAATAGGGGGATCTCTCCGGGTGAAGTGGTAGAGGAGCAAGTGCAGGATTCTTTCTGACTGCATTACTCATCATCCGACCTCTGATCATATGTGGCAAAGTCAATTTGGCAGCTGTATGAGATTGAGTCTTAGACCTTCGACTGGAAATGACTATCCATTCGTCTCCTCCATCTCGTGCGAGTGGTGATATAGATATCACTCCTGCAATAGCTCAAGAAATGTTATTTTTACTCGGCGTTGTCATCTTTGGGGTTGGCTGATTCTTCATATCCGGAGGTTGATTTCGAGCATACTCCACCACGAATTTGGTTGAAGTGAAATAAAAAAAATTGTTTTGCTTAAAGCGGTTGCCATTAATCGTAGCTTGAACATATATGTTGTATCGTAGAGATGACAAGATATTTTATCTTAGAGATGAAGGGGAGGATGTTCCCGTTGAGAGTCTCCATTTTGGCATCTATTTGATGCCAAATAGTGATGAAAGTTCTCTGAATATTTTCTAAGTTATCATTTAATAAAAAATAAGTCCCCAGTAGAGTCATCATTTTGTTTCGACTAGAAATAAAAGGTATTTAATTTAGGGAGTTCCTTATTCAATAATAACAAAGAAAGAATGAGAGAAGATTCATCATAAAGTATTTTATTGATTTTGAGTTCGTTTACATCCTCTTATCCCTTGATTCCAAGTTAAAATGTATGAAATACAAGTATGAATATCAAATCCGACAGCATTTTGGCTTGAGATTTGTTTATCTCAGCAATAGGAATATTGCGCAGATATGAACATCTTGCTTCTCTTTCTTTAGTTCATCCAAACATGACCTTGAATTGAAGAAAAGCTTGTCCGTTCTGATAATTTCCCAGCATTTCCACTCTTTGGCAATGATCCACCACAACAACATGTTGTTGCGTGGTCCAGGGCAGATCCCATTCTTCTTCTCTTCCTTCTTCTCCGAGATACCTTCAAAGTCTTTGTCTTCTCTGGAGCTCTGATCTTCTTCGTTGTTGTTGTTGTACAAATGAGAGGGGGAGTGGGCTATTTATAGGCCTCCGCACGTGAGAACCCTCGATCTCTGTGTCATGGGGCCCACCTTTTATATTATCTTAGCCACTAAAACTATCCTGCACAAGCTAGTGTTGCGCAATCCAATGCAACCAATGTTTGCATTATGCGGACCCGCGCAACCAATGTTCTTTGCCCGGGTGTGCGCAACACAATGATTACCTTCTTTCTCTTTTCTTCATTTGTTTCTTCATTTCTCTAATCATCCCTCTATTTTATTCTTCAATCTTTATTTTTATACCTCAATAGATTTAGACTTAAATGTGATGGATGATTGAGATGTAATGGTTAGATGAATTAATGGTGGAATAAGTTTGGTGGATATAAACTCACTCCAACACATCTTATTTTCCTCTTGAAGAAACGTGAATAGGCCGATGTATATTATTATTTTATTTTTATTTTAAAGATGTCTAAATGTATGTATACATGATGGATCAGATAAAGCACACCGTCCATTATAATGTTGACTTCATGGTCTCGACGATAAATGGTTCAAATAGCTAAAGAACAGTCTTAAGTTAATATTTTGAACGGATGTTCACAGTTGCTGGATGGGTCACAATTATAGTAGGGATCGCTATGTAATTGAAAAAAAGAAAGATTGGACTTTTGTTTATTAAATTGCAGATGAACGAATGATTCAGATTGCTTATTAGACTAGCCTAATGAGTCTCACAATGACTAATTCAAATAAAAGTAAAATTTTCATTATAAGGACATCATGACCAAGCCAGCTCTTGTTTATATATATATATATATATATTTGAAATTTCTATTAAGCATAGACTCAAATTGTACTGTTCAATTTAAATCGAAATTTGACCATGGTGCACTAATTGATGTGTTCTTCCATTAATTTTGATATGGATATTGATCTCTCAATGGTGATCAAGGTGCATTTAATGGACTTACATTGGTCTAAGGGTTAAAATAATGTGTAGCTATCCTCTATGAAAACCAACCAATAAATTTTAAGTGTATCTCAAGGGCTATGATGTGGATGGTTAACTTTTGTATTTAGGTAGCCTAGTTGAAGGATACAAGTGCAATGTATGGTTGGATGGTTGAGATACAAGAAAATAATTAGATGGGTTAAGAGTCTAATTTGATATAATATATATATATATGTTATTGTATAAGTACTTTCATGTTTAGGTAGCTCTAAGATGTGTTTTTAGTTGAATTGGATAGATAGATCATCTGATTAATGACTTAGATTAATCATTTAATAAATTGAACTAAAATCTTAAAAATGGATGGATGAATAGGTGATCACATACATTGTATGATGAATGAATGTGTGAGTTTAGCATGTGCTCGACAACTAGATTTGAGCTAGTTAATGCATTAATGGGTGGTTTTAGGTGTATAAGTGAAGAGAATGCACACACACACACACACACACACACACCAAAATAATGAAATTATAATTCAATGGTTCACTCTAATAAATCGATCCATATCAATGGTTATATCTTGTATAAATTGAAAGATGCATTTATGTATGGATGTGTGGGTGGATGCATGTATGCTTAGATGGATGCATGTGTGTATGTACATGCATGTGCATACACAAGTACCAAAATCTCGAGTCATTACTGTCACGCCCCAAACTCAAAAAACGGTCTCACAAAATTCTCGATCGCCGAATCCAGTGCCGACAACCTCCGTAGTGCCCCATTCTTGGGTCCCGGCATTCATATGCCAGATTCCGATCCTGGGATCCTACAAGGATGATTTTCAGTATGAATTTTTTTTTATGGAGCATAACCAAGTCACAAAACAATATCACCACATATCCACTATATCAAAAACTTTAAGTACAATGCGGAAAGGGAAATATAGGGTGATCAAAAACTCTAAAATAATCTAATGTGAGCTCTTGCCTCAGCGCTGCTGCGAACCAATGCCACCTGTATGCAACGGCTGTGCATAAGCTTATAAAAGCTTAGAGGGTAGTGTAAGTGTGTGCACAAGGCAAGTGCCAAGTGTATAATATCAGAGTAATGCGAAAATATGCGGTAAGTCCATGAATGCTATCAGATGTACCAAAGCTATGTGATGCAAGGCATGAATGTTATCGGCTACACCAAAACCTTGCGATGCGAGGCCTATGTAGCCAAATGTCATATGCAAGATGCAAAGCAAGCATGTCAGTCCTCATCAAGTACATATATCAGTACAGTTCATCTCTAGATATCACCGAGATCTAATACACCTCACACTGACTGCCTCCTCCCTAGCTGAACAGTCAAGCAAGTGGAAGAGACCACACTATCCACCTAAGCAGTGGTCTGTCAATATCTACCCGGCTCATCGATAGCGGACTCATTTGAGAGCTGGTCAAACTCAGCCTAGCTTATATCCCCCTCACTCGGGCGGATAAGGCCACACCCCCTTCCAACCGACCACTACACAGTGGGAGAAGCGGCCTATTGGTATTCGGCACTTCGGCGCTCGTGTATCCACTCGGCCTAGACGTTGGAGCATCTCCTGGTACTAAAAAGGTTCTGGGATTTTCACCCAAGGACATCCTAAGTGCCCACAATGCTAAAGCCAATATTTTCGATATCTAATATGACCATCTACGATGTGCCTATGGAGGCCACGACCATGATGTCACTAGGGCATGCAGTGATCACGATACATAATGCGAAATGCATAAGTCACACCGTCAGTCATGCAATAATACTGCGCGTACCGTGCAATCATATAGGGGCACTCTATCTCATAAGGAGTCCCGTAAATGTCTCAACCCAACGGCTTATGCTGTGATCAAACATTCCTCATATTAAGCATACATATGATGCATATGGGCATGAATCATGGAGTTATACTAAGCATGTTATAAAGTGATGAATTGTCCTTATAATGAAGAGGGCCTAGACAGCCTATACGTAACCAGTATGGGCCTATCAATGGGCCTAAGGGAGAGTCATAATGCGGACATTTAACCAACATTATTCTTACAATGTAGACGTCAAACCATCATTGCTCCCAACGCATGGTCCGCCATAAAACATCATTACACAAACCATGGAAGAATCACACATTATAATGGACCATAGGTACATCCCATTGGGCCTTAAATACATCAAATGGGTCATATCATATGGGCCTTATATTCATCAAGTGGGCCACATCAATGGCCCGCACCAATGAGCCTTATGTACATTGCAATGGGCCATAACCCATGGGCCTTATAATATATCAAAATGGGCCTTACATTCATAGCAAGGTGGGCCTCAACAACAGCTTCATACACATTAAGGTGGGCCTCAACAATGAGCCATAAATATGACAAGTGGGCCACATCACATGGGCCATATGTATATACCAAGGTGGGGTCCACTTGAATTATAGATCTGTCTTATGTTTAGCCTCAAGCCCTAAAACAAGCTTTCAAAATGGTTGGACAGATTGGATGTAACACATGCATCATGGTGGGGGGTCCACATGAAGGCCCACCATAATGTATATATTATATATAATATAATATATAATCTATATATAATATATATAATATATACAATATAATATAATATAATATAATATAACACAATATAATACACACACACATACTGCAGGTGCAGTCCCACACGTGGGGTGGGTCCCATATAGATGGACGGCATAGATGAAACAAATACCTCATGGTGGGGTCCACCTGCCGTCGAGCAGCCAGCTAAAATGGCTGGACGGCATAGATAAAACACATACATTTCGGTGGGGTCCACTAGCCGTCCAACAGCCCCGCCGAATGGCTGGATGGCATTTATAAAACACATACATCTAGGTGGGTTCCACCGTCCACAGCAGTAGACAGTGTGAATAAAACACATATATCATTGTGGGGCCCACCATAATGTTTATAAGCCATCCAATCTGTTCATAAGGTCACGCAAACCTAGATGAAGAGTAAAAATAAATTTCATATTGATTCAAAACTTCTGTGAACCCAAATGGGTTTTAATGGCAGTCAGTTCGACCCCACTGTTTCCTATGACATGGGCCACCTGAGCTTTGGATGTGGCTGACTTTTGGAGGGCCTACTGTCCCAAAGGGGACCCAACATATGCATGGCATGGATGTTTGAAACATATCACGGTGGGGCCCACATGTGGGGCCGTGGTCCTTGGCCCCTCTGCCCATGACGCAACAGCGACTACTACTCTGTCAGCGGCAGTAGGTGCAGCTACCTATTATATATATATATTGAAAAATTAGTTTTCTTGAGGTTTTTCTATGGTAAGGCCCGCATCAGGGGAATCCACCTCGTCTATTGGCTCTCATGGCTCAAAACAAACCAAACAAGCTCAATATTTGAGGCGTTTTAGCGTATCAAATCATCAGGTGATTTTTCAACGGTAAAAATCATCATTTTCTATGCTATGGCCCACCAAAAATTCGGATAAACTTCATTTTTCGGCTCAACGCCTAAAATGATCTAAGGAATGCAATGGATGGCTTGGATTAAAGACATACATCAAGCTGGGGCCTACATGAACAGCCCTTCCCCAAAGCTTTAAAATAAAGCTAATATTTGTGTTCTCATTTCACGTCCAAGGACGTCCCTGGACGCTGGACAGTTCTGGGCAAGACAAATACATTTAAGGTGGGCCCTGCTTAGGTGGGCCACCACATGGCTGGGTAGTATGGAATAACATATATATTGTAACGCCCCAGATTTTTGCCAACCTGGGATTAGATGACCTTAGGCAATGGGTCGATCCTAATACTTCATTAACTTGTCAGAACTGAATCCCAAAGTCTAAAGCCGCCTTTGAACCCATTTCCTTCACAAATCTCACCCTTCACCACCTTGATCTTCCAATTTTTCTAAGAACTTTTACCCTAGACACTATCTTAAACTAGTTAAGTATCATAACTTGGATCACCTCATATACAAACTCCAAAGGCCTGAGTACCACCTCGACCAGAAATCACGTAGGATTAAATCCTTTAGAAATTTAACAAAGTTAACTAAGTACTAAACTCAATTAGCCATGAAATCCGTTGGGATCACTTTAAATACGATCTGCAAGACCCAAAACTTGCAAAACAAGTGACGCTAGGTTACCCTAAAGTTTAGAACCAAACTCATTTCCCGGCTGCTCTCGGGAATGAAACGAAACTTCGTATTAGGGCTAGATCGCACATCGGGATTCCGATTAACCCGAAGCTAAGGAACTAGGACCGCCCCACTGGGCTTAACAATCATCTCAAAAATCAGCCTTATCCGATGTTCCACGGCCATTCGTTTCGAATCGGAGCGAGGTAGTGTGAAAAACACTATTCATATGCCAAAATAAATATCTGGAATAGTGATCTGGCATCGTTCGTTGACGCGTCAGTATTAATCAACCTGACCGTCAGAATCAGACCAAATTACACCCTCGGATTAAGAAAAATTTCAGGAACATTTACATGTACTTGGAATTTCTGATCGTGGCCCACTGACCGTCGAACTGAAAGTGGTCCGCCACGTACGATCTGCGTATCCGAATGAGTCAAAAATGTAATCCCACGTAGATCCATTGATGGTGAGCTTAAGTCTGACGTTTGGTTCAAAGAGGGCCACCAGAACTTCCCTTTTGAGCTGGAAAAGCGGCGAATATCTTATATAAGCAGTACCCCATGAACCTAAGTCTATTCTCGTAATGTTTGAGGCTATAAAAGGAGCTTAGATCAGCCCCTCTCACAGCCATACGAATTTTGCAAGAAACCCTAGAGGAAGAGAGAGAAAAGAGAGAGAAGGACTTGGAGATCGTTGCCGATCTTCCTCCTCCTGCTTTAGCTCACCACACGGCCTACACCGCTCCGTTCTAAGTGATTTCCCGGCGTTTTCCGCCTCATTTGAAGGTAAGAAAACCTAACCCTAGGTCTGATTTGCGGTAGAATCGAGGTAGGATGTGTACCGACTAACCGATTCCGCTCTTTAGGCTAGAAATCGCCCGTAGACGGAAGATCCATCACCCTTGCTGATTCGTTCCGTTTCCAAAGGCAAAGGTGAGGACTTTAAGCTTATAAGTTACGGTTTTCAATGCTTTCAATGTCAGTTAATGGTAGATTCATGATCTGCTTGCAATTGCACATGTACAAAGTGCTTTCCGTTTCCTGTTTTGATTAACGGTGTGAAATATGGAATTTCACATATTCTAGGTATACGTAGAAATACCGTATACGTATTTTTTTTGGACAAATGCTTGACATGTTTATTTAATGTTTAATTATATAACATATGAATAAAATACTAGTTTGGCGAAAGGAATCGCCAAAATATATGATTACTTGTAAATGCGCCGTATGTCGAAATTACGTATTGTAGAAATACCGTATACGTATTTCTTTTGGCATAATGTTTGACATATATATTTAATGTATGATTATACAATACATGATTAAAATACTAGCTTGGCGAAAGGAATCGCCGAAATCTATGTTCCTTTGTAAACACTATGTATGTCGAAGTTGGGTATACGTGAAAGTACCCTATACGTATAAAATGTGCTGATGTGTTTGCCATGTTTAATTGTTGTATGAATATGATGTATATGTATAAAATACTAGTTTGGTAAAGGGACAACCCTAGTACACACTTCCCTAGCATACGTCATGTATGTCGGAATACTGCATTCCAAGTGTTGGTGAATTCACTTGTGAGTGTAAGTGCTTAAGTGTTAGAATCTTAGGTAGGTGCTGAGATGGGATTCTCGGTTACCTTAGAGTCGCATATGACACTCTCCATGTGGTTGTTCACTCTAACCACTCGCCTACGAAATGTAAGTATTTGTATACTTATTTACATAATGCTTTTTAACATGCTTTGAACATGCTTTGTGACTTGTTATTAACATGCTTCATGTTATGCTTTATATTATGCTTGCTAGTGTTCTTGAAGTACTATGTTATCATGTCGTATTTCACATGCTATGGTTAGGATTTGACTGAGCTTGGGACTATGTTCGTAGTCCAGGCATCCGGTATCAGACTTGAAGATGTGGTTGGGGTTTCGTTCCGCCACGCACGATGTGTTGGTGAACCCGTGTCGTACTTCGGTTGGCGATAGTGGTTGGCCACACGAGGTGCTTCTGCGCCTCATATCGTCCAACTTGTTGTGCGCTCGAGCTAGCCAAACACGTCAAGTAAACCGTATGCTTTATGTATGTTCACCATGTTTGGTCACTAATGCTTGAACCTAGGGTACCAAACTTACCAGTGAAAACCCTTTTAACCATGGTACCTCGATCCGCTAAGACTCATGAGCCGGGCATGGTGGTATGGGACACCGTGGTCGAGCTGTAGGCCTACGCTAGGGCTACGTGCCTCCCCGTAGTGACCAGTGAGCAACTTAACTCGTGAGCCGATTATGGTGGTATGGGACACTATATTCGCGCTGTCGGCCTACATTGATAAGGTGATGGGGGAGTGGTGCAACCTTTGTGCGTAACAGCCCTGGCAGCCCTTTGTAGTGACCGCGAGCATACTCTGAAGTTGCAGCGCGCCTTAGGGTTCGCCGCGATATATAGAGTATGAACTAGGCCTGTTTCTGTATAGTTGTATCGTGATGAATCGTTTAAGGGGTGATGGGGGAGTGGTGCAACCTTTTGTGCGTAATGTACCACAGCGACCTGCTGCGGTGACCTAGAAAACACACCATCGTCGATATTAACTAGGACCGACGACCCTAGAATGGATCATGTTTGGGAATGATACAAGGGAGGTACCTTAGTTTCCCAATCCTTTGGTTGAAATGGACTAATTAAAACTCGGTAATCATGCTCATCATGCATCGCATGTGCCTGGGAAGATGTGGAGCACTTGTGGGATGTAAGCATGCGCGAACGTGAGATGGTGTCGCATGAGGGAGTATGTCGGAGAGGGCATCCATCATACCGCATTCATACTTGCATTAATCGAGTAACTAGGAGTGTTTGATTTACCGCTTTATCATTCTTTGCTTGATTTGTATTGATAACATGATAACTTATGCTTTATTGTTCCACTGAGTTAGCTACTCACTCCCACGTTACGGGACGGTGTTGTACACACCAAACAGATTTGTTGAGTTTCAGGTGATGGCGATGCTTGTGAAGCAGAGCCGGACTACTTCTATGGTGATGAGGAGGAGTTCTCCTATCTCAGTATCTCTCGACAGTGTCTATGAAGACACTGGTATTATCTTGACCGGGGCTATGGTATTTGGGATAGGAGACTTTACACGTCATCACATTAGGTATATTTTAGAATTGTCCTTGTAATTATTTAACCTGGAAATGTTATCACACTCTGGAGACTCATCATAGTTTATATATTTTGTCTATCTATTACAGTCTTCCGCTTGCAACTTTAACTGTCTCTGGAGTATGATATGTTGTTTTGGCTTAATCTCACTCATGTTCACTACTCTAATACAGTCAACATTCAATCATCATTCATTTTGTTGCATAAGTGATGTTCCGGAACTCGGGAGTTGAGTTTATGCTCGACCCCCAATTTTCAGGGCGTTACATATATAAAGTGGGCCCCACCTACAAATGACTTAGATCAAATACATGCTTCATGGTGGGGTCCATCCAAGTGGGCCACTCAACACATCATCGCACAAAGAGGGAGAGAGAGAGAGACAGAGAAAGAAAGAAAGACCGAGTGATGGAGGGACCTCGACACTATGGGCCCTCCCTTCCATACATACATCATGTGGGTCCCAATACATGTGGGCCCATCGATCAAAATCAACGGTGGAAATCCTTTCCCCACCAAAATGCATGGTCTAGATAACCCTATTTATGCATGGAAAATAAACATCATGATGGGGTCCATAGAGAATGGCCCCATCATGGAATGATCGTGTGGATCACGGTGGGCCATCGGCCACATCTTAGGGTCCAAAGTGAGATCCATACCATCGATTGGTAGGCCTCACTTGGCCCATCACAAAAACATGAAAACTAACCTATGAAAGCTCCCACCGTTTGATCTTCTCAGTCCATTGGAAAGCCGATCTCCTTGTGTCTTACTTTGATGGAGGGTGATGAGGTTTGAATGGTTAGGATGATGGGGTGGTGTAACACCCCGTACTTTCCTGTACTTAAGTGTTACCATTTAATTTAATTTAATATAAATGCAAGAAAATAATACAACCTAAATATATAATATACTATGGAATGTTATTTATATATTTTATAAATATTTAAAGTTTCGTATTAAAATGATATGTAACTATAATCCATGTTATATGCATATACTTATAACACCATTAATATAAATTATGAACTATAGAACTTGAAATACATAAAAAATAAAATATACTGGAACAACTTAATGACTTATATAAAATTTAAAGCCTAACACATATATGACCATACAAATAATATACAAATAATATATATATATATAAATCTCTGCCTCCTGATATTTATATAATTTATATATATTAACAATTTGTTATAAAATAAATTATATGTGACAACATATATAAAAGAAATAAATAATAATAATAATAATAATAATAATTAAATATTTAAGGACATAAAACCCGGAGATCCTACATAGCAGGACCCACAACACGATCAAAGGAAACGTGCACATATGGAGTAAAAATAATAATAATGAAATAAATAATTACAATAATAAATATTATCAATAGAAGTATGGTAACATGGTTGTTAATGTATTAGGCCATTTGATCCATAATCCATCCACCAAATTACACTTAAGTAGTCCTAAAGACCCTTGTACCGTTGGTTTTTGATGGTATGATGATCTAACCATCAGAGCGATAGAAACCAGCGTTTATAGATGATAGTGCATTGGTACGGCCCACCAAAGCTTCGGATCCACCTCATCTTGGGTCAAGCGTCTTAAGATGACACGTTTAGAAGAATGGATGGAGTGGATTTCATCCAAACATCTCAGTGGGCCCCACAGTCATTCCACATGTGCATGGGTCATGCATGCACTCGCTGTGCACTATACAGAGCTACTCGGTTAGACTCCTCTGACTCGCCTTTTACTTCAAAGAGAGATTTCTCTCACTCTCGCTGCATTTAAACAGCAACGGTCGGCCGTCCGTTTGGGATGCATTATGGCCCACCATGAGGGGCCATCTTGATGATCCAGACCATCCATCTGACTTGGGCAGAGGGCTTGACCAAACCCAACTAACTCCTACGCCTAGGATCCCGCACGCAGACACACAATCTGCGGTGCAATTAGACCCTACAAAACCAACGTTTCCAGAAACGAAAACTGTTGCGCTGATAGGTTGGCAATCCGCGTGCCACCTTTTCCTCCGATCTCTGTCGTCCAAACCAATGAGATCTCGACCATCCAAATCCCTAGTTTAGGGCTTCCATTTGCGGCAAAAACCAAAATCGCCCAGTTTTGTAAAGCTGGCTATATTTAGAGTCATTGCAAACCGCTTCATCCGAGCCATCCATTTCGAATCCTACGGTGAAGGATTTGACAGAGAAGCTCCATATAAGGGGTTGGAATCGGATGCATTAGGGTTCTTTCCATTTCACGCAGTAGCCCAAGGAAATCAGCTGCAAGTTTCTTCTTCCTAACCCATTGAAGAAACCCAACTAGAGCTTCGATTCGAAGTTTCCCTAAGCTCCCATGGACATGTCCTAACCTTCTGAAAGCAACGTTTTGAAGAAATGAAGCTCCATCTCGAATCTTCCATTAATGGTTGCCTCCTTCCTCGACCAAACTACATTGAGTTCAGTTCGAGATGGGGCGAATCCAACTATCCAATGGATCCGTTGGACTTGCAGCAGAGGTGGAAAGAAAGGAAAATGAGAGAAAGGTTTTAAGAGAGAGAGAGAGACAGTGGGTGCATCTGTGCACTAGCTCGAACTGAGTCAGCCCGATGCACTAACGGGTTCAATTTGTTGGACTGAGTTCAGTCCAAGCTAGGGATGGGTCTTTTCAAGTCCAGACCATTTTCTAGTTAAGGAAGTGAGGGGAAGATAGAGAAGAGAGATGGGAGAGGAAGAAAACGAGGGAGGGAGACAGAGAGATGGGTCGCGGGTCGAGTTTTTGCCGAGTCGAGTGAATCTCGACCCACTGCCTTAGGGAAAGTTGGGCCCAGCTAGCTGCTGGCTGCAGCTGACTTGAGTGGGAGAAGAAAGAAGAAGAAAGAAGAAGGAAGAAGAGAAAGAGAGACAGAGAGTGAGGGCGTCCTACTACACCATGTTGAGTTGGGTCGAGTTAACTCGACTGTAACTCACTGGGGTGCCGATGCTCCTTACCTCCACTTGTTGATCGAGTCAGAGGAGCTCTGATTGAGTTAGGAAGAAGAGAGAGAAAGTGGTAGGAGGTTGAAGAGAGGTAGCATGGGTCGGGTCAAGTAGACTCGACGGATTGAACTCAAGTTGGGTCCTTGACTTGCCGAGTTGACTCGGTTGGGACCGAGTCTAGCTGGGCCAGGTCATGCTTAGACCGCACTCAGGCCTTGCTGGGGTCGAGTTAAACCCCATCCTATGTGAGTCCCCATTCTTTCCAGATTTATTTTTCATTTTAATTGTTATTATCATTTTTAGATTTATTAAAATTAAATATGATTAATCATTAGTAAATTTTTCCATATGGATATTAAATACATTATTAAAATATTAATACTTTGCCTTGTCATTTTAAAAATATTATTATTAATGTTAGAACATACAATTTATTTTCATCAAAATGACTACTAGTATCACATGGGCTAAATGTTAAGTATATTATTAATATTAATAATTGTTTTGGAATTTTTAATGTTATTATCCATCGTGGGTTGTACTAGATAAATTTACTATAATAGTATCCATTGTTAATATTCCTAAAATTAATAATCAATTCACTTGATTAATTTTATCCATTTAATTTCTTCCATTGATAGTATCATAAATGGCCACACAAAATGGGGTTCAAATCTCATAACCAAAACCTAAAAATCTAGCCTAAACCCTAGGTTAAAACCCTAACCCTAAATAGCGTATAAGCTTGGACCTAACTGTATAACTTTACAATTCATAATAGGGTTTGATTCTAAGGAAACTCGCACCTTCTAGCAACACTGATAGGCGATTCAAAGTATAAGGTGATGATTCTTTCCCTTGAGCTTTCCATCTTCCATTAGCTTAAGTTATAGTTTTTATTTAAGTTCATAACTGATATCTCCCTTTATAATCATATGTGTTAGCTGGTGGAAATTAAATTGTGATATTACATGCTTTACAATTATCCTGTATAACTGTTCATGCTTGTGAATTCCTTTTTGTGGATTGCTTATGGAACTTAAACTGGTACATTAGTGGGAAACTCACACATATGAATGTACACCCATACTTGGGATGTAACTTGACTAGTTGTGATCATAATGGACCTTCGACTTGGTGGTTATTGAGTGGTAGTCTAGATGGATCATTGATGTGGGCCTACCAACCAGGGTTGTTGCGTCCAATGGTTTTTAAGGATGGTTTTATCGTATGGTTTTGATACTCGCCCTATATGTCCTATTTGGTATCACCCTATGAGGCTTTGTTCTGATATTTTCCCTATATGAATTCGATGTTTTATACTGTATAACCATGCGATGGTAAGCCCCATTTGCTGTAATATGATTGGCCACTAGTCGACAGGATTCCATTAAACATCCTAAGATGGTAGCCTCATGGGCCGGGGATGGTAGTCATGGGATACTATGCCCGAGCCATCGGCATACTCTGGGCCATAAGCTCCCCATAGTGACTGTGAGCTTATTTAAAACGACTGAGTGTAATTGGATTAATAATGAACTAGCTAATCATGCATACATTGTACAGACCAGCATCTATTGCTATCGTACGTGATGTACGTATCATTCTAACTGGATGATGTATCCCGGGTTCGATGTTCCAACTGGATGATGTTTCCCAGGTTCGATGATTGCATGGGTAGTGGCCCTGTCCGTACGGATGAGCATCCCCAGGGCGTGAACGCATTCCATACATCCATGCACTTAATAAGACTACATTTACTCTGTTTTGTCTATCTGGATGTTTTATACTATTTCTTACCTAATGCGGCGGTGTGTAATCTTGAGAGGAGTTCACACTGAGTTGGCCACTCATCCATCAAATATATAACCGTACAGGTAGCACAGGTGGCTTAAGTGACTTTCAGGTTCAGGCTGATGTGGAGCCAAGTACAAGTGCCTGGGTTCTATGGTTGTATCTACCTCGAGGAGCTACGCGATCTTGCGGCTTATGTTTACATTCTTATATTATTTTTCATGTACTAAATCATGTGGATTCTTGTATTTGTTATATCGAGACATTGGTTTGTATAAGTCATTATGGGCATCTTCTTGTATATCCTAAATGTAAATGAAGACTTTCCTTTATGTTGATTTGTCCATCCTACGCTCGTCTGCTTACTCTGATGAAAGATAAAAGAAGAAATATATATATATATATATATATTTGACCATCCTTTAAGGTTAACACTCGGGTTTTTGGGAAAAGGGTCGTGTACTCAGGTCTTAAAGATTCGGGGCATTACAGTTGGGAAGTGGGCCACACACACTCACTCCTTTCTCACATGGAAGAGCTTAGACGTGGGATTTTTCTTTGCCTGGGAATGTGGGTTTGAGAAATGAGAAAGAGAGAGTTGTAAAGAGAGAGAGAGAGAGAGAGAGAGAGAGTAGCTTAGGTAGGCCATGATTACTTGTAAGAGAGGTATGGCTGGTTAGTAATAAATGCTTGTAAGAAGGGCTAGGGGTAGGGTGGCTAGCTATAAGTACTTGTAAGAAGGGCTAGGGGTAGGTAGGGTGGCTATAGCTAAGGTAGGGTGGCTATAGCTAGGGTAGGATGGCTATAGGTAGGGTGATGTCATCACTCTCATGATTTCCTAGGGATTAGTGCCACATGGAGTAGGTGAGTCCTGGAATATGTGGTCCATGGCCATTATAATACATGGTCCACATCTTATGATCTAAGTGTCGGATTGGCGCATGAGATGCAACGTTGGAACCGTGGCAATGGTGCGATCGCAATGGTTTTAGTCTCGGATTAAGCTGACTTAAATCTACGGGATACAACTTAGGGTCGGGCGTAAATGTCGATTATGAGTCGCAGGTTACCGGAATTTGTCAAAAATGATCGTGGGAGTTGACGGAACAGTACGGACTAGGATACGAACCTTACAGCTCTCCCCACCTAATAAAAATTGCATCCTTGAAATTTACACTAACATCACAACTCAACATAACTCGTAAAGGAGTAGGAAGTATAACATTATATATAATCAAAATATAATACAACATACAATCAAATATCAAAAAGATGGGGATAACGCTCGCGAAGCTCCACCTCGCACTCTCAAGACGCCTCATCCACACTATGATGGCCTCACTGCACCTTTACCAAGGGAATGACCTTGGTCCGAAGGACTTGCTCTTTCCGATCGAGGATACGAACTGGCTGCTTAATGTAAGAAGTGTCCTCATGAACCTCCAATGGCTGCCAATCAATAACAAACACGATGTCTGACCCACACTTCATCAGCATAGAGACAAGGAAAACGTTGTGGACACCAGACAACTGAGATGGTAAGGCAAGCCGATAAGCTACGACACCAACGCACCCGATGATCTCGAAAGGTCCTATAAATCTCGGGGCAAGCTTGACCTTCGCTCTAAAATGAACCACACCCTTCATGGGTGAGACCTTGAGATACACATGGTCCCCAATGACAAACTCCAAGGGACGACACCAACGATCAGCAAAACTCTTCTGCCGGCTTTGAGCTGTGCGCATCCTCTGCCTAACGATATCGATAGCCTCTAACGTCTGCAACACAAGCTCGGGACCTAGGAAAGTCGCTCTCCAACCTCAGTCCAACAACTCAGATATCTGCACGGTCTGCCATATAATGCCTTAAAAGGAGTCATGCTAATGGTCGCCTGATAGTTGTTGTTGTACGCAAACTCAGCCAATCACGGGTGCTCATCCCAACTACTCGAGAAATCAATCGCGCAGGCCTGAAGCATATCCTCAAGGATCTAGTTGACCCTCTCGGTCTGGCCATCGGTCTGTGGATGATACGCGGTGCTGAGCTGCAAATCAGTGCCTATCGATCTCTAGAAGCTCCTCCAAAACTGAGATGTGAACCTTGGGTCTCGGTCTAAAACGATCGATACAGGAACACCATGCAATCTCACGATCTCATCAACAAACATCTTGGCAAGCCGGTTCGTATCGTAAGAAAATATGTAGACTTCATCAAATGATCCACGACAACCGAGATGGCATTATGACCACGCTGTGTCCTCGGCAAACCCATAACAAAATTGGTAGATATGTGCTCCCACTTCCATATCGGGACTCTCAACGGCTGCAATAGACTAGGGGGTCTCTGATGATCGGTCTTGACACGCTGACACGTGTCACACTCAGCCACAAGACTGGCTATCTGGTGCTTCATCCTCGACTAAAAATACTGACGCCTCATATCGCGATACATCTTCATCGAGCCAGGGTGGATAGAGAACCGCGATCGACGTGCCTCGGTCATAAGATCTCGGCGTAACTCAGGAATATCCAGGACACATAATCGACCTCTAAAGCCAAGTTCACCATCAGAACCAATCTGTCAATCTGTCTGACTCTTAGATGCTGCCTCTACTCGGTAATCCTTTAACGACTCATCTGCCTCTGAGCTTCAATCACCCTTGCAACAAGAAAGGGTTGAATTGATAGGCTCGATAACTAGACGATAAAAGACTGCAAACCAAACTTGAAGTCGTACTCCACTATATCCTCGAGCATCCTCCACTCCTGAATCATCATGTGTGCCACTAGGCCTCGTGGCTGACGGCTGAGGGCATCCGCCACTATGTTCGCCTTACCCGGGTGGTACTGAAGATCAAAATCATAATCTTTCAGGAGCTCCATCCAACGCATCTGCCTTATGTTCAGCTCAGACTAAGAGAGCAGATACTTCAATCTCTTGTGGTCGGAGAAGAGCTCAAACCTCACCCCATAAAGATAGTGCCTCCACACCTTAAAGGCGAAGACAACCACTGCCAACTCCAAATCATGCGTAGGGTAGTTCAGCTCATGGACCTTAGGCTGACGAGATGCATAAGCCACCGGCTTCCTGTACTACATCAAGATAGCACCTAAATCAACTCGTGAGGCATCGGTGAATACAACAAATCCATCACTTCTAGAGGGAAGAGTGAAGATAGGAGCGGACGTGAGGTGGTCCTTCAGCTCCATAAATACCTGCTCACAAGCGTCACTCCACACAAACTCGGCACCCTTCCAAGTCAACCTGGTCAATAAGGCTACAATATGAGAGAATTCCTCAATAAAATGTCGGTAGTAACCCACCAAACCAAGGAAATTGTGGATCTTGGATGCGTTCATGGGCTGGCCCCACTGACGCATGACATTAATCTTCGAGGGATCCAATTTGACACCCTGCCTCGTCACCACATGACCGAGGAACTTCACCTCCTCCTGCTAGAACTAGCACTTTTCCGGCTTTGCGTAAAGCCGGTGTGCACGAAGGGTCTACAAAGTAATCTCCAGATGCCGTTCATACTCCTCACGGGCCCTCGAATATATCAGAATGTCGTCAATGAACACTACAACAAACTGATCGAGATACGGACAGAAGACTCATTCATCAACTGCATAAACACTGCGGGTGCATTGGTCAGTCCGAATGACATGACCTGGAACTCAAAATGACCAGCGTGTCTTGAAAGCTGTCTTTGAGATATCCTCATCTCGGACCTGAACCTGATGATAACCAGATCGCAAGTCTATCTTCGAAAAGAACTGCGCCTCCTACAGCTGATCAAACAAGTCATCAATCCTCAGAAGCGGGTACTTGTTCTTGATCATGACCTTGTTGAGCTCACGATAATCTATGCAAAGCCTCAACGAGTTATCCTTCTTCTTCACGAAGAGTGTCAGGGCTCTCCATGGCGAACTGCTCGGACGGATAATGCTTAACTCTCACAACTCGTCCAACTGCTTCTGCAGTTCCCGTAACTCTAACGGTGTCATACGATACAAGGCCTTCAAAATAGGCGCGGTACCAAGCACAAGATCAATCTGGAACTCGGTGTACCGACGAGGTGGTAACCCTAGAATCTCCTGTAACATGTCGGGAAAACTACAAACGACCGGCAGCTGGTCGATACTCAAAGCATCTGACTCCTCAACGGCACACGATAATAGGCAAGAAAGCTGCTCTCCTCTGGGCTCGGCAATAAACTGGAACTCTGGCACGCTAGGTATACAGAAAGTGACTATCCTTGCGGAGCAGTCCAATATAGCGTAGTACTCGACAAGCCAATCCATGCCCAGGATGACATCAAACTCGAACATCGACAATACGAACAGGTCGACAGACAAAAATATATCCCCAATCAGAACGGGGCAAGATAAGCAAAATTGGTCTAATACTGCAGTCTTCCCTAAGGGCATCGATACTGACAAACCCTCATGTGTAGACTTCATTGGCAAACTGGTCGACCGGCAGAATCATTGGCCACAAAAGAATATGTTGCACCAGAATCAAACAACACATGTACAATGCATGCAAAAACAGGGAGAGTACCCTCGACGACCCCTCCTGATGACTAAGGTCCTGCTAGGCAGCATAAAATCTTCCGTGGGCGTGATGGGGAGGTGCAGGTCCCCTCTGAGGTTTCTGCTAATGCTGTTGCTGTTGTGGCAGCTTGATCTGTTACCTTTGCTGTTGTGGGGGAGGCCCTGGAGGGTGGTACTGTGGTCGTTGTTGCTGCTGCGATGGCTATCTTGGAAGCTGAAGCGATGTCCTCAGCTGCGCCTGCTATGGATGGGGATACTCGTGCACACGATGTCCTGTCTTACAGCATCCAAAGCCGGTAGCTGTAAAAGGTCCCGAAGGTGGTGTTGGGGGTGCCACTGGTACTCGGAATGCTGGGCGGGTCGTACATCGCTGCTGTGAACGATGCTGCTGCTGCTACTGGGAACTACTAGAGGGCGCCTTCCTCTTCTAATTCCCCCTCTGGTCACTAGCTCTCTGCAAACCAACCCAAGCTAACTCATAGATCTAGGCTCTCTCTATGATCTGCTCAAACGTCGGAAGCATGTATCCAATCACACGACTCCTGAGGGCAAGATGCAAACTGTTCTCAAAACAGCGGGCCTTTCGCCCCTCATCATCAACAAGGTATGTCGTGAATCTCGACAGCGCGATGAAACGTGCCTCATACTGGGACACTATCATGTCCCCTTGGACCAGAGTCTCAAACTCTAGTGTGCGCTGCTATTACACATGCTCGGGAAAGAACTTCCGGTCAAACTGGTCTACATAGTCCTCCCAGGTCCACTCGAAATCGGTCGCTACCAATCAGGCTACAGATGTCCACCAATGCTGAGCCTCACCCTGGAGAAGAAATTCGGCTAATGGGACTCGCTGTTGGGTCGTACATCTCATGGTGTCGAATATCTTCTCCACCTTAGAGCACCATATCTCTACTGCAGTAGGGTCTGGCTCACTCTGAAAATGCGAAGGATCGTGTTGTCGGAAGTCCTTGAGAAGGGCGCTCGCACGCTCCTGCTCTACCTCAGCTGGTGTAACCGTGGGACGCCTGCTCTGCCCCTAAAGAATAGCGGTCATCGCCTGCAGCATCTATTGAAGTTGGGTGGCACTCATAGGTACGGATCCACACTGGTCTCAGGTAAAGGAGTAGCATCCTCAAGATGGAAAGCATAAATATCTGGTGGTTGAGTGAGAGTCGCAGATGGTAGAGTGGGAGTCACAGGTGGTGGAACGAGAGTTGCAGGTGATGAAGTGGGATTCACTCGGGTCGCTCTTCTAGCCATTATGTCCTACAGGAACGAACAAGGGCCTATTAGCCTTAAGAATTCTCGAAGGCATAAATGTTAAGGGTCTAAATCACTAAGTTATTTAGGCTCGGAACCTATAAATTCTAAGTTTATAGAAGATATGTGATGTGATCCTTAGGTATCCCCAAGTTATGCTCTGATACCAACTTCTGTCACGCCCCAAACTCAGAAAACGGGCTCACAAAATTTCCGATCACCGAATCCGGTGCCGACAGCGTCCGTAGTACCCCATTCTCGGCTCCCAGCATTCATATACCAGATTCCGATCCTGGGATCCTATAAGGAGGATTTTTAGTATGAACTTTTTTTTATGGAGCATAACCACAAGCATAACCAAGTCACAAAACAACATCATTACATATCCACTATATTAAAAATTTTAAGTACAATACGGAAAAGGAAATACAAGGTGATCAAAAACTCCAAAATAATCTGATGCATGCTCCTGCCTCAGCACTGTTGTGAACCAATGCCACTTGCATGCAACGGTCGTGCATAAGCTTACAAAAGCTTAGAGGGTGGTGTAAGTGTGTGCGCAAGGTAAGCTCCAAGTGTATAAAATCAGAGTAATGCGAAAATATGTGGTAAGTCCATGAATGTTATCAGATGTACTAAAGCTATGTGATGCAAGGCATGAATGTTATCGGTCATACCAAGACCATGCGATGCGAAGCCTATGTAGCCAAATGTCATATGCGAGATACAAAGCAAGCATGCCAGTCCTCATCAAGTACACATATCAGTACGATTCCTTTCTAGATATCACCGGGGTCTAATACACCTCACACTGATTGCCTCCTCCCTAGCTGCATAGTCAAGCAAGTGGAAGAGACCACACAATCCACCTAACCAGTTGTAACGCCCTGAAAATCGGGGGTCGAGTAGTAACTCAACTCTCGAGTTCCAGAACATCACTTATGCAACAAAATGAATGATGATTGAATGTTGACTGTATTAGAGTAGTGAACATGAGTGAGATTAAGCCAAAACAACATATCATACTCCAGAGACATTTAATTTTGCAAGCGGAAGACTATGATAGATAGATAAAATATATAAACTATGATGAGTCTCCAGAGTGTGATAACATTACCAGGTTATATAAATACAAGTACAGTTTTGAAATATACCAAATGTGTAAGTTCACTGGCTTCTATCCCAGTACTACGCCCGACAATACAATACTGTGCAGGTCTTGAGAGACCCGCGAGAATTTCATGATAGGAGAACTTCTCCTCATCACCATAGAAGTAGTCGGCTCCGCTTCATAAGCATCGCCATCATCCGAAATTCAACAAATCTGTTTGGTGTGTACAACACCGTCCGTAACGTGAGAGTGAGTAGCTAACTCGTGGAACAATAAAGCATAAGTTAACATGTTATCGATGCGTCAAGCAAGAATGATAAAGCGATAAATCAAGCACTCCTAGTTACTCTGATTAATGCAAGTATGAATGCAGGTATGATGGATGCCCTCTCCGACATACTCCCTCATGCGACACCATCTCACGTTCGCGCATGCTTACATCCCACAGTGCTCCACATCTTCCAGGCACATGCGGTGCATGATGAGCATGATTACCGAGTTTTTAATTAGTCCATTTCAAACAGCAGGATTAGGAAACTAAGGTACCTCCCTTGTATCATTTCCAAACATGATCCAATCTAGGGTCGTCAGTCCTAGTTAATATCAGACGATGGTGTGTTTTCTAGGTCACTGCGAGAGAGGTCGCTGTGGTCAGCATTACGCACAAAGGTTGCACCACTCCCCATCACCCCTTAAACGATTCATCACTATACATTTATAAAGAAACAGGCCTAGTTCATACTCTATATATCGCGGCGAACCCTAAGGCACGCTGCAACTTCGTAATATGCTCGCGGTCACTACAAAGGGTCGCTGTGGCATTACGCACAAAGGTTGCACCACTCCCCCATCACCTTATCAGTGTAGGCCGACAGCGCGAATATAGTGTCCCATACCACCATAATCGGCTCACGAGTTGAGTTGCTCACTGGTCACTACGGGGAGGCACGTAACCCCAGCGTAGGCCGACAGCTCGACCATGGTGTCCCATACCACCATGCCCGGCTCATGAGTCTTAGCGGATCGAGGTACCATGGTTAACGTGATTATCACTGGTAAGTTTGGTACCCTAGGTTCAAGCATTAGCGACCAAACATGGTGAACATACATAAGACACACGGTTTACTTGACGTGTTCGGCTAGCTCGAGCGCACAACAAGTTGGGCGATATGAAGCGCAAAAGCACCTCGTGTGGTCAACCACTATCGCCAACCGAAGTACGACACGGGTTCGCCAACACATCATGCGTGGCGGAACGAATCCCAACCACATCTTCAAGTCGATCTGGGATGCTGGACTATGAACATAGTCCCAAGCTCAGTCAAATCCTAACCATAGCATGTGAAATACGGCATGATAACATGGTAATTCAAGAACACTAGTAAGCATACTATAAAGCATAACATGAAGCATGTTAATAACAAGTCACAAAGCATGTTCAAAGCATGTTATAAAGCATTATGTAAATAGGGATACAAATACTTATATTTCGTAGGCGAGTGGTTAGAGTGAACAACCACATGGAGAGTGTCATATGTGACTCTAAGGTAGCTGAGAATCCCATCTCAGCACCTACCTAAGATTCTAACACTTAAGCACTTACACTCACAAGTGATTTCACCAACACTTGGAATGCACTATTTCAACATACATGACGTATGCTAGGGAAGTGTGTACTAGGGTTGTCCCTTTACCAAACTAGTATTTTATACATATACATCATATTCATACAGCAATTAAACATGGCAATCACATCAGCAAATTTTATACGTATAGGGTACTTCCACGTATACCCAATTTCGACATACATAGTGTTTACAAAGGAACATAGATTTCGGCGATTCCTTTCGCCAAGCTAGTATTTTAATCATGTATTGTATAATCATACATTAAATAAATATGTCAAACATTATTCCAAAAGAAATACGTATACGGTATTTCTACAATACGTAATTTCAACATACGGCGCATTTACAAGTAAACATATATTTTGGCGATTCCTTTCGCCAAACTAGTAATTTATTCATATATTATATAATCATACATTAAATAAACATGTCAAACATTTATCCAAAAAAAATACATATACGGTATTTCTACGTATACCTAGAATATGTGAAATTCCATATTTCACACCGTTAATCAAAACAGGAAACGGAAAGCACTTTGTACATATGCAATTGCAAGCAGATCATGAATCTACCATTATCTGACATTGAAAGCGTTGAAAACCACAACTTATACACTTAAAGTCCTCACCTTTGCCTTTGGAAACGAAACGAATCAGCAAGGGTAGTGGAACTTCCGTATACGGGAGATTTCTAGCCTAAAGAGCGGAATCGGTTAGTTGTTATGCAACCCACATCAATCCCACTTCAAATCAGACCTAGGGTTAGGATTTCTTACCTTCAAATGGGACGGAAAACGCCGGGAAAGCGCCTAGAATAGGGCGGTGTAGGCCGTGTAACAAGCCAAAGCAGTAGGAGGAAGATCAACAGCAAAACCCAAGCTCTTCTCTCTCTTTTCTCTCTCTCCCTCTAGGGTTTTTCTCCAAAATTCGTATGGCTATGAGAGGGGCTGTTCTAAGCTCCTTTTATAGCCAAAAACATTCCGAAATTAGACTCAGGTTCAAGGGGTACTGCTAATATAGGATATTCGTCGCTTTTCCAGCTCAAAAGGGAAGTTCTGGTGGCCCTCCTTGAACCAAACGTCAGACTTAAGCTCACCATCTATGGATCTACGTGGGATTACGTTTTTGACTCGATCGGATTCCCAGATCACACGTGGCGGACCACTTTCAGTTCGACGGTCAGTGGGCCACGATCAGAAATTCCAAGTACATGTAAATGTTCCTGAAATTTTTCTTAATCCGAGGGTGTAATTTGGTCTGATTCTGACGGTCAGGTTGCTTAATACTGACGCGTCAACGAATGATACCAGATCACTATTCCGGATATTTATTTTGGATGGGAATAGTGTTTTTCACACTCCTCGCTTCGAATCGATAAAACGAATGGCCATGGAACATCGGATGGAGCTGATTTTGAGATGATTGTTAAGCCCGGTGAAGCGGTCCTAGTTCCTTAGCTTCGGGTTAATCGGACGGACTCCGATGTGCGATCTAGACCTAATACTGAATTTCGTTTCATTCCGAGAGCAGACGGAAATGAGTTTGGTTCTAAACTTTAGGGTAACCTAGCGCCAATGATTCTACAAGTTTTGGGTCTTGCGAGAACGTATTTAAAGCGATTGAACGGATTTCGTAGCTAATGTGGTTTCACACCTAGTTACTTTGTCTCATTTTAAAGGATTTAGTCCTAAGTGAATTCTGGTCGAGGTGGTACTCAGGCCTTTGGAGTTTGTATATAAAGTGATCCAAGTTATACTACTTAGCTAGTTTAAGATAGTGTCTAGGGTGAAAGTTATTAGAAAAATTGGAAGATCAATGTGATGAAGGGTGAGGTTTGTGAAGGAAATGAGTTCAAAGGCGGCTTTAGACTTTGGGATTCAGTTCTGACAAGTTAATGAGGTATTACGATCGACCCATTGCCTAAGGTCATCTAATCCCAGGTTGGCAAAAATTCGGGGCGTTACACCAGTAGTCTGTCAATATCTACCCGGCTCATCGATAGTGGACTCATTTGCGAGCTGGTCAAACTCAGCCTAGCTTATAGCCCCCTCACTCGAGCAGATAAGGCCACACCCCCTTCCAACCGACCACGACACAGTGGGAGACACAACCTACTGGTATTCGGTACTTGAGCACTCGTGTATCCACTTGGTCTAGACGTTGGAGCATCTCCTAGTACCAAAAAGGTTCTGAGATTTTCACCCAAGGACATCCAAGTGCCCATAATGCTAGAGCCAATATTTCTGGTATCCAATATGACCATCCATGATGTGCCTGTGGAGGCCACGACCCTGATGTCGCTAGGGTGTGCAGTGATCACGACACACAATGCAAAATGCATGGGTCACACCGTTAGTCATACAACAATCCTTCACGTACCGTGTGATCATGTGGGGGCACTCCGTCTCATAAGGAGTCCCGTAAATATCTCAGCCCAATGGCTTATGCTATGATCAAACATTCTCCATATCAAACATACATATGATGCGTATGGGCATGAATCATGAAGCTATACTAAGCATGTTATAAAGTGATGAACTGTCTTTACAATGAAGATGGGCCTAGACGTCCTATATGTAACCAGTATGGACCTATCAATGGGCCCAAGGGAGAGTCATAATGAGGACATTTAACCATCATTATTCTTACAATGTAGACGTCAAACCATCATTGCTCACAAGGCGTAGTCCGCCATAAAACATCATTGCACAAACCATGGAAGAATCACACATTGCAATGGACCTTAGGTACATCCCATTGGGCCTTAAATACATCAAATGGGCCATATCACATGGTCCTTATATTCATCAAGTGGGCCACATCAATGGGTCGTACCAGTGGGCCTTATGTACATTGCAATGGGCCATAACCCATGGGCCTTATAATATATCAAAATGGGCCTTACATTCATAGCAAGGTGGGCCTCAACAACGGCCTCATACACATCAAGGTGGGCCTCAACAATGAGCCATAAATATGACAAGTGGGCCACATCACATGGGCCATATGTATATACCAAGGTAGGGTCCCCTTGAACTATAGATCTGTCTTATGTTTAGCCTTAAGCCGTAAACAAGCTTTCAAAATGGTTGGACAGATTGGATGCAACACATGCATCATGGTGGGGGGGTCCATATGAAGGCCCACCATCATGTATATATTATATATAATATAATATATAATCTATATATAATATATATAATATATATAATATAATATAATATAATATATACACACACACACACATACTGCAGGTGCAGTCCCACACGTGGGGTGGGTCCCATATAGATGGACGGCATGGATGAAACATATACCTCATGGTGGGGTCCCCCTATAGTCTAGCAATCAACTAAAATGGCTGGACGACATAGATAAAACACATATATTTCGATGGGGTCCACTAGCCGTCTAGCAGCCCCGCCGAATGGCTGGACGGCATTGATAAAACACATACATCTAGGTGGGTTCCACCGTCCACGGTAGTGGACAGTGTGAATAAAACACATATATCACTGTGGGTCCCACATGGGGCCCACTATAATGTTTATAAGCCATCCAATCCGTTCATAAGGTCACGTAGACCTAGATGAAGAGTAAAAAAAATATTTCATATTGATTCAAAACTTCTGTGAACCCAAAAATGGGTTTCAATGGCAGACAGTTCGACCCCACTGTTTCCTATGATGTGGGCCACCTGAGCTTTGGATGTGGCTGACTTTTGGAGGGCCCACTGTCCCAAAGGGGACCCAACATATGCATGGCGTGGATGTTTGAAACAAATCACGGTGGGGCTCACATGTTTGGCCATGGTCCTTGGCCCGTCCACCCATGGCGTAGCAGCGCCTGCTGCTCTGTCAGCGGCAGCAGTTGTAGCTACCTATTTTTATATATATTTTTTTTGAAAAATTAGTTTTTGTGAGGTTTTTCTATGGTAGGGCCCGCATCAGGGGAATCCATCTCATCCATTGGCTCTCATGGCTCAAAACAAGCCAAACAATCCCAATATTCGAGGCGTTTTGGCGTATAAAATCATCAAGTGATTTTTCAACGGTAAAAATCACCGTTTGTTATGCTATGGCCCACCAAAAATTTGGATCAACTTCATTTTTCGGCTCAACGCCTAAAATGATCTAAGGAATGCAATGGACGGCTTGGATTAAAAATATACATCAAGGGCCTTCATGAACAGCCCTTCCCCAAAGCTTTGAAACAAAGCTAATATTTGTGTTCTCATTTCACATCCAGGGACGTCCCCGGACACTGGACGGTTCTGGGCAAGACAAATACATTTAAGGTGGGCCCTGCTTAGGTGGGCCACCACATGGCTGGGTGGTGTGGAACAACATATATACAAAGTGGGCTCCATCTACAAATGACTTGGATCAAATACATGCTTCATGGTGGGGTCCATCTGAGTGGGCCACTCAACTACATCATCACACAAAAGAAAAAGAGAGAGAGGGAAAGAAAGAAAGACCGAGTGATGGAGGGACCTCGGCACTATGGGCCCTCCCTTCCGTACATACATCATGTGGGTCCCAATACATGTGGGCCCACCAATCAAAATCAACGGTGGAAATCCTTTCCCCACCAAAATGCACGGTCTAGATGACCCTATTTATGCAAGGAAAATAAATATCATGATGAGGACCATAGAGAATGGCCCCATCATGGAATGATTATGAGGATCAAGGTGGGCCATCGACCACATCTTAAGGTCCAAAGTGAGATCCATACCATCGATTGGTAGGCCTCACTTGGCCCAAGACAAAACATGAAAACTAGCCTATAAAAGCACCCACCGTTTGATCTTCTCGGTCTGTTGGAAAGCTGATCTCCTTATGTCTCACTTTGATGGAGGGTGATGAGGTTTGAATGGTTAGGATGATGGTTCTTGGGGTGGAAAGTGGGCCACACACACTCACTCCATTCTAACATGGAAGAGCTTGGACGTGGGATTTTTCCTTACTTGGGAATGTGGGTTTGAGAAATGAGAGAGAGAGAGAGAGAGAGAGAGGGAGGGAGTAGCTTAGGTAGGCCATGATTACTTGTAAGAGAGGTATGGCTGGTTAGCAATAAATGCTTGTAAGAAGGGCTAAGGGTAGGGTGGCTAGCCATAAGTGCTTGTAAGAAGGGATACGGGTAGGTAGGGTGGCTATAGCTAAGATAAGGTGGCTATAACTAGGGTAGGGTGGCTATAGATAGGATGATGTCATCACTCTCATGATTTCCTAAGGATTGGTGCCACATGGAGTAGGTGGGTCCCAAAATATGTGGTCCACGGCCATTATAATGCACGGTTCACATCTTATGATCTAAGCATCGGATTGGCACACGAGATGCGACGTTAGAACCGTGGCAACAGTGTGATCGCAATGGTTTAAGTCTCGGATTAAGTCGACTCAAATCTACGGGATACAACTTAAGGTCACGCGTAAATGTCGATTATAAGTCGCAGGTTACCGGAATTCGTCAGAAATGATCGTGGGAGTTGATGGAACAGTACGGACTAGGATACAGGTCTTACAATTATAATCCCTTCTTAGAAATTTGAGAGGCCATAACTCCACAAGAAGGTAACCTTAGAAGGTCTCTTTGGGGTAAAATGATAAATCTGAGGATTATGCCTCACTAATGTACCACATTGTAAAATTTGAGGATTTCAGCCTCTTATACAAACATATAGTTAGATAAGAGGATTTTAACCTCATATTGTGCTTAGTTGTCAAATTTAAGAATTTAGCCTCATTTGTATTAATAATTTAAGCTTTAAAGTTGTTGAACTAAATATCACATGTTTATACCTTAGATTATCTATAGTCATTCCTGCTTTTAATTAATATATATTTGAATGACCTTAATTAGCATGCTCCATGATTTTCATGATATAACGCATCCCTAACCCATGTTAGTATAAACTTTTTAATTGGTAAATCTAAACTTGTAGAGTTGGTTCCTATATGATCTTTACTGGAATATCTTTTGGAACTAACTCTTTGTCAATACTGACAAAAAAAAAAGGAGAGAAAGATCATGTCCCATCAAAACAATGCATTCTCTTGTGTAGGGTTTGTTTGTTGTTATAGCAGGTTTGATCGGGGAAGGAATTATGGGGAGTAATGCAAGTGTTAGATGTCTTAGTGTATCGAGTTGTAAATCTTTTATATTTGACATGTAATATCTTTAGTTGTTTTGGTATGTCATTAGTATGAACCATGACATAGTCTTAAGTTAAGTTTTTATCATGTAATTGACAAAAGGGGAGATTGTTAGTGCATTGGTTTTTCCACTCTATTTGTCAATTACATGAGTCATTATGTCATGTAGTTGGTTGAGCCTTTGAAAAGAGAAGACCGAAGACACAAGCGAAGTTAAAGCATCAAGGAAGTAAGCACAGGTAAATAGGGTGCCTTGGTGATATGAACCCTTAACCCAAAATAACCCATATACCTCTAGATGAACTTGACCTAATAGGAATACCTAATTGATCATCCCTTAGTCGTAGGAGACCAAAAACAAATATGATAAATAAGGCTAGAAGAGGTGTGAATCTGTTGTTCAAAAGATAGCACAAAACAGCAGATTTCGATTGATGTTTAATGGTATCGAACTGCCATCAAACAACCTTTAATGATGTCGAATGCTTACCGATGACATCAATCAAGAGTCAGAAATGTCCAACAACCAACTAGATTTATTCTCCAATTTTCTCGATGGCATCGAGGTCCCTTCAATGATATCAATTGAGAGTCAAAATTGTCTAGCAAGAAATTGGATTTTTCTCTGACTTCCTCGATGGCATCAAAGACCTTTAGATGACATAAAAACTTAAAGTTCGATGACATTGAAGGACAGTTCGATGACATTAGAATGTGTCCAGATATGTCCATAAGAAATCACCATATTGTTTGGATTGTTCGATGGCATTGAGGAATCCTTTAATGACATCGAATGTATCTTTGATGACATCAACAAAGCTATTTTCTGCCCATTTTTTAACCATTGGAGCTTGAACTTTTTATAAAGGGTAATCGGCTCTTGGGCATTTTCATGGGTTTTTGGAGAAATAGAAGCCTAGGAGAATCCATGTTTATACCCCTCATCCTAAGACTCTATTCGATTGAGTTCTAAGTAATCTCCTTTGAGATTACAAATCTAATGAGGATTCCAACCTCAATATTAAGATATGCTTGAACTCTTCCATTTTCTAGAGATTGGACTTAAGAAATCTTGACATACAATTATTCAAATCGTCTATAGAACCCATATAGTTGAATCCTTGGGAAAAAAAACTTCCCACTAGTTGCAGGAGATTCAACCAACCTCCCATCACCTTGGTCATCTCAGAGGAGCATCAAATGCAAGGTGATTGATCATGGAGTTAGAGCCTTGGCAAAGCAGTGGCAGCATGATCGGGGGAGCATCAGGGAGCTTATTGAAGCACGGGAGAGTGACAATGAAGTAAACCAAAGAGGCACTACAAAGGGAGCTCAATCTGACAAGTAAGTTGTCAATTGTAAGAGTTCAAGTTTACTCTCTTTCCTTATGTAGGATTGAGAGTAAGAGTTTGTAAACCCAAACTCAACTAGGTTCTTTCATATGACCTTGGCCTTTGCTCAGGGCCTAAATCTATGGTTCTTGTGTAGGACCAATGTTGTTAGTTAGCCAAAGGAAAAATTAACTAAAGTCTCTTGTTAAAGCCTTCAACGGGAGAATATGTATCGGGTTCTGGTGTAGGACCTTAGCTCAGGAGTAGAGCATAAATTTCAGGTTCTTATGTAGGACCTTGGCTCTTGTGTAGGGCCTAAACCTTTAGTTACTTGTGTAGGATCTTGACTCTTGTATAGAGCCTAAATATCAGGGTTCTAGTGTTAGGACATTAGCCTTTGCGTAGGGCCTAAAACCCCAAGTTCTTGCATAGGACCTTGGCTATTGTGTAGAGCCTAAATTTAGAGTCCTTGTTGTAAGTGCTATAGTCTATATCCTTGTCGGTTGTCAAATTTGTGATGTTAAAATCACTGTTATATATCTTGGATAAGTGAAGCTCTCTCAAAGATCAACATTCATAAATAAGTAAAGATCACAACAATCAAAGCTCACAAGTACAAAGATCAACCTTGACTGTAAGTACTACTCACAAGACAAGTCTCAAGAATGTATGATTCAAGAAGTGTACAAGGTAGTTCATAATGAACTCAAGACACTTTCAAGGCTGAGCTACATCAAGATTTCAAGATCGAACTATATCAAGACATCAAGGCTTAAACTTCAAGGTCACTTGTTATTAATGTTTCAATGTCCTTACTTCTTGTTGAGGTTTGATTGACCATAGGTTGACCTTAGAAGTAGGCCATTTTGGATACATAAGTCATATGTATATGTCACATGAGTTTGGGCTATTTGAGGGCTTGTCCTAGGCTTTCTTCGACTAGTCCTAGCTTTACTTCGACCAGTCCAAGAAATTCCTCGATCAGTCGTGAATTTGTTACAAATTCAAATATTTTCTGTTAGGCTTCGACTAGTCCAGGAATCTCTTCGACCAGTTGAAGGAACAGTGTCGACTGCATCTTCGACCAGTCGAAAATCTTTGACTCAAAGTCCAGTGATTATTTACAGGGTCTTCGACCAGTCGAAGAACGGTCAAAGTTATCGCCCCCGATTTTTTTTCAAATCTGTTACTTCTTCGACTAGTCGAAGAGCTCCCTAGACCAGTCAAAGACGCGATCTGCTCACCTATAAATTGAGCACGAATCTCAGAAGAATGCAGTGAATTAATTAATCCATTCAAGCCAATCTTCGTCAAACTTCTGAGAGATAATTCTGTACTCCATCTAAGCTAAGTGTGCTTATTTAATATTCTCTTTCTTTAGCTTTATTTAATTGATTTTGTTTTTGCTATTCCAATCTAATTTGATAAGAGGAATTGTTATTCCCTTTCTTTGGAATCAAAATCAATTAAGGCAAGCCCTAGTTGGTTTAATTTAAAATCTATTAAAATTAGAACCATTGTAATTGAGTACTGGACATTGAACTTGAACATTCAATCATCTACTCTGACTTGGTTCTACCGGGCTGCTACAACGAAGGAGATAATCAGGTATTTTACATTTAATTGTAAATTCCTTTCTGTTTTAGTTTCTTTCAAGATTTGCCAGAAAAATCTTGTTGTATTGGTTATCTGAGGAGAGCCAGAAAAACTCAGAAGTGGGGTTTTTTTAATTGTGTAAGCCCACGGACAAAGACACAATTGTAAAGGTTTTGGGTGAACCTGTGAAAACCTATTTTGTTAGTGAACGCTAATATCCCCTGTGTGAGGATATTAGGAGTGGAGTAGCATTTTGTGTGGTTGTTGTTTAACAGTTGGTGAATACACAGGCGAACCACTATAATCCCTTGTGTTATGGTTGAATGATTTACATTTCTAATCTTTAATTATTTATTTGTGGGATGTATGTATGGTGGTGAATGTTGTAATCATTTAATTTAAGCATTGTAGGAATTTTGTAATAGTTTAGAATTTACTTTCTGCTATTCCTTTATCTGCTTGAAATTCAGTTTCCTTTAAAGTTGTTCCAGCAAGGTTGCCCTGCCATTTTTATGGTGTATGGCTGTCCCTAGAATAATACATTTGTGATTACAATTTATTTCAGTTTGTGCTTATTTCTATATTCCTCTTTGGTTTGAGATTTGATACAAAGATCTTTCTAGAAATAAGGTTGTCCTACCATAAACTCTGGTTTTTGGTGAAAGGTTGTCCTTAGAACAACATTTGTATCAACCTCTCAAGATCATATTTTTGAGGTTGTTTTACTTTCCTGCATTGTGTTTTATCTTGGCTATCATATTCTTTTTAATTTCGCTGTTATAAGTTTTATTTGGCAGTCCTATTCACCCCCCCCTCTACGACATATAGCTAGGCCTTTTCAAGTGGTATCAAAGCCTAATAGCTCGTTCTTATTGCTTTTTATTTGGATTTATTTCCTGAGCTAACGATCTAAGCTATATAAAAAGATGTCAAATTTTGATAGCCTTTCAGTCACTAGGCCTCCACCATTTGATGGCTCAAACTATGCTTATTGGAAAGCCAGAATGAGGATCTTCCTAAAATCAATGGATGAGAGTGTGTGGTGAGCCACAGTGACTGAATGGAAAACTCCTACCATTGAAGTAACTGAATCCGACGGTTCAAAAACTATGTCTGTACCTGCTTATTATTTATGGACCACCCTTCAGAAAAGTGAGTATAGTGCCAACGCTAAAGCACTAAATGCAATCACTTGCGCACTATCACTGGATGAGTTTAAAAGAATCATAACCTGTGATACTGCAAAGCAAGCCTGGGATATACTACAAATGACACACGAGGGTACATCAATTGTCAAAAAGTCTAAAGTCCAACTCCTCACAACAAAATTTGAAGAAATTCATAAGGAGGAAAATGAAATGTTTATGGACTTTTACACTAGACTTAATGACATTGTAAACTCAATGTGAGGTCTTGGCAATAAAATCCCAGAAAGTAAAGTGTGTGCAAAGATATTATGCTCACTTCCTGAACGGTTCAATTCTAAAGTAACCGCGATCCAGGAACTTTGTGATACGGATAATATGAGGGTAGAAGAACTAGTTGGTTCTTTACAAACCTACAAGTTAAACTTTAAAGCTCCTAAAGGCAAATCTATCACACTAAAATCCTCTAAATATAATTCAGAAGAAAATTCTGATTCAGAAGATGATATGGCTCTTTTAGCTAAAAAATTTTACAAGATTTTCAAAAGCAAGAAAAGGGTTGATTTTCAAAAATCAAATGATAAAAAGAAGTTTAGACCCAAAACTCGAAAATTTTTGAAAGATAGTCAATGTTACAACTGTCAAGAATATGGGCACTTAGCAAATAGATGTCCTAAAAAGGACAAACCTAAGAAGAAGGGTATGTTGGCTACATGGGATGAATCATCTGATTCTGAAGCTTCTTCAGAATCAGAAGATTCTGAAACTGAGTCAGGCAATGAAGTTAAAGCACTTATGACTCTAGCCAAATTTACATTTTCAGATAAAGACTCAACAAGTGAAGAAAATCTGAGTAGTGTATGTGAAAATGAAGATGATCTTCAAGACACTTACAATGCCCTATATAAGGAAAGTTGTAAAATTGTTGTCAGACTTAAACTTCAAAAAGAAAAGTTTTCTAAACTCAAAGAATGTTTTGAATCACTTGTCTTAGAAAAATCACAAATTTCAGATTGTTTTGAAAAATCTAAATGCGATTTGGAATTCAAAAACTCCCTAATTGTTGATTTGAAATCTGACATTGAGAAACTCAAAAAGGAAGTATCTTCTCTTCTGAGTCAAAAGGACACATGGAAATATGCTCAAGGTGATCCAAAGTTAGAAAAACTCTTATCTGAATCAAGAAAATGTGGCGATCTATCCGGGTTGGGCTATGATAAAAATTTATCTCCTAAACAAAATTATACTCCTCCTATGTTTGTGAAAGGAGAGTCCTCAAACTCAAAAGTAAAAAATACTTATCAAGGTTTTTCTAGAAATTCAAAAACTCTTCAAAAACCTAGAAGCAGCCATGTCAACTTTAATCAGAAATGAAATCCACTAGCTGAAAAGATAGTAGATTTACTCAAGGAGCTCCTAAAATCCAACTCTATAGGTTATTCTTTCAACTATGAACAAAAGAAGACCAACTATGTTCCTAAACCCAAAACAGTTATGAAATGGGTTCCTAAAGTCACCTGCTTGGTTGCTCACACTGCTTTCAAAGCAACAAGTCATTCAAAATGGTACCTAGATAGTGGATGCTCCAGGCATATGACAGGTGACAAAGCTTTATTCACGGATCTAAAAGATATGACTGATGGTTCAGTCACATTTGGTGATGGTAGCAATTGCAAGATTATAGGCCAAGGTACGGTTCAACTTTTTAATCTTCCTGTGTTTAAAAACGTTTTATATGTTGAAGGCTTAAAACATAACTTGCTTAGCATATCACAAATATGTGATAATAACCATAGTGTTAGGTTCTCTAATCAAAGCTGTGAGATACTAAACAATAAGGGTTCTATAATATTAGCTGGACGTAGAATGTCTGAAAATTGTTATATTATTAGTGAATCCAGCTCATCTAATCAAACATGTTACATGGTCCATACAGACGAGACTGATTTATGGCATAAACGTCTTGGACATGTACATTATCAAAATTTATATAGATTGAGCAAACGAGAACTTATAAGAGGTTTACCCAAACTTCAAAAATTAGATAAAATATGTGGTGAGTACCAGATAGGCAAACAAACAAGGAACTCACACAAAAAGGTGAATTCAAATACCACATCAAGACCACTCGAACTTCTCCACATGGATCTAATTAGACCTACCAGAACGGAAAGTCGTGGTGGGAAAAAGTATATCTTGGTAATAGTTGATGACTTTACCAGATTCACTTGGGTAGCCTTCTTAAGGGATAAATCTGAAACCCTTGAAGAAGTAAGAAAAGTTCTCAAAAGGATTCAAATTGAAAAATCTTCTCAAATCAGTAAGATTCGTAGTGATCATGGATCTGAATTTGAGAATAGCAATTTTGAGAAGTTCTGTACCGACCAAGGAATATTACATGAATTCTCTGCTCCCAAAACTCCACAACAAAATGGAATTGTGGAAAGAAAGAATAAGGTACTTTAAGAAATGGCTAATGTCATGTTGAATAGCATGAATCTCTCTAAAAATCTTTGGGCTGAAGTTATTAACACAGCTTGCTATATTATTAACCGAGTCTACACTAGCAAAGATAATAATAAAACGCTTACGAATTGTGGTTCAATAAAAATCCTACTGTCAAATACTTTCGAGTTTTTGGCAGCAAGTGTTATATTTTACGAGATCGTGAAAATTTGAGAAAATTCGATACAAAGAGTGATGAAGGGATTTTTCTAGGATATTCCTTAAACAGTCGTGCCTATAGGGTTCTGAACAAAAGAACTGGCGTGATTCAAGAGTCCATCAATGTTGTCATTGATGATCACTTAAATACGCCAATCCCTAATTCAGATAATGATGAAGTTCTAATCATTGATAAACTCGATACTTCATCAAATCAGACTGACTTTGAGTTGAGGACTGTTAAAGATCATCCAACTACTCAAATTCTTGGAAACCCTCTCACCGGTGTTCGCACCCGTAGACAACTTAAGGATATATGTAATTATGTATGTTTTACATCCCAAATAGAACCATCTAATGTAAAAGAAGCTCTTGCTGATGAGAACTGGATTGTTGCAATGCAAGAAGAACTTAACCAATTTGTAAGAAATGATGTTTGGTATCTCGTACCAAGACCTAAAAATAAACACATCATTGGAACAAAATGGATTTTCAAAAATAAGTTTGACAAGTATGGAAATATAATTAGAAACAAGGCTAGACTAGTAGTACAAGGTTATACTCAAAGTGAAGGAATTGATTTTAATGAAACTTTTGCACCAGTAGCACATCTTGAATTTATCAGACTATTTATATCCATTGCATGTTTTAGAAAGATAAAGATATATCAAATGGATGTGAAATGTGCTTTTCTAAATGGCAATTTACATGAAGAAGTATATGTTGAACAGCCAATGGGTTTTGAAGATCCCAAAAATACTGATCATGTATATCGGCTTAAAAAGACACTTTATGGTTTAAAACAAGCATCTAGGGCATGGTATGAGAAACTAACAAAATTTCTTTTAAGTCATAATTTTCAAATGGGATCTGTTGATAAAACTTATTTGTTAAAAAACATAATGATCATATCTTAATGGTATAGATTTATGTTGATGATATCATTTATGGATCAACTTGTACTAACTTGACTATTGAGTTTGCAGATTTGATGAAATCACAGTTCGAAATGAGCATGGTTGGGGAATTGACTTATTTCCTTGGATTGCAAGTAAAGCAACAACCTGAAGGAATATTCATTTCTCAATCTAAGTATGCTTTAAATCTAATCAAGAGATTTGGATTTGAGAATGGCAAGAATTTCGATACTCCCATGAGTACTACCCTGAAACTCTCACAAGACTCTAATGGTAAAAATGTTGATTCAAAACTTTATCAAAGTATGATTGGTAGTTTGTTATATTTAACTGCTAGTAGACCTGATATTTCTCTAAGTGTTGGTATTTGCGCAAGATATCAATCTGATCCAAAAGAATCTCACTTGATTGCTGTCAAGAGGATTATTAGATATGTCGCAAGTACTGTAAATCTTGGTCTCTGGTATCCTCATGAGACTATTGTCCAACTTGCTGGGTACTCAAATGCTGACTAGGCTGGTAATCTAGATGATAGAAAATCAACCAGTGGTGGTTGCTTTTACATTGGAAATTGTTTAGTTTCCTGGTTTAGTAAGAAACAAAATTTTATATCACTTTCAACAGCTGAAGCTGAGTATATCGCAGCTGGTAATGCATGTACACAACTTGTTTGGATGCAACGAATGCTAAGTGATTATGGAATTAAACAGGATTCTATGTTATTGCATTGTGATAATTCTAGTGCAATAAATATTTCAAAAAATCCTATTCAGCATTCTCGTACTAAGCACATTGACATTAGATTTCATTATATTTAGAAATTGGTATAAGAAAAAGTTATATCTCTGGAATATATTCCTACCGAAGATCAGCGAGTTGATATTTTTACAAAACCTCTTGATAAAAGCAGGTTTAAAAAGATGAAATTTGATCTTGGCATGTGTATTTCAAAATGATTATTTATGTCTACTTGTATCATAGTGTATATATTTGCTAGGTTTAATTCCAATTTTTTTAAAAAAAATTGCAAGAAATATGAAATTTTGGACGTCCTTCGACCTGTCGTGAGTATACTCGACCAGTCAACCTTCGACCAGTTGTAGATACCCACGACCAGTTGTAGATCTCGGGAATCACTTAAAAATTAGGGTTTTTACTTTCTTCCTCATTTCGTTTTTCTTCTCTAAAGAGCCGAGCTTCGACTTGTCGAACCCACTGTTCTTGTTCTTCAAGGTTAGTGTTCCATTTACATTTTTCTTACAAATTTGTGTCTAGATTACTTTCTTTTCTAACTTAAAGCTTTCTATTTTGGATTTCATTAAGATTTGGGGTTTGGATTTTGAAAAATCTGTTTTAGGTAAACCCACTTCTCAATTCTTTACAACTTCTTATTTCCTTGTTATTGTTGTTGCATATGGCTTCTAGAGGTAGAAAAACTACTTCCCGTGGTCCTTCTTCTTCCTCCAGATCGACCAAGCGTCATCTTCTTGTTCCCAATAATGATCCATCTTATGTTACGAACATTAGATCACGCAATATTATTGTTGATATTAATCATATTGCACCTTTTGACATCCTTCCTATGCTTGAAGTTGTAGGTTGGGTTAACTTATTACATTGGGGTGGGCCTGTATACCAGTCCATTGCCCAATCCATGTTTACATGTATTAGTGACTTTTCATAGGATAATTTAACTTTTAAAATATCTACTAGTGAATGGCCATTTGACATTGATCGTCATTTAATTTCAGCCCTCATGGACATTCCTGTAAATGATGAGGGTATTCCTATTCATAACTTGACTGATAAACCCTCAGTTTCTGAAAAACGTATACTCACTAGAGACTTGTGCAACATGGATGTTCATTGGACTCGTAAAGGGAACGCGCTTCCCGCAAGGTATTTGTTACCCAAATACAAAATTCTCCACAGAATCTTTGTGTCTAATGTATATCCTCGTTCGGGTAATAAAACTGACTTGACTTCGTTTATGGTTCGTGTTATTCATGCTATTTCCAGTGGTACTCAGATTTGTTTACCATCCTTAATCTGTCATTTCATTCTTCAGTTTAGACTCTATCCTGGTCATAGTGACATTCCTTTTGGTTATTTAATGACTGTATTGGCTACACATATGTTGGTCGATATGCCTGTTAATGAGGCACCTATCCATCATCTGATTTTCAACAATTCTAATCTCAATAAGATGAAGCTGGAATTACTTCCTGAACAAGGTGGTGATGGTGGTGGTGGTCATGAAGAAGCTGGTGATGACATTAATATGGATGACATCTTTGAGGAACTGGATTCTGATTCAACAAATGATCCAGATTTTGAACCATTTAATTTTGATGCACGTCTGAGTGCATTAGAGGGTAAAGTTGAGAATATAAATGTAAAGATGGAAAACATGTCTGTTGCTCATGATTTACAATTCAAGTACATGCGCAAATATCTTAGGCGATTGAACAAAGGCATGCACCAACTTGATCCCTTTATTCCTGCTCCGTCATCTAGTTCTAGTTCTGATTAGTTTATATGGATTTTCTGGTCTGTAATAACCTTAAAACTTAGCACTAAGTTGACTGCTTTAGAATTGGATACTATTATCTGATTAGTTCTATGTTGGGTATCTGTTCTTTGTGAAACTATGCTGATTTTAAGTTGAATACTATCTGTTTTGCTGTTATAATCTCATGTTTACTCTCTTATATTCCTTTATTTCGTTCTCCCTTTTTTTATTTCCTTTGTCATATTGTGACAAAAAGGGGGAGAATGGTTTGTTCTTAACAATGTGATTGTGAGAATGTAGCTATGTTACTCAGGGGGAGTAACGATGTGGTTATGTGTGGAGTGGTTGAATATTGAATATTGGGGGAGTATATCTATATTTGAAACTAGTTGAATGAACTGGTTGAATGTTGAATATTGATTTGCAGTTTAACTGGTTCATGATCCTTTAACCAATTGTTTTACTCTATATTTATCTTGGTTATGTGTTTTGTCACTAATTTGACAAAGGGGGAGATTGTAAGTGTTATAGTCTATATCCCTGTCGGTTGTCAAATTTATGATGCCAAAATCACTGTTATATGTCTTGGATAAGTGAAGCTCTCTCAAAGATCCACATTCATGAATAAGTAAAGATCACAACAAGCAAAGCTCACAAGTACAAAGATCAACCTTGACTGCAAGTACTGCTCACAAGACAAGTCTCAAGAATGTATGATTCACGAAGTGTACAAGGTAGTTCATAATGAACTCAAGACACTTTCAAGGCTGAGCTACATCAAGATTTCAAGATTGAACTATATCAGTTTGAACTATATCAAGACATCAAGGCTTAAACTTCAAGGTCACTTGTTATTAATGTTTCAATGTCCTTACTTCTTGTTGAAGTTTGATTGACCATAGGTTGACCTTAGAAGTAGGCCATTTTGGATACATAAGTCATATGTATATGTCACATGAGTTTGGGTTGTTCGAGGGCTTGTCCTAGGCTTTCTTCGACCAGTCCAAGAAATTCCTCGATCAGTCGTGAATTTGTTACAAAATTCAAATATTTTTTGTTAGGCTTCGACCAGTCCAGGAATCTCTTCGACCAGTCGAAGGAACAGTGTCGACTGCATCTTTGACCAGTCGAAAATCTTTGACTCAAAGTCCAGCGATTATTTACAGGGTCTTCGACCAGTCGAAGGTGACCTACGACCAGTCGAAGATGACTTTCGACCAGTCGTAGAACGATCAAAGCTTATCGCGCTCGATTTTTTTCAAATCTGTTACTTCTTCGACTAGTCGAAGAGCTCCCTAGACCAGTCGAAGACGCGATTTGCTCACCTATAAATTGAGAACGAATCTCAGAAGAATGCAATGAATTAATTAATCCATTCAAGCCAATCTTCGTCAAACTTCTGAGAGATAATTCTGTACTCCATCTAAGCTAAGTGTACTTATTTAATATTCTCTTTCTTTAGCTTTATTTAATTGATTTTGTTTCTGCTATTCTAATCTAATTTGATAAGAGGAATTGTTATTCCCTTTCTTTGGAATCAAAATCAATTAAGGCAAGCCCTAGTTGGTTTAATTTAAAATCTATTAGAATTAGAACCATTGTAATTGAATACTGGACATTGAACTTGGACATTCAATCATCTACTCTGACTTGGTTCTACCGGGCTGCTACAACGAAGGAGATAATCAGGTATTTTACATTTAATTGTAAATTCCTTTCTGTTTTAGTTTCTTTCAAGATTTGCCAGAAAAATCTTGTTGTATTGGTTATCTGAGGAGAGTCAGGAAAACTCAGAAGTGGGGTTTTTTTAATTGTGTAAGCCCACGGACAAAGACACAATTGTAAAGGTTTTGGGTGAACCTGTGAAAACATATTTTGTTAGTGAATGCTAATATCCCCTGTGTGAGGATATTAGGAGTGGAGTAGCATTCTGTGTGGCTGTTGTTTAACAGTTGGTGACCACACAGGCGAACCACTATAATCCCTTGTGTTATGGTTGAATGATTTACATTTCTAATCTTTAATTATTTATTTGTGGGATGTATGTATGGTGGTGAATGTTGTAATCATTTAATTCAAGCATTGTGGGAATTTTGTAATAGTTTAGAATTTACTTTCTGCTATTCCTTTATCTGCTTGAAATTCAGTTTCCTTTAAAGTTGTTCCAGCGAGGTTGCCCTGCCATTTTTATGGTGTATGGCTGTCCCTAGAACAATACATTTGTGATTACAATTTATTTCAGTTTGTGCTTATTTCTATATTCCTCTTTGGTTTAAGATTTGATACAAAGATCTTTCTAGAAATAAGGTTGTCCTACCATAAACTCTGGTTTTTGGTGAAAGGTTGTCCTTAGAACAACATTTGTATCAACCTCTTAAGATCAGATTTTTGAGGTTGTTTTACTTTCTTGCATTGTGTTTTATCTTGGCTATCATATTCTTTTTAATTTCGTTGTTATAAGTTTTATTTGGCATAGTCCTATTCACCCCCCCCCCCCCCCTCTAGGACATATAGCTAGGCCTTTTCACTTGTGTAAGGTTATAAAAGTTAGAGGTGAACCTAATTTAAAACTTTTGATAGTGAAATCCGGTACACTCATGGGTTGAGTGCATCCGCCGGGGTTAATTGAGCCAGATTAAAAGTACATTTGTTATTGTAGTGCAACTGAAAAATCATTTATTATATGTGATCTATGTGGCTTTATAGGTTCCGATGGCATTGGCCAGTACAAGCAACACCTTAGACTCATTCTGGAATTAAGTGAAAAAGGATGTTCTAATGTTACTTCAAAGTTTTAAAAGGAAATCATGGAATACATGAACAAGCATAGTTGAAAAAGTATAACACTACGGTTATCCAAGAAGAGTTTATAAAACGAGAAGCACATGAGGACATTGATATTGTTGATTTGGATGCTACGGTGACCTAAGTTTATAAGGTAATCTAGACCACCAACACACAAAAGAACCCATGGGCATGAGCTAATGGATGGGTGGTGCACATGGAGACCACATCTCGAGAATATGGTTGAGCAAATGAGTAAGGGCAAGGAACTCCATAAACCACTTTGGAAAACCGCTATCAGTAAAAGGTTAAGAAAATTTTAGTTCAATCTATCGCTAAGTAATTGTACCAAATTGGCATTATTTTCAACATTGTAAAGTGAAAGAGCTTCAAGGTTATGGTGTAAAGCGATAGGTTCATATCATGAAGTAAGATAAGGTTACCTAAAAAATGAGGTCGAGTTTACGAAAAACTTTATCGTTGAATACAAAGAAGTATAGAAAATCTATGGTTGTACGCTAATGGTAGATGGATGGACCAATATAGTCAGTTAGACATTAATAAACTTTCTTATGAATTTTTTAATTAGGATCGTGTTTATAAAGTTTGTGGATGCATCAACCCATTCCGACACCATTGACTATTTGGTTAAATTGTTGGATAGTGCAGTTGAGAAAATAAGAAAATATTATGTTGTCCGAGTTGTCATGGACAATGCAACATCTTATATAGTCACCCGTTACCTTCTTATAAAAAAGTGGTGCCATTATTTTGGACCTTATGTGAGACACATTATATAGATATAATGTTATGAGATATAGGTAGGTTGCATATTAAAGTAATTGCTAGGGTAAGAAGAATCACAATTTATATATATATAAAGACGATTTCTTCTCCATCACATGAATAGGCACATTTTCTGTAATTTACTTTGTTTAGCCATTATCTAATTCATAAAGCTTTCTTAACACTGTAAAGGTTGTGTTTAAAGAAATCTGGGTTCACAGTAATATTGGTCAATTGAAATAACGTGCATTGATCAAAGAAGGTCAAAGGGAAGTTAGTCCAATAAATCATCCTCCTACAATTATTCTAGACACAGGTGAGAAATGCACTAAAATCCTTGAAATCTTTAGTATGTTACGATTGGTGGACAGTGATAAGAAGCTACACATAGGTTATATCTACAATGTGATGGGGAGGGTTAGAAATAATATTATGGACGACTTCAACTATAAAGAGCGTGGCTGGCCTATCTTAAATATTATAGATAAGAGATTAAGAAAGCAAATGTTATTTTCATTGTATTTAATAGCCTATACATACTTAATCTAGCAACATTCTTTACGTCCACCGATTAGTATGTGGCATAAACGTTGCATATGGTCAACTTTGTTGACATTTTGGAGAGTAATTCAAGATAAAGAAGAGTATGATATGACTTCTCAAGAGTTGGACTTTTACATGAAGAATGATGGAATTTTCTCAAGAGATATAGTCATCAAGTATATGAATATGAGCTAAGTAGTATAAACATTAGCAAGTTTGTCAATGTATGAAATGGACTTGAACAGAAAGGATCTGGCACCATAGAAGTTGGTCATAAAAATTATTAACCTTACATTTTTTTTATTAGCGGTTGCGAGGATAACTAGAGTATGTTTAAATTAGTAAGGTTTTACAATCCACTCTCAGATCACTAACCATAATAGTAAATGACTCGTGGCAAATTCACTTTCAATTGAAATTTTGAAATATTATGCAGACTTACAAAATAAAAAATAAAAAATCATCTTGAACAAAAAAAATAATCATATATAATGACTTGACTTTTGTCTAGTACAACAAAAAAATTATGAGACCGATTTCAAATTAAAGAAGAAAAGCTTTTTATGATCCTATCTATTTAGATGACTTGAAGGTAGATAGTGAGTGGTTTGTAGAGTCAAAAGATTTGGCCTTGGCAGGCGAGGAGCTAATATATGCTCAAGTCAAAGATGTCACTTTTAAATAGACACCTGGACAAAGTTCTTCAACTTAGAAGTAAAGAAGATGGGTGGACAATAACATGAGGCCTAATAGTAGTCAAGGCTAGGAAAATGTGAATGAGATTGAAGAGATACAATAAAAAAAAATGGTCAATTATTATATGATGATAAGCAACTGGTGTGAATCGATTATTAAGAAACAGAAGAAGATGAAGTATTGGTTGAAGGAAATGACTTCGACGATGATGATTGTTGTGATGTACCATAAAGGAGAAGGATTAATGTATATAATTGTATAAGTTGTTAGTTATGTAAATTGTAAAAAAATAATTTTGCTTATGTTTTTGTTTAGTTATTTGTACTTTACTTTAGACTACTTATTATATCAAGTGAAGTAACTCAGCAAGCGATATCAATTATTAATTAACAGACAAGGAATCCCTCCCCCCACCACCCCCCCCCCCCCCAATTATATAAAGTCAAGTAGCTCATCAAGCGATATAAATTGTCAATTAAAATACTTCTAATATTACATAAAATTTTCTTAATTTAAATTTTACAAAAATTTCCTCTTTTTTCTCCATTTCCACTACGCCAAAATGGCCAATTTGCAACGTATTTCCGTCGCAAAAATCTCTTGGTTTAACGACGGATTTAATCCATCGCTAATGGAAAAGTTCATCGCTAAGTTCGTCTTTCTTAAAAATCCGTAGCCCGAACGTCGCGAAATTATGGACCAAAATCCGTCGCTAAAATCTGATTTACGACGGATTGACGACGGATTTTTGTCCGTCGTAAATAGGCGACGGATTTATCCGTCGCCAATTTTGATTTGGCGACGGAAACTGAACAGTTGCAAATTCCCACCCAAAATACCAAAATGGCGCGCTTTTCAGTTGATTTTGCGACGGATCAGGTCCGTCGTAAAAGGACTTTTGCCTTCAACATTTTTTTTTCATTTTTTTTAGAATATGGTGGAAAATTAAGTTTTTTTATAGTCAAATAATTGTTTTTTAATAGAATTTTAGTGGTTTAATTGTACATATTTGTATATAAGATTATTTTTTAACAATTGATTGAATGCAAAAAGAAATTTTAATTTGTTTTTATATCAAATGAGTGGAATTTTTATTTTTATTTTTGAATTTAAAACTAATATTTAAATTATTTGTAATATCACATGAAAAAGAATATTGAGAAGTTGAAAATTTTTAACAATGTTTGATAAAAAATTGGATTTTGAAAAACTAAAAATTGTGATTTAATAAAAATCTATTTTGTGAGAACAAAAAAGAATATTTAATAAAGTTGATAAATTTTATTTTAAAAAAAAAAAGCATTTGATTTTGAGAAAAAAATAATATCCTGAAAAAAAAAATGAGAGTTTGTATTTTGAAAAATAAAATAAAATCGAGAAGTTTGATAAAAATTGACAGGTCTAAAAAAAATGCTTTAAAAAAATGGAGAAATTAGAAAGAATTGAAATTTTTTAAATAAAATGATATTAAAAAAATTGATACTTTATCGAAAAACAAATATTTTGAAACGAAAAATAAAGAAGTCGAAAAAATTTGTGATTTTGAAAAATAATTGAAAATGTTCAAAATTTGAAATTAAAAGAAAAAGTTATTTATAAAATCACTGAGATTTTGAAAAAAAAATATCATTTTAAAAAGGAAAACTGAAAAGTTGAAAACAAAATGATGCTTTTGAAGAAAAAAAATTGGAATTTTGGAATTTTTGGGGAAAAAATTAAAATTTGTGAAAATTTTAGAGATTTTGAAAATAAAAATTCATAATTTGTATATTTTTTTGAAATATTTTATAATAAAAATGATATTTTGTTAAAAGTTTTCAATGAAAAATTAAGAATAAAAAAATATACATTTTGAAAAAAAATGTTATTTTTAAATGGAAATTGAAATTTATCTATGAAAAAAGAATAATAAATTATTAGGCACATCTACTAATTGAACATTTAACCATTTTTGGACAATCTAATTGGTCCAAATTGAAGAATAAATAACTTCAAATGTTTAAATCAAATTTTACTCAAATTATTGATCAATCTTGTATACCCAATTTCTTTCTCATATGTAGTTTGCCTGATCGGGGCAAGTAACTAGTCAAATTGAGGGTATTGATCAGTAAAATAGAGTGAATGGACCAGACATGTAAAATGGGCCAAATATTCTGGTCAAAATTGTGACACAACTTATTGACCTTGTGAGAACCTAAGAATTGATGTTAGTAAGTTTTGTGGGCCCCGTCATGATGTGTGTCGAACATCAACACTGTGCATTTGATATGTCCCCTTTAGGTTATGAGATATCTCAAAAATCATTCGTATACGAAACTTAGGTGAGCCTTATCATCTAAAACCATGTGAAGACATCCTAAAAAATATAAAAGCACTTGGTGGGGCCCACATGAGTTTTGGATGCAGCTAAAACTTGGTCTGACCCCCCATCTAAGTGGGACACACATATTAGTGGGTTGAATATGTGAATCACATTTAGGCAAGCCCAATATATAATTACGAATGTTTTAAGTAAACTCCACTCCACTACATTTAGGTGAGTTACTTGTTACCTTTATTAGAGTAAACTCTGGGGTCCACCATTATTTATTTATTTTATCCACTCCATTCATCCATGTTAACAGATAATTTGAGGTCTAAAGAACAAAAAGGAAGCATATCAAAGTTCAAGTGGACCACACCACAAGAAATAGTGTGATTGAACCTTTACCATTGAAAAATTCTTGGAGGCCATAGAAGTTTTGGATCAAGCTGATGTTTGTGTTTTCTCTTCATTCATATCTTTTTGATATTATGAACAGGTTCAATGGCAAATAAACGTTACTGTGGGCCCAAGAATGTATCAATAGTGGAGATCATTATTCTACACTGTTTCGTGTGGCATGGTCCACTTGAGTTTTGGATTTACCGAAATTTTGGGATCAACCCACACCATTCATCTATTTTTCGAGATCATTTTAGAGAATGATCCAAAAAATGAATCATATCCAAATATTAAATGGACCACACCACCAATAAGGGGATGGATTGGACCACAATTTTTTGTTAGGCCCATAAATTTCGGATCAACCCACACCGTCCATCAATTTTTGCACATCGTTTTAATACTATATCACATAAATGAGGTAAATCAAAATCTTAGGTGGACCACATCATTGGAAACAATATTGATTGAATGTGTATGGTACTCACTGAATTCCCACGGTTTCCTCTCGTGTGGTCCATTTGAGTGTTGGATACACCTAATTTTTCGTCACACATCCTAAAATGGTCTCATAAAATGGATGGACGAGGTGGATTTCTCACAAACATCTAGGTGGGCCCCACCCAACATCCTTGTACAGGAACTTCCTGTTAAAGGCTTTCGCACAAATCCTTCCCTCTCACGCGGATCAGCTACTGACGCGTAGAGTAGGGAGACTAACATCACCAAGTTATGTAAGCCCCATGATGATGTATTCTTTATATCCACTCCGTCCATCTATTTGGAGAGATCATTTTAGGGAAATAGACAAAGAGTGAGTCTAACCCAAACCTCCAGTGGACCACACCACAGAAAAGAGTGGGGAGCGTGACTCCACCATTAAAAACTTCTATGGCCCATAAAAGTTTTCGATCAAGCTAATACTTGTGTTTTAACTTTTTTTCATGTCTTTTTTAACTTGTGAACAGTTTGGATTTCAAATAAACATCATGGTCGGCCTTAGGAAGGTTTCAACGGTGGGAATCACTCTCTCCACTGTTTTCTATCGTGGGGTCTATTAAAGCTTTGGATCTGCCTCATTCTTTGGATAACGCCCTAAAATGATATCTTCAAATGGATGGACGGTGTGGATACAACACATACATCGTAATGGGCCCCACAGAACTTGGTGACCTCACTTCAGTAGCAAGTCTCGCTACATAACCTGTCAGTAGCTAATCGGCGTCCCCTCCTCTCTGGCCCTAATCCTCTCTCTGTCTCTCTCTGTCTCTCTCTCTCTCTCGTCCTAATCCCCTCTCCCGCTCTCTCTCTCTCTCTCTCTCTCACCTTTCTTGTGTGTCTTTGATGCACGAACGCCATGCCCACGCACCCCCTCGCTCTCTCTCTCTGAAGCTCGGTTGACGACTATTTGTCGAACGTGAGGTCTCTCTCTCTCTCTCTCTCTCTCTCTCTCTCTCTCTCTCAATCTCAATGCCGATTTATGAATTTGGGGATTTAGTAATTTATGGATTTTTGATTTGATGTGGACCCTCATTTAGGGATTTGGGAATTTTAGGGCTTACAGATTTGAATGTGGACCCCGAATTGGGGTTTTTCTGATTTTACAAATTAGGGATTTGGGGATTTTAGGATTTTGGGGATCTGATGATTTTTGGAATTGGGGATTTCACCTTCTATATTTTATTTATTTATTTATTTATTTATTGGGGATATGGGGATTTCTGCAACTCCAATGTCGTCGAAAAGAAATGGCCCGTTTGGGGACAGAGCATGCATATGACGTTTGGGGATAGAGCATACATATTCTTTCCCCAGAATGATGTTTATTCATGGTTTATGGAGAGATCTTTAGGTTTTTGATGCTATAAATTAAGTTTGGATATTAGATTTGATTTTTTTCTGGTATTTGGCGCAATCTAATAGGATTCCTTACCTGATTCGATGTATTTGGTTGTAAAATGATGGAAGACGTGTTTCAAACAAGAGTTGGCTGCATCACAAGTTAAAATACGGTGGTTGTAGGTGATCAGCTCTCAGAAGTAATAAAGGTGGTTTGATGTGTTTACCTTTCCTAATTGTAGTATGACTGTAGCTTATGTGCTTTATTATAACTAAATATATATGTTGTGTAGGTTATATATATGATGCCCTATTATGCCTGATTACTTCCTACACCTTACAATGGTTGGTTTGGCTATTCATGAGTTTGTGGATGGTGATTATAGTTAAACACAGGAATTATGAGATCCTGATCGTCTTAAGGTAAATAGTGTGATGTTATACGTCTATTTCGTACAAAGGGCTAGCTGACTGAACAAGATTTTTATTTTTTATTTTATATTATATATTTTTTTGTCACTTTCACTGCCAAATTTGCTATTACATGATCATTTTAAGAATGGATGGATTTATGTGCTTCTTGATTGTAATTAAAACCCAAATTTGGTGGATGGTTACTTTCAGGGTAAGCTGATGAATGGTTAGGAAATAGCAGGGAAAATGCTTTCCAAGAATTTGGGGCAAAGGAATAAAGAATTCAAAAATGAGGTTTTTTTTTTATTATTGCAAAACTTCAACACATGAATCTTGTTAGGATTATCAAATTGGCAGTTATCTGCCAATTATTTTCTTTGGTGTAGGCCACATGATGAGTGGACGAGCCTGATTTTTATGTTGAGCATTCTTCGTGATGGGGACCAAACCTTTTAGATGAGTGGGATGCTGTACACACTTGACACTTTGGAATTTATGCTCTAGGTGGACGGTAAATTATTTTCTAACTAGTCATGTGTGAGACTGTCTCTTTAAATTATTATATTTTAAATGTTAAAGATATATACTTTTGTCATTGTAGATTCTTTTCATTAACTAATAGTCGGGTACAAAATGCAACTTCTATAGTTTTCTTTTATTTATTTATTTATATGCATGTTGGTTTTATGGAAGTTGAAATCTTAAAAACGTTTGTATAGTTGTTGCAGGAAAAAACCTTGAAAAGTTAATAATGATTTTGAGGCCTCATTGTTGTGTAGTCTATGATCAAAATCTGATCCATTAACTAATAGAAATGTTGCTTTTTGTTTTTCTCGTGCCTACTCATGTGGTGTCGATTCCCTAATTGTGGATTATAGATTAAAAACCTGAAAATCCCTAATTAGGGATTCAAAATTCAAAACTCTTAATTAGAAATTTTTTAAGGGGATATATTAGGCCATTGGATGCTCTTGCAACTGAGATTTTACATTTGCAGGATGGAACTTCTGGAGAAGATTTCAACAATGACTCAATTGATCGTGGAGAAAGGCGGCTCACAGAGCTTTGGAGGTTTTGTTTTGTTTTTTTTTTTTTCCATTTTCTTTTCTTCAGGAGAAATGGTCACGCAGCAGGCTGTATGTGAACTATCTTAGACAACCATTTCTTACTAACCAACTTTTCATGTGTAGAATATCCTATCCAGGATAAAATGATGATTACTTGGTTTGAACTTTAGGCCAATCCACTTACCATGTCGGCGGGACAATTACATTTAGTCATGTGATTAGCTAGATGTCCATTAGCTGGCCATTGATTTTGACTTATATCCTACCCAATGAGTAGATTGGCTCAATTTCTATAACAAGTTTCATGGTATGTGACTCACCTTTTGCATGTATTGAATATTTTACAAACGCAACTCTGGTGGGAAAAAATGCAGAATGTGAAAGTTCATATACAGTTGCTGTATGTGATGATTTTGCGAATGCAACTCTGCCCTCCAATCATGTGCAAGGTATGTGCTACCCTCCAAACATCTGGATGGTCTTGACTGACATACATGAATGCTAAATGCACCATTTAAGAAACAATGGATAACATATGTACAACTATGCTATTTTGAAGGATTGCAAAAGTCACATCCTTTTCTTTTTTTTTTGAATGCAATAGTTGTGATTTTTTACATTCACTTGATTGAATCTGAAATGGTTTTTTATGTTTTAATTTTGTTATGATTTTTATTTGTTCTTGCATTAATGAATGGAATGTTGCTTTTCAGCATTAATGAAGGGCGAATAATTTAAAAGGTGGGGGAAGCTTGTGAGGTGGGCCACAACATGGAGGAAGCACATTTTCTACATGCTCAACAAGGAATTCCAATATCGGAATATGGGGTAATTTGTTATAATTTCTCTGGTTGGTTTTCTGAACTGTTGGTACCAATATAGGAATATAAGTTTAATTCATAATATTGTTTCAGGCATCAGAAAAATCAAGACAAGCCTATAAATGGGTGAACCCCAATTGGAAAGCAGATTAAGCCTTTCTGATTTGTTGTTTCTTTCTTTTACTAAATATGCTTGAAGTTCATTTGAAGTCTCAATGTTTCACTCTCTAGTCTCTACCATGCCCTATGGTTCTGCCATGATTAATCCCCGGGACTCGCTATCTACACCTGTTTCGACTAATGAATACATCCATCCTTCTCACTTTTGGTTTTTCACAACAAGATGTACCTTTGTAATATTGTATGACTAAAGGTAGAAAGGATGGATATAGTTATCTGTTGGATATGGAAATGCCTCCTGTAATCTTATCTCCAATTAGGTGTTCACATTATCATGTTCCTTTGTATTTGATTAATCTTCGTTATTTGGGAGATCCTCTTCTGTTTTGAAATTCAGATTTATTTTTGGAATTAGGAAGTGGCTTGTACGAATTATGTCATTTTCTGTGGAATATTTCAGAAACATCTTTCATTGGCAAACCAAAATGGCCCACCAAATGATATTGACAGCTATGGTCATCAATTGATGGAAGTGATTCCAATAATTGTGATAACCAGCTCATCTTTTACAAAGGTCTTCTAATTTTTGATGCAGATGGAGATGTAGTTGCTTTACTCCAAGTTTCATGATAAGTATATAGAGCTGAAGGTTTGCATGGCTTTTGACACTAGTCTAATTGTATAAGAATGATTGAGAAGTACCTTCTTCTTTTTTCTTTTTTACCTTTTTTTCATTTCTTCTCCTAATGGTCTGGGCTCGGTATGTTTATATGAGAAAGGAATCTAAGATTGAGCAGTACAACCGTGAACAAAAATCAAAGTTTATGAATTACGTATCTGGTACTCTTTTTCCTCGTCATATTTCTTATCCTTCATTTACTTCATTTAGTTTTATTGCATTTTTTTTATCATGCTTCAAAATTGTCACCAGCACCTATTACATCAGTCAATATCTTTATTGAACTGTATTATGCTTTTGATAATTTACTCTTTTTTTTTCCTTTTATATTCTTTTCTTCCGATCCTACTACATGGACAACCCCATTTCTTCAAAACCAATCTGCCTTGACTTTTTTGTGGTAGCATATGGCCTCTTCATGAAACAATTTCTTAATATATTACATGGACAGCCCCAGCTGATTACCCTTAATTGCTCTTCATCTTCGAAAAACAGCATCACCAGTCATGGTTGTGAGTCTTGTGACTGGATTTTTAACTCTGGATATTATTTTCAAGACAACAAATAAGGACAAATGTTGAAACTGTGGAACAATCTGCCCAATTGGGATTGCGAACACTGTTTGGCTTGGCATGAATTGAATGTAAAGGTACGGTCAATCTCACATTCAATTTGTTAACCGGTAACTTAATTTCACTATTAACTATTGACCATGGAAACCATCTTTACTGATTAATGCTATAAATCTTTTGAATCAAGCGCTTTGTCTTATTCTAAGTGTGGATGAGACAAAGTGAAAACACAGGTAAAGTCTTGTTAAAGATGGTGGTTTTTAAATTTTCTATTTTTATTTTTATAACTTGCCTCAACCTGTCATTGGTGCTTATATAGGTTTCTCTGTTCCAGTTCTTGCATTAGACCTGGTTCTTCTGGTTACTACGTTGCTCGCTCTTGACAAATTGCATTTCTTTGCATGAGCTCGTTGAAGCACAGCACATGCTGTGATTTTGCTTCACATTTGATTTGCATTGTGAGATTTCATGTGTGATTTTTTTGAGCAGATTTTTCAATTAGCATAACTTACTCATCAGTTGTTTTTAAAGTTCATCAAACGATTAGTTTAAGAGGGATTGGCTCATCTTAATAGGTATGACATCTATTAAAACAAAAACTTAGGAGACATTACCATTATACATTGCTAGGCAGAGATTTTTTATTCTTATTTTATAAAAAAGAAGAATTTGGAATTTAAAGTATCCAATTTTCCATCCGCTTTTGGATTTGAGAAAAGAAGGAAATATAGAAAAAGATAATATATCATTCTGGAACTGGTTGTCTTGCTATTGCTTCCTGCCAGTATGAGCTCCTTGAGTTACCTTTCAACCTGATCATTGTAATTGATTACCTTGGTGGGGAGAGTTCCAGTCATATGGTATCTGTCTCACATTTTCTAGCATATGTTGGATACTATTTGTCTGAGTTTTTGGGCATTGTTATGTTACTAGTGATAACATATGCCTTAATGGTTGGTAAGTTACTATCCATGCAGGACATGCATACCATGTCAAATGTGGGTCAAATCAAAGCATTGAAAAAATGGGCTCCAACCATGAAGATTATGTCATTCAAATCAGGTCAGTGCACCATAGGGAAAACAGTGGACTATTTAACTCGTATCTGTTGATGATCCAATTCAACATATTGTGGCTTGCCTATGAGTGAACTCATCTAATTTTTATGCCAGATGATCTTCTTGGCACACCTGTTTCATAGCTTGGATGTCTAATGATTAACATTTATGAGCTTTTGGTCCCTTGAATTGAGTTCCTTCAATATCTTTCATTCTTTTAGAATCTTGAAATTGCTTAAGGTTAAGTGTATGTCTTGAAACGAAATAGTTCTTGAAAGGTTGTTATTGGTTGAGCTAATAAAAGTTTTGAAGAATTCAAGCTTATATTTCTGAAGTCTTGTCCTGTTGTGCATATAATCTAAGGTGGTCTCATGTAGTCTTCAATTCCAATTGTGTGTGTTGCATGTGTGTTTCATTTTCATTGTTTCACTATCACTTCAATTCCAAAGGAAAGATCCTTCAAAATAACCTTTGATGAACTCATTTAATTACCTCACAGTAAAGCGCTTTACTATTTTATGATCCTTCAAAATAACCTTTGATGAACTCATTTCTTGGTATGTCTTGGGTGATGCCAGAGTCGGTTGAGGCACTTCTCTTGAGCTGGCACGGTGTGAGGATCAGGAAACAAAAGACTGTTGTATGAATGATGTCTAGCAAGGAAGTATATATTCTTCTAAGGGCTTCAATTCTAACTGCCTTAAAGGAATGTAATTATGCACTTCTGCTTTCTTTGTAGTTTGTGGCGCCAGCTCGGCACCTTTTAATAAAAGAAAAGAAAGCATGGAGGTGTAAGACATGAGCCTTTTACTTCATGAACTAGGGAGGGGGCACAAATTTCTCATGACAAATGCCCTGGATTTGACTTCTGCATGAGATTTGGGCCACATGCTTCAAGGACATCATTCAGATGGGGTGCCTATCAAATATCTTCAGTAGTCAATGATCAGTGCTATCAAGGATCTGTTTTCTCAGCCATTATTTGATGGTACATCATGGATTGATAATCAATGGATTTATTTATTTCTTTTTGTGTTTGTTTATTTGCTTAATGTCTCTTACTATGTTGGTTGTTTCATTTTTTTAACAGTGTATACAATCACATTGTTTGTTGATTATGAATAAATCATATAACAAGAATCATCGGATATCTTCTTCGTAGCCTTGTCCCAGCTATCATAAAACTGTTATATACAAGCCTTGTCTGGATGTTGAGTGCGCGGTTCATGTTAGCATGAGGCTTGTAAGTTCTTGACATGGATTCTCGTGGGCTAAGTTAATAGGCATGGATTTCATTGTTTCGGAAGCACATATTTATTTGCATGTGGAATTTTGCAATTGAAATTTATTAGTAGAAGCTTAATAGCTTTTGGTCCCACATTTTTCTTGTTGGAATGTGTATGGGCTATTATTTCCTGTCTAGCTTATTTTTGAAGATTAATACCCTAAAATGCATATTCAACTATTTACTTCCTCAAAAGTACTTGTTAGGATGCATAGTTATTTCCCCTCTAGCTTAATTTTGAAGATTAATACCTAAAAGGATTCAACCGTTTACTCCCTCAAAAGTACTTGTTAGAATGCGTATTCAACTGTTCTCTCTCTCTCTCTCTCTCTCTCTCTCTCTCTCTCTCTCTCTCTCTCTCTCTCTCTCTCTCTCTCTCTATGTACGACATCAGAATTGGCATAATTACTTTCCCTCTAAAATATTTGTAGGTTGATGCTACCAAGCATGGTGGGATAGCAAGATTTATAAACCATTCCTGTGAGGTAATTAAATGAGTTCATCAAATGGATATATTGAAGAAGTTGAAGCGCTTTACTGTTTTATGATCCTTCAAAATAACCTTTGATGAACTCATTTCTCCCATGTGGACCAATCAAAATGTAGGTGGGTAATTACTTGTGTGTGTAAGATTGTTTATGAGGCTCTTGTTGTTGATATTATCATGTTTGAGTTATTGTTTCACTATCATTGACAATCCAAAGAAAACACACAAGCAATGTGAAAATAACACATAATAAAGCATTATACATCTGTTTGTTTCAATTCTCTTTTACATCACGCTAAAGAATTCCATTGCGAGGAAACTTTCATACGACAATATTTTCAAAGATTCCAATGATTATTAAGACAACATTAGATAAGTAGTCCTGTTAAGATAATCTCTACCATATATAATGGCAATAACTTTGCACATTTTTGTCCTTGCAAGTAGTCTTCACAACAGTGGCTAAAAGAGGATAAATTTGTCACAAAATGTAGCTACTTGGAATGGTTGAGATTTTACCACACAAGGGATAGCATAAATTGCACCCGCTTCCTTTTACTTCTTTTAATGCGTGTAGCTCTCATCAATTAGACTCATGAGGCATAGGGAGATCGTGAGACAAAGGCTCTGTTGGGCGCACCTTGATTGTTGTGATATCCATTTTGTACGCTTGTCACTTTGGTGCATGTTAGGACATCAACCTGAAAATTAGGTGAATCGGGGATTTGAGTGGGGCCACAACAAGGGAAATAGTGAGGATGGGTCTCCCACCATTCCCTTCTCTCTCTTTGTATAGCACACATGCTTGCAGCCCCATCTCTCCTTTGCCTCTCCTTTTTTCTCTCCTCTATGAATCTCCCTCTTTTCTCTCTCCCCTCCTTGCTCCACATAAGTAGCACATGCCATACCCCTAGTTTAGATTAATGCGAGCACTTGTTCTGATGATAGTTGAGCTTCGGTATTTAAGGAAGCAAGTGATGCCAGTAGATAGTCAGAAGGAGCAAGACATGAATTATAATCCATTCCTCCAAAATGATTGTGGTTTTTTGCATCTAGAAAGTTCAAGTGACTTAAATGGAAGTGCTATAAGTGTAGAGGACAACATTGACCACTGATAATCATAATGAATGAAACTATGCCATCCATCAATCTGACACGATGGTTTTTTTTTTTTCTCACAGAACTATGTGAAACTTATATTGTTGTTACATCAAGAATTCCAAAACTATAAAAGCATTAGAGAATTTTTCTTTTTATGCTTCTGCACAAGCGCCATCTATTTGCTTTCTGACTATTTATAAGTGTCGGTATCTTCGTCTTCCTATTAAACATGCAACTGTTGAACTTCTATTCTTTTTGCATTCTGATTTTAGAGTAAAAGGGAAGCATGTAAAATTTTTACAATCACTATTACTGATCTGAATGTATCCTCTTTATCTAGGTTGTAGGAACCTTATTTACGCACCATCAGAAGTGTGTGCTTCTCGACACACAAGCATCTAGAAATAACAAGAAAATAACTGCTTTCATCGGTGGTTTGGATCTCTGTGACGGTCGATATGACACTCCTGAACACAGGCTCTTTCAAGATCTTGGCACCGTCTTTGCAGGCGACTTTCATAATCCTACATTTCCAGTAAGTGTTAATGTTACATCTCCAGCCATTGTTGCAATCATTGCTACCATGTGATTTCATCATAGTAACATTTAGCCTGTGAGGTTATGCGCATCTCTGGCCATGATTTTTGAAACTGCCATAAGATATTCATGACAGAGCTTTCCTGATTTAGTATCTATCAGATTGTTTTCTATATTTGGGTTATAGGTGGGAGATTAGTTTTTGATAGTTCTGTTTTGCTCATGTCATGACCAGTGCTCGTGTCCGGTGTCCTAGATGTACCATGGCATGATTTATATTGCAAGATAGAAGGCCCCGCTACTTATGATGTAATGACAAATTTTAAACAGCGTTGGAGAAAGGCTACAAAATGGCGAGAATTCAGGCTTAAAAAGGTTACGCATTGGCATGATGATGCTTTACTAAAGCATCATCGTATTTCATGAAGATCATCAGACGCTGGGGGACTAGCAATTACAAGCACATCAGAAGCACCGCAGAACTCAGTTTTGTGTTCCTTCCAGTGAGAATAGAACACTTTCAGCCGCTTCTGGAAGTTATCAAGATTGATCGTGTAAGCACTGGGTGCCTCAGCAGCATTTTTGTCAGAAGGTTTTGCATTGCCATTTCAGTGTTCCACCATTAAAGCTATGTTAGATCTAGAACAACTGAAATCCGCAACAAACTAAACAAAAAAATGCAAAGATAACCACAAATTTTGGAGAAGGTAAGTTTTGCATTGTCATTGCGGTGTTCCTTTCTCTTCTATTTCACGAACAGAATGTAGTTCATCTGCAAATTACAGTTTTTTTTTTAAGGATTTAGAACTTTTTAAAAAAATGAGAACTACTATTGGTTGGAGTGGACCACTTGGGTCATTTCCTCTTTTATTGAATTGAGTTGTTACCAATTTTGTGAATAGGATTCTTATCAAACAATAGTGTGAATTATTTTTTGAATAACTATCAAGTGTAAGATTAAAAAAATAATAATAATAAATTATCGATATTTTTTTATTTACAGATATTTTAGTGACGAACCAAGTCCGTCGCTAATTTCTGACCATTGAAAATCAACGACGGATTTGAGGTCTGTCGCTTACTCATATTAGCGACGGACCTTATCCGTCGCTAATGTTTTTAGTGACGGACTAATTTTTGAATGACCGACGGATTTTTTATTTTTTACAACGGATTTTATCCGTCGCTATGATGCGACGGACCTTATCAGTCGCAGATTAAATGACGAATTTAAAACCAAAAACGACCCAGTAAACAGCGACGGACGAAGTCCGTCGTTTATTTGGTTTTATGACGGATTTGGTCCGTCGCAAAACAGCGATTTTGGCGTAGTGTTCTCTTAAAATTTTTTTTATTTTTTAAAGGTACTCTGATTGTATATTTCAAAGTTGATAATAGCTTTCTAAGATGACAACTTCTAACAAATATGTATATTTTAAATTCATCTAAATAATTATATGTGAATTCAAATGTACAAAGCCTATTAAATTTTGATCTTATTAAAAGTGATGGGGCCCACTAAAGGTTGACCGGACCACTATCCTAAATGCATACCAGCACGTGTTGCATCATCATGCTAGGCCAAATAGCTAGGCCAGTTCACTCATCAAGTGGGCAAAAAATGCATGCAATTCGTTCAAGTTCAATTAATAATGGATCCCACCTAACAAGTGGACATGCCTGATTTTGACTAACGGATGCTCCTGTTGGGCCCAATTGATGAGTTGCACTTGGCATTGTGCCCTAGAAGAGTTCAATCTGCCTTCATTGCTCCTTAGGATCCAACATCTGTCACTACCCAATAGAGCCACATACTAAGTGTTACAGTGATTAGAACTATTCATAGTGTGAAATTTACACTATAATAGCCACCATTAAAAACTTACATTAAATGAATGATTGTGATCATCGATATTTGTGGATGAAATTATAAAAATGAAAGAAGATCTTTGAGAGGTCACATTTGACTCAAAAGACCAAAGATTGGGATCATCTCTAAAATTTGATTACATACAATAACTTGTTTTTCTAGTGAAGTGAATATGAATGGTTCAGATCATAGTTCCATCATAGCCTGTTGGTGCCACTAAGTGGTGACACATGCTTGAACATGACTCCCGACGGAGGTGAAACGAACTGTGAGTTCCCACTGCAGAGGGGGGTTTTGATCCAGATGGCATCATTCTATGGCGTGGTCGTGGCAAGAGCCCGTACAGACTAGACTTAAGGTTTTGTGCTCTTGAAATCACTTTTCATTTTTTTGAAGGGTGACAATGCCTCTCTGCCACAGTTGCTACTCATACGGCGGGCTCTCATCTCAAAAGGAGAAAGGTCCATTTAGAAAAGGACATGGGCCCCACCAAAAATAAAGATTTGACCCACCCTTTGGCTGATTTGATCCGTTCATTTAAATCGGATAGTCGTGAACTCACAAAAAGATTTTTCTCTGTCCTACAACTATAATAATATTATACATTAATTGTGAACTATTTTCTTCAGTGTGGTCCATTTGTGATGACTTTTTCCCTTAAACTTAGACTAGTGACATGAAATTAAAACCCTTTACATGTGGATGAATTGGATTTACTCCATGACAACACAGTAGACCCCACATAAGATGTGGATGAGTTTAAAATATGAGGCCCTTCCACATGAGGACCATTCGGCAGTTTCTTTCTTCCTTCCTTGTTTTCTAATGGGAGTGTGTGAAAGGGAGGATGGTATTTTTTGGTTCATTTCTTATTTCCTTCTTCCTTTCTTCTTCCTCCATTGGTTTCCTTTATAGTTATTTTTTCGGTGTGGAAGAATACTCTAATGGATGAATTTTTCTAATGGATGAATATTATAATGGATGAATTTTATAATGGAAGAATATTGTAATGGATGAATGTGGTGAGTTTTGTAATGGATGACTGTTGCGATGCATGAATTTTTGTAATGGAAGAATGTCTTAGTGGAAGTATGTTGTAATGGATGAATGTTGTATGGTGGATCATCGATATTTTCACTATGGATCGCTGATATTCAGTGAAGATCGTAAATGTTCATTGCGGATCATTAATATTCACCATAGATCACAGATATTTTCATTATGGATTATTAATATCTACTGTAGGCTACTGATCCGAAGAAAATGGCCATAACTCTTTCGTTATATATCCAATTTTGGTGATCTTATTGTCACGCCCCAAACCTGGAAATCGGATTTACAAGAATCCCGATCGCCGAATCCGGTGCCAACAGCCTCCGTAATACCCCATTCTCGGCTCCTAGTGTTCATACGCCAGATTCCAATCCCGGGATCCTACAAGGAGGATTTTTTTTGTACATTTAACTCGCAATAAGCATAACCACAAGATTACCCATTTCACAAAGGCGACATCATCATCACATATCCACTAATATAATCATTTGAGTACAATGCTGAAAGGAAAATACATAAATCAAAAATCAAGCTCCAGAAGACCGCTGTACGCCCAAGCTCAACAATGCTGCAACCTAACTTCACTTGCACGCATCTATCGTGCATAAGCTTATAGAAAGCTTAGAGGGTGGTGTAAGTGTATGCACAAGGTAAGTACCAAGTAAGCAATATCAGAGTAATCAGAGTAAGCGGGAATACTAGCAAGCCCATAAATCATACAATAACAAAAATAAGCAGAAATACTGACAATAGCATGAATTATCCGAGTAAATAACATTATTAACAAGGTCATAAATCATACGATAACAGAGTAAGCAAAAATACAGACAAGTCCATGAGTCAATCAATATCAGAATACGCATTATAAAATATCTATACAAATGAAGAGTCATAAAAGTCAAACATCATATGCCAAGGATGCGATGCAGTACGCAATTCCTAATGAGTGCACGAATACCGTTAGTCGTATATAGACCGTATAAACGCATAAACATAGTAACCCGGAATGTCATATGCAGTAAATGTAATGCACTATGCGGTGCGAATGGAATGACCATGCTGGAGTGTGAAGTCGAGATAATAGTACGTAGTATCGCAGGCTATGGGGTCCATCACAAGGGTCTTCGATCCAAACTAGTCCCATACCTAAATTTAGATAGTCAGACTCAATGTGGTAAACTCCTGATCTCAGGTTAGTCGCACGCCCAACCGAAATCTTAGCCATGCAAAGGTACACGTAACAAATAGTTGCGCACCAGCAGCCCGAGTGAATAGTGAATGAATAAATATGCAACTCCTGCTCAATAAGTCCACATATCAATATGGTTTATCTCTAGGATCATCACCGGGGTTTAGTACACTCCAAATGGCATTGCCGCTCTCCCAGCCGTACAGTCCAAGTGAGCGTAAGAAACCTCACTATTCGCCTGGCCAATAGTCTGCCAATACCTATCCGGAACGTCGATAGCGAACCCATTCCTCGAGCTGGTCAGACTCAGCCTAACAATGCCCCCTGCGCTGGGGCGGGTAAGGCCACACCCCCTCTTAACCAACCACCACACAGTGGGAGACGCGGCCTCCTGGTATTCGGCACTCGGGCGCTCATGTATCCACTCGGTCTCGACGTTGGGGCGTCTCCTGGGCACGGAGGTTTAGGGATTTTCACCCAGGGACATCTATGACGCCCATATGCTAGAACCAAATATTTCCGGTGTCCCTTCTGGCCATCACGATATGCCTGTGGAGGCTACGACCCTGATGTTGCTAGGGCGTATAAAATCCACAATGCAAGATGCATGAGTCATATAATCCAGACATGCATCAATCCTATGCATACCGTGCGCTCATGTGAAATAAACTCCGCCTATCAGGGAGTCTCATAACAACACACTCAATGATATATGCAATGATCAACCACATCTCATGCAGATGATGCGTATGGGCATGTATCATGATGCTATGCTATCACATACTCATAATCAGTATCAATAACAGGCATCAACAATCTGCCTCGATCGGTAATCGGTCAATCGGCCACGACAAGCAGAATCGACAATCGATCATGTCAATCGATAATCGGCCACGATTGGTAATCGGTCACGATAATCGACCTCAATCGGTAATCGGTCACGATAATTGGCCTCGATCGGTATTCGGTCAATCGGCCACGACAAGCAGAATCGACAATCGATAATCGGCCACAATCGGTAATCGGTCACAATAATCGACCTTGATTGGTAATCGGTCAATAGGCCACGCCAAGCAGAATCGGCAATCGGCCACGATCAATCAGAATTGGTAATCGGCCTCAATCGATAATCGGCAATCAGCCACGACAAATCAGAATCGGTAATCGGCCTCGATCGACAATCGGCAGTCGGCCACAACAAATCAAAATCGGTAATCGGCCTGGATCGATAATCGGCAATCACCCACGACAAAGCAAAATCGGTAATCGGCCTCGATCGATAATCGACAATCGGCCACAACAAATCAGCATCGGTAATCGGCCTCGATTGATAATCGGCAATCGGCAACGACAAATCAGAATCGGCAAATCGGTCACGTCAATCGGAATTGATCGATAATCAGAATCGGCAAATCGGCCACGTTAATCGGAATTGACAATCGGTCACAACAAATCGAAATTGGCAATCGGTCACGATAATCGAGATCGCCAATCGGCCACGACCAATCAGCATCGGTAATCGGCCTCGATAATCGAAATCGACCTAGCCAAGGGCCTAAGGGAAGGTCACCATGAGGACTTTCAACCGTCATTGCCCATCAATGTAGACATTTAACCAACATTGCTCCCAAGGAGTGGTCCACATAGAGCCAAACGTATCGTGGGCCCATGGCCTCATACAATCACCATGGGCCGAATCAATGGGCCTCACCAACGAGCCTCATAAGTATCAAGTGGGCCATAACACATGGGCCTGACATACACCTCAATGGGCCTCATCATATAGGTCATAAACACATCACATCAGGCATTGCCCATGGGCCTTGAATATATCACAATGGGCCACAACCCATGGGCTTCAAATACACAATAGGTGGACCCCATCACATGGGCCAAATACACATCAGGCGGGCTACATCAATGGGCCTTATAAACATCAAGTGGGCTGTATCAATGGGCCGCAATAATGGGCCTAATATACATGACGGGTGGGCACTGCACATGGGCGTCAAATACATAACATGTGGGCCCCGAATACGCAGCAAATTGGCCTTATAGATGGACTACAAATATATATATCAAGGTAGGCCTCACAGATAGGCCATAAGTGAGAGCTTGGATCACTTCAATAGTTGCACGTGTAACATGTGTATCACTATACACATCATTCCATGGGGGGTACGTGGCCCACTAATTATGATCGGCACCGTCTAAACATTGAAAGGTAAATCAGCCCATCCAAACATTATCCACATGAATCAGCACCGTCCAGCTCATTCTGGACGGTGTGGATGAAACAAACATATCATGGTGGTGTCCACGCTGGCAAAACAAGTGGACGACTTGGATAGAGCACATATATTGGGGTGGGTCCCACCATCCAGCTATCTGGACAGTGCGGATGAGAACCCATCCAACATGGTGGGGTCCACACGTCCCATGTGTGAACGGTGGACATATGGGTTGGATAAAATAGTAAACTAAAATGCATCATGGTGTGTATCACGTCACTCACCGAGACGTCATGAATTATACAATACATAAATCAAGGTGGGTCCCACCTGCCACACGTGTTAAACGTGTGGGGTGGGCCCAACCTCTTAAACCGATGGACAACATGAATAATATACATACAGCGTGGTGGGATCCAAGCATGCTGACGTACTCCCAGCAGTTACGTTGCTGGTATGCTATTCTAGCCAAAGTACATCCACCGTCCATCAGATCCGGACGGCGTGGATGCAACACATCACACAAGGTGGGCCCCACACAGCCCAAAACGGGCGGACAATGAGGATGTAAAATCGATACATCAAGGTGGGGTCCACCTGCCCCACGTGTGGAATAGGCCCCTCGTCCCAAAACAGATGGACGGAATATAATACATACCTCATGATGGGGGCTCGCAGAGCCTCTGTTCGCTTCATTACAAACAACATGGTTTGCAGATAGAGGTACACCTACCCAATCCGTAATGGATGGGATGGATACAACACGCATCATGGTAGGCCCCACATCCTACATGTATCACACGTGCAAGGTGGGTCCCACCGTCCAGACAATGGACGGTGGAGATAACATGTACATCAAGTGGGGCAGGGCCCACAAAATCCACATGAACGGTGTGGGTTCCACACTAATTAAGACAGGCTCCACTGTCCAGCTGCTGGACGGTGGAGAATATATAATATATAATATATACATCAAGGTGAGTCCCCACCCGTTAATGGTCGTTCAATCACCACTGATTAATGATAGTGGGGCCCACAAGAGTCAGGGATCAAGCTGCCATTTGTGTTTCCCTACATGCAAGTCTGCGTGCCTTGTGAACAGATTAGATGGAAAATAAACATCAAGATTACCCTGGAAAAGTTTCAACGGTGGACATCAATGTCTCCACTGCTTCCGGTGGTGTGGCCCAGTAGAGATCTGGATCGGCCTCCTTTTTGGCCTCAGGCCCTAAAATTATCTAGAGAAATGGAGGGACGGTGTGGATTTGATACATACATTAGGGTAGGTCCCACGTGGGTCCCACCAGATATATATATATATATATAAACATATATTATATTATATTATAACGGGCAACATCATCCGGGTGCAGGCGTTGTCATACTCCACCCGAGATTTGTAGGTGCCTATGGATGAACGGTTTGAATGTAACGCATACATCACGTGGGACCCGTATAACATACTAACGTCAGTTAGCAGAGATGGCCCCACCAAATGGGCGGCTTAGATATCACAAACATCACAGGAGGTGGGCCCCACCCATCCATTGACGTCAACAGCAGGAGCTGCTGCTGTGGCAAGGGAATGCACCACATGGATGAAACCCACTTCATATGGTGAGGACCCACCGTTCAAATGAATGGTCGGTTGGGATGGAAGGTGGGTCCCATGTGTATGGACCACATACAACTGAGGTGGGTCCCATGTGTAGACCCACATGCTTCGGAGGAGGCTAATATTGTGTTTTTCCCATGCCCAGCAATCCATGTCCAGCAGCGATTCGCTGCTGGACAATACACGTTCCACCCACATGAACGATGGGGTCCACATCAATGGACTGCGTGGGTGAGGTCACATGCATCAGGTGGGCCACACGGTCATCAAGAGAGAGAGAGAATGAGAAAGAAGCACCCACTTCCTTCATCCATGGCGCTCCAAAGCTCCAATGGGGCGCCTTCAATGGTGGAGATGGCGATTCAAGGGTCTGATTGAGTGGGATCTTGCAAGGAAGGGCTGTTTTGATGGGTTGTTAGATCTCTAAGCTTGGACGTCCAAAGGCTCTTTGGTGCTTTTGAAAAAAGTGGGTAGAGAAAAGAGAGGTTGTAAAGGAGAGGAATGGGTGTGATGGGTAATGGTTTTGTTGACTTTTGGGTGGAAAGAGGAATGGGTGTCATTCATTGTTGGTGAAAAAGGGATGGATAGGTAAGGTTGTGTACTTGACTTTCATTGATGGATTGATGTGATGTTTAGGGTAGAGATTCTCTTGAAAATTGCGACGTGCGATGTTTTCCTCGAATTGAACACGGGCCTACATCTCCTGGCTCGGGTATTGCCTTGGCGCGTAATACGCGGCATCAGAACCGCGGCGATAGCGCGGTCGCAAGGGTATAAGTTTTGAGTTGGGTCGACTCAAATATACGGGACACGACTCAAGATCATGCGCAAATACCGGTAACAGATCGTGGGTAGCCGGAATTCGATTGGGAGGACCGCGGAAGCCCATGGAACAGTACGGTCTAGGATACGGGCCTTACAGCTCTCTCCACCTAATAAAAATTTCGTCCTCGAAATTTATAGAACAGATAAGGGAAGAAGAAACATCGTCAAGTATATATGTGAAGGCACAATCAACCTACAAAAGGATAAAGATAACGCTCTCTAATCTCAGCCTTGCGCTCCCAAGACACTCCCTTATCAAAATGGTGAACCATACTATTCCTCGGATCCCGGATCAGAAACTATTCAGCCTCATAATCTCAACGATAGGGAGCTATATCAGAAAATCTCTAAGTTATTCGAATTCGGGGATCTAATCATTCTAAGTTCTCAACAATCATAGAGTGCAGGGTAGCTATCAGTAAATATGTGATGTTATCTTCAGGTATTCCCAAGTTATGCTCTGATACAAACTTCTGTCACGCCCCAAACCCAGAAATCGGATTCATAAGAATCCCGATCGCCGAATCCGGTGCCGACAGCCTCCGTAGTACCCCATTCTCGGCTCCTAGTGTCCATACGCCAGATTCCAATCCTGGGATCTTACAAGGAGGATTTTTTTTATACGTTTAACTCGCAATAAGCATAACCACAAGATTACCCATTTCACAAAGGCAACATCATCATCACATATCCACTAATATAATCATTTGAGTATAATGCTGAAAGGGAAATACATAAATCTAAAATCAAGCTCCAGAAGACCGTTGTACCCTCCAAGCTCAACAATGCTGCAGCCTAACATCACCTGCACGCATCTATTATGCATAAGCTTATAGAAAGCTTAGAGGGTGGTGTAAGTGTGTGCACAAGGTAAGTACCAAGTAAGCAATATCAGAGTAATCAGAGTAAGCGGAAATACTAGCAAGCCCATAAATCATACAATATCAGAAATAAGCAGAAATACTGACAATAGCATGAATTATCCGAGTAAATAACATTATTAACAAGGTCATAAATCATACGATAACAGAGTAAGCAAAAATACAGACAAGTCCATGAGTCAATCAATATCAGAATACGCGTTATAAAACATCTATACAAATGAAGAGTCATAAAAGTCAAACATCAGATGCTAAGGATGCGATGCAGTACGCAATTCCTAATGAGTGCACGAATACCGTCAGTCGTATATAAACCGTATAAACGCATAAACATAGTAACCCGGAATGCCATATGCAGTACATGTAATGCGCTATGCGGTGCGAATGGAATGACCATGCTGGAGTGTGAAGTCGGGATGATAGTACGTAGTATTGCAGGCTATGGGGTCCATCACAAGGGCCTTCTATCCAAACCAGTTCCATACCTAAATTTGGATAGTCAGACTCAATGTGGTAAACTCCTGATCTCAGGTTAGTCACGCGCCCAACCGAAATCTTAGACATGCAAAGGTACACGTAACAAATAGTTGCGCACCAGCAGCCCAAGTTAATAGTGAATGAATGAATATGCAACTCCTGCTCAATAAGTCCACATATCAATACGGTTCATCTCTGGGATCATCACCAGGGTTTAGTACACTCCAAATGGCATTCCGCTCTCCCAGCCGGACAGTCCAAGTGAGCGTAAGAAACCTCACTATCCGCCTGGCTAATAGTCTTCCAATACATATCCGGCACGTCGATAGTGGACCCATTCCTCGAGCTGGTCAGACTCAGCCTAACAATGCCCCCTGCGCTCGGGCGGGTAAGGCCACACCCCCTCCCAACCGACCACAACAAAGTGGGAGACGCGGCCTCCTGGTATTCGGCACTCGGGCGCTCATGTATCCACTCGGTCTCGACGTTAGGGCGTCTCCTGGCCACGGAGGTTTAGAGATTTTCACCCAGGGACATCTATGGCGCCCGTATGCTAGAACCAAATATTTCCGGTGTCCCTTCTGGCCATCCATGATATGCCTGTGAAGGCTATGACCCTGATGTCACTATGGCGTATAAAAATCACAATACAAGATGCATGAATCATACAATCCAGACATGCATCAATCCTGTGCATACCGTGCGCTCATGTGAAATAACCTTCGCCTATCAGGGAGTCTCATAACAACACACTCAATGATATATACAATGATCAACCACATCTCATGCAGATGATGCGTATGGGCATGTATCATGATGCTATACTATCACATACTCATAATCAGTATCAATAACAGGCATCAACAATCTTCCTCGATCGGTAATCGGTCAATCGGCCACGACAAGCAGAATCGACAATCGGTCATGTCAATCGATAATCGGCCACGATCGGTAATCGGTCACGATAATCGACCTCGATGGGTAATCGGTCACGATAATCGGCCTTGATCGGTAATCGGTCAATCGGCCACGATAAGCAGAATCGACAATCGATAATCAGCCACAATCGGTAATCGATCACAATAATCGACCTTGATCGGTAATCAGTCAATCGGCCACGCCAAGCAGAATCGGCAATTAGCCACGATCAATCAGAATCAGTAATCGGCCTCAATCGATAATCCGCAATCGACCACGACAAATCAAAATCGGTAATCGGCCTCGATCGACAATCGGCTGTCGGCCATAACAAATCAAAATCGGCAATCGGCCTGGATCGATAATCGGCAATCAGCCACGACAAATCAGAATCGGTAATCGGCCTCGATTGATAATCGGCAATCGGCCACGATAAATCAGCATCAGTAATCGGCCTCGATTGATAATCGGCAATCGGCAACGACAAATCAGAATCGGCAAATCGGTCACGTCAATCGGAATCGATCGATAATCAGAATCGGCAAATCGGCCACGTTAATCGGAATCGACAATCGGTCACAACAAATCGAAATTGGCAATCGGTCACGATAATCGGGATCGCCAATCGGCCTCGATCAATAATCGACAATCGGCCACGACAAATCAGCATCGGTAATCGGCCTCGATAATCGAAATCGGCTTAGCCAAGGGCCTAAGGGAAGGTCACCATGAGGACTTTCAACCGTCATTGCCCATCAATGTAGACATTTAACCAACATTTCTCCAAAGGAGTGGTCCACATAGAGCCAAACGTATCGTGGGCCCATGGCCTCATACAATCACCATGGGCCGAATCAATGGGCCTCACCAACGAGCCTCATAAGTATTAAGTGGGCCATAACACATGGGCCTGACATACATCTCAATGGGCCTCATCATATAGGTCATAAACACATCACATCAGGCATTACCCATGGGCCTTGAATACATCACAATGGGCCACAACCCATGGGCTTCAAATACACAATAGGTGGACCCCATCACATGGGCCAAATACACATCAGGCGGGCTACATCAATGGGCCTTATAAACATCAAGTGGGTTGTATCAATGGGCCGCAATAATGGGCCTAATATACACGACGGGTGGGCACTGCACATGGGCTTCAAATACATAACATGTGGGCCCCGAATACGCAGCAAATTGGCCTTATAGATGGACTACAAATATATATATCAAGGTAGGCCTCACAGATAGGCCATAAGTGGGAGCTTGGATCACTTCAATAGTTGCACGTGTAACATGTGTATCACTATACACATCATTCCATGGGGGGTACATGGCCCACTAATTATGATCGGCACCGTCTAAACATTGCAAAGGTAAATCAACCCATCCAAACATTATCCACATGAATCAGCACCGTCCAGCTCATTATGGACGGTGTGGATGAAATAAACATATCATGGTGGTGTCCACGCTGGCAAAACAAGTGGACGACTTGGATAGAGCACATATATTGGGGTGGGTCCCACCATCCAGCTATCTGGACAGTGCGAATGAGAACCCATCCAACATGGTGGGGTCCACACGTCCCATGTGTGAACGGTGGACATATGGGTTGGATAAAATAGTAAAATAAAATGCATCATGGTGTGTATCACGTCACTCACCAGGACGTCATGAATTATAAAATACATAAATCAAGGTGGGTCCCACCTGCCACACATGTTAAACGTGTGGGGTGGGCCCAACCTCTTAAACTGATGGACAACATGAATAATATACATACAGCGTGGTGGGGATCCAAGCATGCTGACGTACTCCCAGCAGTTACGTTGCTGGTATGCTATTCTAGCCAAAGTACATCCACCGTCCATCAGATCCGGACGGCGTGGATGCAACACATCACACAAGGTGGGCCCACACAGCCCAAAACGGGCGGACAATGAGGAGGTAAAACCGATACATCAAGGTGGGGTCCACCTACCCCACGTGTAGGATAGGCCCCTCGTCCCAAAATAGATGGACGGAATATAATACATACCTCATGATGGGGGCTCGCAGAGCCTGCTGCCCCATTACAGCAGCATGGTGCTGCAGATAGGAGGTACACCTACCCAATCCGTAATGGATGGGATGGATACAACACGCATCATGGTAGGCCCCACATCCTACATGTATCACACGTGCAAGGTGGGTCCCACCGTCCAGACAATGGACGGTGGAGATAACATGTACATCAAGTGGGGCAGGGCCCACAAAATCCACATGAACGGTGTGGGTTCCACACTAATCAAGGCAGGCTCCACCGTCCAGCTGCTGGACGGTGGAGAATATATAATATATAATATATACATCAAGGTGAGTCCCCACTCGTTAATGGCCGTTCAATCACCACTGATTAATGATAGTGGGGCCCACAAGAGTCAGGGATCAAGCTGCCATTTGTGTTTCCCTACATGCAAGTCTGCGTGCCCTGTGAACAGATTAGATGGAAAATAAACATCAAGATGACCCTGGAAAAGTTTCAACGGTGGACATCAATGTCTCCACTGCTTCCGGTGGTGTGGCCCAGCAGAGATCTGGATCGGCCTCCTTTTTGGCCTCAGGCCCTAAAATTATCTAGAGAAATGGAGGGACGGTGTGGATTTGATACATACATTAGGGTAGGTCCTACGTGGGTCCAGATATATATATATATATATATATATATATATATATATATATATATAAACATATATTATATTAGAGAAATTTGCGAGATTACGACCCATTTATGGCCCATTTAGGAGGCTAAGGCCCTGTTTGGGCAACAGGATTAGAAGGGATTAGGTGGGATTGGATTCATCTGGTCCCTTGCCAATTCCACTCCATGTTTGGCAAAGCTTGGAATTAGATCCGATGGAATTACATTCGGTCCCGTGCCAATTTCACTCAATGCTAGTAAGTTGTGTAGGTCCCACCCTGATGTGTGGGCTATATCCACACCGTCCACCCATTTTTTGAGATTATTTTAGAGCATGGGCCAAAAATCAGGTAATTCTCAAGCTCAAGTGGACCCACCACTGAAAGCAATGGGGATTGAATACTTACCGTTGAAAACTTCTTTGGGGCCACATAAGTTTTGGATCTACCTCATTTTTCGGCCCATACCATAAAATGAGGTTACAAAACAAATGAACGGTTTAGATATAATACATATATGTTATTCTGGTAATTTTAAATGATGGTGGGTATAATGATGTTTTTTTGAATGATACGTATATTTTTCGGCCCTATTCTGGTAATTTTAAAAATATACCCACCATCATTTAAAATTTTAATATGTTATTCTGGTAATTTTAAAAATATAATACACACCATCAGAATAATATGTTATTCTGGTAATTTTAAAAATATAATACATATATTTTTCGGCCCTATTCAATTTACCACCGTATTACCAACAAAGCAGAGCATTAATTTAATCCCATGGAATCAGGGGACAATCCCTGCCATGGGTAATAATGATGTTTTTTTGAATACAATCCCACCAAATCCCTTCTAATCCAGTTGCCCAGGGCCTAAACTCACTTCATTTTCCCTTGCGAGAATACGCCCCAGCTGTACGGACGCCTTTCTAAAGGTCGAAAATGCCCCTGCTTTTTCCTCCAAGCGGATCGGCTGGTGCTCGAAGACCAGCGTTGACGCTCCTCGAGCTCCTACGAACGGTTCAAAAGAGATCAACGTTACATGGGCCCTACAGTTATGTATTTATTATATCCACAACGTTCATTCATATTTTGAAATCATTTCGAAGCATTATACAAAAAAAAAATTTCATATCCAGAGAGCAACTGGACCACACCAGAAAGAGCAGCAGAAAATTGATTTTCACCGTTGAAACTTTTGTAGGGCCCACCATAACATTTATATTCCATCCAATCTATTCATAAGGTCACAAATACCTGGTTGAAGAGGAAATTTTTTTTTAATAATGATCCAAAACTTCTGTAACCACTAAAAGGGTTTAAATGGTAGACGTTCAATTCCCCACTGCCATTTAAAGTGTGGTCCACTTGATAGTTAGATCTGTCTTATTTTCCATCTCAAGCATTAATATGAGTTCGTCAAATAGATGGACGGTTTGGATATAACATAGACCTCATGATGGGACCAAAAAAAAACAAAGATTCGACATTGAAAAAAAACACCTGAATTTTATTTTATTTGATACAGATTTTTAGCTACGGATTATAACCGTAGCTAAATCAACCAAAATCTGTAGCCAAAGAGGCCGATCCAGGGTGGGCGCGCTAAGCTAGCGGCCCCCCCGCACGGCCACGCCACTCGCTGACCTATCCGACGGGGCCGCGCCCGTCTGGCGAGGCCACGCCCAGCCGTGGGCCCTATGGCTACGGATTTTAGCCGTAGCCATTGACCGTAGTGCAATTTTTTTTTTAAGGTTTTTTTTTTTTTTTTTTTTTTTTTTTTTTACATGGAAAACTTTATTCTACCAATAATTTTCTCTAACACATATTTATATAAATATGTATATATAAGCGTATAAATTTTTTTTTTTCCCTTTTTCATTTCTTTCTTTATTCATTTAACAAGAATATCTTCTAAACTAAAATTAGTTACTTCATGTACCCTATATGATTTTGGGGTAGGAGAAGCTACTTTAGCCAACCAACCTGGTTATTTTCCAAGATTCCATCAGGTCGATGGTTGAAAATCCATTTCATTCACTTAGCGGTCAATTTCATTCATGACCGTGAAGTGAAGGGGCATGACTATGAAATGCGCCGGAAATGACCGTGAAGTGCATGGAAATGAGCGTGAAGTGAGGTGAATGGACCGTGAAATGCGCGGAAATGACCATGAAATGAAGGGGCATGGCCGTGAAATGTGCCGAAATGACCGTGAATCAACACGGAATCGACAGGAATGACCATGATATGCATGGAAATGACCGTAAAGTGAAGCGATTGGACCGCAAAATGCACGGAAATGACCGTGAAATGAAGGGGCATGACCGTGAAATGCGTCGAAATGAGGCTGAATCAACACAGAATAGGCGGGAATGACCGTGATATGCATGGAAATGACCGTGAAGTGAAGCAATTAGACCGCGAAATGTGCGGAAATGACCATGAAGTGAAGGGGCATGACCGAGAAATGCGCCGAAATGACCGTGAATCAACACGGAAGAGGCGGCAATGACCGTGATATGCATGGAAACGACCATGAAGTGTAGTGATTGGACTGAGAAATGCATGGAAATGACCGTGAAGTGAAGGGGGCGTGACCGTGAAATGCGTCGAAATGACCGTGAATCAACACGGAATAGGCGGGATCAGGATTGGGTTTAGGTTTGGGTTTTCAAGTTAAGGTTTACGTTTAGGTTAGGGAGTTGAAATTAGAATTAGGTGTAAGTTTAGGTTTAGGGATTTGAGAATACTTTCAGGTTTTAGATTATAGGTTATAGCTTTAGGTTAAGGTTATAGGTTATAGGTTATAGGTTAAGGTTTAGGTTATAGGTTAAGGTTTAAGTTTAGGTTTAGGCTAAGGTTTAGGTTATAGATTATAGGTTATAGATTTAGGTAATTGAGAATAAGTTAAGGTTTAGGTTTAGGTTATAGGTTACAGGGTATAGGTTTAGGTTTGGATTTAGGTTATAGGTTATACGTTTAGGTTATAGGTTAAAGGTTTAGGTTTAGGAATTTGAGAATAGGTTTAGATTAAGGTTATAAGTTTATGTTAAAGGTTTAGGTTAATGTTATAGGTTTAGGTTTAGGTTTAGGTTATAGGTTTAGATTTGAGAATAGGTTTAGGTTATAAGTATAGGTTTAGGTTAGGTTGTAGGTTAAGGTTTAGGGAATTGAGTTTCGGTGATATGTTTAGGTTATAGGTTATAGGTTTAGGTTTAGGTTAAGGTTTAGGTTGTAGTTATAGGTTTTGGGATTTGAGAATAGATTTAGGTTATAAGTATAGGTTTAGGTTTAGGAATTCGGGTTCGAGTTCGGGCTTAGGTTATAGGTTATAGGTTTATGTTAAGGTTTAGGTTTAGGTTATAGGTTTTGGGATTTGAGAATAGGTTTATGTTATAAATATAGGTTTAGGTTAGGGTGTAGATTAAGGTTTAGGGAAATGACCGTGAAGTGAAGGGGCATGACCGTGAATCAACACGGAATAGGCTGGAATGACCGTGATATGCATGGAAATGATTGTGAAGTGAGGCGATTGGACCGCGAAATATGCGGAACTAACCGTGAAGTGAAGACACCGCGAAATGCGTCGAAATCACCGTGAATTAGAACGGAATATGCGGGAATGATCGTGATATGCATGGAAATGGGGGTGAAGTGAATCGATTGGACCGCGAAATGCACGGAAGTGACCGTGAAGTGAAGACGTGGGACCGTGAAATGCGTCGAAATGACCTTGAATCAACACAGAATATGCGGGAATGACCGTGATAAGCATGAAAATGGGGGTGAAGTGAAGCGATTGGACTGCGAAATGCACGGAAGTAATCGTGAAGTGAAGATGCGGGACCGTGAAATGCGTCGAAATGACCGTGAATCAACATGGAATATGTGGGAATGACCGTGATTTGCATGGAAATGGGGGTGAAGTGAAGCAATTGGACCGCGAAATGCACGGAAGTGACCGTGAAGTGAAGACGCGGGACCGTGAAGTGCGTCGAAATGACCGTGAATCAACACAGAATATGCGGGAATGACTGTGATATACATGGAAATGGGGGTGAAGTGAAGCGATTGAACCGCAAAATGAGCGGAAGTGACCGTGAAGTGAAGACGCGGGACCGTGAAGTGCGTCGAAATGACCGGAATCAACAAGGAATATGTGGGAATAACCGTGATATGCATGAAAATGGGGTGAAGTGAAGCGATTAGATCATAAAATGCACGGAAGTGACCGTGAAGTGAAGACACGGGACCGTGAAGTGCGTCGAAATGACCGTGAATCAACACGGAATATGCGGGAATGACCGTGATATGCATGGAAATGGGGGTGAAGTGAAGCGATTGGACCGTAAAATGCGCGGAAGTGACCGTGAAGTGAAGACGCGGGACCTTGAAGTGCGTGAAATGACTGTGAATCAACACGAAATATGTGGGAATGACCGTGATATGCATGGAAATGGGGATGAAGTGAAGCGATTGGATTGCAAAATACACGAAAGTGACTGTGAAGTGAAATGCACAGAAATGACCGTATATTGGCCGCATGCATTTCGCGGTCCAATCGCTTCAATTCACCCCCATTTCCATGCATATCACGATCATTCCCGCATATCCGTGTTCACGGTCATTTCGACTCATTTCACAGTCCCGCGTCTTCACTTCACGGTCACTTCCGTGTATTTCGCAGTCCAATCGCTTCACGTCACCCCCATTTCCATGCATATCACGATCATTCTCGAATATTCCGTGTTGATTCATGGTCATTTTGACGCATTTCATGGTCCTGTGTCTTCACTTCACGGTCACTTCCGTGCATTTTACGGTCCAATCGTTTCACTTCACTCCCATTTCCATGCATATCACAGTCATTCCCGCATATTCTGTGTTGATTCACGGTCATTTTGACGCATTTCATGGTCCCGCATCTTCACTTCACGGTCACTTTCATGCATTTCGCGGTCCAATTGCTTCACTTTACCCCTATTTCCATGCATATCATGATCATTTCCGCATATTTCGTGTTGATTCACGGTCATTTCGACGCATTTCGCGGTCCCACGTCTTCACTTCATGGTCAGTTCCGCACATTTCACGGTCCAATCGCCTCACTTCACAATCATTTCCATTTATATCACGGTCATTCCCGCATATTCCGTGTTGATTCACGGTGATTTCGACGCATTTCACGGTCCCGCGTCTTCACTTCACGGTCACTTCCGTGCATTTCGCGGTCCAATCGCTTCACTTCACCCCCATTTCCATGTATATCACGATCATTCCCGCATATTCCGTGTTGATTCACAGTCATTTCGATGCATTTCGCGGTCCCGCGTCTTCACTTCACGGTCACTTCCGTGCATTTTGCGGTCCAATCGTTTCACTTCACCCCCATTTCCATGCATATCATGGTCATTCCCACCTATTTCATTTTGATTCACAGTCATTTCGATGCATTTCACGGTCATGACCCTTCATGGTCACTTTCGCGCATTTCGCGATCCAATCGCCTCACTTCACAATCATTTTCCATGCATATCACGGTCATTCCCGCCTATTCCGTGTTGATTCACAGTCATTTCGACGCATTTCACGGTCATGCCCCCTTCACTTCACGGTCATTTTCCTAAACCTTAATTTACACCCTAACCTAAACCTATACTTATAACCTAAACCTATTCTCAAATCCCAAAATCTATAACTAAACCTATAACCTATAACCTAAACCGAAACCTATAACCTAAACCGAAACCTAGCTATAACCTAAACCCGAAGATAAACCTGAACTCAAACCCGAATTCCTAAACCTAAACCTATACTTATAACCTAAACCTATTCTCAAATCCCAGGACCTGATGGAATGAAATTGACCGCTAAGTGAATGAAATGAATTTTCGACCATCGACCTAATGGAATCTTGGAAAATAACCAGGTTGGTTGTTAAAGTAGCTTCTCCTACCCCAAAATCATATAGGGCCTGTTTGGCCGCGTAAATTGGATGGGATTGGAAGATAGATCCTAAGATTGGCTAGGCGAGCCAAACAGACACGAGATCCTGATCTCGGAGATAAGCAATCCCGTGGATCTTAAGACAATCCACTGACATCACCATCATTACCTTTAGGGCCTGTTGGCCGAACCAATCCCACGGTATTAGGAGGAATGGGATCGCGAGATCCCGGGATATGCATGATGAGCCAAACAGACCTTATGAACTTGTCCCGGGATATAAGCAATCCCATGGATCTTAAAACAATCCACCGACATCACCATCATTACCTTAAAATAGATCCTATCCCTTCGTTGGAAGGAGTGGAAGGTAAAATCTCAGGATATGCCTGACGTGCCAAACAGACCCAGTGAACTTGTTCCGGGAAATAGCAATCCCATGGATCTTAAACCAATCCATTGACACCACCATCATTACCTTAGGGCCCGTTTGGCCAAGCGGATTGGAAAGGATTTGATGGTATTGGAAGGGATTGGAAGTTAAATCCGGGATTGGCCGGTCGTACCAAACAGACCAGGGTGGCCGGGCGTGCCAAACGGGCCCTTAAAATCCATCCCATCCCTCCTGATCTCATGGGATTCGCCCGGCCAAACAGGCCCTTAAATCCCATCCAATTCACCCTAATCCCTTCAAAAATGCATGGGACGTGTTTGGTTCGAGGGATTGAAAGGGATTGGAAGGTTTAATCCCGGAAGTGAATTGACTGTGAAATGTGCGGAAATGACCATGAAGTGAAGGGGCATGACCGTGAAATGCATCGAAATGACCGTGAATCAACACGGAATATGTGGAAATGACCGAGATATGTATGGAAATGGGGGTGAAGTGAAGCGATTGGACTGCAAAATACACGGACGTAACCGTGAAGTGAAGACGCGGGACCGCGAAATGCGTCGAAATGACCGTGAATCAACACGAAATATGCGGGAATGACCATGATATGCATGGAAATGGAGGTGAAGTGAAGCGATTGGATCGCGAAATGCACGGAAGTGACCGTGAAGTGAAGACGTGGGACCGCGAAATGCACGGAAGTGACCGTGAAGTGAAGACGTGGGACCATGAAATGAGAATGGAATGGGTTTGAAGAAGTGAGATTTGGAGAATGAGAGTTTGAAATAGATTTGGGGATGGATGTCTTATGAATGGGTTTTGGAAGTGATGGAGTGGGATGAATGGAGGAAAGGTTTTACGATTTAGGATTTGAGAAATGCTTGAGAAAGGATTGTGGGAGATGTAAAGCAAAATATGAAGTTGGGATTTGATTGAGAATGGAAGAGGGGAGATATGATTGAGTGTTGAAAGGGATGGAGTGGAAGATGATTGAGAAATGAGGAAGAGGAGGTGGGTTAGGAAGGTGGAGAAGTGTGAAGGAGGAAGGAACCTTGGAGGTTTGGGTTTGAGGATGAGAGAGTGGGAGGTCTCTCTCTCTCTAGGGTTATAGAAGGAATGAAAGGGAGTGAGAGGAGAGGGATGAAGGTTTTTGGGCACTTGAAATGCCAAAAAGAATAGGCCCCACACGTATGTAGGTTGCAAAGGGAGGAAGACCAAGTTTTTTTTTTTTTGTATGATTACAAAATGTTCTATTTCCTATAAGTTTTCTTATACTTTTAGTAACTTAATTATTTTTAAAATTTTTATGATGATTTATCATCAAGTTTCAAGTCATCCTACAAAATTTCATATCTTTTAGAGTTTTAAATAAATTATAAAAATTCTAGGAGTAACAGTTGTCCGAAACTAAAAAATTTTGGATAATTGACGGAACAACTTAATTTTAACTATATTATAATTTTTATTTTATTTCTTCCTTATTTTTATATAAAACTAGACTCATCAAGCTTCAATCTAATTTTTGAATCACCTAAATCGGAGTTGTAACGAATGAGATATGAATTTTTGAAGTTGATCAATTTTTGCAGAAAATTCCAGCATGGGCACGCCGGTCGGGCGTAGGCACGTTGAGTCCCTGGAGGGTTGGGCGTGGGCACGCCGGTTTGGCGGGGGCACGCCGACTCGCTGGAGGGTTGGGCGTGGGCACGCCGGGTCTAGGCGTGGGCACGCCGAAGTCCTACCTGGGACTTCCTTCTTTTACGATTTCCCAGGCGCCGGTGAGGCCCCCCGGGACGTGCCATATATGATTTTGGGGTAGGGAAAGCTGATCTATGCAATGGGCTTATTAGTTTCATGAAATTCATCCCGGTTAATGGTCGAAGTCCCCCTTATTCCCAATTCTACTATTCTTGGTGAATTTCTCTTCACCCTTGAGTCTTTATTCCGGAATGGGTCGGAATTATCAATCCCAGCCCGGTATTGACTTGTTCGGCCTAGGACGATGATTTCGACCGTCTAATCACTCAATTCTCGGCTCGTTCCTATCAATGTCCGGGGAAAATTAAAGAAGGGGCAGGACCGTGAAATGCGTCGAAATAACAATGAATTAACACGGAATAAGCGGGAATGACTGTGATGTGACATCACGGTCATTCCCACTTATTCCGTGTTGATTCGGCGCATTTCACGGTCAATTCCCTTCACTTCACGGTCATTTTCATGCATTTCATGGTCAATTCACTTCACTTCATGATTATTTTCATGCATTTCACAGTCATTCCCTCCTATTCCGTGTTGATTCACGGTCATTTTACAGATTTCACGGTCATGCCCCTTCACGTCACAGTCATTTTCGCGCATTTCACAGTCCAATCAGCTCACTTCACGGTCATTTCTATGCATATCATGGTCATTCCCGCCTATTCCGTGTTGATTCACGGTCATTTCGATGCATTTCACGGTCATGCCCCTTCACTTCATGGTCATTTCGGTGCATTTCACGGTCCAATCGCTACACTTCACCGTGAAATGTGTCGAAATGACCATGAATCAACACGAAATATGCGGGAATGATCGTGATATGCATGAAAATGGGGTGAAGTGAAGCGATTGGACCATAAAATGCGTGGAAGTGACCGTGAAGTGAAGACGCGGGACCGTGAAGTGCGTCGAAATGACCGTGAATCAACACGGAATATGCCAGAATGACCGTGATATGCATGGAAATGGGGGTGAAGTGAAGCGATTGGACCATAAAATGAGCGGAAGTGACCGTGAAGTGAAGACGCGGGATCGTGAAGTGCGTCGAAATGACCGTGAATCAACACGAAATATGCGGGAATGACCGTGATATGCATGGAAATGGGGGTGAAGTGAAGCGATTGGATTGTGAAATACACGAAAGTGACTGTGAAGTGAAATGCACAGAAATGACCGTGTATTGGCCGCATGCATTTCGCGGTCCAATCGCTTCACTTCACCCCCATTTCCATGCATATCACGATCATTCCTGCATATTCCGTGTTGATTCACGGTGATTTCGACGCATTTCACGGTCCCGTCTTCACTTCACGGTCACTTCCGTGCATTTCGTGGTCCAATCGCTTCACTTCACCCCTATTTCCATGCATATCACGATCATTCCCGCATATTCCGTGTTGATTCACGGTGATTTCGACGCATTTCGCGGTTCCACGTCTTCACTTCACGGTAAGTGAATGAAATGGATTTTCGACCATCGACCTGATGGAATCTTGGAAAATAACCAGGTTGGTTGGCTAAAGTAGCTTCTCCTGACATCACCATCATTACCTTTAAGGTCTGTTTGGCCAAACCAATCCCACGGTATTAGGAGGAATGGGATCGCAAGATCCCGGGATATGCATGATGAGCCAAACAGACCTTATGAACTTGTCCCGGGATATAAGCAATCCCATGGATCTTAAAACAATCCACTGACATCACCATCATTACCTTAAAATTGATCCCATCCCTTGGTTGGAAGGAGTGGAAGGTAAAATCCCAGGATATGCCTGATGTGCCAAACAGACCCAGTGAACTTGTTTCGGGATATAGCAATCCCATAGATCTTAAACCAATCCACTGACACCACCATCATTACCTTAGGGCTCGTTTGGCCAGGCGGATTGGAAGGGATTTGATGGTATTGGAAATTAAATCCAGGATTGGCCGGGCGTGCCAAACAGACCGGGTGATCTGATCCTGGGATATAGCAATACCATGGATCTTAAGACAATCCACTGACATCACCATCATTACCTTAAAATTGATCCCATTCACGGTTATTTCGGTGCATTTCACCGTCAATTCCCTTCACTTCACGGTCATTTTCATGCATTTCATGGTCAATTCACTTCACTTCATGGTCATTTCCATGCATATCACGGTCATTCCCACCTATTCCATGTTGATTCACGGTCATTTCGGCTCACGGTCATGCTCCTTCACTTCACGGTCATTTCCGCGCATTTTACGGTCCAATCGCTATACTTCACCATGTAATGCTTCGAAATGACCGTGAATCAACATGGAATAGGTGGGAATGACCGTGAAATGCATGGAAATGACCGTGAAGTGTAGCGATTGATGTGAAATGCGCTTGTGAAATGACGCGTGAAGTGAAGGGCATGACCGTGAAATGGGCCGAAATGACCGTGAATCAACACGGAATAGACGGGAATGATTGTGATATGCATGGAAATCATGGTCATTCCCGTCTATTCCGTGTTGATTCACGGTCATTTCGGCGCATTTCACGGTCAATTCGCTTCACTACATGGTCATTTCCATGCATATCACGGTCATTCCCACCTATTCCGTGTTGATTCATGGTCATTTCGTCGCATTTCACGGTCATGCCCCTTCACTTCACGGTCATTTCCGTGCATTTCACGGTCCAATCGCTACATTTCATCGTGAAATGCGTCGAAATGACCGTGAATCAACACGGAATAGGCGGGAATGACCGTGAAATGCATGGAAATGACCGTGAAGTGAAGCGAATTGACCATGAAATGCACGAAAATGATCGTGAAGTGAAGGGGCATGACCGTGAAATGCGTCGAAATGACCGTGAATCAACACGGAATAGACGGGAATGACCGTGATTTCCATGTATATCATGATCATTCCCGCTTTATTTCGTGTTGATTCACAAATAATTCGACGATTTCACGGCCATAATTCCTTCACTTCACGGTCATTTCCATGCATTTCATGGTTAATTCGCTTCACTTCACGGTCATTTCCATGCATATCACGGTCATTCCCACCTATTCCGTGTTGATTCACGGTCATTTCGGCGCATTTCATGGTCATGCCCCTTCACTTCACGGTCATTTCCGTGCATTTCACGGTCCAATCGCTACATTTCACCGTGAAATGCGTCGAAATGACCGTGAATCAACATGGAATAGGCGGGAATGATCGTGAAATGCATGGAAATGACCGTGAAGTAAAGTGAATTGACCGTGAAATGCACGGAAATGACCGTGAAGTGAAGGGGCATGACCGTGAAATGCGTCGAAATGACTGTGAATCAACACAGAAGAGGCGGGAATGACTGTGATATGCATGGAAATCACGGTCATTCCCGTCTATTCCGTGTTGATTCACGGTCATTTCGGCGCATTTCATGGTCAATTCCCTTCACTTCACGGTCATTTCCATGCATTTCACGGTCAATTCGCTTCACTTCATGGTCATTTCCATGCATATCACGGTCATTCCCACCTATTCCGTGTTGATTCACGGTCATTTCGTCGCATTTCACGGTCATGCCCCTTCACTTCACGGTCATTTCCGCGCATTTCACGGTCCAATCACTACACTTCACCATGAAATGTGTCGAAATGACCGTGAATCAATACGGAATAGGCGGGAATGACCGTGAAATGCATGGAAATGACGTGCGAAGTGAAGTTTAATTGACCATGAAATGCGCAAAATGATCGTGAAGTGAAGAGCATGATCCGTGAAATGCGTCGAAATGATCAGAATCAACACGGAATGACGGGAATGACTGTGATTTCCATGCATATCATGGTCATTCCCGCCTTATTTCGTGTTGATTTACGGTCATTTCGACGCATTTCACGGTCATACCCCTTCACGGTCATTTCCATGCATTTCACGGTCAATTCGCTTCACTTCACCGTCATTTCCATGCATATCACGGTCATTCCCACCTATTCCATGTTGATTCATGGTCATTTCGGCGCATTTCACGGTCATGCCCCTTCACTTCACTTCACGGTCATTTCGCGATTTCACGATCCAATTGCAACACTTCACCGTGAAATGTGTCGAAATGACCGTGAATCAACATGGAATAGGCGGGAATGATCGTGAAATGCATGGAAATGATCGTGAAGTAAAGTGAATTGACCGCTGAAGCGCTGAACGACCGTGAAGTGAAGGGGCATGACCGTGAAATGCGTCGAAATGACCGTGAATCAACACGGAATAGGCGGGAATGACTGTGATATGCATGGAAATCACGGTCATTCCCATTTATTCCGTGTTGATTCACGGTCATTTCGGTACATTTCACGGTCATTTCCCTTCACTTCACGGTCATTTCCATACATTTCACGGTCAATCCGCTTCACTTCATGGTCATTTCCATGCATATCACGGTCATTCCCACCTATTCCGTGTTGATTCACGGTCATTTCGTCGCATTTCACGGTCATGCCCCTTCACTTCACGGTCATTTTCGGGCATTTCACGGTCCAATCGCTACACTTCACCGTGAAATGCGTCAAAATGATCGTGAATCAACACGGAATAGGCGGGAATGACCGTGAAATGCATGGAAATGACCATGAAGTGAAGTAATTGATGCGTGAAATGCGCTTGAAAATGATCGTGAAGTGAAGGGGTATGATTGTGAAATCGCGTCGAAATGACCGTGAATCAACACGGAATATAGACGGGAATGATTTGTAATTTCCATGCATATCACAAAGTCATTCCCGCTATTTTCGTGTTGATTCACGGTCATTTCGACGCATTTCACGGTCATACCCCTTCACTTCACGGTCATTTCCATGCATTTCACGGTCAATTTGCTTCACTTCACGGTCATTTCCATGCATATCACGGTCATTCCCACCTATTCCGTATTGATTCACCGTCATTTCGGTGCATTTCACGGTCATGCCCCTTCACTTCACGGTCATTTCTGTGCATTTCACGGTCTAATCGCTACACTTCACCGTGAAATGCGTCAAAATGACCGTGAATTAACACGGAATAGGTGGGAATTACCGTGAAATGCATGGAAATGGCCGTGAAGTGAAGCGAATTGACCGTGAAATGCGCGAAAATGATCGTGAAGTGAAGGGGCATGACCGTGAAATGCGTCAAAATGACCGTGAATCAACACGGAATAGGCGGGAATGATTGTGATATGCATGAAAATTATGGTCATTCCCGTCTATTCCGTGTTGATTCGCGGTCATTTCGACGCATTTCACGGCCAATTCCCTTCACTTCACGGTCATTTCCATGCATTTCACGGTCAATCCGCTTCACTTCATGGTCATTTCCATGCATATCACGGTCATTCCCACCTATTCGTGTTGATTCACGGTCATTCGTCGCATTTCACGGTGCCATGCCCCTTTTCATTTCACGGTCATTTCAGCATTTCACGGTCCAATCGCTACACTTCACCGTGAAATGCGTCGAAAAATGACCGTGAATCAACACTGAAATAGGCGGGAATGACTGTAAAATGCATGGAAATGACCGTGAAGTGAAGCGAATTGACCGTGAAATGAGTGGAAATGACCGTGAAGTGAAGGGAATTGACCGTGAAATGCATGGAAAAGACCGTGAATCAAAACAGAATCGCCGGGATTGATCGTGAAATACATGAAAATGACTATGAAGTGAAGCAAATTGACCGTGAAATGCATGGAAATGACCGTGAATCAAAACGTAATCGTCGGGATTGACCGTGAAATGCATGAAAATGACTGTGAAGTGAAGTGCATTGACCGTGAAATACATGGAAATGACCATGAAGTGAAGAGAATTGACCGTGAAATGCATGGAAATGACCGTGAATCAAAACGGAATCACTGGGATTGACCGTGAAATGCATGTAATTGATCGCGAAGTAAATGAAATGAGCGAAATTGACCGCGAACTGATTGAAATTGACCGTTAAGTGAATGAAATGGATTTTCAACCATCGACCTGATGGAATCTTGAAAAATAACTAGGTTGGTTGGCTAAATTAGCTTCTCCTACCCCAAAATCATATACGGTATGTCAAGTAACTAATTTTGGTTTAGAAGATATTCTTGTTAAATGAAAAAAGAAAGAAATGAAAAAAATGTGAGAAAAAAAATTTTATATGCTTATGTATACATATTTATATAAATATGTATTAGAGAAAATTGTAGGTAGAATGAAGTTCTCCATGTAAAAAAATAAAAAATAAATTTTTTTATTTTTTTCATAGATTGGCACAGACTACAGTTTTGGCTATGGTTATAATCCGTAGCTATAGGGGTCATCAGATAGGCGTGGCCATGCAGATGACATGCTACCACGGATAGGGCAAAGGGCGCAGTGTGGCGTGAGCATTCTAGTTCGGCGCGCCCACCCCGGACAAATCCCTTTGGCTACGGATTGTGGTAGATATGGCTACGGTTATAATCCGTAGCCAAATATCTGCATCCAAGAAAATAAAAATCTATTTTTTTTTTTTTTTTTTTTTTTTTCTTTTTAACATAGAATTTTTGTTGTTTTTTGGGTCCCTTCATGAGGTCCATGTTATATCCAAACCGTACATCTATTTGGGGAGCTCATAATAAGGCTTGAGACGGAAAATAAGACAGATCTAACTGTCAAGTGGACCACACTTTAAAAGGCAGTGGGGAATTGAATGTCTACCATTAAAACCCTTTTATGGGTCACAGAGGTTTTGGATCATTATGAAATTTGTTTTTCCTCTTCATCCAGGTTTTTGTGACCTTATGCATATATTGGATGGAAAAATAAATGTTACGGTGGGCCCTACAAAAGTTTCAACGGTGAAAATCAAATTTGTGCTGCTCTGTGGTGTGGTCCAGTTGATCTTTGGATATGATTTTTCTTTTTTGGGATAATGCTCCGAAATGATCTCGAAATACGGATGAACGTTGTGGATATAATAAATACATAACTGTGGGGCCCATATAACGTTGATCTATTTTGAACCGTTCGTACAACTCGGAGTACGACGAGCGTCAGCGCTCGTCTTCCCGCTTGAAGGAAAAAGCAGGGGCATTTTCGACCTTTGGAAAGGCGTCCGTACAGCTCGGGCGTATTCTCGCAAAGGACAATGAGGTGGGCTTAGCCTCCTAAATGGGCCATAAGTGGGTCGTATTCTCGTAAATTTCTCATTATATTATATTATAACGGGCAACATCATCCGGGTGCAGGCGTTGTCATACTCCACCCGAGATTTGTAGGTGCCTATGGATGAACGGTTTGAATGTAACGCATACATCACGTGGGACCCGTATAACATACTGACGTCAGTTAGCAGAGATGGCCCCACCAAATGGGCGGCTTGGATATCACAAACATCACAGGAGGTGGGCCCCACCCGTCCATTGACGTCAACAGCAGTAGCTGCTGCTGTGGCAAGGGAATGCACCACGTGGATGAAACCCACTTCATATGGTGAGGACCCACCGTTCAAACGAATGGTCGGTTGGGATGGAAGGTGGGTCCCATGTGTATGGACCACATACAACTGAGGTGGGTCCCATGTGTAGACCCACATGCTTCGGAGGAGGCTAATATTGTGTTTTTCCCATGCCCAGCAATCCATGTCCAGCAGCGATTCGCTGCTGGACAATACACGTTCCACCCACATGAATGATGGGGTCCACATCAATGGACTGCGTGGGTGAGGTCACATGCATCAGGTGGGCCACACGGTCATCAAGAGAGAGAGAGAGAATGAGAAAGAAGCACCCACTTTCCTTCATCCATAGTGCTCCAAAGCTCCAATGGGGCGCCTTCAATGGTGGAGATGGCGATTCAAGGGTCGGATTGAGTGGGATCTTGCAAGGAAGGGTTGTTTTGATGGGGTGTTAGGTCTCTAAGCTTGGACGTCCAAAGGCTCTTTGGTGCTTTTGAAAAAAGTGGGTAGAGAAAAGAGAGGTTGTAAAGGAGAGGAATGGGTGTGATGGGTAATGGTTTTGTTGACTTTTGGGTGGAAAGAGGAATGGGTGTCATTCATTGTTGGTGAAAAAGGGATGGATAGGTAAGGTTGTGTACTTGACTTTCATTGATGGATTGATGTGATGTTTAGGGTAGAGATTCTCTTGAAAATTGTGACGTGCAGTGTTTTCCTTGAACTGAACACGGGCCTATGTCTCCTTGCCCAGGTATTGCCTTAGCGCGTAATACGTGGCATCAGAACCGCGGCGACGGCGCGGTCGCAAGGGTATAAGTTTTGAGTTGGGTCGACTCAAATATACGGGACACGACTTAGGATCATGCGCAAATACCGATAATAGATCGTGGGTCGCCGGAATTCGATCGGGAGGATCGCGGAAGCCCACGGAACGGTACGGTCTAGGATACGGGCCTTACACTTATACTCATTAATAATTTGATAAACTTTCAAATAGCTTTGGAATCATCTCATTTGGACACTATTCGATTATCCATAAATCAAATGGTATCCAAATAAGATAATTCCAAAGTCATTTGAAATTTCATTAAATTACTTTTCCAATGCGCACAAATCACCAAAATCGGACATATAACGTGAGAGTTATGATTGTTTTAGTCGAATTGATAGCCCAAAGTGAAAATCGGCAATCCATAATGAATATCGACAATCCAAACTAAATATTGGCAATCCACAGTGAATATCGATGATATACATTGAATATCAACGATCTACAGTGAAAATATCGGCGATCCATAGTGAATATGGGCGATCATCAATAAATATTAAGGATCTACCATACAATATTCATTTATTACAGCGTACTTCAATCTCAAAATTCTTTCATTACAAAAATTCATACATTACAATAGTCATCCATTACAACATTCATCCATCGCAATATTCTTCTATAATAAAAATTCATCCATTAGAGCATTCTTCCACACCTTCTTCCTTTTACAAATTCTCACCATTCATACTCAATAAAAATAAAAATAATAACTATAAAGGAAATCAAAAAGGAAGAAAAAAGGAAGAAGGAAGAAGGAAGAAAGAAGAATGAAGAAGGAAAGGAACTAAAAATAAAAATAAAAATCCATCATTCTTTTCACTCTTTCCTCCCTTCTTATGGGAAAAACTAAGGAAGAAGTAAACAACCAAACGGCCCTCATGCGGTAATGGCCCCATATTTTAAACCCATTCATATCTTACATGGGGTCTATTAGGTCGTTGTGAAGCAAATCCAACCCGTTCACATGTAAGAGGTTTTAATTTCATGTCATCGGCTTGAAGAAAAATCTCATCACATATGAACCACACCAAAGGAAATAGTTTAGAATTAATGCACAAAGTTAGTATAATTGTGGGCCACAAACATCTTAAAATAGAAAACTGCTCTCTTTTCAGTTTACAGTTGTCCGATTAAAATAAACTATAAGATTGGCCAATGGGTGGGGCCGAATTTCAAATTTTTTTTTTTTTTTTGGAGGGGGGGGGGGGCACATCCCTTTTTAAAAGTACATTACATTTTTCGGCCACGTCCCTTTTTAAAAGTACATTACATTTTTCGAGATGAGAGCACACCCTTATGGATGGCAGTTGTGGCATAGAGGCATTTTCATCCCATAATTTTATCTTATTTTTTTTAAATGATTTTAAGGCCACAAAACCTGAAGTCTTGTCCATACAAGCATCTACCATGATCATGTCCCAGTACAAGGCCATCTAGACAAAAAAAAAAAGAAAAAAAAACGTAGAGAATTCTTTTATAATACTTAGGCTATGTATGTGCATTATGCTTGATAAGCAGACACTCAAAACTTATGTGCGTTATATAAATGAATTAACATAAAATTAATTAAATTGTGTATCTCAATATCTAGAAGTTACAATACGAGGATCAAATTGGTCAAACAATGCTAACCTCTGATTTGTGGACACCTATTTGTAAAAATTAGACTATTGACTATTTTCATTTTTAACAATCCAATAAATATCCACCAATCCAATAGTCAAAAGATAAAATAATCTTAACTTTTAGTTCATGACAATGGATGCTATAATTTAGGGACACGGATTGCCTCCTTCCCCTGCAGGCAATTCCATGGCCCCCGGGCTATCCTCCATAATGTATCCGTTTAACCATGTCGTCCATTCCTTTTCTCATATCAGATTGAGATATAAGCATAAAAATAAGGTAAATCCAACGCTCCAGTGGTCCACACCATAGAAAACTTTTGCATTTAATGCGATTGGCATCTAATGCAACCCAAGCTTATTATCTGGTGTGGTCCACTTGAGCCTGGATCTGCTCCATTTTTCTGCACATACTTAAAATGATCAGACAAAAGGAAAGACAGCATCAATAAACATATACATCACAGTCGGCCCCGCCCAAGGAACCGCCCACTCGGAGCTCGGGCGGCGATAGGATGCACTTGGCGTCCATAATTTAGACGGTTTGCCTTGACTGATTGTGTGCTACTTGTACAATTTCTATGTAACTTCCGAGTGACTGCGTATCATCCGTCACATCTACTGGTACGGTACTGTATGTCTGGAATTGGATTGGCTGGTGTATCACACATCAGCTATATAGCTGTGTGTTGACGTCAGCAAATTTTGTGGATCAAATCACGAGGTAAGTGTAATATCCAAACCGTCCATTCATTTTGCAAACTCATATTAAGGGTTGAACCGAAAATCAAGGCAGATCTAAATATTAAGTAGACCACACTGCAAAAAACGGTAGGATATTGAACGTGTACCACTGAAACCATTCAGGGGTCACAAAAGTTTCAGATCAATATAAAACCCTTTTTTCCTCTTCATCCAGGTATTTTTATTTTTTTTACCGGGATGGAAAATAAAAGTTACGGTGAGCCCTACTAATTTTTTAACCGTGAAAGTCATTATCTCCGCTGCTATTTTAGGTGTAGTCTATTTGAGGTTTGGATATGATTCATTTTTTAGCTATTGCTCTAAAATGATCTGAAAAAATGGATGAACGCTGTGGATATGATACATACATCATTGTGGGGCCCATGTAACTTTGATCTCCTTTGAACCGTTCGTACAACTCGGAGCTCAAGGAGCGTCGGCGCTCTTTTTCGCACGACGCGTATCTACATCAGCTATATAGCTGGTGTGTGGTACACCAGCCAATCCGCTTCCTGTCTCTATTAGCAAACGTACGTTTGCTGACACACATATTCCGATCTGAGGACATTTTTAGATGATCCAAACCGTCTATGAGATGGGCCTCATCATCATTATAGATAACAGAGTATATATATATATATATATATATATATATATATATATATATATATATATATATCCAGAGTGGAATATTCAACCACTTGATCATAAAACCTTTTTCACTGTCAATGACCATCTTCTTTTTGTCGGCCATTAGTGGAAATATTAGAATACCGCAATATTCAATATTTTGGAGGGAGTCCTACTCACGTGCGCATCTAGTCATATCAATGGTTTGGATCAAAGAAACATGACCTCACATGCACGGAATCACGCATGTCAAACAACAGTTCCATGAGATCGTATATTTTGTGGAAGCGGATTTCCTGGCGCACCCGCCACAGGGATATCCCTGTGGCACGACGTTGCTCAAGTCTATTGGGCCCACCAGCGTGATGTATGTGTTTTATCCTCCCAGGCCTTAAAATGATTTAGATCTAAAGCTCAGGTGGACGACACCACAAACAAAAAAAAGTGTGAATTGAACGCCTACCATTGGTGTTTTATTTGTCATCCAACCTGTTTATAAGGTCAAATGGACAAATACTTTTTTATGTTGTGTGTTCTACTTGAGTTGCGTATGTGTTGACAGATGCCTTAAATTTGTCTGCTTTTTTGGGCCGCTCGGTTAGTCGAGGCTGTTCAACTCAAAGTTCAACGACTTATGTTTTTTAATGTCTAGACTGTTCGACCGATCGAGGAGATGGCTCGACCAGTCGAGGGGGTCCTTCAACCAGTCGAGGCCTCGGCTCAACAAGTCGAGGTTACGCAGATCCTGCGCGGACTGCCTAAATTTGAGGCGGTTTCCAGACTTTTTCAGACTAGGTGCGTAAGTAGAGTTTCCTAAACTATAAATAGGAGTCTTTAAGGCTACTCTAAGGAATTCTAAGGCTTTTTAAAAGAGTTCCAAGGGTTCCTAAAAGAGATTTAAGGTTTTTAAATGGTGTAGCAAGGGTGAGATTTGAGGTTGTTCGAATCGGGTGTGTCCTCTCTCTTTGTAATTGATGCTTTCATAGTGAAATTCTGTCGCTTTGTACCGTGGTTTTTTTCCCGCAAGGGTTTTACACGTTAAATCTGTGTATTCTCTTATATGTGCTTAGTGCCATTGAATTGTTATTCTAGATCTACATCTGTATGATTCTGCAGGCCAAATCCCCAACAAGTGGTATCAGAACAATTATTGGGGCACAGATCTGAATCTGAGGGATTAGTAATAATTAGAAGCACTAGGTATGAGATTGAGAAGTACTCAGGTAAAAATAATTTTGAGTTATGGAAGATCAAGATGATCAGTTCCTTAATCAAGTAAGGAAAAAATGGTGCTCTTGAGGAGCGAAAGTCTACTATGGCTGATGATGAATGGAATACTCTTGATAAGAAGGCTTTATCATCGATCCGTTTATGTCTCACGGATGTGGTTCTCTACAATGTCATGAGGGAGAAAACTGTGGCTAAGTTATGGGCGAAGTTAGAGGATGTCTATGCGAAAAAATCCTCTGAAAATCGTCTGCACTTGAAGCGGCAGGAGTATAACTTCAAGATGGCAGAGGGTGGAGATATGGAGGCTCACATCAGCAACTTAAATAAATTGGCTTGCAAATTGCTGGATATGGAAGAAGTGATGAAAGATGAAAAACAAGCATGTATGTTGTTGAATTCTCTCCCAGTGTCTTATGAGTCATTCAAGGATACAATGTGCTCCACGAATAAAACCCTGAGTGTCGACACTGTTATCTTAGCCCTTCAAGGGAAGGTTATGAGAAAGCTAAACGGCAACATGGATACATCTTCTGATGCATTATTTACATGGGGTAAGAATTCTAAACAAGGTACAAGTTCTTCAGGTTCTAGGTCCAAATCCAAGGGCAAAGGCAAATGAAAGGTAAAGTACTGGAACTGTGGGAAGGAAAGACATGTGAAAAAGGATTGTGAAAATCATAAATTGAAGAGAGAAGATTTTGAGGCTTTATATAGGGAGGCCAATGCTGCCACGTCTGATGGATTGAGTGAATGCGATGGTAATATTTTGTCTGTGTATACGATCAGATGACCATACGATGATCGTAAGGACGAGTGGATGCTACACACAGGGGCATCTTTTCACATGACTCCTCATCAGAGTTAGTTCACCAGTTACAGGGAGTGCGATAGTGGACAGGTATTTATGGGCAATGGTATTGCCTGTAATGTTGTGGCTGTTGGTACGGTACGCATCAATATATTTAATAGGGTGGAGCATACCTTGACTGATGTCAGGCACGTTCCTAATTTGAAGTAAAATTTGATTTCTCTTAGTGTACTTGAGGCAAAAAGATGCAAGTACACATCTATTGATGGTGTCCTTAAAGTATCTAAGGGGGCACGAGTAATCATGAAAGCGCAACGACTCGGTAACTTGTATAGGTTGATCAGGAGCACTTCAAAAGATTGAGCTGTAGTGGATGTAGTGGATTCCACTTCTGCACGTGTGTGGCATGTTGGACATGGCTACATGAGCAGACAGGGTAAGAAGGCTGAGACGCGCGGATAGGGATACAGAGTAGGTGAAGCAGCCACCTGTGAGAAGAATCACACGACAGGATCGCAGGATATCGGCGAGGTACATGGAAGACTCCAATATCGTAAGAGGATCCGTCTTCTATTCTGGTGGCTTTAGGTAAGCCTGGTGCTGAGAAGTAGAATGTGACTATAGGCGATATAATGGACTCATTATACCAGACTGACATATGGGAGCGGGTGGAGCTTCCGGTGGGATGGAGAGCGGTTGAATGCAGGTGGATTTTCAAGAAGATACAACATAGATATAGGGCGAGGTTGGTAGTGAAGGGTTATGCTCAGAGAGGAGGGATTGATTTTTCAAAGATATTCGCACCGACGGTATAACAGGTGTCTATTAGATCCGTGGTTGGCACTGGTTGGTCAATGTGATCTTGAGTTGGAAGGATAGATGTGGAGTCTGCACTTCTGCAAGGGAAAGTGAAGAGCAGATTTACTTGAAGCAACTAGAGTGGTTCGAAGTTAAAGGGGATGAGAAAAGACTTTGCAGGAAGTCGTGGTTCGACCTGTTGCCTAGGCAGTGGTTTAATTCCTTCATGGTGAGTCAGGAATTGATGACATGTAAATCGCCAATTATGACATGTTTGAAATCAATGTACTGAGACTCGGTTAAGTGGGACATTCAGGATGAAGGATTGGGAGGCTGCAAAGATGGTTCTCGGTATTGAGACTGGAAGAGGAGTAGGCTTTGGTTATCTCAATCAGAATACCTTGGGTATGTATTGATCAAGGAGGTCATGGACCATATAAAACCGGAGAGCGTTCCCTACGCGTCTCTCCTCAAAGTTTTTCTCAGGACATGTCCTAAAATAGACGAGGAAAAGCAGAATATCTCATGAGCCTTATTGGAATGCGGTTGGCAGTGTATGTCATTGTCTAGATTAGACCGATTATTTCATAAGCTATCAGTGTTGTGAGCAAATACATCGGCAAACAATATTTGGTAGTGGTGAGATGGTAAGAAGACTACCTCTTTCCTTTTGAAAAAACAGGAGCAAAGGTGGTTGGGCACGTGGATTCGGATCCGGCAGACATGCTCACATAGAACGTTCCTGCAGAGAACTTCAACTTCTGTGCAACTTCTCTGGGCTTAGCGATGACGGAAAAGAAGGACGGAGTGTGCACGAGAAGTTATGATGTGATGCAAAGATAAGAGGAGATTTCAAGAAGCTACACGGTTGAAGATTGAAGGCATGGTGAAGATTGTTGACAGATGCCTTAAATATGTCTGCTTTTTTAGGCCACTCGACCGGTCGAGGGCCTGGCTCGACCAGTTGAGTGGGCTGCTCGACTGGCCGAGGCTGTTTGACTTAAAGTCCAGCGGCTTATATTTTTTGGTGTCCGGGCTGCTCGACTGGTCGAGGGGGTCCTTTGACCAGTAGAGGCCTCGGCTCGACTAGTCGAGGTTACATAGATCCTGCGCGGACTGCGTAAATTTGAGGGAGTTTCCGGACTAAGTGCGTAAGTGGAGTTTCCTAAACTATAAATAGGGGTCCCTATGGTTATTCTAAGGAATTTTAAAGGAGTTTCAAGAGTTCTTAAAAGGGTTTTAGGGTTTTTAAAAGGTGTAGCAATGATGAGATTCAAGGTTGTTCGAATCGGGTAAGTCCTTTCTCTTTTTAATTGATGCTTGCATAGTGGAATTCTGTCACTTTGTACCGTGGTTTTTTCCCGCAAGAGTTTACTACGTTAAATCTGTGTGTTCTCTTGTATGTGCTTGGTGCCATTGAATTGTTATTCTAGATCTAGATTTGTGTGACTCCGCCGGCAAAATCTCCAACAATATGTGCATTATTTTTGGGCTCACACTACAAAATGAGCTATCAAATGGATAGATGGTGTGGATAAAACATATATATCATGGTGGGCCCCACATAACTCGGGCGACGTCGTGCCAAGGCAATCAGCTTTCTGATTTTGTACCGAGAACTAACCAGGCTGCATGCACTATGAGTTTAGGTTGGGCCCACCATGGAGGCCCCCTGAGTCAAAAATCAGTCCAGAAAGTTCATCCCATATAGGTTATAAATCAACGTGTGTGGCTCACCTATCAAGTGGATCAGCTTGATTTCGGGTAATCATCATGGAAAATAAGCGTACAGCTAGATAGACCTTGTGGTGTTGTACAAAATCACAACTGAGAGAGTACGAGAGCTCCTATGCGCCACTTCACACGTTTCTGTAGTCTGTCCAAAACCTTGTACGCACTGCTCCATCACACGCTTCTGTAAATATATTCTACGTATGAATCTCTGCGGATCGGAATCCCCTGCAAGACTGGATGTATATGAAATGCACTCCGCCCATCAGTTTCAAAACCTCATTTTATATCTCATTCTTAGAATTGGGAAGATTTAGTATCTAAGTGGGTCACATGACATGGAAGAGTGGGAATGAGAACGCCCATAATAGAAACCTTCCTGGGACGCTGTATCGTTTTTATACCATCCAACCAGTTCATCAGTAGGATATAGAAGGATTAAGAGTCATCCAAAAAATCAAGTCTGGCCCAAAACTCAGGTGGGCCACACCGAGTGAATTTAAAGGTTTTAGGCCTGATTTTATATGTGGTGCATCCCACCTGAGTCCTCGATCCAGCTCATTTTTGTCATGTGTAGTGAAAGTGAGGTGTCACAACGGATGGAGGGAGGGGCTGTCATACACAAATTACGGCGGTGGGCCCCGCAGTAGATCGGGTGTTTCACGCAGTTAAGTAGATTGGGGTGCTTTAAAAAAAGAAAAGAAAAGAAAAGAAAAGTGAAGACTACAGATATTCAGTGCTCCCCACGTTTCCTCTCTCTTCCTGCCGGTCGGCCTGCCTCCATGCGGCCTCTGATATTATTTCTACAGCAGAAGGCGTGCACTTTCTCCCGTGGGGTCCACCAAATCCAACGACCACTCACCCTCCCTTACCCGCACTGGACGCATCTTACGACTTCCGGAGTCCTCCCACTAGCAACAAAAGCAGCTCTCTAAACAGTAAAGGGCGTGCCACGTGTCAGCTTCAGGGAAGCTGTAGCCACAATAGGGGTAGGACCATGGCTCATGTAGATGGTCCACTCGGCCTTTCTTTGGAGAGGGAAGGCAGTCCACTTCACGAATTGAACCACGCCAGGACTAGGAGGCCTGTGCAGCAAAAACCCTGTGGGACCCACCTCACATCTTTTCCGTCCATCGTTAGCATGAGATCCAAAACTAAGGCTGACCAGAATCTCGAATGGACCACACAGCAGGGAAACTGAGATTGGGACGTGTCCTATTGAAACCTTACTGGGCCCACCAAAATTTTTGATCGAGCTGATATATGTTTTATCCCATCATTCCCTGTAATGTACCCTCCCCATCCCCACCGTTCCCTGTAATGTACCCCACTTGAGTCTTTGAGCGGTGTGATTTTTCGGCTCACTCATACAAAGTTTGCCACAAATGATGGACGGAGCGGATGTCACGTAGACATGACGGCGGGCCCCACAGAGCTTTTTGTTGCAGGGTTCCTGTCCCGTGTCAAAGAATAGAAATGCAAAGGCGATTCGCGCCTGGGGAATTCGAAGAGGTTTAGACTGTGGATGGCCGGCCCCACGTATCCCGAAGTGGAATGTGTACGAGATCCGGACCAAGAAATTGGTGGGTCTCGATCTGAAAGTACCCTGTTCCAAAATTCAGGCTGACATACTCATCTGATGAGTCACGCAAATATTTCAAATGTAAGCCGTTGGTGATTTTACTAATGAACGTCCATTTTCATCACATTTATGGACCATCTGAAGATTGGATTGACATGATTTATTGGTGGCGCATGTTCAGAGTCAGCATCGCACAAGATATTACACGTGTGTGGCACGTTGGCATGCGTGCGGTAATTCACTTGCTAATCTCTCTCCTCGCGCGAATCGCCCGTCCATTCAGCGGAAAGTAACCTACTTTCTTTAGACACCCTTTGCTCGCAGCACATGTGGCAACTTAGCCATTTTGTAGTAAATCCAAGCTGTTCATCTGTTTGGAAACTCTGTAATGATGTGTTGTTGAAAAAATCATTCAGATTAATCATCAGGAACGCCACACTACAGTTGGAGAGTTTTTGTGCCGTCCATTCTTTTCTGCATGGTGATGGCCCACCTAAAATAATCTAGGGCATGGTCCCAAAGATGAAGTAGATAGAAATCTCATGTGGATCACACCGTAGGAAATGGTAGTGATTGAAGGACCACCATTAAAAACTTCCTTGGTCTACTATAATGTTTATTTGCCATCCACCATGTTGATAAGGTCCTGCGACCTTGGTGAAGGAAAAACACAAATATCAGCCTGTTCCAAAATTTATTTTCCTCACAAAAAGTTTTTTATGATCAAGGGCCATTGTTTTCTATGTTTTGGTTCAAATGAAGTTTGTATTTAGTTCATTTTTAGCACCATTTCCTAAAATAAGCTATCAATCCTGATAGACAGTGTGTGTATATAATTCATATATTAAGGTGAGTCATACAATCGGGTCCATGTAGCCAAGTCCCGAGAAGGTTCAAAAGAGTTGTACATGAGTTAAACCGATTCGAGCTTTTACAACTCGGCTTAGCTTGGCCCGCAGCCAACTTCAACTCAAACTCGACTCGACTCGACTCGACTCGGTCCTCACACTTGATTGGCCAGCTCTGCTTGGTTCAGTTAGTAGCTCTACTCCCGCCTGTGTAACATTTTCTCAAACATATAAAATGCATATTCAATTTCTTACCTAATGTAAAATAGTAATAATATTTTGCAAGCATTTCATCAAACACTCAATAAACAACATCAAAATTAAAATACGATAACATTCTTATAATGTGTATGAATATTTATGGTGATTTGTTTCTTTAATATTATCTCAAATGTCCATTTCAAGAATACAATACGTGGATAGTTAAAAAAACAACATTTCATTCAATCATTTTATTAAACACTCTGGAAGCATAATCAACATCAAAATAATCAAGTCATTGAGCTTATTCGAGTTGAGTTTGGATCTGACTCGAGATGAATTTGAGCAAATATGAACTCAGCTTGAAATTTTTTTGAGCTCCAAATATCAGGTCAACTCAGTTTGCATTCAATTTCGAGCCGAGACTAGTTAAGCATTTCTGAATTGAGTCATGCTAGCTTAAATCAGGTCAACTCAGTTTGAATTCAATTTCGAGCCGAGACTAGTTAAGCATTTCTGAATTGAGTCATGCTAGCTTACTGAACTAACTCGACTAGGGTATAACTCTAGCTCAAATGGACACAAAGGATAAAAGCTGACCACCTTTCCAACAACAGAAAATAATTGTTTGATCCAGCGGCTAAAATTACCTGAGTGATGTAACTTTTTTAGCTATGGATAGTACACTGGAAGGGTGACCTAATGAACAGTCCAGATCTCATCCGCATGGTACGTGTGTACGAACTTGGGTCGAGTACGCCAACTCATTTTATGTCTGCCAAAGACAAAAAGTCTTGTACACGTTTCTCTATTCCTGGCTAGTAACATGCTCTCATCCGGGACTTCTCACATGTACGGCTCAAATTGATCTTTCGGTGCTGATCCTGTGCATCTGGTGGCACGGAAGGTACCCTGTATTTCACCACACGTGGCATACATGAATGAAATCAGAACCGTTCATTCAGTAGGTCTGGCAGTGACTGGGCTAAATGCTGAAAATTACAATGATTGGTTGATTCTTTTATTGGACAGTAGCATGATCCGATTAAGGCAATTTACTTGGATCATAGTCAGTGGTAGGGCCGCATGATGGTTGGTTTGGATCATCACTAGCATAAGCCACGTGAATGGAACACTTCATGGAGGCACAGAAAATCCATGCCTCTTGAAGCGTTGAATTTCGTACAATATCTTCTTGGTGGAATTATAGGATCGGCGTGCGACCGTGGATGGGCCGGAGCTATAAAAAAAAACTCCTTAGCATGATTGTTCTATCTTATCTCTGTCGTAAAGTCAATAAAAAATGACGTGTGTAATTTTACATGTGCTGCATGATATATTCTAGATCCCCGGAGATACCAAATATAAATTTTGGATATTTTGAAGACAAGACTGTCGTTTATTGAACGGTGCCACGTCATCCAATAATAAGTAAGAACAGTGGACTAAAATTTGGTAGAGCCCACAAATAAGTTTGGAGTGATTACAAGACAGCTAGAAATACAAGAAAGGAGGGCTCCAGAAGATTAGTAATACTCGGCGGTTATCAATAATGTTGAACGATTATAATAAATGTCAGAATGTGGGAAACAATCAAATGACCGATTTAAGATTATAAATTACATGAAAATTAAGTAAAAGATACGTCTCATACCAATCAAATCAAATTAAAATTCATCTTTCAATTATTTTGCATACTTTAGTATTATTAGTCATATATATTCCTTATTGTAATCGGTAGCAGTAATTAAGTAGTTGTCAACTTTAGCTGTAATTTTGGTTTACATTTAAAGCGTGTTTGGACAGTTAAGAGGGATGAGATTAGATGGGATTCGGAGGGTTATTGTGCGCCATCCCATCCCATCTGCGGTTTGGGATGGCGGGATGTATTTCATCCACCATGCTCTCGTAAACATCGTTCATCTCTGAGACGGATTCCGCCAATCCCAAGATGCAAGTTTTCACCGCTATGTGGGGCCCACTGAGATATCAATTCCCTCCATCATTTTCACTAGCCTATATTCAGCTATAAACCTGTTTTGAGGCAGATATAAAATAGTGGGTGGGGCACATCACAAAAAGCAGTGGAGACACAAACCCATCCATTTGTGACGTCCAAACACGCTGCTGTATATCCCAAGGGCTATTGCAAACCCATGAGATCAATGGGCAAACACTGACACCACCATCATTACCTTAAAAACCATTCCATCCCTCCTAATCCCATGGGATCGATCTAGCCAAACGACCCTTATATGTTAGACTCAATTCAAAAATCAAGCAAGTTCTTCATTCAGAAAAGCACTCTATAGTTATTCTTTGCAATCGATTGTAAGAATTTCCTTTTTGTTTTATCTATATTGAAAAAGTCCTTTCATAAAGAAGGCAAATGTGCAACTCAACTTCAGAGGATGAACCCCATCATCTGATAATCGTCTGATCATCTTAAACAACGTTGTGCAAGTGGTTGAATTGGCGATTGATCTTATTCGATCTCGGTCACATATAGTTGATTCTGACGTATCTACATATCTCGGCGCTTGGGGTCTTAGTTGTTCGGTTTGAATTGAGCGGCACATTCAATTCTGGTACACCCGCACAAACTGCATGATCGAATTTAAAACCAAGAGGTAACATCTTTTAGCACGCTCGGTGGGACCCTTTCCATGGTTTATTTACAGGTATAATGTTGTCAATTGACCAATTAGAAATATCAATAGATCAAGGAGAAATTAAATTGCTGGGGCAGAACCCACAACACCAACTGCACCACCTATGACGAGGACATGCCGGTTCAAATGGCCCCCGAATTATTGAATTTAAACACTAATTCGACACTCAATCTCGTCAATTAGGAAGGGGCATCGACCTCTCAGATTTAGGGATGTGCAACTCAGTATCCAGCATTTTCAGAAATATGAGAGAGCTCAGGTGGAGTTGGTACACGCTCGAGCCGATCAATTCTGTGTTCAAACTGAGAATATTAATAGATGGATTGTAATACCCCGTACTTTTCAGTACTCAGGCGCTACTATAAATATCTAAATCAGTTTGAACATGTGTGGGAGCACACACGACTTACCTTACACATCATCATCTAGTGACCCACAATCTATCCATCTCGACCATCTAGTATAATATCCATCGATATATTAAGTCATCTGACCGTTGGGTGTAGAATTCACCCATAAATCGAGCTTTCCGTTCGATTAATCTTTGAGATGGACCATCATGTGGTTCCAAAAACTTACTTTAGGATACCAGTACCCTTGATAATTAAGATCCAACCGTCCATCTTGGAATTTGAAACCTGAACCACGAGACCTACCATACAGTAGATCCACAATGTGTCGTCGGTCACTCCAACGCGTAATTTCCCTAATCTAACCATCGGGCTATAAAATGAACTTATATTATCTTGTATTGAAACCCAGATTGCTAGGTCCTCCAGGTTATGTCACTTAATGTTGAAATTCACTACATAATTAGACAAATCCAACCATTTGATTGTAGTATAGGCTGATAGATTCCTTTTAGCTCCAACTAAGAGCTACTAGAAACCCTGAGGGCAAGACCTGAAGATGATCTGACCGTCAAATTAGCGGGAATCATTAGTTGTCTACAAGATCTGTAACATCTCGAAAAATTCCGTACAAAGACCCGAGTACCACCTCAGGCAGAAATCACTCAGGATCAAATCCTTTAGGAATTAGACAAAGTTAACTAAGTGCTAATCTATATTAGTTGTGAAATCCTCTTGAAGTACTTTAAATACGATCTGCAAGACCCAAAACTTGTAGAATCATTGACGCTAGGTTACCCTAAAATTTAGGATCAATCTCATTACCCAGTTGCTCTCGAGAGCACATTGGAACTTCGTATCGGATCTAAACCGCACGTTGAAAGTCCGATGACCACGAGATTAAGCGTTTAGGACCGCCTTGCTGGACTTGACAACCATCTCGAAAATCAAATCCAGATTATGTCCTGGGGCTATTCGCTTGAGCCCGGAGTGAAGTGTGTGAGAAAACATGTTTTTCTTTTAGAAATTAAATCTAATTTAAGTAATCTGAGACTTGTCGCTTGCGGGTCTGATATAAGCAATCAGACCGTCAGAATCTGACCCAAATACACCCTCAGATCAGGGGAAATTTCATACACATGTCCATGTACTTGTAACCTTGATCGAGTTTCGATGACCGTTGAATTGAAACTGGTCCGCCACGTGTGATATGGGAACCCGACTGGAATGAAAACTTAACTTGACCTAGATCCATGGTCGGTGAGCTTAAGTCCGACCTTTGGCTCAAGGGGGGCTCTGAAAATGCTCCGTTAAGCCGAAACAGGCTGGTTTTGGTTATAACCTAAGTATACCTTGGCCCTGGGGCCATTTCCACCTATTTTAGGCCTATATAAGGACCTTAAACCCTCTCTCATTCACTCCATACGAATTTGAGAAAACCCTAAGAGAGAGAAGTGAGTAAAGTGAGAGAAAGTGAGAGTGAAGTTGGAATCATTACTGGGAATCGATCCCTGCTACTCTCCGTGCCTATCCATCACTACTGTATTGCTTTTCTGGCAATTCTGATTCCATTTTTGGGTAAGAAATCCTAACCCTAATCAGTTTTAGAGATTCAACTAGTGTAAGTGATGAAATAGCTAACCTATTTCATGCCATAGGTTGTTGTTCTACCGTTGATAAAGACTTGGTGATTAAATTGAGTTCGTTACTCGTTTCTACGGCATAAGGTGCAGACTATAGATGCTTAGGTTATGGTTTTCAATGCTTTCAATGTCGGATAATGATAGATTCATAATCTGAGTGTTATTTCACATGCAAAATGCGATGTTCGTTTTGCGATTCAGTTATGTATGCAAATGATGGCGTTTAGTGTATTATGTATATTTGTAGAAAATACGGTTTACATATAAAATATGGAAGTGTGTTTGCCATGATTAATTATTGTGTGTATATGTTATATATATGTGTAATACTTACTTGGCGAAAGGATTCGCCCTAATACATGTTTTGGCTAATATACATTATGTATGTTAAATAAGTGTAGTCTAAGTATTTGTGAAAATGCTTGTATGAGTAAGTACTTAGGAGATAGTGCTTTAGGTAGGTGTGAGATAGGATTCTCAAATACCTTAGAGATGTATATGATTTCCTCCATGCAAGTTGTTTAGTTTAATCGCTTATTTATGACATGTATGTGTTTGTACTTCCTGCTTACATTGTGCTTTATAACATGCTTATTAATATGTTTGAATTACTTATTAATTCTGCTTTGAATACTATACATGCTTTCTGGTTAAGGATTGATTGGGGCTATGTTATAGTCCAGGCAATCGGTAGCCGGCTTTGAAGTCATGACTGAGATTTATTCGCCACGTAGGACGTGTTTGACAAACTCGAGTTGTGTGTTGGTCGTCGGCAGTGGTTAAGTCACACGAAGTGCTTATGCACTTCATGTCGATTGATGCAATGTACACTCGTATTAATCGAGCCCGTCAAGTAACCCGATATGCCCTTGTATGTTCACCATGTATGGATGCTACTGCTTGAACCTAAGGTAACAAACTCACCAGTTAAATCCCGTTTAACCTTGGTACCTCGATCCGCTAAGACTCATGAGCCGGACATGGTGGTATGGAACACCGTGGTCGAGCTGTCGGCCTACGCTGAGGCGATGAGCTTCTCCGTAGTGACTAGTGAGCAACCCAGACTCGTGAGCCGAGTACGGTGGTATGGGACATTGTGTTCGAGCTGTTCGCCTACAATATTTTGATGATGAAGCCGTGATGGGTGATGGGGGAGTGGTATAACGATTCCGTGCAACAGTCCTGATAGCCCCAGACGTACCCTTTGTAGTGACCTCAAGCATACTCTGAGCCTACGTGGAGGCGACAACCCTTCCGTAGCATCTAGAGTATAAACTAGGCCTGTAATGATTTGACGACGAGCCCATTGCAGCAACCTAGAACCGCAACATCATATGAGATTTACTAGGACTGACGACCCTAGAATGGATCATTGTTTGGGAAATAATATAAGGGAGTACCTTAGTTTCCCAATCCTGCTGTATGAAAAGGACTAATAAGAACTTGGTAATCATATGCATGCACTGCATTACGCGTGCGTTCAGGCGTAGCAGGTCAAGCACTGGGCAGTGTTGTCATGTGCGAACGTAGGATGAAGTCACTGAGGGAGCGTAGGCGAGGGCATGTATCATACATTCATACCATTCTTGCATTAACAAGAGTACTTAGGGATGTGTGATTTACTGCTTTATCATTACTGCTTGACTGAATTGGTAACATGCTAACCTATGCTTTATTGTTCCACTGAATTAATCACTCACTCCCATGATACGAGACAGTGTTTTAAACGCCAACCAGACTTTGTCTTGATTTCAGATGATGGCGTGATCCCTGAGGTGGAGCCTGATTACTACGACGATTAGGACGAGTACTCTTACATGTAGTTCTCTGATGACTTCGCTTAAGCTATCCGGCTTAACGGGGCTACAGGGTTTTATTACAGTTGAACCATTTTTGAGACTTTTGACTTTTGTAATATTATATGTAATATTTCATGTATACAGTGACTCAGTGTTATATTCATACTCTGGAGACCGATCGTGATCTTTTGACTTGTATACGTTTATTTATATCTTTCAGTCTTCAGCCTGCATTTTACAACCTAATCTGGAGTATGAATTACTGTTTTGTTATAATCTCACTCATGATTAATGCACTAACACAGATAACATTGAATCATAAGCATATATGTTACATAAGTGATGTTTTGGAACTCGGGAGTTGAGTTGCTACTCGACTCCCATTTTTCGGGGCGTTACAAGTTGGTATCAAAGCATGATTTGAATTAAACCGGACCTAGGTTATGGTCACACAATGTACACTGAGACAAATTCAACCTAGGTGGGTGCGAAGAAATGTAGAAATAGTTCTAGGTGTCCCCGTTTCATCAATTGACGAAGTTCACCAAAATTGACCATTTTGTTTGAGTCTGTACTCATCCGTGATCGCATGAGGCGACCCCGGATCACTCCTCGACCATCAAACAGCGGGTCTAGACCATAAATTACCCCATCCCAGCCGTTAACAGTCGGTAAATGAGAGTATATATCAAAAACTACTCGGAAGGCTCCGAAACAACTCTAATCGAAGTCGGGGGGCCAAAACGAGCAATTCGATGGGACCCACACATTTTTGGACCAAGGGGGAGGGGAGGACCTCGCCCAGGGGATGAGCCCTCACCAAAACCTCTAGAGGTTGGCGAGGGGCTTGCCGGTTCTACAAGGCCTCGCCGACTAACGGGCCAGGCTGGGCGGGCCGCTCGGGCTGATCGACTTTGAGGGGTAGTGTGGCCTACTGATCCAAGGTTTTTTGAACCCTCCTAAACACGCCCCTCCTTCACAAAGCATCCTCCCAATTTCTCCTTTCTCTTCCAAACCTTAGATTTTTTTACAAAAATCACTCCTCCAACCCCTTCCTCTTTCATTTTCATGCACCACACCCACCACCCTGCTGTATACCCATCTCCATTGTTGCATACCTCTCCCTTCTCTTCGGTTTGAGCTCTTGAATCTCCCATTTGAGGTTCAAATTTGTGTACCCCAACTACTCACCCTCTTTCTTCATTTTTCCTCTTCATTCCCTTCCATTTGAGCCTTTACACGCCCCCTGGAGGCTCAAATCCATGGAGACCTAAAGGGTCCAAGATTTTTCTCCCTTTTCCTTCACTTTCTGCATGACTCTATTCGAAGTTATTACGGCCATTTTCTCATTTTCCACCATTTTTCTCTCATGAGAAAGAGAAAGGGTGCTATGGATGAAGCTGGGCTTAGTCGTCCCACTCATGCAAGGAGACTGAGAGGTGCCATCGCAAGCACGGGCGTTGAGCGTGAGATACGGATGAAATGGGACCTCGATCCCCAGGCTCCTCTCCCACGAGCTCTACTGGTGGAGTTCTCCCATGGAGTTTATGAGGGTCGTAGGGTCCGTTTTAAAGCTCAGGTGGATGGGTGGGTATCTGTTGTTAGAGCGCCTGGATGAGGCCAGTTGGGACCCTGTGTTTGAGGGAACATATCGTACAAATGTGGGCACTGTCCGTGCATTCAATACCCATATTTGAGAGCCTACGCTGAATCCCTTGCAGTTCAAGATTCCCTCGGGACGAGGTCGGGAGGCCACAATTGACGCTAGCCTGATAGCTCAACTCATGGAAATACCTCTTGGCCAAGTTCACGCGAGCGAGATGAATCTGAAGAGTGCATGTGAAAGGGATCACCATACGTGTTTCCTTTGTGGTCGACTGGTTCAGTGGCAGCCGAATTATAGTCTCATAGCGTCAAACATGAAGGATGATTTCCACCTACTCCACCATATTTGCACGTTTAACGTCTATCCCAGGTGGAGCAATCGTAGTGAGTGTACGCGCCTGATGGTCAATTTTCTATACCAGGCGAGGTAGGGATAGAAGTTGTGCGTGCCCACATATGTTCTGCAACAGATCATTCCGACTCCACGCTCAAACAGAAGGACTCATTCACTCTCCTTCGGCCAGCTTATATGTTAGATTGCACGCGAGTTCGGCTATAGTCGTAGCGCAGAACTCCCAGTGCCTTAACATTTCATCAATGAAACCACTCTCAATCAAATGGAAATTGAGCCACGACAGCGACAAGCCCGACTTGAGGAGAGTGAAGATGAGACAGAGAGTGAAGAGGAGCAAAGTGAGGATGAAGGCGGAGCTGAAATAGAAGAAGAAGAGAGCGAGGAAGAAGAGGAGGCCCAGGATACGGAGGAGAGCTCCCCTCCTATGCCACCGGAACAGGACACTGATCAGGCTACTAAGGATGCTCGTATAGCTCGACTTGAGGAGGATCATGCTGCCCTAGGAGGGGTCAGGCGGTCCTACGACAGGATATTATAGATCTTCGAAGCTTTGTGAAATACAAGTTCAAGAAAGTGACTCGCACTTTGAAGACTATCCTGTGCTGCTTGCAGGATAAGGGTGCCACTTCTCCTTCGCCAAACTCGGATGCCTAGTCACCCATGCCGTTGTCTTGCAACTTGTTTTAGTTACTGCTTTAGGTTATGTTTATGTTCATGCTGATGGGCCTAGTAGTGTAGTAGTTAGTAGAATGTTTTCAGTATTTGAAGCTTGGGTTGTATTAGCTCACATGCATCTTCTGTCATGATTCATGTAACTCTGTATTCTATGTATTATGACAAATTTTGGTGAATGAATTGCATGAAGTTGCTTTAATTTGTGTATGAATGCTGCGTAATAAGTTTGTGTGTATGCTGAATCTGACCTGGGTTGCACCCTATGTCATATAGGGGCATGTCACGGAAGGTCACGTGAAGTACGTCACGCCTCGCACTTACTGATATGATGGATCAGGCACCTCCCCAGAGGGATGGTCATACGGACCCTGGATTGGGCCCTGTTTATGAGACTATTCCTGAGTCTCAGTCATCTACTGGTCCTGCAGTTGGACCGCCACCATACACACCACCGGTTCATGAGCAGAACCATGTGTCTTCTTCGATGCAACATGTGCCTGAGTCTGCCCCACCTACTGATAGGTTGGAGCAGTTGATGACGATGATGCACCAGCAGCACCAACAGCTCTTGGCTACTATTGCAGGGGCCCTAGCTCAGGGTGGAAGTGCTACTCCACCTTCACCATTTGTACGCCCTGTCGAGACTGTAGGGCCTTCTGTTCAGGATGAGGATGTGCCTCCCCCTGCACATGCTGCATACCCTACAGGAAATCTGGGTACATGTGGTCTCCTCAAGCGATTCCAGCGCTTGAGGCTTCCTACCTTTACGGGTTCCCACAGACCCGAGAAGGCTGAATATTGGCTCGACCGCATCTCCAAGATGCTGAAGATGCTACATTGTACCAAGCAGGAACAGGTCGAGTTGGCCACCTTTATGTTTGAAAAGGAGGCTAGCCTGTGGTGGGATAGTGTATTGCGGACAGTTGCGGTTGGCTATATATGGACCTGGGCAGATTTTGAGTTCCACTTTCATGAGAAGTATTATCCCCAGACGTACCGGCATGAGAAGGAGAATGAGTTTTTGTGCCTTAGACAGGGAGGCATGATAGTGACAGAGTATAAGAATCAGTTCATAGAGTTAGGCCGATATGTTCCTACGATACTTACTGACGCACAGATGCAGATGCAGCGCTTTTCTGAGGGCCTGCGCCCTGATATTCGCTCGAAGATGTGCTGTGCTACCATACCCTCCTATGCTGAGCTAGTGGACATGTCTATGCGGGCAGAGCAGGAAGGGGATCGGTTGACACGTACTCGTGGGCCTATGGTCCTTAGGCCTCGACCAGATATGCCGAGCAGGCTATTCCTCAACAAGAGGCCTCGCACAGACTCTCCTCCCAGGATTTCAGTGCCACCAGTTCCGATGTGGCGACCGGGCGTGACTTGTACCTACTGTGGGAGGCCAGGCTACCCAGCGGAGAGATGTTTCGCGCGTATGAGAGACAGTGGGTTCTCGCCGCCACAGAGGATCGACCGCACTCATCCCTAAGCCATTTCAGCACCACCCCTGCGTACTATCCCTGCACATCCATCCTTCCGACCCCCTGCACCTCGGTTTAGGCCGCCTCAGCGACCTATGGTGCCTCAGCCCAACCGACCTCAGCAGGTACGCGTTCATGTGCTTACAGCAGAAGAGCCAGAGACAGCACCATCAACCCCTATGGCCTTTGAGGTCACCTCACATGTTTAAGGTACTCCTGTCTTCTTATTAGTGGACACTGGGTCCACTACCTCCATCATTTCATGTGCGGCAGTTAAGCGTCCAGCTTTACATACTACTCTTATGAAGGGAGTGAGACTCATTACTGCTACTGGGACTTTTTTGGATGTCACACAGACGTGTGAGGGTTGCTCGGTAGACTTGGGTAGCAGGATAGTATTCATTGACCTCATTGTCACCCCACTATGGCACTACGACATTATCCTCGGTATGGACTGGCTCACCGAGATGAAGGCAAAGATTGATTGCGATAATCAGGTCATGACAGCCAACGGACCCGATGACACAGTCTTTACTTTTCTAGTGCAGGTTAGTTGGCCATGTCGTGTTAGATGTTACACTGCTTTACTAGAGCATGTTGATGGGCCGATGTTAGAGAACATGTAAGTAGTTTGGGAATTTGAGGATGTGTTCAGGAAGATCCCTTGATAACCTCCTCGGCGCGAGATCGATTTTACTATTGATCTTGTGCCCGGTGCGAACCCCATTTCATTACCTATGCATCGGATGCCTCCATGTGAGATGGAGGAACTGAGGAAACAGATTGACGGACTCATAGAGAAGGGCTTCATATGACCCAATGTGTCTCCTTGGGGAGCACCTGTGTTGTTTGTCAAGAAGAAGGATGGATCGCTACGATTATGTATTGATTACCGTAGGTTGAACCAATTGACCATGAAGAACAAGTATCCTTTGCCCAAGATAGACGATCTGTTTGATCAATTGAAAGGGGTGCGCTACTTCTTGAAGATTGATCTACAGTCAGGGTAACATCAGTTGCGCGTCAGGGAAGAGGACATGCAGAAGACGGCCTTCAGGACCAGTTTTGGGCATTACGAGTTCCTCGTGATGTCGTTCAGTCTTACGAACGCACCGGCCGTGTTCATGGACTTGATGAACTGGGTATTTCAGCCATTTCTATACCGATTTGTCATCGTATTTATCGATGAAATCCTGATATACTCTGTGAGTCGGGAAGAGCACGAAAAACACCTACAAGCAGTCTTAGATACGCTGAAGAAGAACCAGTTGTTCGCACAGTACAAAAAGTGCGACTTCTGGCAGGAGGAAGTCAAGTTCCTAGGACATGTGGTGTCCAAAGAAGGGATAGCGGTGGACCTTATAAGTGCTATTGTTTATAGCCCCTTTTTGTTGTCAAATTTATGGTGCCAAAAACACTGTTATGAAGCTGGCTTATGTGAAGATCAAAGCGCTACTCAAGATCAACTTTGTTGGACAAGCTCTACTCACAAGTCAAGACTCGAAGAAGTGAGTCTGTTCGATTTAATTTAAAGACAAGGTTAATGCAAGTAGTGTTCAAGTTCAATCTTTAGATCTCTAGAAGCTTTCAAGTTTGAGCTACATCAAGACTTCAAGCTTCATCACTTTCAAAGGTCACTCATCTTTTAAGTTTCAATGTCCTTACTTCACTATTGAGGTATGACTAACCTCAGGTTGACCTTTAGAGTAGGTCACTTTGGATACATAACTCATATATTTTATATAAGTCAGTTTGGTCTGTTCTAAGACTAGTCTTGGACTTTGTTCAACTAGTCCTAGCACTGCTTCGACCTGTCTAAAGATCTCCCGGATCAGTCGTAAGTTTATTGTAAAATTCAAAAATTTTCTGTTAGGCTTCGACTAATCCTGGGGGCTGTTCGACCAGTCGTAGGAATAGTGTTGACTGGTTCTTCGATCAGTCATAGACCTTCAACTCAAATTACAGCGATGATTTGTACTTAGCTTTGACCAGTCGTGTGTGACCTTCGACCAGTCGAAGGAGACCTACGACCAGTTGAAGGTGCCCTACGACCAGTCGTGAAACCGTCTTATCCTATCGTGCCTGAATTTTCAAATATCTGTTGGATCTTCGACCAGTCGTAGCTACTTAAGACCAGTCAAAGACGTGATTTATTCACCCTATAAATAGAGCACAAATCTCAGAATAAAATAGACCATTCAAGCTAATTTAATTCCGCCTTCTGAGAGATAAATTTATGCTCTGTTTAAGCTAAGTGTGCTTATTTAATATTTTATTTCTTTAGTTTTGTTAATTGATTTTGTTTCTTGCATTCCAATCTAATCTGTAAAGAGGAAATTTTATTTTCCTTTTATTGGAATCAAAATCAATTCAAGCTAGCCCATTTGTTTTAAGTTAAAATCTATTAGAACCTAGAACCATTATAAAGTGAGTATTGGACATTGATCTTGAACATTCAAATCTCTACTCCAACTCGGTTCTTTTTGGGTTGCTACATCGAAGGAGAAATTCAGGTATTTTACAATTACTGTAAATTCATTTATTTTTGTTTTATTTGAGGTTAAGCCAGAAAAATTTAAAAACTGTTGGTTGCCTGAGGAGAGCCAGAAAACTTAGAAGTGAGGGTTTTTTAATTGTGTAAGCTCTTTGAAAAAGACACAATTGTAAAGGTTTTGGGTGAACATGTGAAAACCTACTTAATAGTGAAAGCTAATATCCCCTGTGTGAGAATATTAGGAGTGGAGTAGCATTCTGTGTGGCTGTTGTTGAACAGTTGGTGTACACACAGGTGAACCATTATAACTCTTTGTGTTGTGTAGAAGTGTGCTTTATTTTCCTATCTTTGATTCTTCTTTTGTGGAATGTATATGGATGTGAATGTTGTAATCATTTTAATTTCAAGCTCAGTGGAGAATGTTGTAATAGTTTAGATTTAAATTTTTGTAATTTATTTCAAGTTATTCCTTTATTTGTTTAAGCTTTAGATTCTCTAAATTGTTCTAGTAAGGTTGCCCTGCCATTTCTATGGTGTATGGTTGTCCCTAGAATAATCAATTACATTTTATTCCTCTGTTTTGTTTCAATTTGATTATTCCTAGAAAGTTTGAGTTCTTGATACAAAGATCCTTCTAGAAATCAGGTTGTCCTACCACAAACTTTAGTTTTTGGTAAAAGGTTGTCCTTAAAACAACTTTTGTATCAATCTCTCAATACTTGTTTATTGAGGTTGCTATTCATTTATGCTTTGTGGATTGATTCACTTTATTTGGCTATCTTGTTATTTAAATTCTGCTGTAATTATTTTAAATTTGGCATAGTGCTATTCACCGCCCCTCTAAGACATAAAGCTTGGCCTTTTCAGGCCTTGCTAAGGTAGCCGTGGTTCAAGACTGGAAGCAGCCTGGTTCGGTTACTGAGGTGAGGAGTTTTCTTGGTCTAGCATGCTACTACCGACGATTCATTCGGGACTTCTCGAAGATAGCTAGACCGCTGTCTCAGTTGACACGGTAGGATCTGAAGTTCACTTGGAATGAAAAGGCAGAAGCAGCTTTTTAGGAACTGTAAGACTGACTGACGTTCGCCCCTGTGCTAGTATTGCCAGAGCAAGGGGTCAAGTATACTATATACACCGACGCGTCCCGCGTTGGTTTGGGCTATGTCCTCTTACAGAAGGACAAGGTGATCGCATATGCCTCGAGACAATTGAGGAAACATGAAGAGAATTACCCCATGCATGACCTCGAGTTAGCAGCAATCATCTTTGCACTGAAGCTCTGAAGACATTACCTCTACGGAGAGGAGTTCGAGCTTTTCTACGTCCACAAGAGCCTTCGCTATATATTCACACAGAGAGACTTGAATATGAGGCAACGATGATGGATGGAGACCTTAAAGGACTTCAAGTTCGAGGTTTCCTACCATCCTGACAAGGATAACCTTGTGGCAGACGCATTGAGCCTCAAGAAGGCGATAGTATTTACGGCTCCACTGATGGTTGAGGAATGACACATGGTGGAGTTCTTATGGGACTTCAATCAGAAACTCACCGTGGAGGAGCCATTCGTGAGTGTCGCGCACATTCGGGTGCTGTCACTTATGGATGACAGGATTATTGAGGCTCGAAAGGGCGATGCGTGATTGTCTGAGCTTCGAGAGCAAGCTAGCGGTGACAAGGACTCCGAGTGGCGAGTTGGCACAGATGGGAGCCTATGATACCGTGGCCGCCTATGCATCCCAGACATTTATGACTTGAGACAGGAGATTCTCGAGGCTGGCCACAGATCGAAGCTTGCAATGCATCCTGGTAGCACGAAGATGTATCAGGACATGAAACAGTCATATTGGTGAGACAATATGAAGGCTCATATAACGGAGTATGTCTCTCATTGTCTCACGTGCCAGCAGGTCAAGGCTGAACATCACCGACCTCCTGGACTGCTTCAGTCCATGCCCATAACTGAATGGAAGTGGGACTTCATCTCTATGGATTTCATATCGGGGCTATCGAAGATGAGGAAGGGACATGATTCCATCTGGGTGATCGTCGACCGGTTGACAAAGTCGGCTCATTTCCTTCTGATCAGAGTTTCGAACTCTATAGACGAGTTGGCTAGATTGTACATTAAGGAGATAGTGCGTCTACATGGAGTTCCCTTGGAGATCGTGTCGGACAGGGACACGCGATTCACATCTATCTTCTAGACTGGTATCCAGGAAGCGATGGGTGTGAAGTTGAAATTCAGTACCGCGTTCCACCCACAGACCGATGGGCAGACGGAGTGAGTGAATCAGATTTTGGAGGATATGCTGTGGGCCTGTGTTTTGGACTTCAAGGACAGTTGGGATGACTGTCTCCCGTATGCAGAGTTTGCCTACAATAACAGTTTTCAGGCTAGTATTGGTATGACTTCTTACGAGGCCTTGTATGGGTGCCCTTGCCGAGCACCGCATTGCTGGGCAGAGGTCGGCGAGCGCAGTTTGCTTGGCCCAGAGTTAGTACAGGCGACCTCAGAGAAGATCGATATTATCAGGCGTCGACTTCTTACAGTGTAGAGCAGATAGAAGAGCCATGCCGATACGAGGCGACGACTGCTAGAGTTTGAAGTTGGGGACCATTTATTCCTCCGAGTTTCTCCCATGAAGGGAGTCCTTCGTTTTGGCAAGAAAGGGAAGCTCACGCTGCGGTTCATTGGCCTATTCCAGATATTAGACCGAGTGGGTGTGGTGGCATACCGCCTGGCTTTGCCCACTCCACTTGTGGGTGTGCAAAACGTATTTCATGTTTCAATGCTAAAGAAGTACGTTCCTAATCCTTCCTATATCATCAAATGGGAGCAGGTACAGTTGAGTGAGGACACTACATACGTACTGCGTCCAACGGGTATTCTAGACAGAAAGGAGCAGGTGTTGCGTAGCAAGGTCATCCCACTTGTGAAGGTACTGTGGACACATCATACTGAGGAAGAGGCTACTTGGGAAACTGAAGCTGAGGTCAGAAAGAACTACCCTCAGATTCTCGAGGAAAATTTTTCTTTAAGGGGGGTAGATTGTAACGTCTCGAAAAATTTCGTACAAAGACCCAAGTACCACCTCAGGCAGAAATCACTCATGATCAAATCCTTTAGGAATTAGACAAAGTTAACTAAGCGCTAATCTAGATTAGTTATGAAATCCGTTTGAAGCACTTTAAATACGATCTGCAAGACCCAAAACTTGTAGAATCATTGATGCTAGGTTACCCTAAAATCTAGGATCAATCTCATTACCCAGTTGCTTTAGGGAGCACATTGAAACTCCGTATCGGATTTGGACCACACGTCGAAAGTCCGATGACCATGATATTAAGCATTTAGGACTGCCTTGCTGGGCTTGACAACCATCTCGAAAATCAAATCCAGATTGTGTCCCAGGGCTATTCGCTTGAGCCCGGAGTGAAGTGTGTAAGAAAACGTATTTTTCCTTTAGAAATTAAATCTAATTTAAGTAATCTGAGACTTGTTACTTGCAGGTATGATATAAGCAATCAGACCGTCAGAATCTGACCTAAATACATCCTCGAATCAGGAGAAATTTCATACACTTGTCCGTGTACTTGTAACCCTGATCGAGTTTCGGTGACCGTTGAACTGAAACTGGTCCGCCACGTGTGATATGGGAACCCGACTGGAATGAAAACTTAACTCGACCTAGATCCATGGTCGGTGAGCTTAAGTCTGACCTTTGGCTCAAGGGGGGCTCTGGAAATACTTCGTTGAGCTGAAACAGGCTGGTTTTGGTTACAACCTAAGTATACCTTGGCCCTGGGGCTATTTCCACCAATTTTAGGCCTATATAAGGACCTTAAACCCTCTCTCATTCACTCCATACGAATTTGAGAAAACCTTAGGAGAGATGAGTAAAGTGAGAGAAAGTGAGAGTGAAGTTGGAATCATTCCTGGGAATCGATCCCTGCTACTCTCCTTGCCTATCCATCACTACTATATTGCTTTTCTGGCGATTCTGATTCCATTTTTGGGTAAGAAATCCTAACCCTAATCAATTTTAGAGATTCAATAGCGTAAGTGATGAAATGGCTAACCTATTTATGCCATAGGTTGCTGTTCTACCGTTGATAAGGACTTGGTGATTAAACTGAGTCCATTACTCGTTTCTACGGTATAAGGTACAGACTGTAGATGCTTAGGTTATGGTTTTCAATGCTTTCAATGTCGGATAATGATAGATTCATGATCTGGGTGTTATTTCACATGCAAAATACGATGTTCGTTTTACGATTTAGTTACGTATGGAAATTATGGCGTTTAGTGTATTCTGTATATTTATAAAAAATACCGTATATATATAAAATATGGAAGTGTGTTTATCATGATTAATTACTGTGTGTATATACTATATATATGTGTAATACTTACTCGGCGAGAGGATTCGCCCTAATACATGTTTTGGCTAATATACGTTATGTATGTTAAGTAAGTGTAGTCTACCTGTTTGTGAAAATGCTTGTATGAGTAAGTACTTAGGAGATAGTGCTTTAGGTAGGTGTGAGATAGGATTCTCAAATACCTTAGAGATATATATGATTTCCTCCATGCAAGTTGTTTAGTTTAATCGCTTATTTATGACATATATGTGTTTGTACTTCCTGCTTACATTGTGCTTTATAACATGCTTGTTAACATGTTTAAATTACTTATTAATTCTGCTTTGACTACTATACATGCTCTCTGGTTAAGGATTGAATGTGATTGGGGCTATGTTATAGTCCAGGCAATCGGTAGCTGGCTTTGAAGTCGTGACTGAGATTTATTCGCCACGTAGGACGTGTTTGACAAACCCGAGTTGTGTGTTGGTCGTCGGTAGTGGTTAGGTCACACGAAGTGCTTATACACTTCATGTCGATCGATGCAATGTGCACTCGTATTAGTTAAGTCCGTCAAGTAACCCGATGTGCCCTTGTATGTTCACCATGTATGGACGCTACTGCTTGAACCAAGGTACCAAACTTACTAGTGAAATCCCGTTTAACCTTTGTACCTCGATCCGCTAAGACTCATGAGCCGGACATGGTGGTATGGGACACCATGGTCGAGCTGTCGGCCTACGCTGAGGCGACGAGCCTCCCCGTAGTGACCAGTGAGCAATCCAGACTCGTGAGCCAAATACGGTGGTATGGGACACTGTATTCAAGCTGTTAGTTTACAATGTTTTGATGATGAAGCCGTGATCGGTGATGGGGGAGTGGTGTAATGATTCCGTGCAACAGCCCTGGTAGCCCTAGACGTGCCCTTTGTAGTGATCTCGAGCATACTCTGAGCCTACGTGGAGGCGACAACCCTTCCGTAGCATCTAGAGTATAAACTAGGCCTGTAATGATTTAGCAACAAGCCCATTGCAGCAACCTAGAACTACAACATCGTATAAGATTTACTAGGACTGACGACCCTATAATGAATCATTATTTGGGAAATGATATAAGGGAGGTACCTTAGTTTCCCAATCCAACTGTATGAAAAGGACTAATAAGAACTTAGTAATCATATGCATGCACTACATTACGCGTGCGTTCAGGCATAGCAGGTTAAGCACTGAGGCAGTGTTGTCATGCGCGAACGTGAGATGAAGTCGCTGAGGGAGCGTAGGCGAGGGCATGCATCATGCATTCATACCATTCTTGCATTAACAAGAGTACTTAGGGATGTGTGGTTTACTGCTTTATCATTACTGCTTGACTGAATTGATAACATGCTAACCTATGCTTTATTGTTCCACTGAGTTGATCACTCACTCCCATGATACGGGACAGTGTTTTAAACACCAACCAGACTCTGTGTTGATTTCAGATGATGGCGTGACCCCTGAGGCAGAGCCTGATTACTACGACGATCAGGACGAGTACTCTTACATGTAGTTCTCCAATGGTTTCGCTTAGGCTATCCGGATTGATGGGGCTACAGAGTTTTATTACAGTTGAACCATTTTTGAGACTTTTGACTTTTGTAATATTATATGTAATATTTCATGTACACCATGACTCAGTGTTATATTCATACTCTGGAGACCGATCGTGATCTTTTGACTTATATACATTTATTTATATCTTTCAGTCTTTCGCTTGCGTTTTACAACCTGATCTAGAGTATGAATTACTGTTTTGGTATAATCCCACTCATGATTAATGCACTAACACAGACAACATTGAATCATAAGCATATATGTTGCATAAGTGATGTTTTGGAACTCGGGAGTTGAGTTGCTACTCGACCCCCGATTTTTAGGGTGTTACAAGATCACAAGTGTGGCTCACTTACAAATTAAAATAATTTTAATTATGATGCAAAGCCCTACAAGGCTGAATGAGTAAATAAATGGTGCCGATTAAGATGGGACCCATGTAAACAGCTTAAGGAAGAGTAGAATAAAATCTACAAGGACCGTAATAATAATGATAATAATAATAACAATAATAATACTGTAAAATCATGAGATAGGTAGTCCTAATAACCTATGGAGCGGGACCCACAACATGATTAACAGTGCACACAGATGAAAATAATAATAATAATAATAATAATAATAATAATAACAACAACAATAGGAAATATTAAAACTTATTCTAGTAACAACAATTAATGTCCTAAGATTAAAAAAGAGGTGGACCTAGTTGTCTGATAAATTTCGAGGACCATTTTAGCCATTGACATTCAATTTCAGAACAATCCGACCATTAGATTGACGAGAATCCACCGTTAGACCTAGGAATCGACCTGTATGGCCCACCTAGACCGTGGATCTACCCCACCTTTGGTAAAGAGCTATGGCAGGACCCACCAAATAGAATGGACGGTGGGGATTTCTCCCAAATAGTACGATGGGCCCCACACGAGGTGCGAGTGCACCTAGTGTACTCGTACCCGTAGTGCACCACAATGCACAACTGTTCAAACAACGCTTGACCCGCATCCTCTCTCAAATTGAGAGATTTCTGTCTGCTTCTATTTTGTGATAGCAAACAGACGAACGTCCATGTTTGTGATCATGGCCCTCGAACTAGGGTCCACACCCATGATTTGAGCCATCCATCAGGTGTGGCCCTCAATTCTGACGAAAACCCAATAATTTCCACGTGTTAGGGCATCCACGCAAGCACACAGATTCCGGCGCAAACCGAACCTGGAAGCACAACATTCCCTAAAATGGAAACTATTGCAGTCTGCTGGCACGATCCGCGTGCCCTCTTCCATTTCCAATCCCAACCATCCATCCTGGAGAGATCTTAGCCGTTCGATGGCTCTCCACGTGGGAGAGAGAGTTTTTGCCCACCAGAAGCTAAAACCGCGGCTGGTTTGGTTTTACTGAATGTGTTTGGGGGCTGTTGTCATTTGGTTTTTAATCCAGTCCCTCTAACCTTCATCCGACGACCCTGGAGAGATGAGGTTGATGAGTAAATGGGAAGGGATCAAACCACATCCCATTTTACAGTCGTTCTTGCAGCCGCACTCGAGAATTCCGGCTGTTCCTTTCCAAGCTTGAACTCACCGGTCAAATGACGTTGGAGCTTCATTCTTTCTATTCTTGAAGCTTCCAGGAACCAATCTAAATCAGCCCATGTGGTCAGAAAGAAGAAAGAAGCATGGGGGAAGAATCTGTCATTGAAGCTGGGTCATCTTCCTCGCCGAACCTGCACCACTGCTAGTGATGGTGAAGTGGCGGATTTCGAATCTGAAACCCTCCAGGTACGGCTCGTTGGCTCGTATGCATGCAAGAAGTAGATGGGAGAATGAGATGAAGAAAAACAGAAGGAGAAGAAGAGGAATGAGAAGGGAGAGGGTGGCTGCTCGGCGCTCAATCAAGCCCGAGTTGGGGCCGAAATCGGATTGGGTTACTGAGTTGGGCCTGTTCGCAACCGGTAGGGGTTGGTTCAGCTCGATAGTTGCTGCTGCTGGCCAAAGAAAGAGAAAAGGGAAAGAAAAGAGAGAGAGTTGGCTTTGACTGCGAGTTGACTCGCTGCCGAGTCAGCCATGCTCGGCTCTACTTCTGTCGAGCTGGGTGTCCACTGATGGATGTTCCAACGTTGAAGGAAAGAAGAAAGAAGAAAGAAAGAAAAGAAGAAGAAAGGACATGAGAGGTAGAGGAAAAGAGAGAGGGAACCATTCCGATTCGATTCGACTCGGTTGAAACTCGCTGAGTCGATTGAGGTGACTCGGCCGCTGGCTGGTCCATGATCAGCTGGAGTACCAGCAGATGAAAGAAAAAAGGGAAAGAAAGAAGAGGAAGAAAAAGGAGGAGAAGAGGGGAAGGAAGAGAGAAGGAGTGGTGTTGGTGGAGGTGTTGAGCCGAGTCAACTCGGCTCGAACAGAGTTGGCTAGGTGAGCCCACATTGCTTCCCAAATTTAAATTATTTCAATTATCATCGTATTATTTTTATCATTTTTTAATAGGATTATTAAATTAGATGTAAATAACCATTAGTAAATTATCCATACCAACATTGGTTAATGCACATGGAAATTATCATTATCAAGATATTAACATTTTATTTTGCCGTTCTTAAAATATTAACATTGACATTAAGACATACCACTTATTTTCATCAAAATGACTATTAGTGTTACGCTAGCTAATATTAGTGATATTGTTAATATTAATAATTGCTTTAGACATATTAGCATTAATATTCATCGTAGGTTGTTGTTAGGTAATTTTAATATGATAATAACCATTGTTAATATTCATACAACTAATAACTAATTTATTTGATTATTTTTATTCATTCATCATTCCGTTTAATAATATCATTAATGACCACATAAGATAGAATTTAAAATTTCATAAACAAAAACGTAGAATCTAAACTTAGAATTAAACCCTAAAATGAAACCCTAAACTCTACATTAAAATCTTAAAAATCTAGCCTACATCTAAACTATAGGATAAAATCTTAGACCTAGGTAATCTAATAGGTCAAGACCTTAATTAAGAATATTGCATAAAGCTGGGATTTAACTTTATAACTTTACAATTTATAATAGGGTTGGTTCTAAGGAAACACACATTCTCTAGCAACATTGGTAGGCGGTTCAAACTATAAGGTGATGATTTCCTCTTAGGCTTTCCATTTCCAATTTAGTTAAACATAGTTTGCACTAGATTACCATTACTGTGATACTTGCTTTCATTATATGATAGGCTCATATGCTAGATAATCCTTGAACAATGATCACTATTTTTTGGTAATATATCCTCAGTAGTTATTAACTCATGATGCTTTCTTACATGCCTTATTTGCAATCATATGTTGTCACATGTTAACATGAGTTACCTTTGTACATAACCTTTTGATGCTACACATGGAGGATTCCATGATTGTATGCAAGCCATGCTTGGGATGTAATTAGACAAATGTGTGGGAAATAGGGACCTTGAACTGGTGTCATTTTGATCAAGGTATCCTATTAAAACATCTCAAGGTGGAGGATCTCATGAGTCGGGGATGGTGGTAATAGGACACTATGCTCGAGCTGTCGGCCTACGCTGGGTGACGAGCCCCCTGTAGTGACCATTGAGTTATTTAAATTGGCTGATTGTAACTAGATTAATAAAGGCTGGCTAATCATGTATTCATAGCATATTGGCAATGATGGATAACTATTCTGGATGCTGTAGCATGTGCCCTAGAGTTGTTAGGGTATCGTTTTGCTAGCTCCCAGACCATCGACTATTGACCCCTGTCCGACTGGATGATCATTCCTAGGTCGATGATTGCATGAGTGACGAGCAGGAGGTCAGGAATTTTATGTTACGCCCTAAACTCGGTAACCAGACTCACAAGGAACTCGATAGCTGATTCTGGCCGCAACAGCCTCCATAGTACCCCACTCTCAGCTCCTGAGACAGGTTCCGATCCTAGGATCCTACAAGGAGGATTTTCATAACCATATATCCATTCCAATACGAGCATACCCAAGATCACAACAAGTACATCTGAGAAATAACAAAGGCACACATCACAAAATCCAATATAAATTTGAGCTTTGATACAATGCTAAAAGGAAATACATCTGATGACAAAAGAAGGAAGAAGATCTGTAACACTAGGGTCCTCAGCTCAAATCCTATCCAAGCTCCGCTGCTAAGAAGCTGACTTAGGATCTCCTGCACGGATCAATTGTGCATAAGCTTATAAAAAGCTTAGAGGGTGGTGAAAGTGTGTGATAATGGCGTGCAGAAGAATGATAGGAGATACAGAAGGGAAATATGATCGATGCCAATAGCACTAGCCTTATGAAGGCTACCATGAATGCAAGAAGCCATGCCAAGGCTATGCAATGTGATGAGTACTGGGCACCATACCAAGGCAATGCAATATAAAGCTTATACAGCTGGTACAAATGTAATGCGAAGTGATGCCAGACCTCATATCTAATCCACAAATCAAGTACGGTTACATCATAAGGAATCTATCGGTGTTAAGTACACTACATGATGACTGCCACTTTACAGACCCGCATAGTTAAACGAGCATAAGAGACCACACTACCCACCTGTAGACAGCCAATCACCAACAAGGTTCGACAGTAGCAGACCCATTCACGAGCTGGTCAGACTCAGCCTTGCCATGCCCTCTCACTTAGGCGGATAAGGCCACATCCCATCTCAACCGATGGGAGACGCAGCCTAACGATGTAAGGCACTCGGGCTCTCATGATTTTCACTTGGTCTTGGCGTTGAGGCGTCTTCTAGGTGCCTTGAAGGTTTAGGGGCTTTCACCCAGGGATATCCTATGCACCCCAATGCTCAAATAATATATTTTCAGTGTCCAGATACGTCCATCCACGAATAACCCTGTGAGACTTGTATCCTAGCCCGTACCGTTTCGTAGGCTTCCGCGGTCCTCCCAGTTGAATTTCGGCAACCCACGATCTGTTATCGGCATTTGCGCGTGAGCCTGAGTTGCATCCTGTATTTCAGAGTCGGCTCGACCCGAGACTTACACCCCTGCGACCGTGCCATCGCTGCGTATTATGCACAGAAGCGATACCCAGGTCAAGAGATGTGGGCCAGCGTTCAGTTCGTAGAAAATATCGCGCATTGTAATTCTGAGGGAATCTCTATAAAATGTCACATCAATCCATCAATCAATGTCAAGTACACAACCTTACCTACCCCATTCCTCTCCCATTCCCCAAGTCAACTCTCTCTTACATAACCCATACCCATCCCATTCATTTCTTACCCTAAGTCAACAAGCACCATGCCATCTCATCCCATTACTCTACCTTACCACCTCTCTCTCATTCTAAGTAACTCCCATAGGAGCAACCCACATCCAAGCAAGGTCCATGAGAGGCTTTGTGTAGCCCACTTCCTATCTCCCATCCCCACCCTCCAAAAACAATCTTAACCCGTTGAAGTTCGACCTTAGGAGCTCTAGATCGCATTTGTGGAAGAAAGAAGAGGAGATCAAATGTGGGTGCTTTTATTTGTTGATTTTATGATTTGAGGGCCCACATATGTGGGACCCATCTTGATGTATGCATGTATAGGGATGGCCCATAGTGGCGGGGCCCCTCCCCTCTCATGATCATCTTGCCTCTCTTTCCCTCTCTCTCTTTTTCCCTTGTTGATGGCCCCATGATGTATGTAACTTATCCATGTCGTCCACCTTCGTGGGACCCACTTGATGGATGTGTTGGATCTACACCATCTTGGCCATGTGGGCCCTCTCTTATGAGTGATGGGAAAATATAAATATAAGCTTGATCCCAATTGGGCGGGCCACACCGATGAGGACACATTGTGATGATGTGGCACATCCACACCATCCACACAGTAAGACGGTAGGACCCACCAGCCATGGGCCCCATATGTGGGACCCACATACATATCCATCGTCCATCCAGTGTCCAAGGATGATGGATGTGCTAACAGAGAAGGTGAAATGACAGTGGAGTGTATTAACCAGCTAACAAAATAAATAATAAAATAAATATTATTATAATATAATATATCATAATATTTATGATGGTGGGCCCTATGTGGGATCCACCTGTTACGTTGAAGCAACAGTAACGTGGGGCCAGCTACTGCGTGGACCCCATCCAGACCGCTCGTTTGTTTCTAGCGAGTGGGACCCACCCACATGTGTAGCACGTGTGAGGTGGGAGCCACCTTTGATGTATGTATTTATCCCCACCGTCCGTCCATGTGATGTGGACGAGCAGCCACTGCCAGCTGTTGCTGTACGTGCAACAGCAACACTTGCTGTGTGGATCCACACCATCCAGGCCCTGGACGGTGGGACCCACCATGATGCATGCGTTGTATCATTACCGTCTAACCATTTTGAGAGATCATTTATGGTATGGGAGATAGAATGAGTCAGATTCATAGCCACCATTGAATAGTAGTGGGGACAGTGACATAGACCGTTTAAACTTCTAAGGGCCATAGCAATTTCTAATCAAGCTGATATTTGTTTTCACTTCATCTATCACTATGTTAACTTATGAATAGGTTGGATCTCAAAATACATCACGGCGGGCCACACCGTGATGGGTGAATGAAGTCAAGCCATCGATAAGGTCGACCACACTACAAAGACTAGTGGGGATTGAATGCCCACCATTAAACCCTTTTGGGAGTATAAAAGTTTTGGATAAGTATGAAATTTGTTTTTCCCACTTAATTCAGGTCTTTGTGACCTTATGAACAGACTGGATGGGAAAGAAATGTGATGGTGGGCCCTATGGAATTTCAACAGTAGAAATCATTACCTCCACTACTATTTGTAGTATGGTCCAGATGATCTTGCGATAGGATTCATTTTTAGCAATAGTGTAGCCGACTTGATGTATATGAGGTCTACTAGTGCGGCCCATGTGATATGGCCCACTTGATATGTATGAGGCCCATATGATAAGGCTCGACTTGATGAACACGAGGCCCATAGTGATGTGTATTAAGCCCTTATCGTGCAGCCCATTATGACATGTATTAGGTCCTGAGATGTGGCCCATTGTGATGAATATGCGGCCCATGAGTGAGGCCCAACTTGATGCATTTGTGGCCCATCCATGAGGCCACCTTGATGTATTTGTGACCCATCTGTTAAGACCCACCTTGATGTAAGTGTCTCATATCCACATTGTTCACTGTGTGGGACGGTGTGACCCACTTGTCTGTGACCCCACTTGGCATGTGCTGTGTCCAGCATGTGCATGTGGACCCCACTAGATGTATGTGTTGTATCTGCACACTGTCCATCCACGATGGGGCTAACCTTGATGATATGTTGTATATCTACACCGTCTAGACCTAGGACAGTGGGGAATGGATTGGCTGGCGTACCTCGCTCCGGCTATGTAGCTGCTATACCACATCAGCAAGTTCTGAGGGCCGCCGTGATGTATTTGTTTCATGGCCCATCGGAGCGACCCATTGATGTGGCCCACTTAACATATTTGAGGCCAGATGGGGCCCACCTGTTTTATATTTGAGGCCAATGGGTTATGGCCTATTGTGATGTATTAAGGCCCATGGGTTATGGCCCATTATGACTCATTCGAGGCCCATATGAGTGGCCCATTGTGATATATTTCCAGCGCATATGATGAGGCCCATTGTGATGTATTTCCAGTCCCTTTGGTAAGGCCCAATGTGATGCATATGCGGCCCTTTTGATGAGGCCTGACGTGGTGTATATGTGGCCCTTGAGTGAGGCCCATTGTGGTGTATATTAGGCCTCTGTATGCGGCCATGGGCCCATGATACGTTTGACTCTATGTGGGCCACTCCTTGGGAGTAATGTTGGTTAAACGTCCACATTGATGGGCCATGATAGTTAAATGTTCACATTGATGAGCGATGATGGTTAAATGTCCACACTGTGACCTTCCCTAAGGACATTTATTAGGCCAATTCCGATTGTATAGGCCGATTCTCATCGACGTCGATTCCAATTGTCGAGGCCAATTGTCGAGGCTGATTCTGATTGTCGAGGCCGATTCCAATTGTCGAGGTCGATCCCGATTGTCGATGCCGATTTCGACTATCGAGGCCGATCCTGATTGTTGAGGCCGATTGCCGTAGCCGATTCCGATTATCGAGGTCGATCCCAATTGTCGACGCTGATTGTCGAGGCCGATTCCGATTATCGAGGCTGATCCCGATTGTTGAGGCCGATTGTCGAGGCCGATTCTGATTGTTGAGGTTGATTCTGATTGTCAAGGCCGATTCCGATTGTCAAGGCCGATTCTGATTGTCAAGGCCGATTCTGATTGTCAAGGCCGATTCCGAATGTCGAGGCCAAGTTCGATTATCGAGGCCAATTTCGATTATCAAGGCCAGTCTTGATTGTTGAGGCCGATTGTTAAGGTCAATTCTGATTGTCGAGGCTGATTCTGATTGTTGAGGCCGATCCCGATTGTCGACGCCGATTGTCGAGGCCGATCCTGATTGTATGGGCCAATTCCGATTATCAAGGCCGATTCCGATTAATTGAGACCGATTCCGATTATTGAGGCCGATTGTCGACGTCAATTATCGAGGCTGATTCTGATTGTCGAGGCCCAATGTGATGTATATGCGGCCCATATTTGAGGCCCATTGTGATGTGCATTCGGCTTGTGTTTAAGGCCTAATGTGATGTATATGAGGCCTATGTGATGAGGCCCATTGTGATGGATATTAGGCCCTTGTGAGAGGCCCATCATGATATGTATTAAGCTCTTGAGTGAAGCCCATAGTATTGTATATTAGGCCCTTGTGTGAGGCCATGGGTCCACTATGTGTTAGGCTCTATGTGGGCCATTCCTTGGGGGCAATGTTGTAAATGTCCACATTGTCGAGGCCGATTGTTGATGCCAGTTATTAATACTGATTATGAGTATGTGACATCATAACATCATGATACATGCCTATACGCATCATCTGCATGTTTGTTATGAGATGTGATTGACCATTGCATATGTCATAGTACAGATGGTTTATGAGATTCTCTGATAGGTGGAGTTATCCCACATGAGCGCACGGTATGCGTAGGATTGATCATGATTGCACTGTATGACTCATGCATCTTACATTGTGTGATTGTGATTACTGTACGCCCTAGTGACATTAGGGCCATAGCCTCTACAGGCATGTCGTGGATGGCCAGATGGGACACCAAAAATGTTTGGTTCTTACATACGGGCGCCATAGATGTCCCTGGGTGAAAATTCCTAAACCTCTGAGGCCAGGAGACGCCCCAACATCGAGACCGAGTGGATACATGAGTGCTCGAGTGCCGAATACCAGGAGGCCGTGGCTCCTACTATGTCGTGGTCGGTTGGGAGGGGGTGTGGCCTTACTCGCCTGAGAGTAGGGGGCATAACTAGGCTGAGTTTGACCAGTTTATGAATGGGTCTGCTATCGACATGCCGAGTAGATATTGGCTGACTACTGGCCAGGCGGATAGTGAGGTCTTTTCCACGTACATGGTCGTGCGTCAGTGGGTGACGATTTGCATGTAGAGTGTACTAGACCCTGGTGATTATCCTAAAGAGGAACCATACTGATATGTGGATTTATTGAGCAGGAGTTGCATACTTATTTATTCATTCACTATCTAATCGGGCTGGTGGTGCGCAACTATTTGTTACATGTACCTTCGTAATAGCCAGGATTTCGGTTGGGGTGCACAATTAACCTAAGATCAGGAGTTTACCACATTGAGTCTAACTATCCAAATTTAGGTACGGGACTGGTTTGGATAAAAGTCCTTTGTGGTAGACCCCATAGCCTGCGATACTACGTACTATCATCCCGACTTCACACTCTAGTATAGTCATTCCATTCGCACTGCATATTACATTACATCCGTGGCATATGACATTTTAGGTTACTATATTTCTACATGGCCTAGATACGGTTGACGATATTCGCGAACTCATCAGGAATTTCATATTGCATTGTATTCTTAGCATCTGATATATGGCTCCTTATGACTCCTCATTTGCATAGCTGATCGAAATTGCTTCCTCAGTATATGATATTGGTTTATTATAATTTTTGCATCGCATAGCTTCGATAAGGTTGATGGTATTTATGGGCCTATCATCATATTTTCGCATTATTCTGATATTGTATGATTTATGGGCTTGTCAATATTTCCGCTTACTCTGATTACTCTGATATTGCTTACTTGACACTTACCTTGTGCACACACCTTCACCACCCACTAAGCTTTCTATAAGCTTATGCATAATAGATGCGTGCAGGTGACGCTAGGTTGCAGTAGTGTTGAGCTTGGAGCATGCAGCGGACTTCTGTAGCTTTGATTTTTGATATATGTATTTCCCTTTCAGTATTGTATTTAAATGAATATATTAATGGATATATGATGATGATGTTGCCTTCGTGATTTGGGTAAACTTGTGGTTATGCTTCTTAGGAGATAAATGTATGTTAGAAAATCCCCCTTATAGGATCCCAGGATCGAAATCTGGCGTATGGACGCTGGGGGCTGAGAATGGGGTAATACGGAGGCTGTTGGCACAGTATTCGGCGATCGGGATTCTTGTGAGTCCGATCTCCAGGTTTGGGGCATGACAACCCTTATGGAGGCAAGGCCCTAATGAAGCAAGAGTAATAATATCCATAAGATATGATGTCAAATGCATGAATCATGCATACCAATCATTCACTAGCTCCAAGCACTCAATGTGCATAAGAGGGGAAACTCCATCCCTCCATATCAATCTAATGACCACACACACAATGCAATCCAATCACGCCATGGTGTATATGGGTCATGAGGGTACTCCATACGGCAATGAAGACTTAAAACAACTCCTCCTTCCCAAGGGGGGAAAACAAGTCTAGGTATTTAGATAAGATTACTAAGGGATCATCTTCTAGTAGGGGCCCAATACTTTGGAGTAGCCCACAAACTAAGAAGGGTCATATAAGCCTAAAGGAATAAGTGGTCCTATCAAGGGTCCAAGGTAGGCCTTCAACCACCTATAACAACCTCATGAGCCTACCTTCGAGCCACCGAGGAGGACATCTAACCTCAACTGGGTCCCAAAAGGTAGCTTGCTACTACTCGAATATGAAGCAAGGCCTAGGGCCTAAGGCAATCTATGGCCTAGTGGGCTATACTCAAAGCCCAACTCATAGGCAATATGGTGGGTTCTCAAGTAAGGTTTGGGCCCAACCATAAAGGTCACAAATTCACATATTGTGGTGGGCCTAGTGGGCAACCCGGTAATCCAACCATGTGGGTAATTTCTATGCTTTATCCAAGTGAGTTGGGCCTCACAACTTGGCCCAAGTACAAAGTTATTTTGGCGGGCAACCAAGGGCCCAACTACTTGCACATTATGGCCCACAAAAAACCATCACAATAAGTAGTGAGATATAGACCCAAAGGTCAAGGGACCTAACTAGAAGATTCCAAGATTAATGGGCCTACAAAGTCCAACCAAAACATTGAACATAGATCCAAAATAAAATTCAATTGAGGTGGGCTTCCTAGTGTGCACGAATGAAGCCCAAATGCACCTCAAAAAATGGTAAGCTTATGTGCGTAATTCATCCTTAAATCTAGTGGGCCATGCTGCCCCAAATCATACCATTAGGGGCAGTTAATACAGTCTTATTGCTGAAATTTCTAGCCTACCCATTTCTGGGCTTGTTAGAGTCCAACAATAATAAATATAAATTAAGTTTATGTTCATTAGTGGCCCACATATATCCCTGTGGGTCCCACTAGATGAGCGTAATGGATCACACATGTAAATCAGGTGGACCATGCTGTTGGACTAGAAGTCCAGCAACAGTCTAATGGGCCTGGGCGTCCTAAGGTGGAAGGTCCTATGGACCTGGGCAATTAGCCCAAAGACACAACCAAACGGGTCGCAAAAATGGATGCCACTGAGGGAGATGGTAATGTCCCACATGGACCACAAATGGATGGATAGTGGGATAACAAATACATCAAGGTGGGCCCACAAAGAGGGTGGACAACCCAGCCATAGCTGGATGCCCCAGCCTAGGCGTCAAAGTCTAGTGGGCCGGTCCTGCCCACGCCACGGTCAGTACAGGGGCCCGTTGACCTCGAAACTTGGCAGGTGGATCCTAGCATAGGTGAACCACCTCTCTGTGAAATTTCATAATTTTTGAAATAGCAGAAGTATTTTAATTAATTTAAAGAAAACAGACTGTCTAGAAAATCTGTTTAGTGCAGATTTTTGATAGGCCCTAATCTAAGCTTCCAATGGTGTGGATTAATGGCCTATAAAAATTGGAGAAAAACAGTTTTTATGTCTCTGCATATGTGTAGTACAAAGTAGGGTCCATGGATGTGGCCCATAAGTAGAAAAAATATTTTATATTTAAGGAATTCCACATTGATATGTTGCTGGAACAGTGCAGAAATTACAGACTAACCACCTCATTTGGGCCACACCTTTGGTACCTCATTTAGGGTCAGATGGGGTTGAAATTTGGGGGACATCAAGTTGAGATCCCCACCTTTTAGAAAAGTATATTTAATGGGTATGAAAAGGCCCCCAATCAGTCCCAATTTTAGGCCCAAAACCGACAAAAATTTGTCCCAAAAATTTGGACAGCAATACATTCTTGAATTAAAATAAATATGAAGTCATTTATGGAAAGGATTAGCCCAGAAGTTTGGTGCCATGGCCCACCCTAATGGGCCCCACAATTGTCCAGATCAAATCCAAAGTTGTCTACTCTTGCATGCAACATTTAGGGTGGCAAATGGGACACCCTAACCATAGTGTAGGTTGGGTATGGGAGTCCCACCCTTATTGGGCTTTTCTAGACAATCCGGGCCCACTAAGTGGACCACGCATACATCATCAGAAATACCAGAGAAGGGAGAGGAAAGGAAGGATATCCAGCCATCGGGGGAAGGCTCCGCCATTATCAACCCTTTCCCAACACAATCACAACCACATATACTATACATATACAATGTACAACATGAATTTCATCATGCATGGCCTAGATCTAAGATGAATGGTTGGGATGCCATCTCAACCATGATGCAAGGGTCTAGATGACCCATCATGGCTAAGGAATGAGAAGAAATCACCATGAAAGGAATCCATCAAGGGAATCCCCATGCATGGACATGCATGCACAAGATGGGCCCAATAGCCACATCTAAAAGGTTGTGTAGGATCTCCACCATTGATTGGTGGGTCCTACACATCCCAAATGAGAAAGAGGGAAGGATCTACATTAAGAAGAAGAGATCTACATGATATGAAGAGCACCCACCTTGATGCTTACAAAAATCTAGGTCTTCTTGCTCCTAGCACTCCAAGGGAGATGGATGGATAGGTGAGATGAACTTGTGATGGATGAGTTTAGAGAGATTAGGAAGAGAAGAGGCTGAAAAATGGAGAGGGAGAGGTGGGGACATCCCACCTTCTAGCAAGAAAGAAGAAAAAGAAAAGAGGGAAAATAAGAGGGGAGAGAGAGAGAGAGAGAGAGAGAGAGAGAGAGAGAGAGAGAGAGAGAGAGAGAGAGAGGTGTTTGTAGGAAGGAAATGATTGTAGCTTGTTTAGGGAAGAGAAATTTCAGCCTTTTCTCTTGAGAAATGGGGCTTTGGTTAGAGAGATAATGATAGGCTAGCAAAAAAGGACCTAAGGGAGGCTATAGGTTAGGGTTGTGGGTAGTGTATGAGTGATGGGAAGTGTAGAACATGGGATTTGGGTAGTGTGTGTGTGGTGTGTATTATAACTTATGCCAAAAGATGGGACCACCTAGAAATTCGTACACACCACCCCTAGGTGGGCCACATGATCATGATCAAGGGCTAGAAAATAAAATGCACACAACTTATGATCTATATGTCGGATGGATGCACAAGATGTGTCATCGGAACCGCAATGACGATGTGAACAAGATAGCATAGGTTCAGTTGGATCCGAGTCAGGTCTACATGATTGGACTTAAGGATGACCGCAAATACTATCCGAGGGTCGCAGGTTACATGGATTCGACCAGTAGGACCGCTGGACCAAGAGAAACGAAATGCATACCTACACACACATGCACACACATGAACTCGGGTCGGGTCTTACATTTTATTTCTGAAGCTTGGAATCAGGGTATGCCAGGAGGATAACCTCTCTAGCATTTTTCCAGAAATCCATTGTTCTATGAGGGGAAAAACTGGGTAGGTCTTGATCCACCACCAATGGTTGAACCTCAAGGTGTGGATCATGACCATATCATTCCAATGGTCCAAGAGGTAGCATGCTAAGTCCTCGGTGGTCTACCATAAGTCGTACCCTAAATGGATTGACCGAAAACACCCATTGCCAAGTAATTATCAACCGTATTTTGCACTATTCTTGGGCAATCCCAGTCAATCAACCATCGAACATGTAGGTCGATTCACTATACATTGTGGTGAACTAGCTAAGAATGACTATTACAAGTTACAACTATTCAGTCATTCAATGACGATAGCGGCCTTCATGTGGTACTCCAACTTACTGTCAAATTCAATTCATACGTGGTAGGAGATGGAGGAAAAAAATCCATGCTCAGTTCTTTTTAAGGACACGGAGATGGCCATGGCTGATCTCGAATGCTTCCAATAGTTACTAGGGGGATCTTGCGAGAGTTACACTACCTAGTTCAAGAGAGCCAAAAGTTGGTGTAAAGTTGTCACGACCGAGGCCGAGTTTATGCAACTTGCACGAGATAGCCTAGAATACAAACTTTGAAAGAAATTCATCGGAACAGATTTTGTGGATTTGTACGATCTAACCCAAAAAGTTTCTAGATATGAAGAATTCTTTAGGAAGGAACCAGTCGAAAGAACTCAATAATCAAGATATATTATAATGACCCTAACTATGAGGTTATGATTGCCTAGGTAGTGGTGAAAAAGCCACTCATATGCTCAGCGTTGGTCAAAGCGGAAATAACTGCATTGGCCACATAAAAGGCTTAAAAGATATACACTTTCAATATTACCCTTGCCATTAAAATATTCGAAAAACTATTAGCCGAGAAGTTTATTAAAGTTCCCACTAATCACAAAATGCATATAGCCGATGAATTGAAAAAGGTTGAGTATTGCAAATTGTATGGGTCACATTCTCATTCCACTAATTAGTGCGTTGTGTTCAGGAACGTTGTCCAGGATAACATCGATCAGAGATTATTGAAATTCCCTGAGAATGGTAAAGAAGCAATGCTGATCGATACTAATCTGTTCTCACCTAATATGGACACCAACATGGCCGCAATGAATCTATGAAAATTAGATTGACCATGGCAAGGGGTTGATCTTGGTCCAGGAAGTTACCATGGGGTGTCACGATGACTGAGGTCAGAGCGATATCAATTCCATGCTGCGACCACAAATTTCACAAAGTGATCGAGAGCAATACAGCATAGCGGACGAGACTTGTAAATATACGACCGATGTGACAGAATGGTCCAGGACTTAAAAGCTCCACCTCAGCCAACGATGCAAGTCGGATATGCAACTTGAAGAGGGACTGCAAGACCCGTATCCTAGTTCGCACTGTTCCGATGAATCCTCGATCTTTTTCGTCGAAGTCCGGCAATCCGCGACTAATAATCGACGCTGCGCACGACCGTAATTCGCATCATGTAGATTCGAGTCGGTTTAATCCGAGACCTGTATCATTGCAACCGCACCGTCGCCGCTGTTCCAACGCCGCCACTCACGCACCGATCCGATACCCTGACCAGAAGATGTGAGTCGGCGTTTATTTTGAAGAAACGCCGCACTTTTACGATCCCGAGGGAATCTCTATGAAATGTCACATCAATCAATCACATCCATCACTTCATATGTCAAGTACAACCACTCCATCTCCAAGTACAAGCAACCATCCCTTTCCCATTCCCAAAGTCAACCAAACCCATACTCTCCTTACACACCCATCACTCACCCATCACACCCATCTCTCTCTCTCCCTACATCACATCTCTTTCTCTCTCTCATTCTTTAACCATTTCCAAGCAAGAGAGCCAACGTCCAAGTAATCCCTAAAGGAGAGAGAACCCTAAGTGTGGCCCACTTCCTACCACCCAATCTCCCATCCTAGCCACCCATTTCCCATCTCCACCATCAAAGAGGAGCACAAGGAGAGTGGCTTCCCAACGGACCAAGAAGATCATGAGGTGGGTGCTTCTATAGGTGTAGATTTCTTGTTTTGATGATGGGCCAAATGAGGCCTACCGATCAATGGTATGGATCTCATTTTGGACCCTAAATGTGGCCAATGGTCCACTTTGATTTCAAGATCAATCTATGATGGGGCCATTCTCCATGGACCCCATCATGATGTTTACTTTCTTTGCATAACATGGTCATTTAGACCATCCATTTTGGTGGAGAAAGGATCTCCACCGTTGATTTTGATCGGTGGGGCCATATGAAATGAGACCCACTTAATGTATGTTGTAGATCATGCAAAGGAGGGCCCATAGTGGCGAGGTCCCTCCACCACACGTTTATCTTTCTCTTTCTCTCCCTCTTTCTTTCTTTTTCTATGTGTATGAGATGATAAGGCCTTGTGGCCCACCCGGATGGACCCCACCATGAAATAAGTATTTTATCCAAGCCGACCGTGGGTGGGGCCCATCTTATGTGTTGAACTCACACCATCCATCATGCGGTGGTCCACCTAAACAAGGCCCACCTTAAAGATATTGCTAAGTCCAAAACGCCCAAATGCGGGACGTTCTTTGAAAGGAAAACACAAATATAAGCCTCGTTTCGAGGCTATTTGGGTGAGCCATTGGTGTAGGCCCCACCTTGATGTATGTAGATGATCCACGTCGTCCATTCTATTCTCCAGCTCATTTTAGGCGTTGAACCAAAAGATGAGGCTGATCTGATAATCGAGTAGGCCTTACCATAGGAAACAGTGGTTTTTGCCGTTAAAACTTTGAAAAATGATTGCTAGGGTCCACATAAAGCTTGGACCCACCTGAAATTTGGTTTGGACGCCTAATTTTGTGGGACACATACAATGGACGGGGTAGATCTGGTTAATGTGGGTCCCACCTAGGGTAACAAAAATTATATATATATATGAGAAAAGGTGGCAGACACCTTGCTGCCATGACGTGCACAAAAAGGAATGGGTCCGCATTGGCCCTAGTTGTGGACCCCACCGTGATGTGTGTTCTAAATCTCTGCCGTCCATTTGTTGGGACCCCTTCGATGAGGCGTCGATTCCAAAAATCAGCCATGAATAGTTCTTAGATGGCCCACATCGCCACTGTCTATACGAAGGTATGTTAAACCACTCGGAAATGATTGCTGGGGTCTACTTGAAGCTTGGACCCACCTGAAATTTGGTTTGGACGCCTAATTTTGTGGGACACATACAATGGACGGAGTAGATCTAGTTAATGTGGATCCCATCTAGGAAAAATAAAATAAATAAAATATATTGCATGCTTTTGCTGCATTGACGTCCAGAGGAGTCTGGACGTCCAACGTTAAAAGGGTGGGCTCCATTGGCTCCAGTTGTGGACCCCACCATGATGTATATTTTGTATCCACTGGCGTCCATGAGGTGGACACCCCCGAGGTGGGTCCCCTCCAAAAATCGAGATAGATCAGAACTCGGCGACCCACACCACAAGAAAACAAAGAAGTGATTGAACTCTACCATTGAAACCCTTTATGGGCCATGAAGTTCGGATTAAGGTGAAATTTGTTTTCACCCTTCACCCAGTCCACGTGACCTTATGAACGGGTTGGATGGAAAATAAACATTACAGATGGGCCCCACATGGGACCCCACACGGATGTATGTGTTTTATGCTCACCGTCCAAAGGCGGACGGTGGCACCCACCAAAATGTATGGATTTTGTTCCGTGCCCAAAGAACTCCTGACTTTCTTGGCCATGACGATGATTCGACATGAAGGCCCCACGGTAGGCCACACATTGGTGGACCCCACCATGATATTTGTGTTGCATCCAAACCGTCCTCCATTTGGCAAGCCTATCTTAAGTCTTGAGGCTAAAAATGGGGCAGACCTATACTTCAAGTGGACCCCACCTTGGCATACACATGAGGCCCATATGAGGAGGCCCATACCGATGTATTTATGGCCGTTGTTGAGGCCCACCTTGATGTGTATTTATGGCCGTTGTTGAGGCCCACCTTGATGTGTATTTATGGCCATTGTTGAGGCCCACCTTGATATGTAATTGTGGCCGTTATTGAGGCCCACCTTGATGTGTATTTATGGCCGTTGTTGAGGCCCACCTGGATGAGTACTTGTGGCCATTGTTGAGGCCCACCTTGATATGAATGCAAGGCCCATTTGGGTGTATCTTAGGGCCCATGGGTCGAAACCCATTGTGATGTATAAAGGCCCGTGGGTTGAGACCCACTGTGGTGTGCATAGGGCCCATGTTATGAGATCCATTTGACATATTGGAGGCCCATGGGTCGAGGCCCAATAGGGTATACATAAGGCCCATTGAATGTGATTCCACCGTATTTTATGTGTTGACCTATATGGCAAGGTTATGCCTTGGGAGCAATGTTGGTTTGATGTCCGCATTGTAAGTATAATGTTGGTTAAATGTCCGCATTACGACTCTCCCTAGGGCCATTGGTAGGCCCATACTTGTTGTGTGTAGGCCGTCTAGGCCCATCTGCGTTGTAAGGATAGTTCATCACCTTATAACCTGCTTAGTGTAGCTCCATGATTCATACCCATACGCATCATATGTATGCTTGATATGAGGAATGTTTGGTTATAACATGAGCCGTTGGGCTGAGATATTTACGGGACTCCATATGAGATGGAGTGCCCGACATGAGCGCATGGTACGCGCGAGATTGTTGCATGTTTGTACGGTGTGATTCATGCATCTCGCATACATGTTACTTGATCATTGTACGCCCTAGCGACATCAGGGCCGTGGCCTCCACAGGCATATCGTGGATGGCTAGACGGGACACCGGAAATGTTTGGTTCTAGCATACGGGCACCATAGATGTCCCTGGGTGAAAATCCCTGAACCTCCGTGGCCAGGAGATGACTCCAACGTCGAGACCGAGTGGATATATGAGCGCACGAGGGCCGAATACTAGGAGGCCGCGCCTCCCACAGTGTCGTGGTCGGTTGGGAAGGGGTGTGACCTTACCCGCCTGAGTGAGGGGGCAATTTCTAGGTTGAGTTTGACCAGCTTGAGGAATCGGTCCGCTATCGACGAGCCGGGCCCGATATTGACAGGCGGATAGTGAGGTCTCTTTCGCTCTTCCAGTTGTGCGTCCGGATAGGGACGGCAAGCTGGCGTAGAGTGTAATAGACCCCGGTGATTTCCCCAGAGAGCAACTGTACTGAGATGTGGACTTATTGAGCAGGAATTGCATACCCATTCATTCATTCATTCACTATCCACTCGGGCTGATGGTGCGTAACTATTTGTTACGTATACCATCACATGGCCAGGATTTCGGTTGGGCGCGCGACTAACCTGAGATCAGGAGTTTACCACATTGTGTCTGACTATCCAAACTTAGGTATGGGACTGGTTTGGATAGAAGTCCCTTGTGATGAACCTCATAGCCTGTGATACTTCGTACTATCATCCCGACTTCACATTCCAGCATGGTCATTTCATTCGCACCGCATATCACTTTGCATCTGCAGTACTTAGCATTTTGGGTTACTATGTTTTCGCACTTATATGGCCTAGATGAGGTTGATGGTATTCATGGCTCGTCAGGATTTGCATATTGCATTGCATCCCCAACATCCGTTATTATCTTGTTATGTTTTGTATCGCATAGCCTTGGTACGGCTGATAGCATTCATGGACTTACCAGTACATTTCCGCTTACTCTAATGTCATATGATTCATGATCTTATTAGTATTTCTGCTTATCCCGATGATGTATGATTTATGTGCTTTATTGATACTTAGCACTTACCTTACACACACTTCCACCACCCTCTAAGCTTTTGTAAGCTTATGCACGATAGATGCGTGCAGGTGGCGTTAGATTGCAGCAGCGTTGAGCTTGGAGCATGCAACTGACCTCTGGAGCTTTTGAAGTTTTTGATTTCGATATATGTATTCCCCTTTCAGCAGTGTATTCAAACGATTATATTAGCGGATATGTGATGATGATGTTGCCTTTATGATTTGGGTATACTTGTGGTTATGCTTCATTACGAAAGAAATTCATACTGAAAATCCTCCTTGTAGGATCCCAGGATCGGAATCTGGCGTATGGGCGCTGGGAGCCGAGAATGGGGTACTACGGAGGCTGTTGGCACCGGATTCGGCGATCGGGATTCCTGTGAATCTGATTTCTGAGTTTGGGGCGTGACAGAAGTTGGTATCAGAGCATAACTTGGGAATACCTGAGGATAACATCACATATCTGCTGATAGCTACCCTTCACTCCATGATTGTTGAGAACTTAGAATGGTTAGATTCCCATGTTCGGAGAACTTAGAGATTTTCTGATATAGCTCCCTACCGTTGAGATTATGAGGCAGCATATTATTTCCGTTTCGATCATTTCTGATCGGGATCCGAGGTCCAGTTAGATCATCGTAATATTGAAGAGGCGTTTTGGGAGCATGAGGCGGAGATTCGCGAGCGCTATCCTCATCTTTTCGATGTTTGATTGAATGTTATATTATATTTCGATTATATATGGTGATATGTTTTCTATTCCCTTATGAGTTACATTTAGTTGCGATGGTAGTGTAAATTTCGAGGACGAAATTTTTATTAGGTGGGGAGAGCCAGTAAGACCCGTATCCTAGTTCGCACTGTTCCGATGAATCCTCGATCTTTTTCGTCGAAGTCCAGTCAGGCAATCCGCGACTAATAATCGACGCTGCGCACGACCGTAATTCGCATCATGTAGATTCGAGTCGGTTTAATCCGAGACCTGTATCATTGCAACCGCATCGTCGCCGCGGTTCCAACGCTGCCACTCACGCACCGATCCGATACCCTGACCAGAAGATGTGAGTCGGCATTTATTTCGAAGAAACGCCGCACTTTTACGATCCCGAGGGAATCTCTATGAAATGTCACATCAATCAATCACATCCATCACTTCATATGTCAAGTACAACCACTCCATCTCCAAGTACAAGCAACCATCCCTTTCCCATTCCCAAAGTCAACCAAACCCATACTCTCCTTACACACCCATCACTCACCCATCACACCCATCTCTCTCCCTACATCACATCTCTTTCTCTCTCTCATTCTTTAACCATTTCCAAGCAAGAGAGCCAACGTCCAAGTAATCCCTAAAGGAGAGAGAACCCTAAGTGTGGCCCACTTCCTACCACCCAATCTCCCATCCTAGCCACCCATTTCCCATCTCCACCATCAAAGAGGAGCACAAGGAGAGTGGCTTCCCAACGGACCAAGAAGATCATGAGGTGGGTGCTTCTATAGGTGTAGATTTCTTGTTTTGATGATGGGCCAAATGAGGCCTACCGATCAATGGTATGGATCTCATTTTGGACCCTAAATGTGGCCAATGGTCCACTTTGATTTCAAGATCAATCTATGATGGGGCCATTCTCCATGGACCCCATCATGATGTTTACTTTCTTTGCATAACATGGTCATTTAGACCATCCATTTTGGTGGAGAAAGGATCTCCACCGTTGATTTTGATCGGTGGGGCCATATGAAATGAGACCCACTTAATGTATGTTGTAGATCATGCAAAGGAGGGCCCATAGTGGCGAGGTCCCTCCACCACACGTTTATCTTTCTCTTTCTCTCCCTCTTTCTTTCTTTTTCTATGTGTATGAGATGATAAGGCCTTGTGGCCCACCCGGATGGACCCCACCATGAAATAAGTATTTTATCCAAGCCGACCGTGGGTGGGGCCCATCTTATGTGTTGAACTCACACCATCCATCATGCGGTGGTCCACCTAAACAAGGCCCACCTTAAAGATATTGCTAAGTCCAAAAACGTCCCGTCCGGACGTTGCTTGAAAGGAAAACACAAATATAAGCCTCGTTTCGAGGCTATTTGGGTGAGCCATTGGTGTAGGCCCCACCTTGATGTATGTAGATGATCCACGTCGTCCATTCTATTCTCCAGCTCATTTTAGGCGTTGAACCAAAAGATGAGGCTGATCCGATAATCGAGTAGGCCTTACCATAGGAAAAAGTGGTTTTTGCCGTTAAAACTTTGAAAAATGATTGCTAGGGTCCACATAAAGCTTGGACCCACCGAAATTTGGTTTGGACGCCTAATTTTGTGGGACACATACAATGGACGGGGTAGATCGGTTAATGTGGGTCCCACCTAGGGTAACAAAAATTATATATATATGAGAAAAGGTGGCGAGACACCTTGCTGCCATGACGTGCACAAAAGGAATGGGTCCGCATTGGCCCTAGTTGTGGACCCCACCGTGATGTGTGTTCTAAATCTCTGCCGTCCATTTGTTGGGACCCCTTCGATGAGGCGTCGATTCCAAAAATCAGCCATGAATAGTTCTTAGATGGCCCACATCGCCACTGTTCTATACGAAGGTATGTTAAACCACTCGGAAATGATTTTGGGTCTACTTGAAGCTTGGACCCACCTGAAATTTGGTTTGGACGCCTAATTTTGTGGGACACATACAATGGACGGAGTAGATCTAGTTAATGTGGATCCCATCTAGGAAAAATAAAATAAATAAAATATATTGCATGCTTTTTCTTTGCATTGACGCCCGAGGAGTCCGGACGTCCAACGTTAAAAGGGTGGGCTCCATTGGCTCCGGTTGTGGACCCCACCATGATGTATATTTTGTATCCACTCGTCCATGAGGTGGACCACCCCCGAGGTGGGTCCCCTCCAAAAATCGATAGATCTAGAACTCAAAGCGACCCACACCACAAGAAAACAAAGAAGTGATTGAACTCTACCATTGAAACCCTTTTATGGGCCAGAAGTTCCGGATTAAGGTGAAATTTGTTTTCACCCTTCACCCAGTCCACGTGACCTTATGAACGGGTTGGATGGAAAATAAACATTACAAGTGGGCCCCACATGGGACCCACACGGATGTATGTGTTTATGCTCACCGTCCGGGCGGACGGTGGCACCCACCAAAATGTATGGATTTTGTTCACGCCGTCCAAAGAACTCCGTTTGACGGCCAATGATGACGGCCAAGAGCCCCACGGTAGGCCACACATTGGTGGACCCCACCATGATATTTGTGTTGCATCCAAACCGTCCTCCATTTGGCAAGCCTATCTTAAGTCTTGAGGCTAAAAATGGGGCGGAGACCTATACTTCAAGTGGACCCCACCTTGGCATACACATGAGGCCCATATGAGGAGGCCCATACCGATGTATTTATGGCCGTTGTTGAGGCCCACCTTGATGTGTATTTATGGCCGTTGTTGAGGCCCACCTTGATGTGTATTTATGGCCATTGTTGAGGCCCACCTTGATATGTAATTGTGGCCGTTATTGAGGCCCACCTTGATGTGTATTTATGGCCGTTGTTGAGGCCCACCTGGATGAGTACTTGTGGCCATTGTTGAGGCCCACCTTGATATGAATGCAAGGCCCATTTGGGTGTATCTTAGGGCCCATGGGTCGAAACCCATTGTGATGTATAAAGGCCCGTGGGTTGAGACCCACTGTGGTGTGCATAGGGCCCATGTTATGAGATCCATTTGACATATTGGAGGCCCATGGGTCGAGGCCCAATAGGGTATACATAAGGCCCATTGAATGTGATTCCACCGTATTTTATGTGTTGACCTATATGGCAGGTTATGCCTTGGGAGCAATGTTGGTTTGATGTCCGCATTGTAAGTATAATGTTGGTTAAATGTCCGCATTACGACTCTCCCTAGGGCCATTGGTAGGCCCATACTTGTTGTGTGTAGGCCGTCTAGGCCCATCTGCGTTGTAAGGATAGTTCATCACCTTATAACCTGCTTAGTGTAGCTCCATGATTCATACCCATACGCATCATATGTATGCTTGATATGAGGAATGTTTGGTTATAACATGAGCCGTTGGGCTGAGATATTTACGGGACTCCATATGAGATGGAGTGCCCGACATGAGCGCATGGTACGCGCGAGATTGTTGCATGTTTGTACGGTGTGATTCATGCATCTCGCATACATGTTACTTGATCATTGTACGCCCTAGCGACATCAGGGCCGTGGCCTCCACAGGCATATCGTGGATGGCTAGACGGGACACCGGAAATGTTTGGTTCTAGCATACGGGCGCCATAGATGTCCCTGAGTGAAAATCCCTGAACCTCCGTGGCCAGGAGATGACTCCAACGTCGAGACCGAGTGGATATATGAGCGCACGAGGGCCGAATACTAGGAGGCCGCGTCTCCCACAGTATCGTGGTCGGTTGGGAAGGGGTGTGACCTTACCCGCCCGAGTGAGGGGCAATTTCTAGGTTGAGTTTGACCAGCTTGAGGAATCGGTCCGCTATCGACGAGCCGGGCCCGATATTGGCAGGCGGATAGTGAGGTCTCTTTCGCTCTTCCAGTTGTGCGTCCGGATAGGGACGGCAAGCTGGCGTAGAGTGTAATAGACCCCGGTGATTTCCCCAGAGAGCAACCGTACTGAGATGTGGACTTATTGAGCAGGAATTGCATACCCATTCATTCATTCATTCACTATCCACTCGGGCTGATGGTGCGTAACTATTTGTTACGTATACCATCGCATGGCCAGGATTTCGGTTGGGCGCGCGACTAACCTGAGATCAGGAGTTTACCACATTGTGTCGACTATCCAAACTTAGGTATGGGACTGGTTTGGATAGAAGTCCATTGTGATGAACCTCATAGCCTGTGATACTTCGTACTATCATCCCGACTTCACATTCCAGCATGGTCATTTCATTCGCACCGCATATCACTTTGCATCTGCAGTACTTAGCATTTTGGGTTACTATGTTTTCGCACTTATATGGCCTAGATGAGGTTGATGGTATTCATGGCTCGTCAGGATTTGCATATTGCATTGCATCCCCAACATCCGTTATTATCTTGTTATGTTTTGCATCGCATAGCCTTGGTACGGCTGATAGCATTCATGGACTTACCAGTACATTTCCGCTTACTCTGATGTCATATGATTCATGATCTTATTAGTATTTCTGCTTATCCCGATGATGTATGATTTATGTGCTTTATTGATACTTAGCACTTACCTTACACACACTTCCACCACCCTCTAAGCTTTTGTAAGCTTATGCACGATAGATGCGTGCAGGTGGCGTTAGATTGCAGCAGCGTTGAGCTTGGAGCATGCAGCTGACCTCTGGAGCTTTTGGAGTTTTTGATTTCGATATATGTATTTCCCTTTCAGCAGTGTATTCAAACGATTATATTAGCGGATATGTGATGATGATGTTGCCTTTATGATTTGGGTATACTTGTGGTTATGCTTCATTACGAAAGAAATTCATACTGAAAATCCTCCTTGTAGGATCCCAGGATCGGAATCTGGCGTATGGGCGCTGGGAGCCGAGAATGGGGTACTACGGAGGCTGTCGGCACCGGATTCGGCGATCGGGATTCCTGTGAATCTGATTTCCGAGTTTGGGGCGTGACAGGGACTAACAGGAGGGATCCCCATTGATTGTAAAAGGTTTTTTCATCTCATGACTGCCAACCGTAGTAGAGAACTCTGAGACAGAATGGTCAAGCCTCCACCAACTCAAGAGGAAGTCTAGAGAAGGGTCAGGCATCCCAAATTCACTGCCATACTTTGATGCAATGACTAGAATCTAAAAACATCATTGGTAATGGCACCAAGCAACTAGAAGAAGAGAATTGATAAAGACCGAGAATGCATTTAGGTTGGAATCTATGCGGCCACGTCCATTTTGGAGAATTGTTTGGTTTGAATTGGAGCCGTAAATCCAATTCTGGCACATGTTGAAAAATTACTACAATGGATCTACCGACATCTTCTCTGTGTGAATGCTCTCCAGATCACCAATGAATACGTTCAGCTAGCCGAGTCAATTGTAATGGGCATAAAACTAGCACTTGCACCCTTTGTGCTCAGCCACCTGTACAGAGGTATGTTCAAGCTAACCACCAAAGGTCTATTTCATAGTGAATGACTGTTATGGCTTCTCCAAATGTGGTTGTATTAATATTTTCATTCTTTCCTTGTACATTCTCATCCTCCTTTTGATATCATATATACTTCTTATGGCCATTGTAACAATTATTTTCCTTAGTAAGTTCGTACGTTTTCTACACATATGGACTCTCTTTTCTTTCCCCTTAATGCTGGTAAGCATTATTGCACATTTACTTCTTTTTATTTGAAAGATTTTAGCCCAACTTGGTTTATAAGCGATTTTGAAGAAAATGACAAACAATCGACCTTACTTATGCTTCAAGCTTGGGAAAGTTACCTCATCTGCAGGTGTAACATCCCAAATATTTGTAGCTCAAGTACATACTCATGCTCGAGAATTTCGGGTGTTAATAATGTAAAGATTTGGATGCTTTAAAGTCTTACCTTGATTTTCTTTCCATTTAGATCACATCCAGTTACATTCACAAGAGTAAAATCAACTGTATTTATCATTCCATAATATTAAGAGAATTTAACAAATTATCAGATGTCCTCTTAATGGGAGCTTATTACATTAGTAAAGTATGTAGCAGAAATAAATAAAACTAAATCACAAAACTATCTTCTTATTCATTTAGTATAATCCTCTATAGAGAGGTGGTCCTCTGGGTCTAAAGCCTATATGTCACCTACATCATCTGTACGGTTGGAGAGGGTCAACGCCCTACTCATAGTGATGGTTATCCTTTAAGATTATCAATAATTCAAGAGATTCATAAAAGTAATGTAAGGGTTCTGATACGTCTCGTACTCCACCACTACGTGAGGTATTAGTATGAGCAACCAGTATATATGAATGCATACCTAATAAAGTATGTGTGGCTCATCATACGTAGTGATCATCATAATATGGAATATAATTCAAGGAAAATTCGACTCGATCTGCATCCCATAACTACGGAGATTCGCCGACATGTTCAACGTTAACATGGATTTATATGAACATCTCAAGGCAACACGACAATGTGATTGGGGGATTTACATAACATGATGTGTTCATGTAGTGACTATTGGTGACATCTAATCTCGAGAATTGATGTAACACACATGAAGATTTACTTACATCAATTGTGCACCATGCCACGAAATTATATGCCAACTAAGAGGCTCGCTACCCGTAACGCATTATGTCCACGATAAAAATTTGAATCACTAGTTTTGATACCTCTAACACATTACTTGCATTGATAGAGAAATAATTTGAATCATGAGAGTTTTAGAATTTTAAGACACATGCCCAAGCCATAAAAGTAAATAACATAAGGCTAACAAAATAAGGAGGAGAGTAGAAATGACTAACTTCGCAAAGAGGAGAGTAGCAATGGCTAAGTCAACAAAGAGGAGAGTAGCAATGACTAACTCAACAAAGAGGAGAGTAATAAGGCTAACTCAATAATGAGGAGAGTAGTAAGGCTAACAAAATTGGTAAAGGCAAGGCAAGGCTCGTATCCATTCCCGACATAAATTAATAAATATCATGCATAATTAAAATCATACCTTACCCATAATTCTCGAAGGATAAATAATTGTTGGTGGTAAATCAGACAATTGCAGGGAGAGAATCATAGTAACATGAAAGCAAAGCATATAAAAGGCAAGATAAATCATATCAATTTAAATCAAGGTAAGCTTAAAGGAATCCCTCACCTCTAGTTGCCTGGCCGGCCTCTATAAAGGTAAATGCCAAGAGCTACGCCTCAAGATTTAGTTTTATCCTATTTCACACAGATCGAATGGTTAAGTTTATAGCTTGGTCTATAATATTATTAAAGTTAGCTAAGTTTAGTAAACCTAGAGGAGATCTTGATGTGATTTCATCCATTTCTACCTTGTAATCACCTAACGTTCTAGATGTGTTATTTAATCGTAGCGACTTATTTTGTCACGGTGAATTTGCCATACTATTGTTAGGGAAGAAAGAGGAAGGACTTAGGAGGAAAGAACAATAGGCTGATACTCAAACCTGTGCTAAATTCGGTAGTAATTTGTCAATTATTCTGGATAATTTTTCGGCGTCCAGTCCTCTCTCCTCTTCCTCCCGCATCTATTTCTCTCTCTCTCTCTCTCTCTCTCTCTCTCTCTCTTGCTGTGCATTCTTTAGCATTGGAAGGTGGGTGAATTTATAGGGTGTAAGAGCTCTAGACCCTTCGTGCGTAACTTTACGATGTTCCTGTTGTGCAAGAACGACTCTTCGTGCGTAACTCCTACGATGTTCCTGTTGTGCAAGAATGGGACAGTGCGATTATTGTCCACAACATCCCGTTTCCAGATTTCTTACTAGTTTCTCCTTTTCTTCTGGAGATCCAATCAGATTTGGATGTATCACCATCTGGACAGCGATCACTACTTTGATCGTAATCTTGGACAAGGAAGATGATTCCTCTATAATGGCAGATTGTTTCCTGCTCTAGATTCATCCGAGGAGTTTCTTCTGGATGGTTTGGATCTTTCGAGGAAGGCTCGGGATATCTTATAAATAAGGGCTCAAATTCATCTGGTTGGTGGATCCTATGATGGTGCGCAACGCTCGCTCTTCCTATAGCTTGCGGAAGGATTCCCTGTTCCTGGAATCGTGGAATTCTTCCTAATTTTTCTGACATTCTTAGTTGGAGTCAGATCTCCCTCTGGCATAGATTGAACGATTCAAATCTCATTTAGATCATCAGTTGTGGGAGTGTTGGTGGCGTAAACCTTACAGTTACGTGAGCTTGAAGTTCTACTCTCGCGAATGGGGTTGTCGTCCGGTCTGCAGATCCGATGGGGCCCACTTGTGGTGGTCTTTCTGAAGATCCACATCGTTCATTTATTTATCAGGGTGGGGACTGTGTGTGATGAACAGTTTTGACCATTTCATTGTCTTGATGGTGGGTCCCAGTTTGGACGGTGGAGGTAGTTTTGTTTGAAACCAAAACTGGCAGGAGAAGGAGAGGGTAGTCAGTTTTGGATGGCTGACGAGATGGATAATTCATACATGAAGATGGATGATCATGGTGGGCCACGACACGTCCTAAACAGACATTGTCTGTTTGCCCAAATGCAGGTGGAGGGAGTTTTTGAAAGGAGTTGGGTCAGACCTCCTTTGACTGAACTCCCAGTTTCAGTGCGGTGGGGGTGTGCACTTCCTGTGCACATGAATTGTTTGAATGTGGGACCCATACGTGGTTCAAGATAAATCTACTCTGTTCATTCATTTTGTCAACTCACATGAGGGCCCATCCCAAAGTATGAGGTAGATACAAGTCTTATGTGGGCTATGGTAACGGATCATACCCCAGTGTGAAATACGAGCCGTTACAGCAGGGACCTCCCTTATGGAGGGATAGTAGAGACTAGCAAGAATGACAAGGCTGGAATCGATCAATATTGTCTGAATTTACTTGCTCGATAATTCTCTCTAGTCCAATGTCTTCCCTGACCCTTCACCCAAAAGAGTTACAATCAACCTCCTTACTCTCGGCTGATTGTTGATCAGGTTAAACTTTACCATTCTCTCTATTCCACTTTTCAGTAGGCCAGCATGTCTTTTGAGCTTCCAAGATTTCTGGACCATCCTTAGATTATTGACACCTTTCATGAATGATGGAGGAACCATTATGAGAGACTGGTCCCACATTTGCTGAGCTTATTACTGATCATCTCTACACCTCGATGGACTTGCGAGGAAAGAAGAAAACTACACCTCAATCGGTTATGACTTTCAGTTGAAGGACAACTACGTCATGGGATATATTGGCCGAAACTACTACAATAATGGCAGATCAAGTAGTCAATATTGCTCCTAAACTGAAACGCCAAAAAGTTATGGTGAAGGGTCCTATTCTTCAAAAGACTCCAGCCCAATCTCATCCATTTACTCCCACGAGGATTGCTGATTTGGGACCTTCTCTCTGTCTAGCTCTTGAAGCTCCTACTCCGGACTTTGTTCGAGCTGATCCAACTACACGTCTAATGTCAACAAGTTAGCTATCATCATTTGTGACATGCATCTGACTAACACTACAAAAATTAAGTACTTTTTCAGCCAATGTTGTATCTTCTTTTGAAAATATTTCAAAACTAAGTATTGGCCATGGCTCTCCGTTGAATAATCTGAATCTTCCTTTCAATGACAAATATCTCACCCCTTATAAACTTAATCTGCACCATTTCCAACTTTTGCTTGACCAATGGCAATGATAATTAAAAATCCTTGGTCAGTAAGTAACCAATTTACCACCGTCGTTGTCCGTTCTGACTTAGATGGATGTTACTTTCATACCTGAAATTGCAGTAAAACCACTATTGTATAAGTATGAAATTAGTCCAAGTGTCCTAGAGGGGGGTGAATAGGACTTTTCAAAATTTATTTTTCTATAACAACAAACAATGCCTAACTTTAATCAAGATGAGTAAGGCAAAGTAACTTTATGGCTTCCAAGCCAATATAGGGTCTAAACACATAGGCTACACAAGATTTACATGTGAAGCAGCTAGCCTATGAAGATAGTGTATGTGATAGTGTGTGGGATGTGATTCCTATCAATACTTAGACATTTACTGAATCATGCATCATAATAATCGTTTGATAGACATAAGCATAATTAGATAATGTATAAAGAGCAATCATACATACAACCATATATAGTGGTTCGGCTACTTGCCTACTTCACTCCCGGTTGACGCACTCTCTCCTAGAGTGTACCGGATTTCACTATCTAATGGTTTTAAATTAGGTTAACCATGAACGTTCTCAACCTACACAAGGTTAACTAAGGAGCCTACATAAGGAAACCTTAGATGCCTACACAAGGTGACAACTCCTACACAAGGACACTACTAGGAGCCTACACAAGGCAACCTTTGCCTACACAAGGCAACACGTCCTACATAAGGACAACGTATTTTCCCGTCGGAGGCCTATGAAAGGTCTTGGCAAGTTTGTTTGTAACAACCCCAAATTTTGATAATTAGTACACACAAATATGCTTCAAAAGGAAAGTAGTAAATGAATAGAAATATTAAAAAAATACTCCTATTCCTAAGAATAATAGGAGTGGAATTTCGGTGACAAAATTCTCTTTAAGGGGGGTAGATTATAACACCCCGTACTTTTCAGTACTCGATTGTTACCTAGGGAACCTAACTTGGCATAAACACAAATCTAAATTAATGGAATGATCACTATACATTCTAGCCTGATCAAACTGATAGGAGAAATCTTCATCAATTCATTAAACCTTGTCAGAGCCAAATCAAGCCATTCATTATCAACACCATCTCCTTGATCACTAAACTCACCTTTCAATCTTAAAGTAGACCGTACATATGCACTAGGACTCCTCAGAGAAACATTAGGTCGATTGTTCTAACACTTGATTCCCCTAATCCAACCATCAGATTATAAAAATCAATCTTTAGGTTGCGATTAGACAACCTCAGAAACCATTAAAAATGTTCAATGTAGACTATGGCAGGCCCTAACCTTAAAATTAGAACCCAATTCATCAAATCTGTCATTCAACAGACCGTAACACTCAAATTAAGAATCCATCTCTTAATCAAACACTATACGATAATATAAAAACCATTAAAATCCCTTTAGAATTTACTAAGGAACCCTGGAGATAATATTAGAGATGATCCAACCATCGGATCGATAGAAATTCGTAATTTAAAAACCTAAAGATCAATTGGTATGGCCCACTTAAGATTTGGATGTCCCTCATCTTTAATCCCTTGTCATATCATGGTCTTGCAAAATGAATCGATGGACTGGATTCATCAAAATCATCATAGTGAGCCTCAAATATAGGGTGTGTGTACACAACCCAAGCACAATCGCGGAGCACCAAGCTAAACTCACAGTCAAACTGGGTTTGACTTGATGAAGTTGTGAAAAGGAGGATTTTCCTCTCCTTTTTCCTCTTTTCGTCAACAAATGGATAGTCGTCCGTAGTGTTCATCACGACTCACAAATAGGAGCCCACTTCCATCATCTGAACCGTCCATCATGTCCACAACGCAAATTTGACCACACCCCATTCGGTTTCGCACGTCCTAACACATGTCCATGTGCATGACCTCTGGCATGAACGAGTGTTGTGTTCAGTGCATTTCTGAAAACGGAAACCATTTTAGTTGCCTCGCTGGCAATTTGCTTCCACAATGATCCAGGCCATTCATCATGAGTTAATCCCAGCCGTTCGTCTGTAGAGTGAGTTATCTTAGGGTTTCTGTCATAAAAAGGAGAAACGGCGGAAAGAATCTCCGTTGTGCATTTGCTGACACAATCTTAGCCCTCGGTTTGCTTTTAAAAGCCCATCCAAATCAATCCAGATCGTCCGAAATGAGATATTTTTATTCGTGGGAATGCCAAAATCCCTAGTTCCCAGGAGAGAAACTGCAGTCGCAATAGTTCTTCCCAATTTTTTTGAAATCGAGTTGTTTCCTTCCAAGCTCAAACCCACCGTTCAAATGGCGTCCGAGCTTTGTTCCTTCTGTCCTCTAAGGTTTCTAAGGTCCCTACAGATTGACTAAAAGAGTAAGATTGACAAGTGAGATGGTGATGGTGAAGATGCTATTAATGGCTGCCTTCTTCCCTGCCATTCTTCTTCATCGGTTCAAGAGTTTCGAGCTGCACGGTGAAGTCTGAGTCCAGACTCCTTTGGTTGTACGAAGAGTGAAAATGGGAGAAGAAAGAGGGAGAAAGAAAGGTGAAGAAGGAAAGAAAGAAGAAAGAGAGTGAGAGGGTGGGTGCGTTGTTGCACCAGCTCGAACTGAACCGAGCCGCTGTAAGTTCGGACCGAGTCCTAGGTTTTCACCAGGTCTGTCCAACCAGGTTAGAACTGTGAGAGAGAGAAAAGCAGAAAGAAGAACAAGAAGAAAAAGAGAAAGAAGATAGACAGAGAAAGAGAGAGACATCCATTTGATTGCCGCACTAAGCCATTCGACTCGGTTCGGGTCACGCTAAGTTAGGGCCGAGTCTCGTGTCTCAGGTCCTCCCAATAAAAAAGAAAGAAAGAGGAGAAAAGGGAAGCAGAGGAAGAAGAAAAGAGAAGGAAGGAAGGAAATCAGATAGAGTGTGAGAAGACGGGCGAGTCAATGACTCATTGACTCGAGTTAATCTAGTTCGAGCCACGATGAATGCAGGCTAAGTTCGGACTTAGTTGTGCATACAGAGAATGAAAAAGATGAAGAAAAAGAGAAAACAAATGGAGAAAGAAGAAGAAAAAGAAAAGAAGAAAAGAAGTTGGGTGAGTCACTGAGTCGACTCGGTTCAATACCGAGTCAGGTCTTTGACTCACTGACTAGTCATTTCCAAGCCCTGCTGGAAATTCTCAGCAAAAGAAGAAAAGAAGAAAAGAAAAAGGAGAAAAGGAGAAGAAGAGAACAAAAGAGAAACTAGGAAGAATATGTGATGGTGATTTGAGTTGACTCAATTAAGTCAACGTAGGTGAGTTATTTTTCATTCTTTTCACAATCAGATTGTTCATTAATTAGCTTTATTATTAATATCATTTAAAGTTAATAGCTGGTATCATTTTATTACTATTGCCTAAGATTATAATTGTGGTTGTAAATTTATATTAGGTTGTTATACTAACTGAAAGTGCACTTGCTAGAGCCCTGGTTTGTCAAGTTATGTGAATGGTAAGTCAGACTGGCTACAAAACTTGATAGGAAGATTATCCCAAGCGTCTGCCTCAACCGGATGTGTGGAAGCTCGCAATAGGTTAATCATAGCCTTACATCCCATGTCCTAAAACACTAGGTGATTAAAACCCTTAAAACAAGATAGACATCTTAGGGTTTTTAAGGTGATAAAACTTTTTCAAAATAAGAAAATCTCTATGTTTTTCTCGCCTTGTCGATCCTATCGAAACACCCTCGATATGATCGACCTATTCTGTCGATGTCCTCGATACCTTAACGATATTATCGATGAGAGGATCAAAAGTGTCCAACAACTAAATATTCATCTGGACGGATTTATCGATACACATATCGATATCATCGATATAAGTACAAATATGTCCAGCAACTTCATAACATATCTGGACGAATTATCGATGTATCGATACACCTATCGATATCATCGATATTCAAATCTCGAGTTCATCGAAAGTGGCTCGATAAGATCGACAGACAGTTTTTCGGTGCCCCTGTTTTTCAAAGAAAATCTCAAAAGTCTTCGATTGCATCGATGCTCTTCCGATATGATCTAAATTCAAATATCCATAACATCGAAAGTCCATCAATGATATCGATCGTAGGCGCGCATTTCTTATAGCAGATATCTCAGGTTATTTTTAACTATGATCGGGGGCTCTTCGATAGAATCGATATTCAAATATCGATGATATTGACACCAGGTCGATTGCATCGAACAAGGACACAAATCGTCAAGCAAACTTAAAGACAAATCCACTGGATTTATTAATGCATCGACTTTAATCTCGATATCATCGACATTCAAATTCCGATGATCTCGACGGTTCCCCCGATCATTCATAAAAACCTGAAATATCTCAAAGTCAAGTCTTTCTCATTTTTCAAGTGTCGATTAATTGAACCTGTCATCGATGGAATCGGAGTTCGAAATCCGATGACATCGACAATAGCTTCGATTCATCAACCTATTGGCAAGAAGTTTCAAAAGCGTATGACATCGAGTCCGAGTCATCGAGCAGACCATCGATGCTATCGAGAGTATACACTCGATGATATCGAACTGCTCAATGATATCGAACTCTGTCATAAATGTGACCGTTTTATATCCGTTAAAACTTTTTTCCTATATATAGAGGACTTGTCTTTTGTTGCTGTGAGAGAAAGCAGAGAGAGATTTTGAGTGTTTCAACTTATATCCTATATCTAAAGCCCTTTCTCTCAAGGGAGTTCATCCTCCAATCCACTCTCACCATTGACATTCAATAGAGTGGATTGGGGAATGAACTTCCGCATTCAAGTATCCTTCAGCTACTACCTTAATGGCAAATCATTAAGCTAGGATGCCTTGAATGCATAAGATTGGAACTACTCTACCTTCCTTATAGGTAAACCTTTAGAGAGTAGGATTCCATCTTAACCTTGACCCAACCCTAAGCCTAGTCTTGGTATATCTTTTGTGTTGCGAATCAAGGAAGCAGAAGACTCTTCATCAACAGGGAGGAGGAGATCTTCGATGTTGTCTTAACGGGACTCATCAACTTATTTGTAAGTATCTAGAGTCCAAGAGGACACTTGCGATCATTCCTTTCTAGGATTGGGTCTTAAGTGGTTCTCACCCTTTGAAGTCCTCAAGGAGGCCTCCAGCGGGAGTGTACGTGGTGGGTGCGTTGTGTGGATCCTTGCTCTGTGGAGAGTATAAACATCTGGTTAGGAGTGAACCAGTAAAACTTCCGGGTGTATTGTGTGGACCCTTACTCTATGGAGAGCATAAACATCTGATTAGGAGTGAACTAGTAAAACTCCAGGGTTAGAGGTGAACCGAGTAGAAACCTCCGTGTAAAGGTTGAAGGTGAACCTGATTTAAAACCTTAGGTTTGAGGTGAACCCTGGGAAACCTCCTTAGTGAAATCCGGTACACTCAAGGGTTGAGTGCGGCAGCCGGGAGTGGAGTAGGCTTATCGTCGAACCACTATAAAATGACTGTGTTTATGATTGCTTTTCTATATGTGTGATTCATGACAATGCATTCATATTTATATATCTGATCATATCTCACACACATACACAGTCACATCCAACATAGACTAAGTTGCATATTGTTATATCTTGATTAGTTTGTGATTGGATCCTCTACCTGGCTTGGAAGCTAGTAGAGTTACATTTGAGTAATTTAAAAATTGCATTCATGATAGGATTAGAGTGATAGGATTTTTAATATAACTCATAAATCTTTAAAAAGTCCTATTCACCCCCCTCTAGGAGATATTGGCATATTCCGACTTCAACTCAAGCGGTCTTCACCGCTATTTCACTAACTAGTGTTGTTATTATTAATCTTCGTCGATTATAACCTCTACTACAAATTTTCATCCATTGCGCAACTTGGATTTTAGAATTCTTAAAATGGCCAACCTTAAACGTCAGTTGGAGATCAAAGCCTAAGGTTAGATCTTAACCGTAGACGGTGTGCAGATCTTAGATATAAACCATCCAAGTTGGATTTGTGCATTGGAGCATTCATGTTGTAACCACTTAATTTAAAGGTGAGGATCACCCTTCAAGCTTTTCTACGTCATGATAGTTAGCATTGATCATTTATATTAATTGATTGCTTAATATAGTATTAAAAGGTAATGATGATAAATGTTCCTCTCTACATGTGTAATGATTTACAAATGATTGTTAATTACACTTTAATTCAATTATATGAACATTCTATGGATCTCAATTATCTCTGTTTAGGTTAAGATGGACATTTTAAATGTATAAATGCTATTGATATTGTACATGGCTCATTTCACCACTTGTGATTACTTTATGGTGTTTTTAGAAGTCCTCGAACTAGTAACCATTTTAACTAATAGATTAAATGAAATATCTTTATTATGGACTTACCATCTTATGGACCATTTGTGCCTATGTGGCGTTTGGGGACAATTCCTTTTCTATCGCATCATTAAATGAACCATTTGCCATATGTGGCTTTGATCAACTATTTACCCTTTGCGGCTTTGACGAATTATTTTCAAATAACCTTGTGATGGTAAGGTCCACTTGTTGAACTACAAGTGGCCACTAGTTGAAGAGGTTACTCTTAAAACATTATATTTACTAGTCTCATGAGCTAGGGATGGTGGAATGGGACACTCACCCCCCCCCCCCCCCACCCCATAGTGACCTTTGAGCTTTCTTAAAATGATTGTTTGAAATTGGAATAATAATGGTTAGGTTAATCATGCATTTTCATGGCACACAGACTTTACCGGGCAGTTGATGTAAGACACGGGGGTTTTCTTGGATCACTATGGGTTGTACCATAGAGTATTCCACCCGGTGATCCTAAATTATTATTTCGTGCATTCGTACAGCTATGGGTGTCCTTATTGCATGGACTTTTCCAAGTGCCTAGTACTCCTTAGGGTATACCTTTAAGTACTTTTCCAAGAGACTAGTTCACCTTGGGTGTCCTTGTTGTATGGTCTTTTCCGAGTGGCTAGTTCTCCTTAGGGCATGCCTTTGAGTACTTTTCTAGGTGACTAGTTTTCCTTGGGCAACCTTTTGCCAGCTGGATGTGCATCCTTAGGTCTGTGTGCATGTGCATAATCCATGCATTTAAATAAGATTATCTTTGTGGAATTTATCTGATGAATGCATATCTGATGAACCTTATCTAATTTCTATGATAATCATTGTGGAATATTTATTATACACTATTCTTGATAACTATGCTTAATTATCTTGATGATATGATAAATCTTGGGGGTTATACCTCACTGGGATAGCCATTGATGATATTAAACTATATTCAGTGTGCAGGACACATGGATGATGTATAGGTTGTCTCTGGTGTGTCACCTGGAGGGATCGATGACTATGTAGCTCTAGTTTATAGTCTACTTTAATTATTTGTTTGTTCAATTTTTAGTTTCAAGACACTAGTTTATATAACTTTACAGGCAACCACCCGAAGATTTTGTATATTTGGACTCCCTCTTATACTTGATTTGTTTCTATTCCGCTAGTTTACCAACTCTGATAAAAAAATAAAAAATGTACGTGATATTTAAACCACTGTTAAAGGTTAACACTCAGATTTTTGGAAAACGAGTAGTGTACTCAGGTTCCGGGAACCAGAGTGCTACATTGTTAACTCAAACTTTAAATCTCAATCGTACATAAGGAAAGGGCTTTAGACTCAATGAACTCTATATACTTACAAGTGAGCGAGTCCTTTTCTCACACAATCTGAAGATGATCTTCTTGTTTATTGAGAGTCTTCAGCTCCCTTTGAAGCGCAACCACTTTTGATGCTTCGATCAATGTTTGGAGGTTGTGAGGTTGAGGGTTTGGTTTGTTCTTCTCTATTAAATGATATGATTTACATACATAGAGAATATTCCCATGAGCTAAGCATTCAAGAGTTTCAACACAATGATTTGCCTATGAAGGGTGCTACTGAAAACTCAATGAATGCTAGAGTTCATGATTCAATCCAAGTAATGAAGTTATGAGTAAATGTTTGTGCAAAGGATTGAATGATGAACTCTAATGGGAAAGAGGGAATGAGGATATGGGTATTAACTCTTGCAACAACTCTCTCAAACTCTCTTAAATTCTTGCTCATTTTACAATAGCAAGCCATGTGTATTTATAAAGTTGAAATCCTAACGGTAAAAAAACGGGCAGAAATTTGACATTGTCGATGCCATCAAAATTTAAATTTCAATGTCATTGAACCTTTTCCGATTGCATTGACCTCCACACGATATTTAATTGAGCATATGTCTGATTTTGACCGATCTCATCGAGCACCCTTTGATGTCATCAACGTGCACTTTGATGTCATCGAGGGATGTTTCGAAGCTATCGGGATTCTTTCTGAAAAATACACAATGGTTTTTGGACAGTTTTATCCCTTGTTCGAGGCAATCGATTAGTCCTTCGATGCAATCGAATGGCCTTCAATGTGATTAAACATATTGGTTTTTCTTGAAAAGCTTGCTGGATAAACTATTCCTCATTTCGATGTTATCGAAGGGCACTTAGAGTATTTTTAATTCTAGAGGAAATAAGCCCAATGTCGATTTACTCGAAGTGGGTTCAATGCCATCGAAACATAAGTTTTGATGTTATTGTACTTCATTCGATGCAATCGATAATTCCCAACATTTTTTCAGTTTATTGCTGAACTATATGGGCTTGGTTTTGATGCAATCGAACCAAGTTCGATTCCATTGAAGATGTCATTGATTACATCTCGATGCAATCATCAGGGCCTTTGTTTTACCTGTTCATTTCATACTTCCTCCAATACTTAAAGTGCTAGCAATTCAAACTTATAAGAAGATTTTTAGAAGTAGTTAAGGTTAAGTTAGTTTCTTTTGGGGGGATATACCTGTTAGGGTCTGTTTTGAGTAGATGAAGCTTAGTTTACCTTTTAAGCACAATCATATGAATTCATCTTTGATGAGTCTTAAGCTTGATGTCTTCAACTTGGGGCTCACTTAACTAACAAACTCAACACTCACGTATATTGACAAACAAGGGCACTTTCAATCTCCCCCTTTGTTAATTACGTGACAAAACAACTAATAAACCCTAAATATTATATTCAACTCAAGGTATTACAGATTTTCCTATTTACTACTCGATTTAAACATTTGATATGACTTGAGTTGCTTGTAGCTCCCCCTTTGTTCATGCTCTCCCTAACATCCTGCATTTGAAGTTTTGCAAAACACAATAACAACACACTTTGTGGAAGTATGGTTCTCCCCCTTTTTGTCAGTCATTAACAAAGGGTTAGTAGTATAAAATATATGCCAAGATAACCGAAGTATGGAATTTACTGGTTATATTTAAAGCTAGAGGGATAAGAATCACACAAGTTCATAAGATATGGAGTATGAAGTAAGAACTTAATGTGAAAATTGCATGTCATGGAGATATATACCAAGAAAAAATAACATGGAATTAACAACTAATAGTAACACATAAGAAAATATATCATCATTCATTCACCAAAAGAACCACCCCAAGCTTGGGTATTATCAGAATCCAAACCATAAGCCCTTATGGGCATCATTATCCAAAACAACATCCATAAAAAAAAAAAAAAACATCATCCTCCAAAAAAAAAAAACATATACATCCCTCAAGGTACATATAAATCTGATAATAGATGTAGAATGTGAAACTGATCAGATTGGCTCGCCATCTAAAAAATAGTTGATGAACGAGCCTATGACCCTAAATATGTGTCAGTGGATCATCCTAGAAAAAGGGACCAACTCTGTGTTAAACGGTATCGTCACGTCGGCACGTGACTGCTGCAATGAGGTCTTGAATGGACTTCTCCACTCTCTCTAAACCTCTCTGCATTGCTCTGGTGATTTGCTCCAGCTGTGACTACCGCTCATCTTGTTGGCGAAGGCATTGCAGGATTGAATCTTGACGCTCACGCTGACCGAGGTGACGGCGGGTGCGAGTGTATGGAGCGTCACTAGTAGGATGTCTCTCGTCTTCCATTTCGGCTGCCTCTGTCTCCATTGCATCAGTCTTTGTGCGCTCAGCCTCAGTTTCTTCCAAAATGTCATCATGGCGAGGAGTCGAGGAGGATGTTGGGGTGTCCTTGAGATTCATCCTCTTGATATTTGAGTGTGTAAACTTAGGAGGAGGTCTAGGGCGATCGGTAGTGGGAAGAAAATCCACTTGCCGAGATAGGAGACAGATAAGGTGAGGAAATGGTATGCGAGTATCCCGAGTTCCCTGAACAACGACTGCTAACTGATGAAGAATGAGGGTTGATAGACAAAGTTGCACACATTGGCAGACACCATACAAAATACCTAACATGAATGGGGTCAGATCGGACTTGTTCGTTCCCCATGGATACACATTGGAATTGAAAATCCCGTTAAGGACTCGGAATTTTGGGGACATGCGTGATGCACGCAAGGCATTCCCTTCATGCCAAGGGACGTTTATGCCATCACAAAGATAACGAGTAATTTCAGACCGAACTTCCAATGAATTGAAATCATACTCAGCAAACCCCTGGGGTTTGGTAGGCATACCAATAGTCTGGGCAATTAGGGGTGGTGTGAGGTGGGTAGTTGTTTGACTGATCGTGACATCTAGAGATGGGGGATTAAGAACAGGCGAGTGACAATATGCAAGAAATCTAAATACTTGTTCATTTCGAGAGACCCCTCCAAACTCAAGCACTTTGGTCCAACCCACAACCTCTAGTATTGGCACAATGCCATAGGGCTCGAGACACTTTTTGTCAAATAGTCTTTCGTAGACTATCTTTCTTACTTTAAATTTGTCATAGAGTGTCTCAGGTGGCGATGGCTCAACTGGAATATGGATTTTCGGTTCTGGAGTTCTTCTCCACGGAGCCTCCTGTCATGAGGCGGGAGACACGGGTGGAGAAGGGTCCACGGGTGCTGATGGCCATGTGGATTTTCGCTGGGCACATATTTTGGTTCATTTGGCCTGGGATGGTTCTCCTTGAACCATTGTTTTGCCTTTATCCTTGCCCATTTTGGAGCAATCTTAGCAATGAATCAGGATATTCAAAAGAGGAACAACAATTGAAGAGAAGAAAAAAAGAAAAACAAAACAGACCAAAGGAAAACCTAATGAACAAGATGTCCCTATTCAGATAGAAGATCCTTAGGTTTAGACTATTAGAGATATCTTACCAAGATTTGAGCACAAATAGTCAAGAGGAATCGTCTTTTGGAGATTCAATAATGTTGAGAAGATGAGTCATCGCGGGAAGAAGATGGAAAATGAAAAATCCCACCCGCACAGTATATATAAGTCCCGATACTTCGATGCCATTGAAGTATGTTCGATGTCATTGAAGAGGGAGCTTCGATTACCATGTTTGATGTAATTGAAAAGAGTCCAAATAGGTCAGTGAGATTCAGGTGTTCTTTAATTAAATCAAGTAGTGTTTGATTCCATCGAGGTTGGCTCGATGACATCAAACATCCTTCGATTCCATCGAAATAGTCTTAAAAATAGTTTTTCTACCAATTCAGCTTGCACTAACCTATACTCAACAATGTACACTTATATTTACCAATGCATTAATATTTTGTACATCCAAAAAGCACACAAAAAATAATAATTTACATGTATTAAAAAAGAATGATGAGGCTACAGATCCTCAAATGTTATAATTAGAGCAAACGGACCATAGACCAAATTAGATTGCATAGTTTTCATTTTTGTTATTGTCGATTTCTTATTTTCTATTGAGCATTGATTGTTACATGAAGATCAAACTTTTCTGGTCCTATTAAGGTATCAAAACATTTTAGTATGATTTTCGGTGATGAACCCAAAATATGTATGATACCTTAATCATATGGAGTAGTGCAGTGTTTATCAGATTTTCCTGTACTGCATGATTCTCATCAAACTCCATATTAGTGTAAAGACTATTAGTCAAGTAGTTGGTCATTAATTGACTTTTGTAAAAGGACTTATATTCATTTACCTATGCTTTCACAATATCCTTGAGTCAATTTGATAGATTGAGTTTATAAATCCCTTTACCAACATCTTTAGTTAATCCTCACTCAAAACATTTTTCTTTGCTCACTTCTTCTTCATATAACTTCCTTATGAAGTACCTGACCCATCATAAAATATAACAAAAAAATGGGTCATGATCATCGGTTGGTTTACTTGGAGCAATCATTATAAGAGCCTGAGTTGATTTTTACATTAGTAGTAGGGTAATTGTATTTGTTTTGTGTTACCCACTTGGTAATCACTTTCTTTGAGCAGGAAGTTTCGAGTTTGTTCTTAGAGTGACTTCCAGTTGATTTAGATTTATATTTATAGTTTGACTTAGAAGTAAGGTGAGGTTGTCTGAGCATAGGACATTCACTTTTGTAGTGTCCCATTCTTCTGCATGGATGGCAAGATGAGTCAACCAGATTTTTCCTGTTTAATATAGTTGAATTGATCATCATAAAGGAAGTAGAGGAAGAGTTAGATTTATCTGTTTCATATCCTAGGCCTTTCATGTTTTTGGAGTTCTAACTCATACCTAGAAGTCTTTCTAACTTTTCATTACTTTAAGTGAATTTATGAATTAGTTTTGCTGTATGATTAGATTTTTCTACTTCTAGTTTCATACTTTTGTTTTCCTTTTTTAGTTTTTCAACTTCTAATTCTAGAAGCTCAATTTTCTTGATTAGTTTTTCAAAAATGATACTTTTGACAGCAGTTCCTCTTTCATATTTGATTCTCTCAAGATTAAGCTCATCTTCTTCTTCAAGATCCTTGGGAATGATTGTAGTGGTGGAGGCCATGAGTATTTTCAACGACTTTTGGTCTCCATCACTTTTTGACTCACTTGTTTCTGAGTTGGAGTCATCAGTGTCATCCCAAGTGGTTATAATAGCTTTTCCCTTTGATTTCTTTGTGGGATATTCCGTGGATATGTGACCATATTTCCCATAGTTATAATATTAGAGTTCTTTGGACTTGTTGAAGGATTTGCTTATTGGGTGCTTGCAGTCCAAATGTATCCCTTTGTTATTATATAAATTTCCATGGTTCTTGTTAAAGAATCTTTTGAATCTTTTAGCTTTGATGGCAATCTCTTCATCCCCATCTTTGTTCTCACTTCCTTATTCCTCTATTATAGTTATGATTTTAGAGGCTTTGAGAACATTGTTTTTGGATTTTGTGGGTGGTTTGAGATGTAGTTCAAAAGTTTGTAGATGACCCACCAGTTCTTCTACTTTCATTTCATCGATATTCCTACACTCTTCAATGATGGTGACTTTCGAGTTAAAACGTTCCGGTAGAGATTGATCAAAATTTTCCTACATATTTTTGGTACCAGAATTTTCTCTTCAAGTCCCCCCATAGAGTTACATATGATATTTAATTTTGCGAAAAAATCCATAAAGGTCTCATCCTCTTCCATTTTAAGTGTTCAAATTGAGTTATCAAGAATTGTAGCCTTGACCTTTTTATTGTGCTTGTTCCTTCATGGGTTGTTTCCAATAAATTTCATGCTTCTTTTGATGTTCCATACATACTGATATGATTGAACACTTCTTGTGAAACTGGATAGTAAATAGCATCATGGCTTTGGCTTCACTTGTTTTATTTTCTTTGTCAAAAGCAATCCATTTTTCTTTTGGTATGGGTTTGATGACGGTTGTGTCATTTTCAAGTACCACTTGTTCAGTTGGTGGCACATATTCATTCTCAACAATTTCCCAAACATCATGGTCCAAGGATTGTAGAAAATAGTTCATTCTTGCTTTCCAATATTCATAATTTGAACCATTGAAGATAGGAGGCCGAGAGACTAATGTTCCCTCTCCTTCGGCCATAATTCCTACTTCAGTTAGGATCTCCCTCTAGGTTGTTAAACCCTTCAAGAGGAACTCTCTTTAATACCAATTGAAATTGTGGTAGAATTGCTATTGTAGAAGTATGGAATTAGTCCAAGTGTCCTAGAGTTCAAAAATTAATTTTCTACCTAACTTTAATCAAGATAAGTAAGGCAAAGTAACTCTATCACTTGTGTGGGATGTGATTCCTATCAATGCTTAGACATTTACTGAATCATGCATCATAATAATTATTTGATAGACATAAGCATAATTAGATCAATGCACAAAGAGCAATCTCAAACACAACCATATATAGTGGTTCGGCTACTTGCCTACTCTACTCCTGGCTAATGCACTCTCTCCTAAAGTGTACCAGATTTCACTATCCAATGGTTTTAAATTAAGTTAACCATGAATGTTCTCAACCTACACAAGGTTAACTAAGAAGCCTACACAAGGAAACCTTAGATGCCTACACAAGGCGAAAACTCCTACACAAGGACACTACTAGGAGCCTACACAAGGCAACATGTCCTACACAAGGACAACGTATTCTCCCATCGGAGGCCTATGAAAGGTCAATCCCAATCCCATACAAGGAAAGGGCTTTAGACTCAATGAACTCTATATACTTACAAGTAAGTGAGTGAGTCCCTTTCTCGCACAATCTGAAGATGATCTTCTTGTTGATGAAGTGTCTTTAACTCCCTTTGAAATGCAACCACTTCTGATACTTCGAACAATGCTCCGAGGTTGTGAGGTTTAGGATTTGGTTTGTTCTTCTCTATTAAATGATATGGTTTAAATATATATAGAAGATTCCCATGAGCTAAGCATTCAAGAATTTCAACACAATGATTTGCTTATGAAGGGTGCTACTGAAAACTCAATGAATGCTAGAGTTCATGATTCAATCTAAGCAATGAAGTTATGAGTAAATGCTTGTGCAAAGGATTGAATGATGAACTCTAATGGGAAGGAGAGAATGAGGATGTGGGTATTAACTCTTGCAACAACTCTCACAAACTCTCTTAAATTCTAGCTCATTTTACAAGAGGCAAGCCATGTGTATTTATGAAGTTGAAATCCCAAAGGTCAAAAAATGGACAGAATTCCAACATTGTCGATGCCATTAAAGGGTATTTGATGTCATCGAAATTTAACTTTCGATGTCATCGAACCTTCTCCGATTGTATTGACTTCCTACACAAGATATTTAATTGGTTTTAGGTCTGATTCTGACCAATCTCATCGAGCACCCTTTAATGTCATTGACGTTTACTTCAATGTCATCGAGGGATGTTTCGATGCCATCGGGATTCTTTCTTAAAAATACACAATGGTTGTTGGACAGTTTTGTCCCTTGTTCGAGGCAATCGATCAGTCCTTCAATGTAATCAAATTTTGAATTTCGATGCAATCGAATGGCCTTCAATGTGATCGAACATATTGGTTTTTGCTGGAAAACTAGTCCTCATTTCGATGTCATCGATCAATCTTTGATGCCATCAATAACTTACTCTTGATGTTATCGAAGGAGCTTCGATTAAATCGAGGGGCACTTAAGAGTATTTTTTTTGTTCAGGAGGAAATGAGCCTAAGGTCGATTCAATCGAAGTGGGTTTGATGCCATCAAAACTTAAGTTTCAATGTCATCGTACTTTATTTGATGCAATCAATAATTCCCAGCATTTGTTCAGTTTGTTATTGGACTATATGGGCTTGGTTTCGATGCAATCAAAC